>OU795042.1:73318548-74064166 GCA_917208275.1 Patella pellucida | reverse complement strand
TCCAAGGAAATGGGGAATGGTATAAGGTGTTCTAACCCATACAGGCACATTGGACGAGGTCAAATGGAGTGGGCCGGTAAATAGTTATAAATCACGTAATGTAACGCTACTCTTACTATTTTGGCTAGCTTTGGACACGGCTAAAGGGAGATAATTACAGCTACAAAAATGTCCGACTGTGCAAATAATTTACAGGATACAGTCTCCAGCACTGAGCACAAAAGATGTCAGATTTATTCGTGTTTTTAATAAATACTCAGGGGCTTTTAACAGGGAATAATGATACTAGACGAGAAAGTAACTACAGTTTATGAAAATAAGATAACATTTTACATGTTAATTTTGACCTCGATAAAGTATTAAACTTGCCCAGCCTAGATTAGGGATGTTGCACATTGGGTAGAGGTCCAAACAGTTAGTCACTGTTGAGTTTAGAGGTAAACAATAAAGTAAAAATAAAATTTTAACTAATGTACTTAGAGGTAGATAGATAAAAACAGTTGAGGAAAATGACCCCCCGAATTTCAATTTTAAAATCGAAAATACATTTCCAAAAGTGTAACTGACACAGACTGTAGCAACAGCACTAACTTTTTATTCGCACCTCAACCACTCACTGTATAATAAAACACAAAACAAAAAATAACACATTTAAATAGTTATAAATCACGTAATGTAACGCTACTCTTACTATTTTGGCTAGCTTTGGACACGGCTAAAGGGAGATAATTACAGCTACAAAAATGTCCAACTGTGCAAATAATTTACAGGATACAGTCTCCAGCACTGAGCACAAAAGATGTCAGATTTATTCGTGTTTTTAATAAATACTCAGGGGCTTTTAACAGGGAATAATGATACTAGACGAGAAAGTAACTACAGTTTATGAAAATAAGATAACATTTTACATGTTAATTTTGACCTCGATAAAGTATTAAACTTGCCCAGCCTAGATTAGGGATGTTGCACATTGGGTAGAGGTCCAAACAGTTAGTCACTGTTGAGTTTAGGGGTAAACAATAAAGTAAAAATAAAATTTTAACTAATGTACTTAGAGGTAGATAGATAAAAACAGTTGAGGAAAATGACCCCCCGAATTTCAATTTTAAAATCGAAAATACATTTCCAAAAGTGTAACTGACACAGACTGTAGCAACAGCACTAACTTTTTATTCGCACCTCAACCACTCACTGTATAATAAAACACAAAACAAAAAATAACACATTTAAAGACTTGGAATGTTTTATACAATCATAACAGCAATATTATACAAATCATAATAATAATGTGAGTTTTTATTGAGCTCGCTCATGGCGCATATTTGGCTCTCCACTATCAAACTGAGTTTATCTTAATAATTTAATCATAGGCTGTTAAAAATAGGTGTGTCTTTAACTGTGACTTAAAACATTCTAGACTTTTGGAGTTCCTAATATTGTATGGTAATGAGTTCCACAATTGGGACACACAGTGAGCAAAACATCGGTGTCCAAAAGATTTAAGCCTGAAAGTTGAAACTGCAAGTTTTTGTTCATTTGGGGATCTTAAGGATCTAGATGGCGCATAAGGAGAGATGGTTGAAGACGGGTAGATAGGTGCAGTTCCTCGTAGACATTTAAAGGTAGTACACATCCATTTGAACTGTATCCTGCTCTCGACGGGTAGCCAATGCAGGTCTTTTAAGTGTGGAGTGATATGACAGTTTCTTCTGCTAATGTTACACACGACCACTTGAATTAAAAATAACAAAGTCTCAAAGTCTTGGGCCGAGATTAGAATCTACGCACTGTTCCAGTAACTGACAGATAATAACCTTGTAAGATACATGTCCTCCTTCTCGGACACCATTCTTTCACCCCTGACTCTGCTGAATAATATTACAGATGATATATTATATTAAAACTTCTGTTTCCATCGTATTTGGCCGAGTCTGGAATTACCTCCCTCCTGTAAAAACCATGCTACATCTACCATTTATTAAAACGAAAACCTCCCAAACATTCAGCAGTTGATGGAAACTGAAAAAAGAGAAATGTATAACAATGTATTTTACAAATTGTGCAAGGTACATATCAAATTAAGGCCAAAAAACATATTTCATGGCGACTCAAATATATATTATAGGGTCTTTCTGCCATTGTGTGTGTAAAGCAAAGGTGGTATGTAGATAAATTTCTGTGCAGATTATTGCATTATAACTGTCACGGATTCATGTCCCCTGTCTGCCTCACTGACGCAGATGCTGTCAACTTCTAATGGGATTACGTCGTCGGCAACTTTCCCACCCTAGAATATCAAGCATATTCACCTTTTAAATATATATTTCGACACTTGACGACACACATCACAATTCTTCTCAATGCGGATCATTTAGCTGATTATAGAAACAACAGAAAACTGAAATGACAGAAAATACACACAATTAATAAATGCAGCTCACTGACATAAAATGATAACAAGATAACATAAGGTACACATACTGTACAAACAATGTAATAGTGTTCACTGGGAAACATTGCATGAAAAGTGTCATGATTTGGTCAGGATTTTCTTAAAACAAGATTATTATACCCAGAAAAATTATCAAGTTTTAAGATAGAAAAACTTAATTGAAGTTTTGAAAATCTTAAATTAACCATAATTTTCTTGACCACCAGACCAAAAAATACAATCTACTTTTAAGATATTTTCATTAAATTAAAATTGAAAACATTTAAAAGTAGATTATATTTCTTGGTGTGGTGAGGAATAACAAATTTTACGGTTTTAATATTTCAAAAAAACATAATAAAATAGCACACTCAATTTAAAAAAAAATATAAATACTAGCATGAATCTCAGTCAAGAGCAACTACTTCTATCTACAGATTGAAAAGGAATAATGAAAATTAGAGATTATACCACATCAAAAGAAGGAGTAGAGGAATCAATTGACGGCGAACATGGGTGACAACTGTAAGTCCCACTTATCACAAGTACGTGGCTAAGTGGGTAGGGAGCTGGCTCGCTAGCTTGGAGGTCGAGCGTTCTATCCCTGCGTTGATGGAGAAAGTTTATCTCGATCTTCTGCAGAGAAAACACAAACGCTGCGACTTGATACAAGATAATAACTAACCCTAACACCATGTACACACAACGGAACATTTTGGGGCTGGGGAAAACGCTTGCATGACAGGTTTACGACAAGAGAATATCCACCAAATCACCTTTATATTTCTTTCCAGAGAGGACGACAGCTCACAATTCTTGTCAACGTTGATCATTTGAGGGCTCCAGCACACTGCTTCTTCGCTGCAAGAGAAATGAAATGAAATGAAATGAAATGAAATGGGGTATAACGTCCTACTGTTATGCACCTAACCGGAGCTAATGGAAGACGGGCATACGTCATACAGTGTGCAATGAGGGAAATTTTGCCCGGGCAGCGGCGCTACGGACTATTCTTATATCGAATTCCAAATGCCAAGGGATCTTTTACGTACACGGGACCTCAGTTTTTCGTCACACCCGAATGACTAGAAGAAAGCATCACTGACAAGGGGACACCAAGCCGGAAAACGGAGATGAACTCTCTCGTCCAATGCATGGGTTCGAACACTAGACCTCCAGCCTAGCGAGCCAGCGTCCTAAACGTGATCCCTCCCCCCTTTTTACCTACAAGAGAATATCCAACGTAGTCACCTTTATTATATATATAGCTCGACAGTTGAAGGCACATGACAATTCTTATCATTCAATGCTCAGCATTTCCTTGAATTCTTTATGGGCTACACCTGTGCTGAATAATACTGCTTTTAATCCAACGCTGGATACAAAACACGAGACAACTGAAATGACAAAAATTAAACAGAATTAAAAAACGCTGCAAACTGATATATACAATAATAACTAGATAAAACAATGTAAACACAACGTAAATATTGAATTCAAACAACTAAACATACACAGAATCGTAACGGCATATACTTAGTCATGTCGAGGATATGTTTACAGACAAGTGACAATTGCAACTCACCCTATATCACGACACCTTTTTCCCTCCAACCCATTTTCATTAGTGCTACGAACAAATTTTCCTCTCTCTACGCGAAACGGTAGCCATGTTTAAAAGGGATCGCTTATTGTGTACCCCTGAACCCTAACCCTAACCCTAACCCTATCCCTAACCCGACATCGAATACATATGTGCCCACGTGATATGTAATATGATATACAGAGAAAATATACCATTAAACAAACCGACGTCTGAAATGAAACAAAATACCCAACGCATTCCATGCAAACAATTGACGCTCCCAATACGGCCACTGTGGCAATCGGGAAATCGGCACAATACGGCAAGATGACACTGATTGTAAAAGTGACTGCCCTTTCTGTTCATTACCTGGACGTTTTATTTATCTCAGATGCTGCGTGACATTATAGGGACAGTATTTCTAAAGGGACAGTACTTCTAGCCATGTACCCTCGCACATTAATTTTCTTTATTTCAGTGTATCATTTGTAGTGAGATAGTTTACTCGTGACATTAAAGGGCCAGTATTTCTAAAGGGACAATACTTCTAGCCATGTACCCTCGCACATTTTGTACACCAACATCCATTTTTTATGAACAAACACCTATTTCCGGTTGACGTACAATGTCCAAATTTTAATACAATTCGACAGTAGACTAAAGAAGATGACACACGAAATTTCAGGATCCTATAACTAATAATAGTTTCTGACAAAAAAAAAATGCATTTATAGTATTCTGCCAGAAGGGAAGAAAGTAGCTTTTCCCTTCTAACCCTAACCCTAACCCTAACCCTTACCCAAAAGCAAGAGGGGAGACTTTTCATAACCCTAACCCTTCGGGGGACTGGGGGCTCTGTTTCTCGAAAGACCCTATATCAAACACGGGTTGGAAATTTGGGGGGAAAAGGGGGGTGGGGGGTGGGGAAGATACAGAGGTGCGGGGGGATTATTCAAGGCGGGAGAGGTTAGGGGAGTTGGGGGAAAGGGACAGAGGTACGAGGGAAGGGTAAGGGGGGAATAGACAGGGGTACGGGGTGGGGGTTATTCAAGGCGGGAGAGGGGTTGGGGATGTGGGGGGAAACGGGGGAGGGGGTTACGACATGTTTTCTTCTTCTTCTTCTTCTTCTTCTTCTTCTTACACGACGATAACTCGGTATAATCAGTATATCGCATCATGGATTGTCACCCTAACCCAACGACTAATCCCATCACCTTTCCCGCCCTATAACCCTTGACCCTAACCCCGAACATACGTCGTACTCACTGAGCCGCCCTGGCTCCCAACAAGACTCCTCCTCTGCTCCGACCTATTTTGGGACAAAGGGACAAAGTAGCATAACTTGACAATATCTTCGCATATCTTAGTCGCAAACATTTCACAAAGACCCACCTTAGAAAGAAATACACAGAGACGGCCTGCTGGCCAAAAGTCCCCTTTTCAATCCTTACTATTCATTTTCAGGAAAACAGAGCTTTGTCTTCCGGAAGAAACCAAAAGTAGACGCATGAAAATATTTAGGACAGGCTTTAATTATTAATAATCCAAAGTCAAAACAAAATAAAATACTACAATAATCACATAAACACATTCTCGCATAATCCAATATGTAAAAAAAAAACAACCCTACTATAATCAGATATATATACATGTACATTACATTATCGCATAATTAGATATATATATTATACATTATCACCTGCCACTAACCTTGTCCCCGTCCCTGTCCCTAACCCTGTTCCTGCTCATGCCCCTGTCCCTGACCCTAACCCTGACCCTGATCCTGACCCGGGGCCTCATCACCCTCACGCACACAAAACGATTGGATGTCATTCATGAGGTTCTCCTGCTGTCTCTTCTTCGAAATAAGTGTCTTGTGGTGCCCCTTCAGCTTCTCACACAAGTAGGGCTCAAGGCCCCTCTTGACGCCCACGGGCTCCCACCCGGTGTACCACACGCCGTCGCGTACGGCATCTGAACACAGGGCCAATACGTCCGATACCTTGCCTGAAAAAGACCAAATTTGCGGGAGTAAAACACTTGAAAACGAAAGGAAATTAAATGGGATTCGGTGCTCCGACATACAGTGTGCTGTGAGGTACACCTTGCCCGGACAGTGGCGCTACGGCCTCCTCATATATCGAATTCTAACTGCCGAGGGGTCTGTTACGTGCACGGGTTGTTCGTCCCATCAGAACGACTGCGCCACGGCCATCTGCCACACTTCAGTCTCGCCCGGCCCACAACGCGGCTAGCGAGCCAGCGTCTTAAACATACATTGTCGGAGATTAGATAACGAGTTGCCAGTTCTCACTATAATAGTTACAAACTAGATAATGTAAAGCCAATGAAAGCTCCGACGACTACGAACAAACTCGTAGCGTTGACATCGACAGTTGATTATGGTCTGCATAAGTTAATGAATGTCTTATTAATAGTTTAGATCATATTTCAGGCCTAAAGAAAGACCTACAATAGACAGATTTAGCTCTTGCATAATGGGTGTTTAATAAACGGGCCTTTTCAATCGTTGCTAGTCCACAATAAACGGTGAGAGCGATAACCATTATTTCATAATCTAACAGAAACTTGGGCAAGGAAATTAGGGCACTTACCCGTCACCACACCCTCTTCGCTTCTCCGCTGCTGAAACCAGTAGGCGATGTACGCGTTCTGGGCGTCTGTCAGTTTACTTTTTGAGTCCCGGGTCAGCCTCACTTTACTTCGGCGGATACGGGCGGCCAAGTCGGCGTCTAGATCGTCTACATTGACGGGGATACGACCATCTTTCTTGACTTTTTTCTTGGGGGTCGAGGTGCCGCTTGGCCCGGCAACATCCATTTCCATTCCTCCCATCTCCTCCTCCTCTACCGGTACACTTTCTCCTTTAGTCTCCTTCTGCCGGCCCTTCCTATCCTCAAACTCCTTCACCCTTCTCTCTACACCCTCCAGTTTCGCCACCACATTCGCAACGCTGGCCATTACAGCATCTCTATCTTCCAATTCCTTCAGCCTTTTTGCCAAACTGTCGCCCGTGGCCAGGACACTACTCATGCTGGCCACCACAAACTCCCGCAACCCCTCGAAACGACCCTCTAAACTCTCAGACGTGTCCTCGGCGGCACCCTCATCTTCGCTACTGCTAACCCTATCCATTTTTTCTGAAATATAGAGACGAAATAATATGAAATACACTGGACGTACTTACTTACTTAGCCAACGTGGCTCACTACATCACAAGTACATTTTAACCCGAAATTTAACGTCCTACTGTTCGGCAGCCGACATCGCGACTCCCGAGACCAATAATACAGAAACAGATTAAAACATTTACAAATCTACAAATGAAACGATTCAACGTCCTACTCTGGGCCTACTCACTGATCCAACGTGACTCAGGAGACCAACAAGACAGAGAAAGGTACATAACCTTTCGAGCTCCCCGATTCTAATGTGATTTTTGGGAAAAGTCGGGGTTATCTTTCGGGCGAAAGGGTTACCAGGGTTTATGACGCTAGGCACGTGCGCGTGCGGCACTCGGCACTCGGCACTCGGCTCCTGCATTCACTTATTTTTTTTCTCATTCCCTCCTGGATTCCGAGTGTCAATGTCCATATTACGTAGTATGAAATAATTTCCCTAGCACTGGCATGAGCGTTAGGCACTGCGCCACCGTCGCTCCTTGGACGAATCATATATAGACAAACATGTGTTACAAGTAAATTTTTACAAAACACCGAGAGATGTTACAGAAAAATGACGATAAGTACATTTTAACCACAAAAAAAAAACGAGACAAATACACAACACGTCCTTACCTTAGGATTTCCTCGATTGCAATGGCCAGTGAGCGAGTCACGTGATTCAGCGGGTAATAAACCAGGGGGACGGGGTTACCCCGAGGGGGCCAAAATGCACGGGCACTCCTTTTTTGGTTTCATTCCCTCCGTGGCTAAGTGCGTAAGATGTCTATTTACCTTACCGTAGAAGAATGCTTGCTCTAGACAAAAAAAACAATTACTACGGTTTATTTAACTGCGACGTTTCAGCAACATTTCACAAGTCGTTATCGAGCAGATACACAATTAATAGATATATTTACACACATAGTAATTGTTATTCCATAAAAATGTGTGTTTTTTGATTATGTCCCAATTACCAAATGCCATTCAAAGAATATATTAGATATTCTTTGTCTGTACGAAGCTATTTTTAAACAAACCATACCAGAATCACGAAATCACGGTCCTTTGGATGGTTTTATTTTCAACCAAATTTGTCATTCCGTCCACATTTATTACACTTAGTGATGACAATGTAATTGATGTATTTTAAATGACTCTAGGAATTTACACCAAATTTATTAGCTTTATCTGTGTTTTAATTATTTTAAATGTACACTATGAATGGAATGATGTATTTGTGTAGGTCGCGTGTTCGATCCTGCACTGGCCGAGAAAGTACATCGGCATTTTCCGACGTGGTTTACCTTGTCAGTGGTGCGGGAAGGAGGGCCTGACAAGGACGGCTGTCTAGTCGTTCCGACGTAACGAAAAACCGAGGTCCGTGTATAGATTGTCGTGCACGTCAAAGATCCCTTGGCAGTTAAACATAATTTCAGTTCATTTTTTTTTCAAAGTATGTAAATTTACAATTTAGTGATACGTAACATGATATCTAGGATTCGTATTAAGACGGGTACGTGTAGGTTTACTTTAAAATACTCCCCACCCTCCCCCGTCGTTTAATAGAATTTCTTACCAACAGACTCGGATCGGTTCTCTTTCCCCCGTTGTCGGTGATGCAGGACGGGGGGTGTGGCAAAGAAAACTGTACAATCGCTCGGAGGGAAAGAAAATAAAAAAAGAGGGGCCGTGTACTACACATTAGCGTGCACGTAAAAGATACCCTAGCAGTTGGTACTGTAGGCCGTGTATAGCACACTTCCTGGCGTATGCCCGCTTTCAGTAGCCCAGCCGGAGCAGAACAGAAGGACGTCAAACCCCATTTCATTTCATCGATCGTTTTCCGAAGGTCTGTAATTAGGAGTACCATCCCCTTTGATCGCGTACAATGAGCCGAGTTTCGTTCTGCATTTGTCGATTATGCAAAATGCAGAATGAAGGAGTGTAATGTGCAAAATAACTAGGATACTGTATTTTGTATAATCGAAAAATGTATTCTGTATCGTGGAGCAACGGAAATTGACAATTGTAAAACCAAAACCCTAGATTTCGATCTGCTAACCATTATTTGGCACCTAGGGCGACGCGGTAAACCAGGGGCACACAAAATGCACGGACTTTGCTCACGTGACATGTGCGACGTCATTGACACGACGGACACTGTTTTCTTTTTCACTCGCTGCTCTCGTATAGTATATATATATATATATATATATATAGTATTGTGAACCAAGTCAAGGCATGTCCGACGATGGATTCAGAGTGTCAATGTGGATATTGCGAATTATGCTCCCCGTTTACAAGTACTGCAATTGATAACGGAAGGACTTTGGTGGGAAATGTCGCCACGTATTCCTCGCTACAGAATTTTCTCGCAAGAGATGACGTACATGGGTATGTAGCAATCAGAAGCACGAATATCACACGGGAAGAGGCCGCGGCGCATCTCTTTCTCAGTCCCGATATCGATGGCGTGGTTGTCGAATGGAATAGCTGGACATACCTTACTCACCCCGTTCGCCACATAAACCTGATGCCCCAGGAAAAGTTGAATGTTAAGCCACTTTGGCCACTCTTGAAGAAACATCTGCCCTTGGATCAATATCGGGATAATAATCTGCCCAACCTACAAAATTCATTTGGCACTCAACTATTTTATGAGCACGGATGGGAATACTGGATAGGATTTATTCCGCGTACAGATAGTCGGGCTGCAGTTCAGTATGTGAGGACGGCCATCTTGCAAGGGACATATGAATCCTTGTGTGAATTGAGATGTCTATTTCGGAACAACCTCAGGAAACAGACTCACAACAGGTCACTGAGAAATACGTTGGCAAAAAACAATTTAAACGATCTATCCCGATTGTTCGTTCTACCAGACAACAGTGCCCACGTTTTACAAATATTAGGAGCTAGTATTGACAACTGCACACCCCCACTTGATTTAGAAAAGATAATATTCAGTTTCCGATTTGGAGAGAAGAGCAATGATTGTGTCTCCGTTCCCGCGGAAAATATTGATGACGTTAGAACCCTCTCCGTTCATGTGGGTGCTCAAATATCATCCCTACGGGGAATGGATATCTTATGGTCGCGAGTGGGACTGCAAGGCGTTATCGGCAAGCGGGGTTGGCTGTCCACAGCCCTGTCCTTCTATGAGTGTGCTAACTTCCAAACCAATACCGACGGACGACTGATCGATATTTCTGCATCTTTGAGACGAATTAGCCAGCAACAAGAGAACGTGAGATTTTTTCAACTGTATACAGATACGCCACATCGCTTACCAAATACCAGGCCGCACCCTGTGTCCGGAGCAATAATATCAAACAAGGCAGTGAATCCCAAGCTGACAGCATCCTTACGTCGTCACGCGCAAGCGTATATTTCGGAAGTGGAAAATGACTTCGAACAATTTTCGGCGTGTCAGTGCCGACTCGAATTTGTTGTCGTGCCTAAACGAGTCACGCTCAATCTCGACCCAAACCACTTTCTAAACAAGAATCACCTGTGGCGACTGTTGGAGGAACACCCTCTTCTGGTGCCCTTTTCAAACCCCGACCCTAACCCGAAACCGCCCCAAGACCAAGACAAACAGTTTATCGAAATCATCAAACGGGTTGGACTGTATCTAACTGAAGAACTTAAAAGTTTCTATGAGCAATTTGCTGGTACGGGAAATGCACGAGCGGTGTGGAAGGCTTACCAATATGAGTTGAGTGTCGAGAAACTGTTGTGGGGCAAACCCTTTGCCAGTGCTTCAAACGTATTTGCTATAAATCTTGGCAGTGGTCTGGCCTACCCAACGAGGTCGAAAACGGATAGGCAGGGCTTTCTGGCGTTGGAGGAGTGGTCGAGCTGCGTTATCGACGAGGAGACAACACCCCCCTTACACTTGTGGACCGCTTCGTCTTTTACCAAATACCAAATGCAGACGTTATTTGGTTATGATGATTATGCAGAGAGTGCAGAACATGTCATAGGCAGAAGAACGATTACCCTTCTTTTACAGGACTTGCGGAAACAAAACCCAGTTGCCTTGTCGTTTACCAACTTGCTAATGGCACTTAAGAACCCCAATAAGGACTCACGTTCTGTAGACGGGAGTGTTAGCATAGATCAGCTGGCCAACATTCTCAGCCAGGTAAGAGAGGTTCAAATTAACAATGTACGGGAGATAGGCAAGGCATACTTATTCCTCTACGCGGGGATAACTTCGGGTAACGGAAACCTTATGTCACCCACCCGGGCTTTAACACTTTTTTCCCCCACTTAACAAGCCTCGTCCAAGCCCATGGGATCAATTAAGGGGAGAGGGATACGGTGTCGTCGTGGGGATACTTTGGGGTAACCCTTAACACGGGCTACAGGGCTAACTTTCCCTACTAGCCGAGGTCTATAGCAACTGACAATAAAAAAAAACCTTTCCATGTTTTAATCAAAATCTAATTTCTTTCCAATCACACAACATCATTCGCATTTTTTTAAACCAGGGATACTCATATTCCCCATTGCTTGGCATCCATTGCTTTTATTTAGAATAGTACAGAGCTTCACGGCTACCGCCGTTCGCGTTTATAAAACAACATAGACCTAGGGTGAATGCGAAAAAACCCAGTTATTTGTAGTGAGACAGAGGAGGAGTAGAAATCCCTGGCTGATATTTTCCAATAAAATGGTCAATGACCGAAATAGACTAATCATCTTAAAACTCATTAGCCCGGGATAGGAGCAGAACAGTAGGACGTTAAAGCCCCATTTCATTTCATTTCGTTTCAACTAACAATCTCTACAAAAACAAAACAAAAAAACAAAAAAGCGCACTCTTTTGTATTTTTCAGCCCGTCAGAAACAGACAGGGTATGGTATTCCCGGTTACCCTGGATATGTTAACGAAGAATGGTAGAAATGTTAAAAGCGTTGTTGTAGAAGGTATCAAAGAAATAGACTTGAAGTTTTTCCCTGCGCTTCGTGTTTGGGACACCAATCAAAATCGTACTCTTTCCTGGACAAAACCTTACAAACTTTGGCGAATTTCTTTCCCCTCGGCCGGGCAAGCAGGTCACAATGTTCCCAGTTCCATTGCAATGACACCTCTTGTGCTTGTCCAAATTGAGGACAGGAAATTATTCCATGCAAATAGACTCAGAGGACTGACTCTACCCTGGTTGGACACGTGCTTGAGAAAACTTAAGCCTAAACACCCGTTGTCTTTTCAACAAATGGTAGACTGTTTAAGCTTTGTCACATGCGTAGCCATGCATCAAAATGGATATTTTGTCGACTTTAATAGATTGACGCGACTCGCACAAGATTTACCCTTGACACAAAACCACTTACGGGCTCTGGAAATACTAGACAAGCACACCCTGCCACAAATCAATGCCTCGAGAATTCACCGCCTACATCCAACAATACCCTACAAACTACAATTGAAGGCCAAGCAGACATTAGCAGAAAGTGGAGGAGGAAAGCAAGTTGGGCAAAAGGAAGACGAAAAACGTCAACAAGAGCACCAACCTGACACACTCGACGACGAGTGGCGCGAAGACGTCGTACATATGGAGGATGATCAACGTCAAAATGTTGTATTTGCTGAAACCAGGCACAGGCCTGCTAATTATCAGTCTAGGTGGAATGCAACAGAGTTAGAAATTCTACACGATTTAAAAAGCAGTACCCAACCCAAGCTAAGCTGGAAAACAATGTATGAAAAGTATACAAGGCAATGTCTACAACACGGATTGCCTGATAGAACAATTTTAGCTTTTATCAAAAAATTTAAGCGTCTCTAAACTAGCAGTGAAAGGTAAAATTACTGAACATTATTAGCCTAGTTTTCACAGGTGTAACTTATTATTTAGAAAAAGGAGAACAAATTAATGATTCTTAATTACTTAGCCAATATTGCTGTATTCTCGACCAAGAGCAAATCGACCAACTTCGTATTTGTCCTATACCCTATTACAGGCACCCCTAACACCCTAGCCATAAACCTAACCCAACCCTTACCACGCCATGACGTCACCAAATCGACCAAGAGTAAATCGACCAACTTCGTATTTGTCCTATACCCTATTACAGGCACCCCTTAGGCACCCCTAACACCCTAACCATAAACCTAAACCTAACCCAACCCTTACCACGCCATGACGTCACCAAATCGACCAAGAGTAAATCGACCAACTTCGTATTTGTCCTATACCCTATTACAGGCACCCCCTAACACCCTAACCATAAACCTAACCCCCTAACCCAAACCCTAACCCAACCCTAACCATAAACCCAACCCTCCCCACCCTATGTACCCTAGCCCCCTAGCCCAAAGGCAAGAGGGGAGACTATTCCCAACCCTAAACCTTCGGGGGACTGGGGGCTCTGTTTCTCGAAAGACCCTATATCAAACACGGGTTGGGGATTTGGGGGGAAGGGGGGAGGGACAGGGGTACTGGGGGGAGATACAGGGGTGCGGGGGGGGGGGGTTATTCAAGGCGGGAGAGGTTGGGGGAAAGGGGGAGGGACAGAGGTACCAGGGAAGGGTAAGGGGGGAATAGACCGGGGTAGGGGGTATTCAAGGCGGGAGAGGGATTGGGGATGTGGGGGGACTGTTTTACGACATGTTTTCTTCTTCTTCTTCTTCTTCTTCTTACACGACGATAACTCTGTATAATCAGCATATCGCATCTCGGATTGTTACCCCATCCCAAAGACTAACCCCGTCTCGCTTGTCCGGCCAACCCTGACAGCGAGCAGGGGAATCCCATCAACCTTTCCCGCCCTTACCCTTGACCCTAACCCCGAACATACGCCTTACTCACTGAGCCGCCCTGGCTCCCAACAAGACTCCTCCTCTGCTCCGACCTATTTTGGGACAAAGGGACAAAGTAGCATAACTTGACAATATCTTCGCATATCTTAGTCGCAAAAAATCACAAAGACCCGCCTTACAAAGAAATACACAGAGACGGCCTGCTGGCCAAACGTGTAAGTCCACTTTTCAATCCTTACTATTTATTTTCAGGAAAACAGAGGAGAACTCTTCTGCAACCCCGAGCTTTGTCTTCCGGAAGAAACCAAAAGTAGATGCATGAAAATATTTAGGACAGGCTTTAATTATTAACAATACAAAGTCAAAACAAAATAAAATACTACAATAATCACATAAACACATTCTCTCATAATCATAATCCAATATATATACAAAAAAAAAACCTACTATAATCACATATATACATTACATTATTAATCAGATATATACATTACATTATCGCCGGGTCAAATCAAATACTACAATCAACAAATAAACACATTCTCGCATAATCCAATATAAAAAAAAATAATTAAAAAATACTATAATCAGATATATACATTACATTATTAATCACATATATACAGTACATTATGGCATAATCAAATATATAAAAAAAAAAAACAACACACAACTATAATCACATATATACACTATCACCTGTCCCTAACCTTGTCCCCGTCCCTGTCCCTGTCCCTAACTCTGTTTACCCTAGCTCATGTCCCTGTCTGTCCCTGACCGTCATCCTGACCCTGACCCTCGTCATCCTCACCCACTAAAAGCGACCGAATGTCGCTCACCCGGTTTTCCATCTGCCTCTTCTTGAACAATAATATCTTCTTGTGCCCCTTCAGTTTCTCACACAAGTAAGACTCCAGGCCCCTCTTCACGCCCACGGGCTCCCACCCGGCGTACCACACGCCGTCGCGTACTGCATCGGAACACAAAGCCAACACGTCCGATCCTTTGCCTGAAAAAGACCAAATTTGCGGGAGTAAAACACTTGAAAACGAAAGGAAATTAAATGGGATTCGGTACTCCGCCATACGGTGTGCTATGAGGGACCCCTTGCCCGGATACTGGCGCTACGGCCTCCTCATATATCGAATTCTAACTGCCAAGGGATCTTATACGTGCACGGCCATCTGCCACACCCCAGTCTTGCCCGGCCCACCACACGGTTAGCAAGCCAGAGTCTTAACGGAGATTAGATAAAGAGTTGGCAGTTCTCACTATAATAGTTACAAACTAGATAATGTTAAGCCAATGAAAGCTCCGACGACTACGAACAAACTCGTAGCGTTGACATCGACAGTTGATTCTGGTCTGCATAAGTCAATTAATGTCTTATCAATAGTTTATATCATATTTCGGGCGATAACCATTATTTCATAATCTAACAGAAACTTTGGCAAAGACATTATGGTACTTACCCGTCACCACACTCTCCTCGCTTCTCTGTTGGAACCAATAGCTCACGTAGGCGTTCTGGGCGTCGGTTAGCTTGCTCTTCGGGTCGCGGGTCAGCCTCACCTTACTACGGCGGATACGGGCGGCCAAGTCGGCGTGTAGATCATCTACATTGACGGGGATCTTTCCTTTTTCTTTTTTCTTCTCGGGGGTCGAGGTGCCGCTTGGCCCGGCAACATCCATATCCATACTATCTATTCCTCCCATCTCCTCCTCCTCTACCGGTACACTTCTTTCTCCTTCCTTCTCCTTCCTCTCCTCAAACTCTTTCATTCTCCTCTCTACACCTTCCATTTTACACACCACACTCGCAACGCTCGCCTTCACCGCATCCTTGTCTTCCAGCTCCTTCACCCGCCTGGCCAAACCGTCGACCAAGGTCAGGACACTGCTTATGCTCGACACAACAAACTCCCGCAACGCCTCGAACCGACCCTCTAAACTCTCAAACAACATGGTCTCGGCGGCACCCTCATCTTCCATACTGCTTACCGGCCTATCCATTTTTTCTGAAATATAGAAACGAAATAATATGAAATACACTGGACTTACTTACTTACTGAGCCAACGTGGCTCACTACATCAAAAGTACATTTTAACCCGAAATTTAACGTCCTACTGTCCGGCAGCCGACATCGCGACAGAAACAGATTAAAACATTTACAGATCTACAAATAAAATGATTCAACGTCCTACTCTGGGCCTACTCACTGATCCAACGTGTCTCAGGAGACCAACAAGACAGAGAAAGGTACACAACCTTTCGAGCTCCCCGATTCCAATGTGATTTTCGGAAAAAGTCGGGGTTATCTTTCGGGCGACAGGGTTACCAGGGTTTATGACGCTAGGCACGTGCGCGTGCGGCACTCGGCACTCGGCACTCGGCTCCTGCATTCACTTTTTTTTTTTCTCATTCCCTCCTGGATTCCGAGTGTCAATGGCCATATTACGTAGTATGAAATAATTTCCCTAGCACTGGCATGAGCGTTAGGCACTGCGCCACCGTCGCTCCTTGGACGAATCATATATAGACAAACATGTGTTACAAGTAAATTTTTAAAAAAAACACCGAGAGATGTTACAGAAAAATGACGATAAGTACATTTTAACAAAAAAGACAGCGAGACAAATACCGAACACGTCCTTACCTCATCATTTCCTCGCTTCCATCGCCGGCACATGAGCGAGTCACGTGATTCAGCGGAAATAAACCAGGGCGACGGGGTTACCCCGGGGAAGCTAAAATCCACGGCTGCCCTTTTTGGGGGGTTTTGTTTCATTCCCTCCGTGATTGGGGTTTTGGGATGGCCTAGTGGTCTAGAGTGCCGCGCTTCGGCCTCTAGCTGACCGGCTGTGGGTTCGAGCCCTGGTGTGAGCGTATGGGCGCCTTCTCAACCTCGTGGGTTTCCACCGGGCACTCCTGTTTCCTCCCACCGCTAAAGACACCGACGCGCAAAAGAATTATTGAAATAAAATTAAACCATATGTTAGTCCCGAAATGTGTTGAGTGGACGTTAAACCCCCATTTCTCTCTCTCCCCTCCGTGGCTAAGTGCGTAAGATTGTTAATTTATCGTAGAAGAATGCTTGCTCTATATATTTTTTTCAAAAAACACACTTTTTTGGGGGGGTCAAATTATGTACAGTTTACAATTTAGTGATACGTAACATGAAATCTAGAATTCGTATTAAGACAGGTACGTGTAGGTTTACTTTAAAATACCCCCCACCCCCCACCCCCACCCCCCACCCCCGTCGTTTAATAGAATTTCTTACCAACTGACTCGGATCGGTTCTCTTTCCCCCTTTGTCGGTGATGCAGGACGGAGGGTGTGGCAAAGAAAACTGTATCATCGCTCGGAGGGAAAGAAAATAAAAAAAGAGGGGCCGTGTACACATTAGCGTGCACGTAAAAGATCCCCTAGCAGTTGGTACTGTAGGCCGTGTATAGTACACTTCGTGGCGTATACCCGCTTTCAGTAGCCCAACCGGAGCAGAACAGAAGGACGTCAAACTCCATTTCATTTCATCGATCGTTTTCCGAAGGTCTGTAATTATGAGTTTAATAGAATTTCTTACCAACTGACTCGGATCGGTTCTCTTTCCCCCGTTGTCGGTGATGCAGGACGGAGGGTGTGGCAAAGAAAACTGTATCATCGCTCGGAGGGAAAGAAAATAAAAAAAGAGGGGCCGTGTACACATTAGCGTGCACGTAAAAGATCCCCTAGCAGTTGGTACTGTAGGCCGTGTATAGTACACTTCGTGGCGTATACCCGCTTTCAGTAGCCCAACCGGAGCAGAACAGAAGGACGTCAAACTCCATTTCATTTCATCGATCGTTTTCCGAAGGTCTGTAATTATGAGTACCGCCCCCTTCTACTCACCACTGATCGCGTACAGGCGTCTTTAAACTAACAGTAAAAGGGAAAATTATTGGACATAGTTTTTCGGAGAGATGGAACTTATTGTTTAGAGAAAGGAGAACAAATCAATTGCTCTCCTTCTCTCTATCCCTCTCTCTCTGTTCTATGACATAAACAAGTCAATCAGCAGCTAAGAACCCTAGTCTTGGGCATTTCCTTCAGAAACTTTTTCACATCAACACGTTGGCTAGGTAACCTCCAAGGAAATGGGGAATGGTATAAGGTGTTCTAACCCATACAGGCACATTGGACGAGGTCAAATGGAGTGGGCCGGTAAATAGTTATAAATCACGTAATGTAACGCTACTCTTACTATTTTGGCTAGCTTTGGACACGGCTAAAGGGAGATAATTACAGCTACAAAAATGTCCGACTGTGCAAATAATTTACAGGATACAGTCTCCAGCACTGAGCACAAAAGATGTCAGATTTATTCGTGTTTTTAATAAATACTCAGGGGCTTTTAACAGGGAATAATGATACTAGACGAGAAAGTAACTACAGTTTATGAAAATAAGATAACATTTTACATGTTAATTTTGACCTCGATAAAGTATTAAACTTGCCCAGCCTAGATTAGGGATGTTGCACATTGGGTAGAGGTCCAAACAGTTAGTCACTGTTGAGTTTAGAGGTAAACAATAAAGTAAAAATAAAATTTTAACTAATGTACTTAGAGGTAGATAGATAAAAACAGTTGAGGAAAATGACCCCCCGAATTTCAATTTTAAAATCGAAAATACATTTCCAAAAGTGTAACTGACACAGACTGTAGCAACAGCACTAACTTTTTATTCGCACCTCAACCACTCACTGTATAATAAAACACAAAACAAAAAATAACACATTTAAATAGTTATAAATCACGTAATGTAACGCTACTCTTACTATTTTGGCTAGCTTTGGACACGGCTAAAGGGAGATAATTACAGCTACAAAAATGTCCAACTGTGCAAATAATTTACAGGATACAGTCTCCAGCACTGAGCACAAAAGATGTCAGATTTATTCGTGTTTTTAATAAATACTCAGGGGCTTTTAACAGGGAATAATGATACTAGACGAGAAAGTAACTACAGTTTATGAAAATAAGATAACATTTTACATGTTAATTTTGACCTCGATAAAGTATTAAACTTGCCCAGCCTAGATTAGGGATGTTGCACATTGGGTAGAGGTCCAAACAGTTAGTCACTGTTGAGTTTAGGGGTAAACAATAAAGTAAAAATAAAATTTTAACTAATGTACTTAGAGGTAGATAGATAAAAACAGTTGAGGAAAATGACCCCCCGAATTTCAATTTTAAAATCGAAAATACATTTCCAAAAGTGTAACTGACACAGACTGTAGCAACAGCACTAACTTTTTATTCGCACCTCAACCACTCACTGTATAATAAAACACAAAACAAAAAATAACACATTTAAAGACTTGGAATGTTTTATACAATCATAACAGCAATATTATACAAATCATAATAATAATGTGAGTTTTTATTGAGCTCGCTCATGGCGCATATTTGGCTCTCCACTATCAAACTGAGTTTATCTTAATAATTTAATCATAGGCTGTTAAAAATAGGTGTGTCTTTAACTGTGACTTAAAACATTCTAGACTTTTGGAGTTCCTAATATTGTATGGTAATGAGTTCCACAATTGGGACACACAGTGAGCAAAACATCGGTGTCCAAAAGATTTAAGCCTGAAAGTTGAAACTGCAAGTTTTTGTTCATTTGGGGATCTTAAGGATCTAGATGGCGCATAAGGAGAGATGGTTGAAGACGGGTAGATAGGTGCAGTTCCTCGTAGACATTTAAAGGTAGTACACATCCATTTGAACTGTATCCTGCTCTCGACGGGTAGCCAATGCAGGTCTTTTAAGTGTGGAGTGATATGACAGTTTCTTCTGCTAATGTTACACACGACCACTTGAATTAAAAATAACAAAGTCTCAAAGTCTTGGGCCGAGATTAGAATCTACGCACTGTTCCAGTAACTGACAGATAATAACCTTGTAAGATACATGTCCTCCTTCTCGGACACCATTCTTTCACCCCTGACTCTGCTGAATAATATTACAGATGATATATTATATTAAAACTTCTGTTTCCATCGTATTTGGCCGAGTCTGGAATTACCTCCCTCCTGTAAAAACCATGCTACATCTACCATTTATTAAAACGAAAACCTCCCAAACATTCAGCAGTTGATGGAAACTGAAAAAAGAGAAATGTATAACAATGTATTTTACAAATTGTGCAAGGTACATATCAAATTAAGGCCAAAAAACATATTTCATGGCGACTCAAATATATATTATAGGGTCTTTCTGCCATTGTGTGTGTAAAGCAAAGGTGGTATGTAGATAAATTTCTGTGCAGATTATTGCATTATAACTGTCACGGATTCATGTCCCCTGTCTGCCTCACTGACGCAGATGCTGTCAACTTCTAATGGGATTACGTCGTCGGCAACTTTCCCACCCTAGAATATCAAGCATATTCACCTTTTAAATATATATTTCGACACTTGACGACACACATCACAATTCTTCTCAATGCGGATCATTTAGCTGATTATAGAAACAACAGAAAACTGAAATGACAGAAAATACACACAATTAATAAATGCAGCTCACTGACATAAAATGATAACAAGATAACATAAGGTACACATACTGTACAAACAATGTAATAGTGTTCACTGGGAAACATTGCATGAAAAGTGTCATGATTTGGTCAGGATTTTCTTAAAACAAGATTATTATACCCAGAAAAATTATCAAGTTTTAAGATAGAAAAACTTAATTGAAGTTTTGAAAATCTTAAATTAACCATAATTTTCTTGACCACCAGACCAAAAAATACAATCTACTTTTAAGATATTTTCATTAAATTAAAATTGAAAACATTTAAAAGTAGATTATATTTCTTGGTGTGGTGAGGAATAACAAATTTTACGGTTTTAATATTTCAAAAAAACATAATAAAATAGCACACTCAATTTAAAAAAAAATATAAATACTAGCATGAATCTCAGTCAAGAGCAACTACTTCTATCTACAGATTGAAAAGGAATAATGAAAATTAGAGATTATACCACATCAAAAGAAGGAGTAGAGGAATCAATTGACGGCGAACATGGGTGACAACTGTAAGTCCCACTTATCACAAGTACGTGGCTAAGTGGGTAGGGAGCTGGCTCGCTAGCTTGGAGGTCGAGCGTTCTATCCCTGCGTTGATGGAGAAAGTTTATCTCGATCTTCTGCAGAGAAAACACAAACGCTGCGACTTGATACAAGATAATAACTAACCCTAACACCATGTACACACAACGGAACATTTTGGGGCTGGGGAAAACGCTTGCATGACAGGTTTACGACAAGAGAATATCCACCAAATCACCTTTATATTTCTTTCCAGAGAGGACGACAGCTCACAATTCTTGTCAACGTTGATCATTTGAGGGCTCCAGCACACTGCTTCTTCGCTGCAAGAGAAATGAAATGAAATGAAATGAAATGAAATGGGGTATAACGTCCTACTGTTATGCACCTAACCGGAGCTAATGGAAGACGGGCATACGTCATACAGTGTGCAATGAGGGAAATTTTGCCCGGGCAGCGGCGCTACGGACTATTCTTATATCGAATTCCAAATGCCAAGGGATCTTTTACGTACACGGGACCTCAGTTTTTCGTCACACCCGAATGACTAGAAGAAAGCATCACTGACAAGGGGACACCAAGCCGGAAAACGGAGATGAACTCTCTCGTCCAATGCATGGGTTCGAACACTAGACCTCCAGCCTAGCGAGCCAGCGTCCTAAACGTGATCCCTCCCCCCTTTTTACCTACAAGAGAATATCCAACGTAGTCACCTTTATTATATATATAGCTCGACAGTTGAAGGCACATGACAATTCTTATCATTCAATGCTCAGCATTTCCTTGAATTCTTTATGGGCTACACCTGTGCTGAATAATACTGCTTTTAATCCAACGCTGGATACAAAACACGAGACAACTGAAATGACAAAAATTAAACAGAATTAAAAAACGCTGCAAACTGATATATACAATAATAACTAGATAAAACAATGTAAACACAACGTAAATATTGAATTCAAACAACTAAACATACACAGAATCGTAACGGCATATACTTAGTCATGTCGAGGATATGTTTACAGACAAGTGACAATTGCAACTCACCCTATATCACGACACCTTTTTCCCTCCAACCCATTTTTATTAGTGCTACGAACAAATTTTCCTCTCTCTACGCGAAACGGTAGCCATGTTTAAAAGGGATCGCTTATTGTGTACCCCTGAACCCTAACCCTAACCCTAACCCTATCCCTAACCCGACATCGAATACATATGTGCCCACGTGATATGTAATATGATATACAGAGAAAATATACCATTAAACAAACCGACGTCTGAAATGAAACAAAATACCCAACGCATTCCATGCAAACAATTGACGCTCCCAATACGGCCACTGTGGCAATCGGGAAATCGGCACAATACGGCAAGATGACACTGATTGTAAAAGTGACTGCCCTTTCTGTTCATTACCTGGACGTTTTATTTATCTCAGATGCTGCGTGACATTATAGGGACAGTATTTCTAAAGGGACAGTACTTCTAGCCATGTACCCTCGCACATTAATTTTCTTTATTTCAGTGTATCATTTGTAGTGAGATAGTTTACTCGTGACATTAAAGGGCCAGTATTTCTAAAGGGACAATACTTCTAGCCATGTACCCTCGCACATTTTGTACACCAACATCCATTTTTTATGAACAAACACCTATTTCCGGTTGACGTACAATGTCCAAATTTTAATACAATTCGACAGTAGACTAAAGAAGATGACACACGAAATTTCAGGATCCTATAACTAATAATAGTTTCTGACAAAAAAAAAATGCATTTATAGTATTCTGCCAGAAGGGAAGAAAGTAGCTTTTCCCTTCTAACCCTAACCCTAACCCTAACCCTTACCCAAAAGCAAGAGGGGAGACTTTTCATAACCCTAACCCTTCGGGGGACTGGGGGCTCTGTTTCTCGAAAGACCCTATATCAAACACGGGTTGGAAATTTGGGGGGAAAAGGGGGGTGGGGGGTGGGGAAGATACAGAGGTGCGGGGGGATTATTCAAGGCGGGAGAGGTTAGGGGAGTTGGGGGAAAGGGACAGAGGTACGAGGGAAGGGTAAGGGGGGAATAGACAGGGGTACGGGGTGGGGGTTATTCAAGGCGGGAGAGGGGTTGGGGATGTGGGGGGAAACGGGGGAGGGGGTTACGACATGTTTTCTTCTTCTTCTTCTTCTTCTTCTTCTTCTTACACGACGATAACTCGGTATAATCAGTATATCGCATCATGGATTGTCACCCTAACCCAACGACTAATCCCATCACCTTTCCCGCCCTATAACCCTTGACCCTAACCCCGAACATACGTCGTACTCACTGAGCCGCCCTGGCTCCCAACAAGACTCCTCCTCTGCTCCGACCTATTTTGGGACAAAGGGACAAAGTAGCATAACTTGACAATATCTTCGCATATCTTAGTCGCAAACATTTCACAAAGACCCACCTTAGAAAGAAATACACAGAGACGGCCTGCTGGCCAAAAGTCCCCTTTTCAATCCTTACTATTCATTTTCAGGAAAACAGAGCTTTGTCTTCCGGAAGAAACCAAAAGTAGACGCATGAAAATATTTAGGACAGGCTTTAATTATTAATAATCCAAAGTCAAAACAAAATAAAATACTACAATAATCACATAAACACATTCTCGCATAATCCAATATGTAAAAAAAAAACAACCCTACTATAATCAGATATATATACATGTACATTACATTATCGCATAATTAGATATATATATTATACATTATCACCTGCCACTAACCTTGTCCCCGTCCCTGTCCCTAACCCTGTTCCTGCTCATGCCCCTGTCCCTGACCCTAACCCTGACCCTGATCCTGACCCGGGGCCTCATCACCCTCACGCACACAAAACGATTGGATGTCATTCATGAGGTTCTCCTGCTGTCTCTTCTTCGAAATAAGTGTCTTGTGGTGCCCCTTCAGCTTCTCACACAAGTAGGGCTCAAGGCCCCTCTTGACGCCCACGGGCTCCCACCCGGTGTACCACACGCCGTCGCGTACGGCATCTGAACACAGGGCCAATACGTCCGATACCTTGCCTGAAAAAGACCAAATTTGCGGGAGTAAAACACTTGAAAACGAAAGGAAATTAAATGGGATTCGGTGCTCCGACATACAGTGTGCTGTGAGGTACACCTTGCCCGGACAGTGGCGCTACGGCCTCCTCATATATCGAATTCTAACTGCCGAGGGGTCTGTTACGTGCACGGGTTGTTCGTCCCATCAGAACGACTGCGCCACGGCCATCTGCCACACTTCAGTCTCGCCCGGCCCACAACGCGGCTAGCGAGCCAGCGTCTTAAACATACATTGTCGGAGATTAGATAACGAGTTGCCAGTTCTCACTATAATAGTTACAAACTAGATAATGTAAAGCCAATGAAAGCTCCGACGACTACGAACAAACTCGTAGCGTTGACATCGACAGTTGATTATGGTCTGCATAAGTTAATGAATGTCTTATTAATAGTTTAGATCATATTTCAGGCCTAAAGAAAGACCTACAATAGACAGATTTAGCTCTTGCATAATGGGTGTTTAATAAACGGGCCTTTTCAATCGTTGCTAGTCCACAATAAACGGTGAGAGCGATAACCATTATTTCATAATCTAACAGAAACTTGGGCAAGGAAATTAGGGCACTTACCCGTCACCACACCCTCTTCGCTTCTCCGCTGCTGAAACCAGTAGGCGATGTACGCGTTCTGGGCGTCTGTCAGTTTACTTTTTGAGTCCCGGGTCAGCCTCACTTTACTTCGGCGGATACGGGCGGCCAAGTCGGCGTCTAGATCGTCTACATTGACGGGGATACGACCATCTTTCTTGACTTTTTTCTTGGGGGTCGAGGTGCCGCTTGGCCCGGCAACATCCATTTCCATTCCTCCCATCTCCTCCTCCTCTACCGGTACACTTTCTCCTTTAGTCTCCTTCTGCCGGCCCTTCCTATCCTCAAACTCCTTCACCCTTCTCTCTACACCCTCCAGTTTCGCCACCACATTCGCAACGCTGGCCATTACAGCATCTCTATCTTCCAATTCCTTCAGCCTTTTTGCCAAACTGTCGCCCGTGGCCAGGACACTACTCATGCTGGCCACCACAAACTCCCGCAACCCCTCGAAACGACCCTCTAAACTCTCAGACGTGTCCTCGGCGGCACCCTCATCTTCGCTACTGCTAACCCTATCCATTTTTTCTGAAATATAGAGACGAAATAATATGAAATACACTGGACGTACTTACTTACTTAGCCAACGTGGCTCACTACATCACAAGTACATTTTAACCCGAAATTTAACGTCCTACTGTTCGGCAGCCGACATCGCGACTCCCGAGACCAATAATACAGAAACAGATTAAAACATTTACAAATCTACAAATGAAACGATTCAACGTCCTACTCTGGGCCTACTCACTGATCCAACGTGACTCAGGAGACCAACAAGACAGAGAAAGGTACATAACCTTTCGAGCTCCCCGATTCTAATGTGATTTTTGGGAAAAGTCGGGGTTATCTTTCGGGCGAAAGGGTTACCAGGGTTTATGACGCTAGGCACGTGCGCGTGCGGCACTCGGCACTCGGCACTCGGCTCCTGCATTCACTTATTTTTTTTCTCATTCCCTCCTGGATTCCGAGTGTCAATGTCCATATTACGTAGTATGAAATAATTTCCCTAGCACTGGCATGAGCGTTAGGCACTGCGCCACCGTCGCTCCTTGGACGAATCATATATAGACAAACATGTGTTACAAGTAAATTTTTACAAAACACCGAGAGATGTTACAGAAAAATGACGATAAGTACATTTTAACCACAAAAAAAAAACGAGACAAATACACAACACGTCCTTACCTTAGGATTTCCTCGATTGCAATGGCCAGTGAGCGAGTCACGTGATTCAGCGGGTAATAAACCAGGGGGACGGGGTTACCCCGAGGGGGCCAAAATGCACGGGCACTCCTTTTTTGGTTTCATTCCCTCCGTGGCTAAGTGCGTAAGATGTCTATTTACCTTACCGTAGAAGAATGCTTGCTCTAGACAAAAAAAACAATTACTACGGTTTATTTAACTGCGACGTTTCAGCAACATTTCACAAGTCGTTATCGAGCAGATACACAATTAATAGTTATATTTACACACATAGTAATTGTTATTCCATAAAAATGTGTGTTTTTTGATTATGTCCCAATTACCAAATGCCATTCAAAGAATATATTAGATATTCTTTGTCTGTACGAAGCTATTTTTAAACAAACCATACCAGAATCACGAAATCACGGTCCTTTGGATGGTTTTATTTTCAACCAAATTTGTCATTCCGTCCACATTTATTACACTTAGTGATGACAATGTAATTGATGTATTTTAAATGACTCTAGGAATTTACACCAAATTTATTAGCTTTATCTGTGTTTTAATTATTTTAAATGTACACTATGAATGGAATGATGTATTTGTGTAGGTCGCGTGTTCGATCCTGCACTGGCCGAGAAAGTACATCGGCATTTTCCGACGTGGTTTACCTTGTCAGTGGTGCGGGAAGGAGGGCCTGACAAGGACGGCTGTCTAGTCGTTCCGACGTAACGAAAAACCGAGGTCCGTGTATAGATTGTCGTGCACGTCAAAGATCCCTTGGCAGTTAAACATAATTTCAGTTCATTTTTTTTTCAAAGTATGTAAATTTACAATTTAGTGATACGTAACATGATATCTAGGATTCGTATTAAGACGGGTACGTGTAGGTTTACTTTAAAATACTCCCCACCCTCCCCCGTCGTTTAATAGAATTTCTTACCAACAGACTCGGATCGGTTCTCTTTCCCCCGTTGTCGGTGATGCAGGACGGGGGGTGTGGCAAAGAAAACTGTACAATCGCTCGGAGGGAAAGAAAATAAAAAAAGAGGGGCCGTGTACTACACATTAGCGTGCACGTAAAAGATACCCTAGCAGTTGGTACTGTAGGCCGTGTATAGCACACTTCCTGGCGTATGCCCGCTTTCAGTAGCCCAGCCGGAGCAGAACAGAAGGACGTCAAACCCCATTTCATTTCATCGATCGTTTTCCGAAGGTCTGTAATTAGGAGTACCATCCCCTTTGATCGCGTACAATGAGCCGAGTTTCGTTCTGCATTTGTCGATTATGCAAAATGCAGAATGAAGGAGTGTAATGTGCAAAATAACTAGGATACTGTATTTTGTATAATCGAAAAATGTATTCTGTATCGTGGAGCAACGGAAATTGACAATTGTAAAACCAAAACCCTAGATTTCGATCTGCTAACCATTATTTGGCACCTAGGGCGACGCGGTAAACCAGGGGCACACAAAATGCACGGACTTTGCTCACGTGACATGTGCGACGTCATTGACACGACGGACACTGTTTTCTTTTTCACTCGCTGCTCTCGTATAGTATATATATATATATATATATATATAGTATTGTGAACCAAGTCAAGGCATGTCCGACGATGGATTCAGAGTGTCAATGTGGATATTGCGAATTATGCTCCCCGTTTACAAGTACTGCAATTGATAACGGAAGGACTTTGGTGGGAAATGTCGCCACGTATTCCTCGCTACAGAATTTTCTCGCAAGAGATGACGTACATGGGTATGTAGCAATCAGAAGCACGAATATCACACGGGAAGAGGCCGCGGCGCATCTCTTTCTCAGTCCCGATATCGATGGCGTGGTTGTCGAATGGAATAGCTGGACATACCTTACTCACCCCGTTCGCCACATAAACCTGATGCCCCAGGAAAAGTTGAATGTTAAGCCACTTTGGCCACTCTTGAAGAAACATCTGCCCTTGGATCAATATCGGGATAATAATCTGCCCAACCTACAAAATTCATTTGGCACTCAACTATTTTATGAGCACGGATGGGAATACTGGATAGGATTTATTCCGCGTACAGATAGTCGGGCTGCAGTTCAGTATGTGAGGACGGCCATCTTGCAAGGGACATATGAATCCTTGTGTGAATTGAGATGTCTATTTCGGAACAACCTCAGGAAACAGACTCACAACAGGTCACTGAGAAATACGTTGGCAAAAAACAATTTAAACGATCTATCCCGATTGTTCGTTCTACCGGACAACAGTGCCCACGTTTTACAAATATTAGGAGCTAGTATTGACAACTGCACACCCCCACTTGATTTAGAAAAGATAATATTCAGTTTCCGATTTGGAGAGAAGAGCAATGATTGTGTCTCCGTTCCCGCGGAAAATATTGATGACGTTAGAACCCTCTCCGTTCATGTGGGTGCTCAAATATCATCCCTACGGGGAATGGATATCTTATGGTCGCGAGTGGGACTGCAAGGCGTTATCGGCAAGCGGGGTTGGCTGTCCACAGCCCTGTCCTTCTATGAGTGTGCTAACTTCCAAACCAATACCGACGGACGACTGATCGATATTTCTGCATCTTTGAGACGAATTAGCCAGCAACAAGAGAACGTGAGATTTTTTCAACTGTATACAGATACGCCACATCGCTTACCAAATACCAGGCCGCACCCTGTGTCCGGAGCAATAATATCAAACAAGGCAGTGAATCCCAAGCTGACAGCATCCTTACGTCGTCACGCGCAAGCGTATATTTCGGAAGTGGAAAATGACTTCGAACAATTTTCGGCGTGTCAGTGCCGACTCGAATTTGTTGTCGTGCCTAAACGAGTCACGCTCAATCTCGACCCAAACCACTTTCTAAACAAGAATCACCTGTGGCGACTGTTGGAGGAACACCCTCTTCTGGTGCCCTTTTCAAACCCCGACCCTAACCCGAAACCGCCCCAAGACCAAGACAAACAGTTTATCGAAATCATCAAACGGGTTGGACTGTATCTAACTGAAGAACTTAAAAGTTTCTATGAGCAATTTGCTGGTACGGGAAATGCACGAGCGGTGTGGAAGGCTTACCAATATGAGTTGAGTGTCGAGAAACTGTTGTGGGGCAAACCCTTTGCCAGTGCTTCAAACGTATTTGCTATAAATCTTGGCAGTGGTCTGGCCTACCCAACGAGGTCGAAAACGGATAGGCAGGGCTTTCTGGCGTTGGAGGAGTGGTCGAGCTGCGTTATCGACGAGGAGACAACACCCCCCTTACACTTGTGGACCGCTTCGTCTTTTACCAAATACCAAATGCAGACGTTATTTGGTTATGATGATTATGCAGAGAGTGCAGAACATGTCATAGGCAGAAGAACGATTACCCTTCTTTTACAGGACTTGCGGAAACAAAACCCAGTTGCCTTGTCGTTTACCAACTTGCTAATGGCACTTAAGAACCCCAATAAGGACTCACGTTCTGTAGACGGGAGTGTTAGCATAGATCAGCTGGCCAACATTCTCAGCCAGGTAAGAGAGGTTCAAATTAACAATGTACGGGAGATAGGCAAGGCATACTTATTCCTCTACGCGGGGATAACTTCGGGTAACGGAAACCTTATGTCACCCACCCGGGCTTTAACACTTTTTTCCCCCACTTAACAAGCCTCGTCCAAGCCCATGGGATCAATTAAGGGGAGAGGGATACGGTGTCGTCGTGGGGATACTTTGGGGTAACCCTTAACACGGGCTACAGGGCTAACTTTCCCTACTAGCCGAGGTCTATAGCAACTGACAATAAAAAAAAACCTTTCCATGTTTTAATCAAAATCTAATTTCTTTCCAATCACACAACATCATTCGCATTTTTTTAAACCAGGGATACTCATATTCCCCATTGCTTGGCATCCATTGCTTTTATTTAGAATAGTACAGAGCTTCACGGCTACCGCCGTTCGCGTTTATAAAACAACATAGACCTAGGGTGAATGCGAAAAAACCCAGTTATTTGTAGTGAGACAGAGGAGGAGTAGAAATCCCTGGCTGATATTTTCCAATAAAATGGTCAATGACCGAAATAGACTAATCATCTTAAAACTCATTAGCCCGGGATAGGAGCAGAACAGTAGGACGTTAAAGCCCCATTTCATTTCATTTCGTTTCAACTAACAATCTCTACAAAAACAAAACAAAAAAACAAAAAAGCGCACTCTTTTGTATTTTTCAGCCCGTCAGAAACAGACAGGGTATGGTATTCCCGGTTACCCTGGATATATTAACGAAGAATGGTAGAAATGTTAAAAGCGTTGTTGTGGAAGGTATCAAAGAAATAGACTTGAAGTTTTTCCCTGCGCTTCGTGTTTGGGACACCAATCAAAATCGTACTCTTTCCTGGACAAAACCTTACAAACTTTGGCGAATTTCTTTCCCCTCGGCCGGGCAAGCAGGTCACAATGTTCCCAGTTCCATTGCAATGACACCTCTTGTGCTTGTCCAAATTGAGGACAGGAAATTATTCCATGCAAATAGACTCAGAGGACTGACTCTACCCTGGTTGGACACGTGCTTGAGAAAACTTAAGCCTAAACACCCGTTGTCTTTTCAACAAATGGTAGACTGTTTAAGCTTTGTCACATGCGTAGCCATGCATCAAAATGGATATTTTGTCGACTTTAATAGATTGACGCGACTCGCACAAGATTTACCCTTGACACAAAACCACTTACGGGCTCTGGAAATACTAGACAAGCACACCCTGCCACAAATCAATGCCTCGAGAATTCACCGCCTACATCCAACAATACCCTACAAACTACAATTGAAGGCCAAGCAGACATTAGCAGAAAGTGGAGGAGGAAAGCAAGTTGGGCAAAAGGAAGACGAAAAACGTCAACAAGAGCACCAACCTGACACACTCGACGACGAGTGGCGCGAAGACGTCGTACATATGGAGGATGATCAACGTCAAAATGTTGTATTTGCTGAAACCAGGCACAGGCCTGCTAATTATCAGTCTAGGTGGAATGCAACAGAGTTAGAAATTCTACACGATTTAAAAAGCAGTACCCAACCCAAGCTAAGCTGGAAAACAATGTATGAAAAGTATACAAGGCAATGTCTACAACACGGATTGCCTGATAGAACAATTTTAGCTTTTATCAAAAAATTTAAGCGTCTCTAAACTAGCAGTGAAAGGTAAAATTACTGAACATTATTAGCCTAGTTTTCACAGGTGTAACTTATTATTTAGAAAAAGGAGAACAAATTAATGATTCTTAATTACTTAGCCAATATTGCTGTATTCTCGACCAAGAGCAAATCGACCAACTTCGTATTTGTCCTATACCCTATTACAGGCACCCCTAACACCCTAGCCATAAACCTAACCCAACCCTTACCACGCCATGACGTCACCAAATCGACCAAGAGTAAATCGACCAACTTCGTATTTGTCCTATACCCTATTACAGGCACCCCTTAGGCACCCCTAACACCCTAACCATAAACCTAAACCTAACCCAACCCTTACCACGCCATGACGTCACCAAATCGACCAAGAGTAAATCGACCAACTTCGTATTTGTCCTATACCCTATTACAGGCACCCCCTAACACCCTAGCCATAAACCTAACCCCCTAACCCTAACCCAACCCTAACCATAAACCCAACCCTCCCCACCCTATGTACCCTAGCCCAAAGGCAAGAGGGGAGACTATTCCCAACCCTAAACCTTCGGGGGACTGGGGGCTCTGTTTCTCGAAAGACCCTATATCAAACACGGGTTGGGGATTTGGGGGGAAGGGGGGAGGGACAGGGGTACTGGGGGGAGATACAGGGGTGCGGGGGGGGGGGGTTATTCAAGGCGGGAGAGGTTGGGGGAAAGGGGGGAGGGACAGAGGTACCAGGGAAGGGTAAGGGGGGAATAGACCGGGGTAGGGGGTATTCAAGGCGGGAGAGGGATTGGGGATGTGGGGGGACTGTTTTACGACATGTTTTCTTCTTCTTCTTCTTCTTCTTCTTACACGACGATAACTCTGTATAATCAGCATATCGCATCTCGGATTGTTACCCCATCCCAAAGACTAACCCCGTCTCGCTTGTCCGGCCAACCCTGACAGCGAGCAGGGGAATCCCATCAACCTTTCCCGCCCTTACCCTTGACCCTAACCCCGAACATACGCCTTACTCACTGAGCCGCCCTGACTCCCAACAAGACTCCTCCTCTGCTCCGACCTATTTTGGGACAAAGGGACAAAGTAGCATAACTTGACAATATCTTCGCATATCTTAGTCGCAAAAAATCACAAAGACCCGCCTTACAAAGAAATACACAGAGACGGCCTGCTGGCCAAACGTGTAAGTCCACTTTTCAATCCTTACTATTTATTTTCAGGAAAACAGAGGAGAACTCTTCTGCAACCCCGAGCTTTGTCTTCCGGAAGAAACCAAAAGTAGATGCATGAAAATATTTAGGACAGGCTTTAATTATTAACAATACAAAGTCAAAACAAAATAAAATACTACAATAATCACATAAACACATTCTCTCATAATCATAATCCAATATATATACAAAAAAAAAACCTACTATAATCACATATATACATTACATTATTAATCAGATATATACATTACATTATCGCCGGGTCAAATCAAATACTACAATCAACAAATAAACACATTCTCGCATAATCCAATATAAAAAAAAATAATTAAAAAATACTATAATCACATATATACATTACATTATTAATCACATATATACAGTACATTATGGCATAATCAAATATATAAAAAAAAAAAACAACACACAACTATAATCACATATATACACTATCACCTGTCCCTAACCTTGTCCCCGTCCCTGTCCCTGTCCCTAACTCTGTTTACCCTAGCTCATGTCCCTGTCTGTCCCTGACCGTCATCCTGACCCTGACCCTCGTCATCCTCACCCACTAAAAGCGACCGAATGTCGCTCACCCGGTTTTCCATCTGCCTCTTCTTGAACAATAATATCTTCTTGTGCCCCTTCAGTTTCTCACACAAGTAAGACTCCAGGCCCCTCTTCACGCCCACGGGCTCCCACCCGGCGTACCACACGCCGTCGCGTACTGCATCGGAACACAAAGCCAACACGTCCGATCCTTTGCCTGAAAAAGACCAAATTTGCGGGAGTAAAACACTTGAAAACGAAAGGAAATTAAATGGGATTCGGTACTCCGCCATACGGTGTGCTATGAGGGACCCCTTGCCCGGATACTGGCGCTACGGCCTCCTCATATATCGAATTCTAACTGCCAAGGGATCTTATACGTGCACGGCCATCTGCCACACCCCAGTCTTGCCCGGCCCACCACACGGTTAGCAAGCCAGAGTCTTAACGGAGATTAGATAAAGAGTTGGCAGTTCTCACTATAATAGTTACAAACTAGATAATGTTAAGCCAATGAAAGCTCCGACGACTACGAACAAACTCGTAGCGTTGACATCGACAGTTGATTCTGGTCTGCATAAGTCAATTAATGTCTTATCAATAGTTTATATCATATTTCGGGCGATAACCATTATTTCATAATCTAAAAGAAACTTTGGCAAAGACATTATGGTACTTACCCGTCACCACACTCTCCTCGCTTCTCTGTTGGAACCAATAGCTCACGTAGGCGTTCTGGGCGTCGGTTAGCTTGCTCTTCGGGTCGCGGGTCAGCCTCACCTTACTACGGCGGATACGGGCGGCCAAGTCGGCGTGTAGATCATCTACGTTGACGGGGATCTTTCCTTTTTCTTTTTTCTTCTCGGGGGTCGAGGTGCCGCTTGGCCCGGCAACATCCATATCCATACTATCTATTCCTCCCATCTCCTCCTCCTCTACCGGTACACTTCTTTCTCCTTCCTTCTCCTTCCTCTCCTCAAACTCTTTCATTCTCCTCTCTACACCTTCCATTTTACACACCACACTCGCAACGCTCGCCTTCACCGCATCCTTGTCCTCCAGCTCCTTCACCCGCCTGGCCAAACCGCCGACCAAGGTCAGGACACTGCTTATGCTCGACACAACAAACTCCCGCAACGCCTCGAACCGACCCTCTAAACTCTCAAACAACATGGTCTCGGCGGCACCCTCATCTTCCATACTGCTTACCCTATCCATTTTTTCTGAAATATAGAAACGAAATAATATGAAATACACTGGACTTACTTACTTACTGAGCCAACGTGGCTCACTACATCAAAAGTACATTTTAACCCGAAATTTAACGTCCTACTGTCCGGCAGCCGACATCGCGACAGAAACAGATTAAAACATTTACAGATCTACAAATAAAATGATTCAACGTCCTACTCTGGGCCTACTCACTGATCCAACGTGTCTCAGGAGACCAACAAGACAGAGAAAGGTACACAACCTTTCGAGCTCCCCGATTCCAATGTGATTTTCGGAAAAAGTCGGGGTTATCTTTCGGGCGACAGGGTTACCAGGGTTTATGACGCTAGGCACGTGCGCGTGCGGCACTCGGCACTCGGCACTCGGCTCCTGCATTCACTTTTTTTTTTTCTCATTCCCTCCTGGATTCCGAGTGTCAATGGCCATATTACGTAGTATGAAATAATTTCCCTAGCACTGGCATGAGCGTTAGGCACTGCGCCACCGTCGCTCCTTGGACGAATCATATATAGACAAACATGTGTTACAAGTAAATTTTTAAAAAAAACACCGAGAGATGTTACAGAAAAATGACGATAAGTACATTTTAACAAAAAAGACAGCGAGACAAATACCGAACACGTCCTTACCTCATCATTTCCTCGCTTCCATCGCCGGCACATGAGCGAGTCACGTGATTCAGCGGAAATAAACCAGGGCGACGGGGTTACCCCGGGGAAGCTAAAATCCACGGCTGCCCTTTTTGGGGGGTTTTGTTTCATTCCCTCCGTGATTGGGGTTTTGGGATGGCCTAGTGGTCTAGAGTGCCGCGCTTCGGCCTCTAGCTGACCGGCTGTGGGTTCGAGCGCTGGTGTGAGCGTATGGGCGCCTTCTCAACCTCGTGGGTTTCCACCGGGCACTCCTGTTTCCTCCCACCGCTAAAGACACCGACGCGCAAAAGAATTATTGAAATAAAATTAAACCATATGTTAGTCCCGAAATGTGTTGAGTGGACGTTAAACCCCCATTTCTCTCTCTCCCCTCCGTGGCTAAGTGCGTAAGATTGTTAATTTATCGTAGAAGAATGCTTGCTCTATATATTTTTTTCAAAAAACACACTTTTTGGGGGGGGTCAAATTATGTACAGTTTACAATTTAGTGATACGTAACATGAAATCTAGAATTCGTATTAAGACAGGTACGTGTAGGTTTACTTTAAAATACCCCCCACCCCCCACCCCCACCCCCCACCCCCGTCGTTTAATAGAATTTCTTACCAACTGACTCGGATCGGTTCTCTTTCCCCCGTTGTCGGTGATGCAGGACGGAGGGTGTGGCAAAGAAAACTGTATCATCGCTCGGAGGGAAAGAAAATAAAAAAAGAGGGGCCGTGTACACATTAGCGTGCACGTAAAAGATCCCCTAGCAGTTGGTACTGTAGGCCGTGTATAGTACACTTCGTGGCGTATACCCGCTTTCAGTAGCCCAACCGGAGCAGAACAGAAGGACGTCAAACTCCATTTCATTTCATCGATCGTTTTCCGAAGGTCTGTAATTATGAGTTTAATAGAATTTCTTACCAACTGACTCGGATCGGTTCTCTTTCCCCCGTTGTCGGTGATGCAGGACGGAGGGTGTGGCAAAGAAAACTGTATCATCGCTCGGAGGGAAAGAAAATAAAAAAAGAGGGGCCGTGTACACATTAGCGTGCACGTAAAAGATCCCCTAGCAGTTGGTACTGTAGGCCGTGTATAGTACACTTCGTGGCGTATACCCGCTTTCAGTAGCCCAACCGGAGCAGAACAGAAGGACGTCAAACTCCATTTCATTTCATCGATCGTTTTCCGAAGGTCTGTAATTATGAGTACCGCCCCCTTCTACTCACCACTGATCGCGTACAGGCGTCTTTAAACTAACAGTAAAAGGGAAAATTATTGGACATAGTTTTTCGGAGAGATGGAACTTATTGTTTAGAGAAAGGAGAACAAATCAATTGCTCTCCTTCTCTCTATCCCTCTTTCTCTCTCTCTCTGTTCTATGACATAAACAAGTCAATCAGCAGCTAAGAACCCTAGTCTTGGGCATTTCCTTCAGAAACTTTTTCACATCAACACGTTGGCTAGGTAACCTCCAAGGAAATGGGGAATGGTATAAGGTGTTCTAACCCATACAGGCACATTGGACGAGGTCAAATGGAGTGGGCCGGTAAATAGTTATAAATCACGTAATGTAACGCTACTCTTACTATTTTGGCTAGCTTTGGACACGGCTAAAGGGAGATAATTACAGCTACAAAAATGTCCGACTGTGCAAATAATTTACAGGATACAGTCTCCAGCACTGAGCACAAAAGATGTCAGATTTATTCGTGTTTTTAATAAATACTCAGGGGCTTTTAACAGGGAATAATGATACTAGACGAGAAAGTAACTACAGTTTATGAAAATAAGATAACATTTTACATGTTAATTTTGACCTCGATAAAGTATTAAACTTGCCCAGCCTAGATTAGGGATGTTGCACATTGGGTAGAGGTCCAAACAGTTAGTCACTGTTGAGTTTAGAGGTAAACAATAAAGTAAAAATAAAATTTTAACTAATGTACTTAGAGGTAGATAGATAAAAACAGTTGAGGAAAATGACCCCCCGAATTTCAATTTTAAAATCGAAAATACATTTCCAAAAGTGTAACTGACACAGACTGTAGCAACAGCACTAACTTTTTATTCGCACCTCAACCACTCACTGTATAATAAAACACAAAACAAAAAATAACACATTTAAATAGTTATAAATCACGTAATGTAACGCTACTCTTACTATTTTGGCTAGCTTTGGACACGGCTAAAGGGAGATAATTACAGCTACAAAAATGTCCAACTGTGCAAATAATTTACAGGATACAGTCTCCAGCACTGAGCACAAAAGATGTCAGATTTATTCGTGTTTTTAATAAATACTCAGGGGCTTTTAACAGGGAATAATGATACTAGACGAGAAAGTAACTACAGTTTATGAAAATAAGATAACATTTTACATGTTAATTTTGACCTCGATAAAGTATTAAACTTGCCCAGCCTAGATTAGGGATGTTGCACATTGGGTAGAGGTCCAAACAGTTAGTCACTGTTGAGTTTAGGGGTAAACAATAAAGTAAAAATAAAATTTTAACTAATGTACTTAGAGGTAGATAGATAAAAACAGTTGAGGAAAATGACCCCCCGAATTTCAATTTTAAAATCGAAAATACATTTCCAAAAGTCTAACTGACACAGACTGTAGCAACAGCACTAACTTTTTATTCGCACCTCAACCACTCACTGTATAATAAAACACAAAACAAAAAATAACACATTTAAAGACTTGGAATGTTTTATACAATCATAACAGCAATATTATACAAATCATAATAATAATGTGAGTTTTTATTGAGCTCGCTCATGGCGCATATTTGGCTCTCCACTATCAAACTGAGTTTATCTTAATAATTTAATCATAGGCTGTTAAAAATAGGTGTGTCTTTAACTGTGACTTAAAACATTCTAGACTTTTGGAGTTCCTAATATTGTATGGTAATGAGTTCCACAATTGGGACACACAGTGAGCAAAACATCGGTGTCCAAAAGATTTAAGCCTGAAAGTTGAAACTGCAAGTTTTTGTTCATTTGGGGATCTTAAGGATCTAGATGGCGCATAAGGAGAGATGGTTGAAGACGGGTAGATAGGTGCAGTTCCTCGTAGACATTTAAAGGTAGTACACATCCATTTGAACTGTATCCTGCTCTCGACGGGTAGCCAATGCAGGTCTTTTAAGTGTGGAGTGATATGACAGTTTCTTCTGCTAATGTTACACACGACCACTTGAATTAAAAATAACAAAGTCTCAAAGTCTTGGGCCGAGATTAGAATCTACGCACTGTTCCAGTAACTGACAGATAATAACCTTGTAAGATACATGTCCTCCTTCTCGGACACCATTCTTTCACCCCTGACTCTGCTGAATAATATTACAGATGATATATTATATTAAAACTTCTGTTTCCATCGTATTTGGCCGAGTCTGGAATTACCTCCCTCCTGTAAAAACCATGCTACATCTACCATTTATTAAAACGAAAACCTCCCAAACATTCAGCAGTTGATGGAAACTGAAAAAAGAGAAATGTATAACAATGTATTTTACAAATTGTGCAAGGTACATATCAAATTAAGGCCAAAAAACATATTTCATGGCGACTCAAATATATATTATAGGGTCTTTCTGCCATTGTGTGTGTAAAGCAAAGGTGGTATGTAGATAAATTTCTGTGCAGATTATTGCATTATAACTGTCACGGATTCATGTCCCCTGTCTGCCTCACTGACGCAGATGCTGTCAACTTCTAATGGGATTACGTCGTCGGCAACTTTCCCACCCTAGAATATCAAGCATATTCACCTTTTAAATATATATTTCGACACTTGACGACACACATCACAATTCTTCTCAATGCGGATCATTTAGCTGATTATAGAAACAACAGAAAACTGAAATGACAGAAAATACACACAATTAATAAATGCAGCTCACTGACATAAAATGATAACAAGATAACATAAGGTACACATACTGTACAAACAATGTAATAGTGTTCACTGGGAAACATTGCATGAAAAGTGTCATGATTTGGTCAGGATTTTCTTAAAACAAGATTATTATACCCAGAAAAATTATCAAGTTTTAAGATAGAAAAACTTAATTGAAGTTTTGAAAATCTTAAATTAACCATAATTTTCTTGACCACCAGACCAAAAAATACAATCTACTTTTAAGATATTTTCATTAAATTAAAATTGAAAACATTTAAAAGTAGATTATATTTCTTGGTGTGGTGAGGAATAACAAATTTTACGGTTTTAATATTTCAAAAAAACATAATAAAATAGCACACTCAATTTAAAAAAAAATATGAATACTAGCATGAATCTCAGTCAAGAGCAACTACTTCTATCTACAGATTGAAAAGGAATAATGAAAATTAGAGATTATACCACATCAAAAGAAGGAGTAGAGGAATCAATTGACGGCGAACATGGGTGACAACTGTAAGTCCCACTTATCACAAGTACGTGGCTAAGTGGGTAGGGAGCTGGCTCGCTAGCTTGGAGGTCGAGCGTTCTATCCCTGCGTTGATGGAGAAAGTTTATCTCGATCTTCTGCAGAGAAAACACAAACGCTGCGACTTGATACAAGATAATAACTAACCCTAACACCATGTACACACAACGGAACATTTTGGGGCTGGGGAAAACGCTTGCATGACAAGTTTACGACAAGAGAATATCCACCAAATCACCTTTATATTTCTTTCCAGAGAGGACGACAGCTCACAATTCTTGTCAACGTTGATCATTTGAGGGCTCCAGCACACTGCTTCTTCGCTGCAAGAGAAATGAAATGAAATGAAATGAAATGAAATGAAATGGGGTATAACGTCCTACTGTTATGCACCTAACCGGAGCTAATGGAAGACGGGCATACGTCATACAGTGTGCAATGAGGGAAATTTTGCCCGGGCAGCGGCGCTACGGACTATTCTTATATCGAATTCCAAATGCCAAGGGATCTTTTACGTACACGGGACCTCAGTTTTTCGTCACACCCGAATGACTAGAAGAAAGCATCACTGACAAGGGGACACCAAGCCGGAAAACGGAGATGAACTCTCTCGTCCAATGCATGGGTTCGAACACTAGACCTCCAGCCTAGCGAGCCAGCGTCCTAAACGTGATCCCTCCCCCCTTTTTACCTACAAGAGAATATCCAACGTAGTCACCTTTATTATATATAGCCTATAGCTCGACAGTTGAAGGCACATGACAATTCTTATCATTCAATGCTCAGCATTTCCTTGAATTCTTTATGGGCTACACCTGTGCTGAATAATACTGCTTTTAATCCAACGCTGGATACAAAACACGAGACAACTGAAATGACAAAAATTAAACAGAATTAAAAAACGCTGCAAACTGATATATACAATAATAACTAGATAAAACAATGTAAACACAACGTAAATATTGAATTCAAACAACTAAACATACACAGAATCGTAACGGCATATACTTAGTCATGTCGAGGATATGTTTACAGACAAGTGACAATTGCAACTCACCCTATATCACGACACCTTTTTCCCTCCAACCCATTTTCATTAGTGCTACGAACAAATTTTCCTCTCTCTACGCGAAACGGTAGCCATGTTTAAAAGGGATCGCTTATTGTGTACCCCTGAACCCTAACCCTAACCCTAACCCTATCCCTAACCCGACATCGAATACATATGTGCCCACGTGATATGTAATATGATATACAGAGAAAATATACCATTAAACAAACCGACGTCTGAAATGAAACATAATACCCAACGCATTCCATGCAAACAATTGACGCTCCCAATACGGCCACTGTGGCAATCGGGAAATCGGCACAATACGGCAAGATGACACTGATTGTAAAAGTGACTGCCCTTTCTGTTCATTACCTGGACGTTTTATTTATCTCAGATGCTGCGTGACATTATAGGGACAGTATTTCTAAAGGGACAGTACTTCTAGCCATGTACCCTCGCACATTAATTTTCTTTATTTCAGTGTATCATTTGTAGTGAGATAGTTTACTCGTGACATTAAAGGGCCAGTATTTCTAAAGGGACAATACTTCTAGCCATGTACCCTCGCACATTTTGTACACCAACATCCATTTTTTATGAACAAACACCTATTTCCGGTTGACGTACAATGTCCAAATTTTAATACAATTCGACAGTAGACTAAAGAAGATGACACACGAAATTTCAGGATCCTATAACTAATAATAGTTTCTGACAAAAAAAAAATGCATTTATAGTATTCTGCCAGAAGGGAAGAAAGTAGCTTTTCCCTTCTAACCCTAACCCTAACCCTAACCCTTACCCAAAAGCAAGAGGGGAGACTTTTCATAACCCTAACCCTTCGGGGGACTGGGGGCTCTGTTTCTCGAAAGACCCTATATCAAACACGGGTTGGGGATTTGGGGGGAAAAGGGGGGTGGGGGTGGGGAAGATACAGAGGTGCGGGGGGATTATTCAAGGCGGGAGAGGTTAGGGGAGTTGGGGGAAAGGGACAGAGGTACGAGGGAAGGGTAAGGGGGGAATAGACAGGGGTACGGGGTGGGGGTTATTCAAGGCGGGAGAGGGGTTGGGGATGTGGGGGGAAACGGGGGAGGGGGTTACGACATGTTTTCTTCTTCTTCTTCTTCTTCTTCTTCTTACACGACGATAACTCGGTATAATCAGTATATCGCATCATGGATTGTCACCCTAACCCAACGACTAATCCCATCACCTTTCCCGCCCTATAACCCTTGACCCTAACCCCGAACATACGTCGTACTCACTGAGCCGCCCTGGCTCCCAACAAGACTCCTCCTCTGCTCCGACCTATTTTGGGACAAAGGGACAAAGTAGCATAACTTGACAATATCTTCGCATATCTTAGTCGCAAACATTTCACAAAGACCCACCTTAGAAAGAAATACACAGAGACGGCCTGCTGGCCAAAAGTCCCCTTTTCAATCCTTACTATTCATTTTCAGGAAAACAGAGCTTTGTCTTCCGGAAGAAACCAAAAGTAGACGCATGAAAATATTTAGGACAGGCTTTAATTATTAATAATCCAAAGTCAAAACAAAATAAAATACTACAATAATCACATAAACACATTCTCGCATAATCCAATATGTAAAAAAAAACCAACCCTACTATAATCAGATATATATACATGTACATTACATTATCGCATAATTAGATATATATATTATACATTATCACCTGCCACTAACCTTGTCCCCGTCCCTGTCCCTAACCCTGTTCCTGCTCATGCCCCTGTCCCTGACCCTAACCCTGACCCTGATCCTGACCCGGGGCCTCATCACCCTCACGCACACAAAACGATTGGATGTCATTCATGAGGTTCTCCTGCTGTCTCTTCTTCGAAATAAGTGTCTTGTGGTGCCCCTTCAGCTTCTCACACAAGTAGGGCTCAAGGCCCCTCTTGACGCCCACGGGCTCCCACCCGGTGTACCACACGCCGTCGCGTACGGCATCTGAACACAGGGCCAATACGTCCGATACCTTGCCTGAAAAAGACCAAATTTGCGGGAGTAAAACACTTGAAAACGAAAGGAAATTAAATGGGATTCGGTGCTCCGACATACAGTGTGCTGTGAGGTACACCTTGCCCGGACAGTGGCGCTACGGCCTCCTCATATATCGAATTCTAACTGCCGAGGGGTCTGTTACGTGCACGGGTTGTTCGTCCCATCAGAACGACTGCGCCACGGCCATCTGCCACACTTCAGTCTCGCCCGGCCCACAACGCGGCTAGCGAGCCAGCGTCTTAAACATACATTGTCGGAGATTAGATAACGAGTTGCCAGTTCTCACTATAATAGTTACAAACTAGATAATGTAAAGCCAATGAAAGCTCCGACGACTACGAACAAACTCGTAGCGTTGACATCGACAGTTGATTATGGTCTGCATAAGTTAATGAATGTCTTATTAATAGTTTAGATCATATTTCAGGCCTAAAGAAAGACCTACAATAGACAGATTTAGCTCTTGCATAATGGGTGTTTAATAAACGGGCCTTTTCAATCGTTGCTAGTCCACAATAAACGGTGAGAGCGATAACCATTATTTCATAATCTAACAGAAACTTGGGCAAGGAAATTAGGGCACTTACCCGTCACCACACCCTCTTCGCTTCTCCGCTGCTGAAACCAGTAGGCGATGTACGCGTTCTGGGCGTCTGTCAGTTTACTTTTTGAGTCCCGGGTCAGCCTCACTTTACTTCGGCGGATACGGGCGGCCAAGTCGGCGTCTAGATCGTCTACATTGACGGGGATACGACCATCTTTCTTGACTTTTTTCTTGGGGGTCGAGGTGCCGCTTGGCCCGGCAACATCCATTTCCATTCCTCCCATCTCCTCCTCCTCTACCGGTACACTTTCTCCTTTAGTCTCCTTCTGCCGGCCCTTCCTATCCTCAAACTCCTTCACCCTTCTCTCTACACCCTCCAGTTTCGCCACCACATTCGCAACGCTGGCCATTACAGCATCTCTATCTTCCAATTCCTTCAGCCTTTTTGCCAAACTGTCGCCCGTGGCCAGGACACTACTCATGCTGGCCACCACAAACTCCCGCAACCCCTCGAAACGACCCTCTAAACTCTCAGACGTGTCCTCGGCGGCACCCTCATCTTCGCTACTGCTAACCCTATCCATTTTTTCTGAAATATAGAAACGAAATAATATGAAATACACTGGACGTACTTACTTACTTAGCCAACGTGGCTCACTACATCACAAGTACATTTTAACCCGAAATTTAACGTCCTACTGTTCGGCAGCCGACATCGCGACTCCCGAGACCAATAATACAGAAACAGATTAAAACATTTACAAATCTACAAATGAAACGATTCAACGTCCTACTCTGGGCCTACTCACTGATCCAACGTGACTCAGGAGACCAACAAGACAGAGAAAGGTACATAACCTTTCGAGCTCCCCGATTCTAATGTGATTTTTGGGAAAAGTCGGGGTTATCTTTCGGGCGAAAGGGTTACCAGGGTTTATGACGCTAGGCACGTGCGCGTGCGGCACTCGGCACTCGGCACTCGGCTCCTGCATTCACTTATTTTTTTTCTCATTCCCTCCTGGATTCCGAGTGTCAATGTCCATATTACGTAGTATGAAATAATTTCCCTAGCACTGGCATGAGCGTTAGGCACTGCGCCACCGTCGCTCCTTGGACGAATCATATATAGACAAACATGTGTTACAAGTAAATTTTTACAAAACACCGAGAGATGTTACAGAAAAATGACGATAAGTACATTTTAACCAAAAAAAAAAAAACGAGACAAATACACAACACGTCCTTACCTTAGGATTTCCTCGATTGCAATGGCCAGTGAGCGAGTCACGTGATTCAGCGGGTAATAAACCAGGGGGACGGGGTTACCCCGAGGGGGCCAAAATGCACGGGCACTCCTTTTTTGGTTTCATTCCCTCCGTGGCTAAGTGCGTAAGATGTCTATTTACCTTACCGTAGAAGAATGCTTGCTCTAGACAAAAAAAACAATTACTACGGTTTATTTAACTGCGACGTTTCAGCAACATTTCACAAGTCGTTATCGAGCAGATACACAATTAATAGATATATTTACACACATAGTAATTGTTATTCCATAAAAATGTGTGTTTTTGGATTATGTCCCAATTACCAAATGCCATTCAAAGAATATATTAGATATTCTTTGTCTGTACGAAGCTATTTTTAAACAAACCATACCAGAATCACGAAATCACGGTCCTTTGGATGGTTTTATTTTCAACCAAATTTGTCATTCCGTCCACATTTATTACACTTAGTGATGACAATGTAATTGATGTATTTTAAATGACTCTAGGAATTTACACCAAATTTATTAGCTTTATCTGTGTTTTAATTATTTTAAATGTACACTATGAATGGAATGATGTATTTATGTAGGTCGCGTGTTCGATCCTGCACTGGCCGAGAAAGTACATCGGCATTTTCCGACGTGGTTTACCTTGTCAGTGGTGCGGGAAGGAGGGCCTGACAAGGACGGCTGTCTAGTCGTTCCGACGTAACGAAAAACCGAGGTCCGTGTATAGATTGTCGTGCACGTCAAAGATCCCTTGGCAGTTAAACATAATTTCAGTTCATTTTTTTTTCAAAGTATGTAAATTTACAATTTAGTGATACGTAACATGATATCTAGGATTCGTATTAAGACGGGTACGTGTAGGTTTACTTTAAAATACTCCCCACCCTCCCCCGTCGTTTAATAGAATTTCTTACCAACAGACTCGGATCGGTTCTCTTTCCCCCGTTGTCGGTGATGCAGGACGGGGGGTGTGGCAAAGAAAACTGTACAATCGCTCGGAGGGAAAGAAAATAAAAAAAGAGGGGCCGTGTACTACACATTAGCGTGCACGTAAAAGATACCCTAGCAGTTGGTACTGTAGGCCGTGTATAGCACACTTCCTGGCGTATGCCCGCTTTCAGTAGCCCAGCCGGAGCAGAACAGAAGGACGTCAAACCCCATTTCATTTCATCGATCGTTTTCCGAAGGTCTGTAATTAGGAGTACCATCCCCTTTGATCGCGTACAATGAGCCGAGTTTCGTTCTGCATTTGTCGATTATGCAAAATGCAGAATGAAGGAGTGTAATGTGCAAAATAACTAGGATACTGTATTTTGTATAATCGAAAAATGTATTCTGTATCGTGGAGCAACGGAAATTGACAATTGTAAAACCAAAACCCTAGATTTCGATCTGCTAACCATTATTTGGCACCTAGGGCGACGCGGTAAACCAGGGGCACACAAAATGCACGGACTTTGCTCACGTGACATGTGCGACGTCATTGACACGACGGACACTGTTTTCTTTTTCACTCGCTGCTCTCGTATAGTATACATATATATATATATATATATATATATAGTATTGTGAACCAAGTCAAGGCATGTCCGACGATGGATTCAGAGTGTCAATGTGGATATTGCGAATTATGCTCCCCGTTTACAAGTACTGCAATTGATAACGGAAGGACTTTGGTGGGAAATGTCGCCACGTATTCCTCGCTACAGAATTTTCTCGCAAGAGATGACGTACATGGGTATGTAGCAATCAGAAGCACGAATATCACACGGGAAGAGGCCGCGGCGCATCTCTTTCTCAGTCCCGATATCGATGGCGTGGTTGTCGAATGGAATAGCTGGACATACCTTACTCACCCCGTTCGCCACATAAACCTGATGCCCCAGGAAAAGTTGAATGTTAAGCCACTTTGGCCACTCTTGAAGAAACATCTGCCCTTGGATCAATATCGGGATAATAATCTGCCCAACCTACAAAATTCATTTGGCACTCAACTATTTTATGAGCACGGATGGGAATACTGGATAGGATTTATTCCGCGTACAGATAGTCGGGCTGCAGTTCAGTATGTGAGGACGGCCATCTTGCAAGGGACATATGAATCCTTGTGTGAATTGAGATGTCTATTTCGGAACAACCTCAGGAAACAGACTCACAACAGGTCACTGAGAAATACGTTGGCAAAAAACAATTTAAACGATCTATCCCGATTGTTCGTTCTACCGGACAACAGTGCCCACGTTTTACAAATATTAGGAGCTAGTATTGACAACTGCACACCCCCACTTGATTTAGAAAAGATAATATTCAGTTTCCGATTTGGAGAGAAGAGCAATGATTGTGTCTCCGTTCCCGCGGAAAATATTGATGACGTTAGAACCCTCTCCGTTCATGTGGGTGCTCAAATATCATCCCTACGGGGAATGGATATCTTATGGTCGCGAGTGGGACTGCAAGGCGTTATCGGCAAGCGGGGTTGGCTGTCCACAGCCCTGTCCTTCTATGAGTGTGCTAACTTCCAAACCAATACCGACGGACGACTGATCGATATTTCTGCATCTTTGAGACGAATTAGCCAGCAACAAGAGAACGTGAGATTTTTTCAACTGTATACAGATACGCCACATCGCTTACCAAATACCAGGCCGCACCCTGTGTCCGGAGCAATAATATCAAACAAGGCAGTGAATCCCAAGCTGACAGCATCCTTACGTCGTCACGCGCAAGCGTATATTTCGGAAGTGGAAAATGACTTCGAACAATTTTCGGCGTGTCAGTGCCGACTCGAATTTGTTGTCGTGCCTAAACGAGTCACGCTCAATCTCGACCCAAACCACTTTCTAAACAAGAATCACCTGTGGCGACTGTTGGAGGAACACCCTCTTCTGGTGCCCTTTTCAAACCCCGACCCTAACCCGAAACCGCCCCAAGACCAAGACAAACAGTTTATCGAAATCATCAAACGGGTTGGACTGTATCTAACTGAAGAACTTAAAAGTTTCTATGAGCAATTTGCTGGTACGGGAAATGCACGAGCGGTGTGGAAGGCTTACCAATATGAGTTGAGTGTCGAGAAACTGTTGTGGGGCAAACCCTTTGCCAGTGCTTCAAACGTATTTGCTATAAATCTTGGCAGTGGTCTGGCCTACCCAACGAGGTCGAAAACGGATAGGCAGGGCTTTCTGGCGTTGGAGGAGTGGTCGAGCTGCGTTATCGACGAGGAGACAACACCCCCCTTACACTTGTGGACCGCTTCGTCTTTTACCAAATACCAAATGCAGACGTTATTTGGTTATGATGATTATGCAGAGAGTGCAGAACATGTCATAGGCAGAAGAACGATTACCCTTCTTTTACAGGACTTGCGGAAACAAAACCCAGTTGCCTTGTCGTTTACCAACTTGCTAATGGCACTTAAGAACCCCAATAAGGACTCACGTTCTGTAGACGGGAGTGTTAGCATAGATCAGCTGGCCAACATTCTCAGCCAGGTAAGAGAGGTTCAAATTAACAATGTACGGGAGATAGGCAAGGCATACTTATTCCTCTACGCGGGGATAACTTCGGGTAACGGAAACCTTATGTCACCCACCCGGGCTTTAACACTTTTTTCCCCCACTTAACAAGCCTCGTCCAAGCCCATGGGATCAATTAAGGGGAGAGGGATACGGTGTCGTCGTGGGGATACTTTGGGGTAACCCTTAACACGGGCTACAGGGCTAACTTTCCCTACTAGCCGAGGTCTATAGCAACTGACAAGATTTTCCGGCCAGGTTTCCCCTTGTCAGGGATGCAGGACGGAGGTCCGGACAAGGACACCTAACCCTAATACAAGAGTATATCTGTTAATAAAAAAAAACCTTTCCATGTTTTAATCAAAATCTAATTTCTTTCCAATCACACAACATCATTCGCATTTTTTTAAACCAGGGATACTCATATTCCCCATTGCTTGGCATCCATTGCTTTTATTTAGAATAGTACAGAGCTTCACGGCTACCGCCGTTCGCGTTTATAAAACAACATAGACCTAGGGTGAATGCGAAAAAACCCAGTTATTTGTAGTGAGACAGAGGAGGAGTAGAAATCCCTGGCTGATATTTTCCAATAAAATGGTCAATGACCGAAATAGACTAATCATCTTAAAACTCATTAGCCCGGGATAGGAGCAGAACAGTAGGACGTTAAAGCCCCATTTCATTTCATTTCGTTTCAACTAACAATCTCTACAAAAACAAAACAAAAAAACAAAAAAGCGCACTCTTTTGTATTTTTCAGCCCGTCAGAAACAGACAGGGTATGGTATTCCCGGTTACCCTGGATATATTAACGAAGAATGGTAGAAATGTTAAAAGCGTTGTTGTGGAAGGTATCAAAGAAATAGACTTGAAGTTTTTCCCTGCGCTTCGTGTTTGGGACACCAATCAAAATCGTACTCTTTCCTGGACAAAACCTTACAAACTTTGGCGAATTTCTTTCCCCTCGGCCGGGCAAGCAGGTCACAATGTTCCCAGTTCCATTGCAATGACACCTCTTGTGCTTGTCCAAATTGAGGACAGGAAATTATTCCATGCAAATAGACTCAGAGGACTGACTCTACCCTGGTTGGACACGTGCTTGAGAAAACTTAAGCCTAAACACCCGTTGTCTTTTCAACAAATGGTAGACTGTTTAAGCTTTGTCACATGCGTAGCCATGCATCAAAATGGATATTTTGTCGACTTTAATAGATTGACGCGACTCGCACAAGATTTACCCTTGACACAAAACCACTTACGGGCTCTGGAAATACTAGACAAGCACACCCTGCCACAAATCAATGCCTCGAGAATTCACCGCCTACATCCAACAATACCCTACAAACTACAATTGAAGGCCAAGCAGACATTAGCAGAAAGTGGAGGAGGAAAGCAAGTTGGGCAAAAGGAAGACGAAAAACGTCAACAAGAGCACCAACCTGACACACTCGACGACGAGTGGCGCGAAGACGTCGTACATATGGAGGATGATCAACGTCAAAATGTTGTATTTGCTGAAACCAGGCACAGGCCTGCTAATTATCAGTCTAGGTGGAATGCAACAGAGTTAGAAATTCTACACGATTTAAAAAGCAGTACCCAACCCAAGCTAAGCTGGAAAACAATGTATGAAAAGTATACAAGGCAATGTCTACAACACGGATTGCCTGATAGAACAATTTTAGCTTTTATCAAAAAATTTAAGCGTCTCTAAACTAGCAGTGAAAGGTAAAATTACTGAACATTATTAGCCTAGTTTTCACAGGTGTAACTTATTATTTAGAAAAAGGAGAACAAATTAATGATTCTTAATTACTTAGCCAATATTGCTGTATTCTCGACCAAGAGCAAATCGACCAACTTCGTATTTGTCCTATACCCTATTACAGGCACCCCTAACACCCTAGCCATAAACCTAACCCAACCCTTACCACGCCATGACGTCACCAAATCGACCAAGAGTAAATCGACCAACTTCGTATTTGTCCTATACCCTAACCCTAACCCTAACCCTAACCCTAACCCTAACCCTAACCCTCTAACCCTAACCCTAACCCTAACCCTAACCCTAACCCTAACCCTAACCCTAACCCTAACCCCTAACCCTAACCCTAACCCAACCCTAACCCTAACCCTAACCCTAACCCTAACCCCTCGAGTTGCATTTCGCCTAAAAGTCCTACCCTACCCAAACACTGGGGAGACTAAGGGGAAAGGGCGACTTGTGGAGAAGAGGCACATCACTGGGTTAGAATAAGGGGAAAGGGAGACTTCGGGTTATCTTCTTCATTCTCTAACCATCATACTTGGGGAGACTTGGAGTCAGCGTAAAACTGGAAAGGGACGTCGGTCGAGTCCCTAACCCTATAACACGAATTATATCGAGTTCCAAGACATATTCTCCGATAAAGGACTACTGCCACGCGATCACGGACAGGACACAAACATCGACATTGCAAGCCGTAGTTAGTAAAGCCATAACAAAAAACACACACTTCATTTCCAGCGATCAAACAAGGAATGGCTTCAAATTTGCACACATTGCTCACTACAACATCTTTCGCATTGATATTGAACAGGGATATTAATTTTCAACATTTACTTCGGATTCATTGCTTGTAAATAAGGTAGAGCTTCACGGCTATCGCCGTTCGCTTTTCAAAACAACATATTATACCCATGGGGAATGCGAAAAACCCAGTTATTTGTAGTGAGATAGTGTAGGGATAGGGATAGGGTTAGGGTTAGGGTTAGGGTTAGCCATGGCTCCATTAGTTGTAAGTAGACTTTGAGAGTCGTTTGTAGATCCTAATATGTGGAAAAGAGCGACGGGGAGAGGAGGAACTTGTGTCAACCTAGGCTGAACCAACCTTACTAGGGGGAGCTCTAGGTATACCTAGGTATAAAAACAAGCTTAACCTACGATGAACCCAGGTTAACACGGATACCAACATTTCACATTTTGGGGCCTAATAAGGGCAAGCTTATAGGGTAGGCCTATACTTCAATCAGAGGTCGATGTCTCTCTCTTTGCCATTTCCTATTATTAAAGGGACATTTTCACGAAGGGAAACACTAAAATTAACTTTATTCGAATATGAATCCAAACAGCAAGGGAAATTAAGGATGTATGCTATATAAAATGTACGCATAAAATATATTCTTTGGAAATAGGCATGTCTAAAACAAATAGGTGTCAATTAGGCGTGCGTGTTTCATTTAAGATCGAAACATTAACATCAATGTTAGCATCTCAGTACATAATCTGAAATTAAACTAAAATATGAAATCAAAATCGCAAGGTGAAACACCCTGTATCCGGCCCTAGTTTTACAGGGGGATACCAGATGTCATACAGGGGAAACATCGAGGCACTCTAGGTGTAACACCGACAATCTACGGCAAACGCGGTGTTTCGACTTTTCGCAACGGAATAATACGAAACGACGTAAACTACTCGAACTCAATATTTTTAGTTTTATTTTTTCGATATTTTCAGGAAAAACTCCACACGTGAACCAACTTACGACTGCCGGAATACAGATTTAATTACTTCGATGTGTAGTGTGACAGGATTATTTCAATTATTGTGAAATGTGATTATTCCTGCTGCATTTGATTTAACCTATAATTGATAATAATAATTCAACTTGTTGTGTGAAATGGGATTAATCATAATGATAAGCCTACAATTATTCCTTATCATGATTAAGATAGGGTGCTGCATGGTATTTTGGTATATTATTATATGCTAATGAACACCGATATAAAAAGAAATAAATACAGGTAATAAATCAACAACAAGTTAAAAATATAAAGGATGTTGTCTTCGATCCAAGTTTCGCGTGAATGGACTTGAACCGATCAAAACCTTGTTTGTTTACAAAATGGCCAGAAAGTTGCATCTCTCGAGTTGCATTTCGCCTAAAAGTCCTACCCTAACCCTAACCCCTAACCCCTAACCCCTAACCCTAACCCTAACCCTAACCCTAACCCCTAACCCTAACCCTAACCCTAACCCTAACCCAACCCTAACCCAACCCACCCTAACCCCTAACCCAACCCCCTAACCCTAACCCTAACCCTAACCCTCAACACAGGCCCAGACGAGTCAAAACCCTCCAAAAATACATTAAACCCCCGCAAAATCCACTCAAAAATCAAAGAACCCACATCGAACCCATATCGAACCCAATCTCAACCCGAACCGAACCTAACCCAATCCGAAAATCTAAACTACTCGACGGATTCGCATGCAATTTTCAACACAGGCTCAGACGAGTCAAAACCCTCCAAAAATACATTAAACCCCCACAAAATCCACTCAAAAATCAAAGAACCCACATCGAACCCATATCGAACCCAATCTCAACCCGAACCGAACCTAACCCAACCCGAAAATCTAAACTACTCGACGGATTCGCATGCAATTTTCAACACAGGCCCAGACGAGTCAAAACCCTCCAAAAATACATTAAACCGCTGCAAAATCCACTCAAAAATCAAAGAACCCGAATCGAACCCAATCTTAACCCGCACATCGAACCCAATCTTAACCCGAAAATCTAAACTACTCGACGGATTCACATGCAATTTTCAACCTCGGCTCAGAAGAGTCAAAACCCTCCAAAAATACATTAAATCCCCGCAAAATCCACTCAAAAATCTAAGAACCCACATCGAACCCAATCTTAACCCGAACCTAACCCAACCCGAAAATCTAAACTACCCGACGGATTCACTTGAAGTTCTCGACACAGGCCGAGGGGAGTAAAAAACAACAAAACACTCAAATGTCAAATTACACTTCTTTTTTCTTAACAAAATAGACACATTTATTTTGCGATTTATTTTTACATACGAGACAGTTTTTTTTTTAAATGAAAGCAGTGGTCTATCGGGCACCCTTCTTTCCTGACAGAGTTTTTGATACAATTTGTACTGATATTTCAGACTTTTCACGTCAGAATTTCGTTTCACGTCGAACATGATTTCTAGTTCATCAGGTGACCACCTCAGCTTACTTCCTCCAGGAATATGCCTTGTTGGACTTGGGTCAGAGGCTTCATCTCTTTCAACACATTTGTCGGTATTCGCTAAAAATAACTCTTCTCGCCCCTCCTCCTCCTCCGCCTCCTGCTGAGGTGGCTTTTTTGGTGTGACATTTGTTTCTTCACGGTTTTCCTTAATAGTAAGTTTAATGCTGATACTTTGGTGTATTTTCCAAAGTCTCGGCTTTCGCAATGGACCGAGGAGATACTTCGATTGAATTTCTCGAGCACGCAATTTGTGTTGGCCTAAAGGTAGCCGTCCTTCTAAATCCGCCAAAGCCTTAAAATCCACATACCAGCCTTGCTGCAAAAGCGCAATGCTAGAAATAAACAGTGCTATTGTCTGAATTTGTTCGTGGGTTAGTTTGCAGCCTTTCAGTTTCATTAACATCGGCTTTATCCAAGGAAACTCCAAAATTTCAAATGTGCGAAATTTACTGGCATGTACTAGCCCACGACGCTCGAGTTCGTTTATGACATCGCATGTAATAGTACGGACACTTGTCTCGTCTACAGCTGCAGTCTCGCGGGACACGTGCACTTGCCAGACATCGACTCCATTCCATGTTATACTTTGATTGCGTGATGAATCGTATTTCTTAAACTTCGGAAAAATCTTCAGATCCATTTCGCTAATTCCCCAAGACAAAATTTCAGCCAAGTCAACACCCTCTTCTTTTTCATAAACTATGTCTAATGCCCGACCAAATGCTGATTTCAGTCCTTTACACTTGGAAAGATTAAACGATAAGTATCCAACACTTACTTTTTCTCGCACGTTAGGTCTTGAAGTCGATTCACTGGCTTTTAGTGTTGACAAAAACTCGCCAAAATTTAAAAAACTCTTCTTTCGTAAATGCAGTTCTTTGAGTAGTATCAAAATTAATTTTCTACCTAACACTGGGTGTGACGACTGTAAGTGATCAGCCAAACCAAACACGGCATCAACAGCATGAAATGTTTGATTGGCCTGGCACCAGATTGTCAACGGTGGTGGGGATTCCTCACAGGAAGATGACGTAGGTTCCTCCAGACATAAAAAACCAAGATAATCCGTTAAGCTTCTTGACGGATTTCCGGAACCTGGCCCCAAGTTTACTGCATGTACCTCACTTCGAGAACAGAATCCTCTTCCCCACAAAAAATTTTCAATAGCACATTCACACTGAAACGCCGTCCACGTGGCCAGGAAATGACCAGTTCTTTTGGAATCATTGAAACATTCAGTGAGGGTGCTAACAAGATACAATCCTACACGTTGTATAACTTTCATAAACTCACCACTCCTCAGGTTAAAGGGTATAAACATGGCTTCTCTGGCAAGGAGATCTGAAATGTTTTGACGAACAAACAACTCAGAAGGTTCAATTACTTCTAGGATGTCCTCGGGTGCAACCACAAATTCTAACCTGCTTTTTAAGTCAGCACCTTGTAAAAGTATGTTATCTTTACACACCGCTATATATTTCATTGCATCACGTTCTAATTTTTTCCGGGATGTTAATGGAAGCATTCCTGCAGTAACTATGCTTCCGGAAACAGGGTGCATAACTGTAGAAGGGTAGTTGTGGGCCACATCTCCATAAAACTGCACAAAACGTATCTCATCTGGCAGACAAACAAGGTTACGGGCCACCGCTGACACGTCGAGAGAACTTCCGTCCAAATTGGTTTGGAAATTGGCGGCTTCCTTAAAACTCAGGGCAGACAATAAACAGCCACGACTTCCAACTAACCTCTGAATTCCGTCTCTTGACCAAAGTATTCCCAGGTCGTAACATAAGGCGAATGTAGCTGCCACATGTATCGTCTGACTACGGATCGACGGCATATCAAATATTCTCCTCAAATCATAAGTTCCCGTTTTCCGCTCTCCAAATTTGAAAACGTAGAGATACAGCTCAAACCCGTTTGGTGGACGAACGCTTCGCAAAGCCCCATCCAGTATATCGAACACTTCATTTTGCTCGTCTGGAGCAATATGTAATTTTGTCATCGTAGCCAATGAATTCTTTTTTAACGTATTCGCTATTTTCCCGCCCTGGCATGCCAAATAAAGTTTTTGTTTGAAAACGTCAAACATTCGTTTCATAAATTCAAATGTGACGGCAATAATTTCCTTCTCGTTCATCTCCCTAATGGTCCGTCTTTTCACTGGTATCAAAGCCGCATAACACTCCCACGTGCTTTCATAAAACAATTGAACACCCCTACTTTTCCTTAACATAGCAAGTGTTTGTTTGTTATAGTCTGCCAGGCACAAATGTTTCTTCAGCACTGAGTAGATATATTTTAGAGATACTATTCCATGCGGAAGGCAGTATATGTGACTCGTCTGAAATTTAACTGCTCTAAGGGAGTTCAGTTCGAGAACGATTCCATCGGTATCATACACAACATCCAAAAAGACATCCTGTTCCAAATACGATAGGTTACTAGCTCGAGTCGCAATGTGATCACTTCTGTGCAGGAAACTGTCAGCATCGCCTCCACTTGTCGCACATCTTAAGACGTTTGATGTATTTTCCCCGGCTGTAGATTCCAGAAAATGATCCTCGTCATCCATCATACACAAGTGGTAAGAAGATAGTGGTCTGTATGCATAATTACATCGTGTGTTACTCGTTCGAGTTGACACGTGACCACGTATTGTTTGTGAGACTTTTGATTGGTCAGAAATAGAAATCTCGGTTGAAGCGGGAGCACCCCCCGGTTGAGCCTGGTACAACCTACCCTAATACTAGCCCAGGCAAAAACCGATGCAACAGAAGCTAATGCGACTACAAATGTTTCCAATGATGTACGGACTCAAATAAATGTTCTTTAAATAAACCCGATTATTACTAATATAACCGAAGAGCTAACACTATAAATCCTTTACCACCTCCCCAACAAACAATCCAACCACTTCTTTTTGGCATAGAAAATCCGGCTACATCAAATAACATCTTTAAATTAGTTCCCGAATACTTCGACAATTTTTATTTATGTCTTAGAATATCTGATTTTCATCCTTACTTTATAGTATGTACATAGCAGATCTGTTTATTATAGGGGGTGGGGATCACGTGGGTAAGGCGCTGGCTCGCTAGCCCGGAGTGTTCGATCCCTGCATTGGCCGAGAAAGTTTATCACGCTTTTCCGGCGTGGTTTCCCCTTGTCAGTCACACAGAACGGAGGGCCTGGCAAGGACAGCTGTCTACTCGTTCGGATGGGACGAAAACCCGAGGTCCCGACTACACATTGGCGGGCATGGTAAAGATCCCTTGGCAGTTGGACTCGATCTAAAGAGTAGACCGTAGCGCCGCTGCCCGGGCAAATATTTCACTCATACCGCACTGTATGGCGTATGCCCGTCTTCAATTAGCCCAGGTTAGGTGCAGAGGAATGAGACGTTAAACCCAATTTCATTTAATTGTGTACGAGGAGAAAGGAAGTTCACGGCGGATAAGTGGGTAAGACGCTCGCTCGGTTGGCACATAGCACATCGGTTTATTATATGCTGTATATTCTTTGTACAGGGCGGGTAAGGCGTAAACGCGCTAGCCTGGAGGTCGGGTGATCGGTCCCTGCATTGGCCAAAAAGGTTTATCAAGATTTCCGTGCACGTAAAAGATCCCTTGGCAGTTAGAATTCGATATAAGAGTAGGCCCTAACCCTAGCTGCACGGGCAAATATTTCACTTATATCGCACTGTATGGCGAATGCCCGTCTCCAATTAGCCCAGGTTAGGTGCAGAAGAATAAGACGTTGAAATCCCATTTCATTTAATTTTGTACGAGGTGGGTAAGACGCTTGCTCGGTAGCATGGAGGTCGGGTGTTCGATCCCTGCATTGGCCGAGAAAGGGACCCGACACGGACAGCTGTCTAGTCATTCGGATCAGACGAAAGACATAGGTCCCGTGTACACATCGGCGTGAACGTAAAACAAGAGTAGGACGTAATGCCGCTGTCCGGGCAAAATTTCCCTCATAGCACACTGTGTGGCGTATGCCCCTCTTCCTCAGCCCAGTTCCGAGCAAAACAGCAGGACGTTAAACCCCATTGCATTTGGTACGAGGAGAGGAGAGATAGAGACTATGCCTGTTTCCTGATCCCTTCTCGGCAATTTTGAAAAAAATAAACAAACACCCGAAGCTAAAACGAATCTAAATGTGGCCAATATTGTACAGACACGAGCAATTCCGTATTGTATAAACGACTGTTTATATATTCGGGGCGGGTAAGTGTTAGGGTTGAAACCTTGATCGAATCTAAATGTGACACCCGGATGAATCTTAGGTTGAAACCGGGTTGAATCTTGGGTTCGAAACGGGGTTGACACATGGGTTTAAAACTTGGGTTCAATCGTGGGGTGACACCGGGTTGGATCTTGGGTTTGAAACGGGGTCGACACCTGGGTTGGGCACCCTAACCCTCTTGGATGTGCCCGGGTTAAAACCGATCCTACCCAAGCCAATTTAGAAATGATGTACAGACTCCAATAAATGTTTATTTTAATAACCCGGGTTATTACTGTTATGAGACAATCTAATGCGATTGCAAATGTTATAAATGATGTACACCGGGTTAATGTTGAGGTTGAACCCGGGTATATTCTGGTAGGTGGCACAGGGTTGAATCTTGGGTTGAATCCCAGGATTAAAATGAATTGCACGCCATTGAACGTTACAACTTCATAGCGGAGAGGCGGGTTTTCTTTCTTCCAACCGCAAAGCCCGTGAGTGCTCAACAGTCAGTCGAAATCGGGCGGTCTGGGTGGACTGTCGGACAATTGGTGGCTAGGTAATATGGTTAATGTTTTGAATTTGGTTTAGACACAATTTTAATTTTTAAATGGTATAATATTGCTTTAGTTGTACTAAATTAACGCTGACGCAATAGTGTCTGCTTTCCTCGTGACTTTCATTTAAAAGTAGTTTTTTTAATACATTTGGCAACGCTTGTTTAATCTTTATTTCGTTATTGTTTACAGGACATTTCTAAGGCAAAGGACAGACCCCAACCCTAACCCGAGAGTGTAAGAAGATAGAGGTAAGTTCCCATTTTAATATCGCAGCGGGTTAGTATTACGGTTGAACCCGGGTTTAACCTAGGGGTGACACCGGGTTGAATATTGGATGGAACCCGGGGTGACACTGATAGTCCAGGGCTTACAATGAATTGCACGCCAGTGAACGCCAGAACTTCACAGCGGAGAGGTGGGTTTTCTTTCGTTCAACTGCAAAGCCCGTGAATGCTCAACAGTCAGTCGGAATCGGGCCTTCTTCTTGATGGACTGTCGGACATTTAGTGGCTAGGTAGTGTGGTTAATGTTTTAGATTTGATATAGACACAATTAATTTTTAAATCGTAAATTATTGCTTTAGGTGTACTAAATTAATTCTGACACACCAGTGCCTGCTCTCGTCGTGACTTGTAAAATACTTTAAAGCCTCAAACTCTTCGGTCATTTTTTCTTGAAACGTCGTTTCCTCGTCCATGATTTCTTCTTCCTCAATTATTTCTTTTTATTTAAAAATAGTTTATTTTAATACATTTGGCAATGTTTGTTTAATCTTTATTTCGTTATTGTTTACAGGACATTTCTAAGGCAAAGGGCGGGCCAAAAAACAGAGAGAGAGAGAGAAAGAAAGAGAGTAAGAAGATAAAGGTAGGTATCCACAATAATATCGCAGCGGGTTAGTAATAGGGTTGAACTCGCGTTTAATCAAGGGGTGACATCGGGTGCAATCTTGGATGGAACGCGGATTGACACTGGTAGTCCAAGGCTTACAACGAATTGCACGCCATTGAACGTTAGAACTTCATAGCGGAGAGGTGGGTTTTCTTTCGTACAACATGCAAAGTCTCTGAATGCTCAACAGTCAGTCGGAATCGGGCCTTCTTGCTGGACTGTCGGACATTTCGTGGCTATGGTAATATGGTTAATGTTTTAGATTTGATTTTAATTGGTAACATATTGCTTTAGGTGTACTAAATCAATTCTAATACAAGGGTGTCTGCATGGGTCCCGACTTCCATTTAATGATAGCTTTTAATGCATTTGGCAACGCTAGTTTAATCTTTCTGTATATCTTGTTGATGATTATTGGATTTCGAATTTCAGATGGCAGAGTCGAGAGTGAGAAGAGAAGAAGAAATAATTGAGGAAGAAGAAATCATGGACGAGGAAACAACGTTTCAAGAAAAAATGACCGAAGAATTTGAGGCCTTAAAGTACTTTACAATGTTTAAATTAAAAGAGTATGACAACAAAATCGATGACCTCTACAAGAAAAGAGAAGACAGCCAGGAGAGATTTGCAACAGAAATGAAAGAGATGAGAGAGAAAGTGAAAGATATGAAAGATGCCATGAGAGAGATGAAAGAAGAGAAGGAGCAAAGAGAAGACAAAGAAAGGCCACTAAAGAAGGTACCACTAATTCACAAAAACATCCTTAATAACCAAGAGAGTGATGAAGAGGAGGAAGGGACTCCTCCTGTCAAAAGATCAAAGCCCTCGCTCAGTCTGCCCCACTCCTCCACACCCAAGCGACCTGTCTTCAGAATTCCACAGACCGTGATGGACCTGTCACTAGAGTGGCAGGAAAAGCTGAGGCCCCTCACCGCTACGCCACAGAAGTCTGATCTGTTGACAGAGGCCCAGCTGACCTTTCTCAACCACTGGGCCAGCCAGCGACAAAATCTGCAGGGTAAGTATTGACTTTTTTTTTTATGCCAATTTCCAGTCCATTTTATTTTTCCATACACAAAATCAAACTTAAAGGACCTAAGTCCGTAACTCAAAATCCTCCAAAATCGTCGACATCGAAAACACGAATTATTGGTCAATTTAAATCAACATTGCTGATGTAAACTTACCGGGAAAAGATGAGCTTCTGATATCCGATATTTAAGAAAAAATATTTTTTTAACATTGGTACACGAATCGTGTACCATAATGCGCTTCAGCTCCAGTTGTATTGAGAGACTCGAGGGACGAGGCTAGACACAATGCAATAAGTCAGACGGAGTTAGTAGACTGGAATAACTAGACGCTCGACTTTTGCACATGATTGACGTTGCTGGCTTATTTCGCCAAACATAACTGATTTGAAATTGGAGTAAACACGGAAACCATTGAATGTAAATTAGTTTATATACATTCATATTACAGTATAATATGCGTTGCGAACCACTTTTATGAATTTCTAGGCTCCAAATGTTAGCGATTTAGCTCCTTTAAGTCCATTTTTAAATCTATTTTTGTCCTCCGCCTTTCGAAAAAAGCCGGGGATTATTAAAATGGGTTCGTCCGCCTGTCTGGCTGTCCGTTCGTATGCCCGTCAAACTTTTGTGCACACAATAAGCAATCTGAGCGATAAGCAATTTGATTGGTCGAGAATTTGAGCGATAAGCAATTTGATTGGTCGAGAATTTGGGACACAATAACTCTTCTTCTAATTGAGATAGAATGGTCAAACTTGGGGGTACTTGTTTATGAGGTCAATGCCTTGATGAAGTTGAAGATGAACATTCTCAAACTAAATAACATTTACATGTACCTAATAAAAATATATATTTTAAAATCTATTTTTGTCCCCCCCCCCCCCGCCTTTCCAAGAAAGCCGGGGATCATTAAACTGGGTTCGTCCGCCTGTATGTCGGTCTTGTCGGTCTTGTCTGTCTTGTCTGTCTGTCTGTCTGTCTGTCCGTCACACTTTTTGGCACACAATAAGCAATTTGAGCGCCAAGCAATCTGATTGGTCGAAAATCTGGGACACAATAGCTCTTCTTCTAATTGAGGTAGAATGGTCAAACTTGGGGTACTTGTTTATGAGGTCAATGCCTTGATGAAGTTGAAGATGAACATTCTCTGCTTAGGGTAAGCAGAGATGAGCAATTTGATTGGTTGATGCTTTGGGACACGATAAATTTTATATTCAATTAGGAAGAGTGATAAGCAATTTGATTGGTTGTACTTCTAAGTGTAGGCGTGCATTGGGTGATGGAGTTCGATTATTACAAAACTTCTTTGCAACGTTTTGTATAATTAGTCCTAGCTTTTAGGGCAAGTGTGCACCAACATAACCCACTGACAGCTCCATCCACAAAGAGCTGTGGGGGAGGGGGAGCTGTACATGGTCCCATTCTGTTCAGCCGCAGACTAAAAGTTATTTTCATATGGTTACCCAATTTTAAATAGGCGCTTTTCAACACTCTTTAATCCAATGCTCTTTACTTTTACTTTCAGCTAACAACGCCGTCGTCATGAAACTGATACGTGATGGTATACAGGCAGACGTGTGGATGAAGGGGTGGTCGCCCAGCAACAATCTAACCCTCAACGTTTACCTCCAGAACAGACTCAAAAACCTCCTCCAGAAAAGGCGACGGGCAGCGTCCATAACGAAAATTCGAGACGAATTCGCGGCCTTTGACGATTTTGTGACCGGTTAGTTGTATGATAGATATTTTTAGTATTTTTGTAGGATAGTTATGTTTAGTGTTTTGTCGTAGGTTTTTCGTTGTTAGAGTCATTTATTTTCTTAAGCCACGTCAATGAGTGTACTTAAATTTGGAACATAAATAATAAATATTTTAAATAATTTTAAGTCATTTTGCCAAAATATCTTTTCCACCGGTATTAAGCGAACCCGAATGTCAATATTACCTGCAACATTAGTAATTTCCGCCATTCTCCGTGGGTAGTCGTAACTTTCCGTAAATAAACAATCTGTGACGTCATTTTAGTTCCTCTGCTCATATTCTAGTCTCTATTTCTACGTGCAGAAGGACTAAAATGACGCCACGGCTTGCTTATTGACGGAAAGTCACCACTACCCACGCAGAGCTGCGGAAATTACTAATGTTGAAATTTACCTGTTGTAGGTAATATTAACATTCGGGTTCGGGTTATACTTGTGGAAAGGACACGTTGACATAATTACTGGCACTAATTTTAAAAAATTGATGCCTTCCAGTTACCTTTAAGATTGGAGAAATAAATAATACATAATATACTCATTCTAAATTGTGTTTTGTACGAGAGATATAAATATTTTAAATATCGTAAATAATTTTAAGTCATTTTGCCAAAATATCATTTCCACAAGTATTAAGCGAACCCGAATGTCAATATTACCTGCAACATTCTCCGTGGGTAGTCGTAACTTTCCGTCAATAAACAATCTGTGACGTCATTTTAGTCCTTCTGCTCATATACTAGTCTATATTTATATATGCAGAGCGACTAAAATGACGCCAGGGCTTGCTTATTGACGGGAAGTTACCACTACCCACGGAGCACTGCGGAAATTACTAATGTTGAAATCTACCTGTTGCAGGTAATATTGACATTCGGGTTCGGAAAATAAATAATACATAATATAATCATTATACATTGTGTTTTGTATTCGATTTATAATCATTTTAAATTGTGTTTATCACTACATTTGCAATTTTTTTTAAAACTTATTTCTTACGGAAACTAGATATGATTTTAAAATTTGATTTGGACCAATTTTTTTTAATAGTTTAATGTTTTTGTATATAAACCTTCGGTACATTATTTTCGTTATCAAGATTTGAATGTTACTTATGTAATCTGTAATGAGTGTAAATAAATAACCATCTCAAATAAATTGTGTTTTTCACTATACATGCACAATCGATGGGGAGACAAATTTAGTTGAGTCTAATACTTCACTGAACTTAGTCGTATTTTGCATGTTTATCCATTCTCCAAGAACAAACACCAACTTCCCGCTGACGCACGAGTTATAGATTCTACTACAATTTGACCCTGCCCGCAGTTAGATCACACACGTATTTTCAGAGGCCATTTAAATATAGATTAAGTAAAAATTGTATTTTGGACCATATCAAGTTGGACCATTTTCGTTCAAACGTAGTACCCTAACCCTAACCCTAACCCTAACCCTAACCCTAACCCTAACCCAACCCTAACCAGACAGGGTATGGTATTCCCGGTTACCCTGGATATATTAACGAAGAATGGTAGAAATGTTAAAAGCGTTGTTGTGGAAGGTATCAAAGAAATAGACTTGAAGTTTTTCCCTGCGCTTCGTGTTTGGGACACCAATCAAAATCGTACTCTTTCCTGGACAAAACCTTACAAACTTTGGCGAATTTCTTTCCCCTCGGCCGGGCAAGCAGGTCACAATGTTCCTAGTTCCATTGCAATGACACCTCTTGTGCTTGTCCAAATTGAGGACAGGAAATTATTCCATGCAAATAGACTCAGAGGACTGACTCTACCCTGGTTGGACACGTGCTTGAGAAAACTTAAGCTTTGTCACATGCGTAGCCATGCATCAAAATGGATATTTTGTCGACTTTAATAGATTGACGCGACTCGCACAAGATTTACCCTTGACACAAAACCACTTACGGGCTCTGGAAATACTAGACAAGCACACCCTGCCACAAATCAATGCCTCGAGAATTCACCGCCTACATCCAACAATACCCTACAAACTACAATTGAAGGCCAAGCAGACATTAGCAGAAAGTGGAGGAGGAAAGCAAGTTGGGCAAAAGGAAGACGAAAAACGTCAACAAGAGCACCAACCTGACACACTCGACGACGAGTGGCGCGAAGACGTCGTACATATGGAGGATGATCAACGTCAAAATGTTGTATTTGCTGAAACCAGGCACAGGCCTGCTAATTATCAGTCTAGGTGGAATGCAGCAGAGTTAGAAATTCTACACGATTTAAAAAGCAGTACCCAACCCAAGCTAAGCTGGAAAACAATGTATGAAAAGTATACAAGGCAATGTCTACAACACGGATTGCCTGATAGAACAATTTTAGCTTTTATCAAAAAATTTAAGCGTCTCTAAACTAGCAGTGAAAGGTAAAATTACTGAACATTATTAGCCTAGTTTTCACAGGTGTAACTTATTATTTAGAAAGAGGAGAACAAATTAATGAATCTTAATTACTTAGCCAATATTGCTGTATTCTCGACCAAGAGCAAATCGACCAACTTCGTATTTGTCCTATACCCTATTACAGGCACCCCTAACACCCTAACCATAAACCTAACCCAACCCTTACCACGCCATGACGTCACCAAATCGACCAAGAGTAAATCGACCAACTTCGTATTTGTCCTATACCCTATTACATGCACCCCTTAGGCACCCCTAACACCCTAACCATAAACCTAAACCTAACCCAACCCTTACCACGCCATGACGTCACCAAATCGACCAAGAGTAAATCGACCAACTTCGTATTTGTCCTATACCCTATTACAGGCACCCCCTAACACCCTAACCATAAACCTAACCCCTAACCCCATTACAGGCACCATTGACACCTTAACCATAAACCCAACCCTCCCCACCCTATGTACCCTAGCCCCCTAGCCCAAAGGCAAGAGGGGAGACTATTCCCAACCCTAAACCTTCGGGGGACTGGGGGCTCTGTTTCTCGAAAGACCCTATATCAAACACGGGTTGGGGATTTGGGGGGAAGGGGGGAGGGACAGGGGTACTGGGGGGAGATACAGGGGTGCGGGGGGTTATTCAAGGCGGGAGAGGTTGGGGGAAAGGGGGAGGGACAGAGGTACCAGGGAAGGGTAAGGGGGGAATAGACCGGGGTAGGGGGTATTCAAGGCGGGAGAGGGATTGGGGATGTGGGGGGACTGTTTTACGACATGTTTTCTTCTTCTTCTTCTTCTTCTTCTTACACGACGATAACTCTGTATAATCAGCATATCGCATCTCGGATTGTTACCCCATCCCAAAGACTAACCCTGTCTCGCTTGTCCGGCCAACCCTGACAGCGAGCAGGGGAATCCCATCAACCTTTCCCGCCCTTACCCTTGACCCTAACCCCGAACATACGCCTTACTCACTGAGCCGCCCTGACTCCCAACAAGACTCCTCCTCTGCTCCGACCTATTTTGGGACAAAGAGACAAAGTAGCATAACTTGACAATATCTTCGCATATCTTAGTCGCAAAAAATCACAAAGACCCGCCTTACAAAGAAATACACAGAGACGGCCTGCTGGCCAAACGTGTAAGTCTACTTTTCAATCCTTACTATTTATTTTCAGGAAAACAGAGGAGAACTCTTCTGCAACCCAGAGCTTTGTCTTCCGGAAGAAACCAAAAGTAGATGCATGAAAATATTTAGGACAGGCTTTAATTATTAACAATACAAAGTCAAAACAAAATAAAATACTACAATAATCACATAAACACATTCTCTCATAATCATAATCCAATATATATAAAAAAAAAACAACACACAACTATAATCACATATATACACTATCACCTGTCCCTAACCTTGTCCCCGTCCCTGTCCCTGTCCCTAACTCTGTTTACCCTAGCTCATGTCCCTGTCTGTCCCTGACCGTCATCCTGACCCTGACCCTCGGCCTAGTCATCCTCACCCACTAAAAGCGACCGAATGTCGCTCACCCGGTTCTCCATCTGCCTCTTCTTGAACAATAATATCTTCTTGTGCCCCTTCAGTTTCTCACACAAGTAAGACTCCAGGCCCCTCTTCACGCCCACGGGCTCCCACCCGGCGTAATAAATCTGTTAATAAATAGAAGCAATATTAAATAAGAGACCTATAACTAAACATTCAGATTCTGTAGATGATTTGGATTGTCTCTCATCTACTTGGACTTGGTGATAACAGTGAATATTCTATTACTGTTTCGAATAAAACCGATAATTATATTAAGAGAAGATGGAAACAGGTCCAGTATTTAAGTGATATTTTCTGGAAGAGATGGGTACAAGAATATCTCCCTAATCTACAGGAAAGACAAAAGTGGCTTAAACCCAAAGCAAATGTAAACATTGGTGACATTGTTCTTCTTGTGGAAGGAACTGTTAGAAATTCGTGGGCTTTGGGTCGCGTAACTGATGTGACATTTGATAAACGTGGTTTTGTTCGTATTGTTACTCTCAAGACAAAAACAGCAACATTATCTAGACCTATACATAAGTTGTGTACTATATTAGAAGCTGACAATTCATAAATTATCGCTGATTCAATAGAGACACTAACTTAAGTGTGCATGATATTTGAACTGTGTTTATATTTTGTGCATGCATTTTGTTTACATGTCAATGTTTTATTTAAAATATTTTTTAATCGTTAGCATAGAATGTAACAATTAAGAGGGCCGGTTTGTAAGGTTTGAATACACTGAGCTGTATTTCTTTTCGTCTATTTTAAGGTTTATGAGTCTGGAAATTCGTGGCTTTCCAAATGATTTAATTATTGTAAACTCGGGTGCCTGGAAAGGCAAGGCTTGGTGTATTTTGGTACTTCCGCCTTGTTCGCGGGTTAAAAATTTAATAAGTAAAGTTCGTGGTTTTACTTAAGTATGGGTGAAGTTCGTGGTTTTGCCTATACATGTACGTTAAGCTATGGTGGATAACAAATCTGGTAACTATTGTCGCATATTTAATTACTATATAAAGTTATAAGGTTCTCTATTCCTTGCATTTAAAGAATTTGTAGTCATGTATTGTAAAGCATGCTTCCCCTAGTTTTCGTAGATTCATGGTCATACTGAGTCGTAATGTTTGCAAGTACATGTATCCTTTATTTCGTTGGTTTAGTGCTATTACTATTATTAGTATTATGTAAGTTTTTGATGAATTATTTAGACTTTCGTTAACAAGTCTTTGTAAAGTTCATCACAGCGGTTCCCCGTCCCTGTACGTTAAGTGTAGTTGTCTCCCTTCAATCATTCTTGTAAATAATTCTTGTCATTTCTCTGTTTAATTTGTTGTATTATTATTATATATTTCAGTTAATCGTTCCAATCAGAAATTTCGTTGTTTGTTTTTTATCTGAAAGGGCGCATTGATAGCCACCCCACCTAAACCCGCCTTTCGTGAAAACTTGGCAGGAATGTACAGACTTCATCTCAATCACCTGCTGGTATCGGACCCACCTGAAGGCGCCACCGTATTATCTTTACCAGACCATATTGTACATATCAACGCTGGAGACAATATCCACTGGACGGACGTCACAGCAGACAGACAAATTAACCACTGGCTCAAGGAGGTTGGGCCTTTAAACTAATTGCTGAGGGGGGTGCTAATCAAACTCGTGCAGCAAATACCCCCACTCAAAATCCTAGATCAGAACTAGGGAAAACAGTAGTTAATTTAAGTTCTCGACCCATCACAACTTCCGAAAGGCTCGTCCTGGATAAAGGCTTGAAATTTATCCCCTCCCCCGAGCCCACCTCTATTGAGGATATACTGGAATCCACGGACCGTTTTTGTAGATTAATAAAATTGACTTATTTTTTTCACAACAAACCCCATAGGGGCCAACAAACCAAGTTTACCGAAAAATCCACGTGGAATCCCCCAGAAATCGCGATCAGGGGCGACATTTTAGCTCACCTTGATAGGATGAAAGATACTATAGCGAACATTCCTATCATCAGGGAAAGAGACAATTTAACGCGACAGGAACGAACAACACTTAAGCAATTAAAGAAAGATAAATCCATCGTTATCAAAAAAAGCGACAAGGGTTCCTGTTGCGTTATATTGAATCGCGATGATTATATTTGTGAAGCGGAAAGTCAATTAAGCAACACAAAATACTACAAAAAGCTTGATGCACCTATTTTTTTGCAAACCCGGCTCATGATTAATACTATTTTGGAAAGACTAGTTAGAAGGAAATTTATCAGCGAGAAACAGTTCGATTATCTCTCAGCAAAAGAAGATTGTCGCCAAAGACATTTCTACACACTGCCAAAAATCCACAAAAATCCCGATACGGGTTGGCATATCCCAAACAAAATACCCAAAGGAAGGCCCATCATTTCCGATTGCTCCAGTGTGTGTAGAAATGTCTCGGAATACATTGACTCTTTTTTAAAGCCACTGGCGTCACAACACCCGTCGTATCTAAAAGATACGTATCTAAAAGATACAAATGACTTTGTTGAAAAGATCTAAAAACTCAAAGTTCCACCTAATGCGCTGTTAATATCTATCGATGTACAGAGTATGTACACAAATATTGACAATGAGACGGGCCTGAACGCTCTGCGAAAGGCCTTTTCTAGAAACCCGAATAAATCACGGCCGGACCATGACATTTTAGAATTACTTGAAATCTGCCTCACACGTAATGACTTCACCTTCAATGAAAAAACCTATCTTCAGACCACTGGTGTGTCGATGGGACAAATCTACAGCCCTAATTTTGCGAACATTTTTATGGCAGAATGGGAAAGAGAACTTCTCCCCCTCTGCCCGTTAAAACCAATTTTTTATGTACGTTTCTTAGACGACATATTCATTGTTTGGACCCACTCGATAGAGGAATTTTGGCAGTACTTCGAAATATTAAACAACCATTACCCGTCTATAAAATTAACTGCGACCGTTAGCCAAAAAAGCATTGACTTTTTGGACACGACCGTGTTCAAAGGCGATGACTTCACGGACACTAGTAAGCTAGATATCAAAGTCTTCTTTAAGGAGACTGACACACACCAACTTTTGTTTAAATCATCCTTCCACCCCAAACACACTTTTTCGGGTATCATCAAGTCTCAAATTCTTCGATTTCTCCGTATTTGCACCCGCCAGACCGATTTTCAAGCAGCGTGTGCACTAGTGTTCGAGAAACTCCGGGAACGGGGTTACTCGAAAAGATTCCTTCGCACCATAAAAAACACCACTTTGAAAGAGAGTAGAGAAAATGATATAGTCCCGTTGAAACCATTTCAACAATTCGGTGCCATGCCCTGTATGTCATCAAAATGCAGCATATGCAAATACCTAATTCGGACCAATTTTTTCGAAAACAAACATTCTTCTAAAAAGTACCCTATTAGACAACTTCTTACTTGTGAGTCATCCAACTTAGTTTACCTAATTTCTTGCAAGTCTTGTCACTTGCAGTACGTGGGGGAGAGTCGAAATTCGTTGAGAGATAGAGCCATAGGTCACCTTTCCGATATCCGCAGAAAACTAGACAAACCCGTGTCAAAACACTTCAATCAAGACAATCATGCCATGAGTGACTTCGTCATTACTCCCATTGAAAAAATACCACTGACGGAGGATTTAGACGAAACGAAAAAACGCCGCTTAGGGAGAGAAGATTTTTGGATAAAAAAATTAAATACATTATCTCCATACGGCATTAACATCCTTTGCAATTCGGATATTTTACCTCTTGTTATTCAATATAACACCACCGCGTTCTCAGCCAGTAAAATTATCAAAACATTTTATTCAGAGTTACAAGAAAGTCTCCCCAACATCTTCAAAAACAAACTGATAGTAGCCTACTCCAGAAATAAAAACCTCAGCGACATTGTCGCCCCGAGTAAGCTACCCCAGTTAACCCCACTTCCCTCCACCTGAGCTCCCTTCCTCTTTGAGCCATACACTTAGACTAACGACGAGACGAGACCAAATCGGACGATTGTTAGCCAGACCAAAGTATACCTTCCCGTACCCTAACCCCGATTCCCCCATTTTACGTGCATAATATCCAAATCCCTGGTTGTCCGTACCCCACATCCTCCTCCGAGATTTCTCCAACACCCTCGGCCCATGCTTTTTTGTGAGGCACCCTAACCGGTAACCCCACCCTACCCCTTATCCGGCCAAAAGCCATTGCAGAATGGGAACACATTCTAGATACCGAGTTAAGCGATTTAGATGTAGAAAATACTTTTAAAATAATAAACACTGTATGTCTAAGTACAAAACTGAGAAGTTTTGAATACAAATATCTTCATAGGATTATATTTACAAATGATAAATTATTCAAAATTAGAAAAGTAGATAACACACTCTGCACTTTCTGCGAATCTAATATAGAAAATGTAGAACACCTTTTTGTTTTCTGCCCATTTTCACAAATGATATGGAATCATTTCCATACTTTTTTAGATCGCAACAATATAAGATAGATATAAAAACACATATCAAACATCTTGGTCTAACTAGCAAACCAGATTATATAAATAATACTGAATGGATCTTCATTAACCATGTAATTATTTTAACTAAGTTCTATATATATCGGGCTAAACTACGAACTGAAATACTAAATATTAATATATATGAAAGTTTTTTGGTAGAACATGCTAAATTGGAGATTGAGATATCTCCGGAACTATACATAAATAAATGGAAATATCTTTTTAAGACATCCTCCAACGATTCCTCATTGATGGATTTATGTACCTATATCTGTGTACAGTAGGGACCCTTGTAATTAAAGTTGTATATAACAATCATTTTTTGTTTACTAAGATATCAATAATTGCTGTAACATATACTTGTAAATAATGATGCAAATAAAAGTGTTGCTTAAAAAAAAAAAAAAAAAAAAAAAGTATATACATATAGAGAATCTCCTACCAGTCTTTTTTGTATCAAAAAATATCAACACAAGTTGATAATGTAAAAAAACGAGGCTCTGCCGAGTTTTTTTTACTTAATCAACGAGTGTTGATATTTTTTGCTATCAAAAAAGACGAGTGGGAGATTTTATTTATCACCCAATCCGTTCTTACATGCAGAAATAAATAAATATAAATTCTTAACTTTCCATTTATTAGTAGTAACATCACAATATCACCAGCTTATGGAGTGTTTGTGTCACAGCTAATTCGTTACGCGAGAGCTTGTTCATTCTATTCTGATTTTTTCAGTAGATCGAGGCATTTGTCATCTAAGCTTCAACTACAGGGATACTTGCGAACTAGACTTATTAAAGCCTTTAAAAAGTTTTATGGTCGTCATATTGACTTGATCGGTAAATATAACATGTCTCTCTCGACTATTATTCTAGACATATTTAATTGACGGGTATACTATCTCCCTGATTGTATATGTGTACTACATCGTTAACACTGTTCATCACGTGTATTTTGCATACCGATAGTTCATTGGTCTATCACGCTATTTTACCGAGATTTCGCCTAATAGATTGGATGCTGTTATGGCGGGTGTGGCGCGCCAGGCAGGGTAAGCTTACTCTTCCTAGGACACCTGTTACCACTGTTCGTCGTGTATTTTGTACACGGTGAACAGTCCATATGCTGATTACACTATTTTGCGTTTTTACACATTTTTGCCTATACCGTTTTTAGGACTTCGAATTTTGTCTAATGGTTTGGATTGTTCGTACTTGGTTTTATTTTATTTCAAGTTCATGTAGATTATGTATTTTATCATACAAGCGATATCTACTGTAGAATGTATTATTGGATGATAAAATGTGTTATATGTCTTGGCCCTGTTTCACAAAAACATAAATCTCCTTAATCAGTGTAAACTAAAATTTCATTCTAACCTACAAAACGATTTTAAGCATTGTAGCTAAAATCCACTAAAATAATATTGTAAGTTACAATTGTATCCTAACTTAAAATAGTGGCGTTTCACAAAACTATTTTAAGGACAATTTTAACTAGAATCAATTTTAACATAGGATAGCTGTCACCCTCTCGTAAGTTAAAATCACGACATTAACAAACATTGATAAGAGCTACATTGTTTGATCTATTGCGACATATAGATACAATTGGTACACACTTTTGACATACAATCATTCACAAAAACAATTTTCATTCAATTTCTTTTCATAGCATGGGATATACAGCTACGGTCCATCCGTTTTTTTTATTGTAAGACAATTTAAGCATTTGGATGGCGCCCCATTTTGGAACTCCAAGAAAAAACCCACCCAAAACGCCAGTAAACTACACACTAAAAGAAAATTTATATCCAATGTTTGTTAAGGGCCCAGATTTCGTTGAATATCTCCATTATCTCTCCTGATATAATACACATCGTGACTCTATGATCATTCTCTACATTTTACACCTTGTTCGAATTTTCCAAAAAATTAAAAAAAAGGTTAGCAGAAAAAGGTTGATACTAGGGCATTGCAATGGATACTATAATGCGGCGTGGCTATAGGTACTGTAATGGGGCGTTGCTATAGGGACAATAATGGGGCGTGACTATGGCTAGTGTAATGGGCCGTGGCTATGGGTACTATAACGGGTCGCGGCTATGGGTAGTGTAATGGGTCGCAGCTATGGGTACTATATTGGGGCATGGCAATGGGTACTATAATGGGGCGTGGATATGGGTACAATAATGCGGCGTGGCTAGGGTTATGGGGCGTGGCTATGGGTACTGTAAAGGGTCATGGTTATGGGTAGTGTAAAGGGGCGTGGCTATGTGTACATTAATGGGTCGTTGCTATGGGTACTATAATGGGGCGTTGCTATGGGTACAATAATGGGTCGTTGCTATGGGTACTATAATGGGGCATTGCTATGGGTACTATAATTGGGCGTGGCTTTGGGTACTATAATGGGGGCGTTGCTATGGGTACAATTATGCGGCGTGGCTATGGGTATTATAATGGGGCGTGGCTATGGGTACGTTAATGGGGCGTGGCTATGGGTATTATAATGAGACGTGGCTATGGGTACTATAATGGGGCGTAGCTATGGGTACAATTATGCGACCTGGCTATGGGTACTATAATGGGGCGTTGCTATGGGAACAATAATGCAGCGTGGCTATGGGTAGGGTAGTGTAATGGGGCGTGGCTATGGGTACTATAATGGGTCGTGGCTATGGGTAGTGTAATAGTTCGTGGCTATGGGTAGTGTAATGCGGCGTGGCTATGGGTACAGAGCCTCGTTTAACATGGTGACTAGGCTGTGCCGTCGCCGCTCGCTGGCCTAACTGTGCCATATACTGAGCCCAAAAGTTGAAGACTGGGCGGCAACATACATGCGTTTTGAAAAGTGTTGCTGAAATAAAATATTGAAATAAAATATTGTTTACACCAATTAGATAAACAAATAAAACATTAATGACTTGAAATACGAACAAACATGATATTGTTAGACGGTTTATTTTACTGCGTCGATTGTCAATATGTGACATATGGATTACTGATAATTTATCTTCCAGTGTCTTGAAATATTTGTAAATGAACCGCTTGAACAAATCGCTATTTATTATTGATGCATTTGTTATATATTGACTCTAATTTCTGAAGGATAAATATTAAATTACCCATGATTTTATAAATTGATAATTGTATTAGATTGTTGAAATATCCTGATTAAAGATATCTGAACATTTGTGAATCCGGAATTGCGAGAAACGAAAAAAAACCTTCGAGGTGAAAATAGATTAAATAGAGCATGTCACTTGCTAGGTATATTATCGGAGAATTGTGAATTACTTTGCACACATACCCGGCTAGGACTACATCACATTTCAAATAATACTTTAAAATCGACTTTATTTAATCGATGCACAGATAAAGACAAAAGAAAGAAAACGTAATTTGGAACTAATGGATTTTTGTTTAGAATAATATGTAATGACTGATGACGGATTAGAATTTACATATGATGAAATATAGTATTTGTCTTTTCTTGCTTGCATATCTTGCTATAAGCGATGTGTGCACGGATGCATGCGGCGATGAGCACGCGTCAAATCATAATAAACGGTGACCTTAGCAACAAAGCTAAATGTTATACTTCTTATGCAGCTTTAAGGCGGTGGTTAGTGGTTTCCCCTTGTCGGTGATGCATGACGGAGGGACTGACAATAAAAGCTGTATGGTCGTACGAATGGGATAAAAGACCGAGGTCCTGTGTACACATTGTTGTGCACGTAAAAGACCTCCTGGCAGTTGGAATTCGACATAAAAGTAGGCCGTAGCGCCGTTGCCCGGGCAACTATCCCCCAAAGCACACTGTATGGTGTAAGCCCGTCTTAATTAGCCCAGGTTAAGAGCAGAACAGTTGGACGTCAAACCCAATTTTATTTCAGTTGTCATGTGTGTGCATGATGAGGCGAATGGGGCAGGGGGGGGGGGGCTGCTCCCTAAACTTTAGGGCCAGCTGACTTTTCGGGCAGACGGGTAAAGAGGAAAAAAATATTTCATCTCCTTTGCAAAGTAAAGTGCGCGAAATCTAATAAAGCACTATTGGTACAGCCTTTAATAGCAGGGGGGGGGGGGTATACAAGGTCAGCTCCGTTTCTTCGCCTCTCGAAGAAAATCTTTACCTTCCATTCTGAATGAACCAATTTGGGGGGGGGGGGGGGGGCTTATGATTTTAATTGGTGTACTCCCACTGGTAGACCCTTTGGTAAATATTTACACCCAATAATACATTCTACAGTAGATATCGCTTATGAGATAAATTCCATAATCTACTGCGATACTTGAGTATACACAACATGAATTGAATATATATGTTTCAGGTGTGTGAGAAAGACGAGGTAATATTAGAATAACAATATGATCTATTGTATACAGACAGAGTAGTATGATTATAATATGGTCTATTGTATACAATATCTACCAGTATTGATTAGGCAGTGTGAAGTTAGCTCGATTTTCGTTTTTCGTTATTCGACATTGGTGAATATCGAAAAACGAGTTACTCGTTTTTCGATATTGGCGAATAATGAAAAACAACTAGCTTGTTTTTCGATATTGGCGAATGTCGAAAAACGAGCTACTTGATTTTCTACATTCAAACTTGAATCTCGAAAAAGCAGATTTGATGGATGTTGTCTACAGAATGTCTCCAAAACTCATTTGATTAAATCAGTTTTGTAAAACGAACTAAAGATGTCATAACTTATGACAACTGAGCAGTGGATTCACATAAAAAACTGTTCTTTCTCGTTTTTTTGATATTGGCGAATCTCGCAAAACGACCTACTCGTTTTTCGTTATTCAAATTTGAATATCAAAAAAGCAGATTTGATGGATGTATATCTGCAGAATTTCTCCAAAACAAATTATTAAATCAGTTATCTAAAATGAACTAAAGATATCAAAAATGAGGATGCCTGAGCAGTGGATTCAAATAAAAACTGCTATTTCTCGTTGTTGTGTGTGATATTGGCGAATCTCGAAAAACAAGCTACTCATTTTTCGATATTCAAACTTGAATATCAAAAACAGCAGATTTGGTGGATTATATTTGCAGAATGTCTCAAAACACATTTTATTGAATCAGTTTTGTAAAACGAACTAAATATAAGGATGCCTGAGCGGTGGATTAACATACAAACGGTTACTTCTCTTTGTTTTTTTTTATATTGGCTTGAAAAGCAGATTTGATGGATGTATATCTACATAATGTCTCCAAAACACATTTGACTAATGATATTATAAATGAGGATGCCTGAGCAATGGATTCACATAAAAACTGTTCTTTCTCGTTGCTTTTTGATATTGGCGAATCTCGAAAAACGAGCTACTCGTTTTTCGTTATTCAAACTTGAATATCAAAAAAGCAGATTTGATGGATGTATATCTGCAGAATGTCTCCAAAACACATTTTATTAAATCAGTTTTGTAAAGCGAGCTAATCAAATGAGTTTTAGAGACATTCTGTAGATATACATCCATTGAATCTGCTTTTTTGAGATTCAAGTTTAAATGTCGAAAAAACAAGTAGCTCATTTTTCGACATTCGCGAATATCGAATAACGTGCTAGTTGTTTTTCGTTATTCGTCAATATTGAAATAACGAGTAGCTCGCTTTTCGATATTCACCAATGTCGAATAACGAAAAACGAAATTCGAGCTAACTTCACACTACTATGTGGGTCACAACGAGTCAAAGTCTAAGGTATACACCCAGTAACATCCCAGTAACAAGAATACAAACTATAACTCCAACCTCGTGGGTTTTCTCCGGTTCCTCTTGTTTCCTTCAACTGCTAAAGACCTCTATGTGCATTCGAATTATTGAAACAAATTAAACCATATGTTAGTCCTGAAATGACTTAGATTGTGTCGATTGGAGTTAAACCCCATCTCTCTCTTTCTCCCTAAGAGGAGATACAAAAAAAAAACCAAGATCTTTTGTACTTTTTGGTTTCTACATTTTAATGTATGCTTGTGTTCAGGTGCAGAAAAGTACGACGTTACACCCCCGACCTAAAATAACATGGTTCTCCTTAGCCCCTGTATTTAACTTGACTTCAGTTTATTTATTGCTCATTGGACGAATATTCGTGTGTTATTTCGTACAGTTTATGGGTATATATGTTGTGTTTTTTAAAGTTCCAATAAGGAATACTAAATAAAAGAAGTATAATGATTGTTATAGAATATCTGTCTGAATCCTATCAGGAAGGTTGAATATTGACCTAAAATAATATTACCATATATATTATAATAACTACCAACTAAGAGTCATTTTGCCCAGCCTACTCTTATATCGAAATCTGACTTTCGTGTGTTTTTTAAGGTGCACGCAGATGTGTTCATGGGACCTGACTGTTTTGAGATGAAGAAACCTATTGATTTTCAAAGATTTCAGATAATCTTGATAACTTGAACAGCTAAATCCCATGATATCAAATGTTTCATTTACGAAAAATTAGCGTGAGGGAGAACTTTATCAAAGACAAATATTTTTCTGGTTATTACTTAATGAGTTGTTACTCTCAATCAGATTTTATTGCATTATAAATGTTTCATAACCAAAAAAAGTGAACAAGATGCGACAATTCTTGACTTCCAGGATGATTTAGCTGACGTTGGCTTATGTTTCGTTGTTGGGCAGCCAATCTTTGATTAAGATAGGTAATTTTAAGTTTTTTTAAAGTAAACTATCGGTATAAACCTTTGCCTATAATTTTGAGCGTATGTTTACTCCCATCCCCTTGTTACACGGAAGAGTCGAAACATCTCAGAGAAATCATAGAAAATATTCTCAAAATTCTAAATCTGCCAATACGTGATCGAAGACTTTCATCCTAGGGATTAGTTATTATACGCCCACATTTCAGTCAGTCTGAGGTTCGGTTTGTCAACAGAAAAACAGAACAAGTCCGTGCATTACCATGTTTTATCAGGTATAGAATGAATATATACTAGGGAATGTACGGACTATTTCTATTTTTCTCGTGTTCTCTTATCTAATGACATTCAATTACTTTATTGAATTGTCAGATATCCTCTTACAGTCCCATATAACAACTGTTGGTCTTCGAGGGAATTATGAGTGAGCAGAAATTTGGCCGTTATCAATCGTCGCTTCAGTCAGTTATTAGGGGAAGAACTTGTGTTTTCCTTTTCGCTACGTCACTGCTGATTTAGGTAACGTGTATTACTCAGCTATCGTAGCAATGCTCACTGCGTTAAAAGTATATTTGGAATGTGTTTAACCCACTCTATCACATAATGATAATGACTGGCACCAATATTGTCCTTTAAGATAAAGAGGTACACTGTACAATACGAATAACAAAACAAATAGCGCGTTATTCCCTGTTTGAATAACATTGAGGACCGTCGGCTGTTTTTTGTGTAGAATAACGAGGTAGCTTGTCCCTCGTAATTGGCATATAACGATGCAGGCCACCTCGTTATTTTTTATTCACCACTTGAATTACAATCTGGTTTATTTACCGACTATATACGTTATTTCTACTGCTAGGCTAGAGGATACTTTGCAATCTATTATTCTGTTATTGTCTAGTGATTGTTTTTGAATTTAATCATGAAATATAATATGTACATTCAAGTCAAACCAACTACGTTTATATATTGTTTTTTAAATCTTACGTTGAGCTGAATAAACTAAACGATTTATTGTCATTAAAACTTCTATGACCAATGTGTAATTGAAGACTATAATTGGATCTTTGTAGAAATAACCACATTAATTTATTTAAGGTGTCATACCGATACATACACCTCCCAGGTAGATTCATCAAAGACATAATATAAATTAAGATATCATTACCTTCTTTAATTACAATTCTAAGTAGGGGATTGGGTATAATTTATTGTTTAACATTGTGATTATAATCAAAACAATAAATCCCGTCCTATACTACAAACAAACCATGACAAGAAATCCCCCCTATTGCCAATATTTTAATGTACCTATTATTTTCTACACTAAGTCTATTGCATACATATTTAAAGCGTGTTTACAATACATTCAATAACCCTAAAAATCCTTATTTCGGCTTTCGTTTTGATTGTCGTTTTAAATTTACACCATCTCGACCATTCGTAATTAGTTTTTTTTTAGATGAGAGATTGAACCCAACTACAATCACCAAACCCATGTAAGACATATAACAAGCCATATCCAACGAAAAAATAACAGTTAATTCCAGTTCCACCTATTAGATTTTCTTTTGCCGGCGAATTTTGAATTTCTACCATAAAGAATACTAAAATAATATTTTGAGATCAGAGTTGACCCAATCAACTCCACAACACATAACTTTGGATTGAATTTCTGCCATCATGGATTCATTTTGAGATCAGTATTGAACCCGGCGACATCGCATACCGTGTAATTGACATATTACAAGTAATATCCAACAAGAGAAAATGACGATTGAATTAATATCAGTTGTCGATTTGTGTTGTTGCCATCTTTAAATTCGGAGATCGATAACCATGTAAAAGACATCAAAAGTCATATCTTACGAGACTATAGCTGCCTTTTATTACCATATTTATGGGGGGGGGGGGTAATTGCCTTATATTACCAAATATATTTTGAAAGAAATACATTTTTATACGCCCACATTTTCATGTGGACCTATATTATCGACGCCCCCGTCCGTCCGTCCGCCCGTCCACAATTGTGAACACACTACAGGTCATAATTTTTATCCGATTTCAATGAAACTTAAAATATAGGTTTATCTCCGTTCCTTTCGATATTGGCATACATGGAGGCACACCACCATAAAATTTCACCATCTCGGTACACACAAAGTGTAGTTCGTCTATTTATAAAAGTTCTCTCTCCGTCTCTTTTCTCCCCATTTGCATGCCCATTTTTGTTTACATACACAAACTTGAAAAAGCATACCCAAAACATGTAACTAGTTGCCGTACATACCACCGTAGCAATCAAACTCAAATTCTACATCACCGTTCATCTATCTATAGCTGGGAGACACAGTGACTTAGTAGGACACTGGCTTGCTTACCTGGAGGTTCAGTGTTTAGTTTAAACAAAATTTTGTTCAATCAGGTGAATTGGATTGAGCAACAGGCAAGGGCCTATATAAGTTCTCACCAAAGTGTTTGATCCCGACGTTGGCAGAAAAAGTTCGACGTGGTACTCCTTGCCAGTGGCTCCCTGGCTCTTGTGTGTATCGTAAAGCATTTTTTCTATCTAGCCCTCTTTTTATCTCGCTCTATCCCCCGCTCTCCCTTTCTCTGCCCTCCCCTCTCTTTCGCCACTCTTGCTAGCCTCCTCCCTACGACCCACTCTATAGCTTATTCTCTCTCTCTCTCGATCTCGATCTCGATCTCTCTCTCTCTCTCGCTCGTCCACTACATTGCTCTCCTCATATAGACAGTTCTCTTTAGCACCCGCCCCATCTCTCCCTCTCTAGCTCTCGCCATTTATCTCGCTATCGTCCTAGGTCTCTATCTCGCGCACTCTAGTATTCCTTCTATCTAAAGCCCTCTCTCTCGATCTTTCTTGCTCTCTTTCTCTAGTTCCCCCACTTTCTTTCTATCTCTAAGCTTGTTCTCGCTCGAGGTCAAGTTCTCCCTAACCTCTTTTTCTCTCGCTTTATAGACCTGTCATCTCTAATTCACTTATGTAAATCTCTCGAACCATCTCCTCTCTTTTTCAGGTGACAAGTCACATCACTTTGCAGCAGACTATCTAGCTCTCCCCCCTCTCGCCGTCTATCTGGCTCTCTCGCTACCGATAGCTCTCTTAAGCCCCTCCCTCTCTCGATTCGATAGCTCTCTTAAGCCCTTCCCTCTCTAGCTATCTCTTTAGGTCTCTCTCTATCTTATGCTCTCAAGCTCAGACCATCTCTCTCTCTCCTTCTCTAGTTCTCTCCATCTATGGTTGGGGTGGGCGAACGGTTAGCACATGTGCGCTGTATCATAAGGTCTGTCATTGAGTCAACTGGCGTGGTTTCGGTTCTTGGGTTGTACGTGACAAGGAGTACGATCGCCTGTCCAACCTCGTAGGCTCTCATTATTACGACAACAATTAAAAATGTCCATTTTCACTTTTTATAGTGTATCACTTTGCGAAATTGGACCGTCAGAGAAGCCGCCCATATGAATGTTCATGTGTAGGCACTTAGCCTGTTATTAACAACATACACTGGTTACCTCTAATAAATACAGCAGCGTTGAATTGTTTCTGAATATCGCTTACTATTTTTGAGGAGTACATTATAATTTTATTTATAAAGCGCTACATTATAGCAATAGTTGTTTCTAAGCGCTGTACAGGAATATCCATGCAATTTAGATGATTAATATCTACATTCAAGTTAAACTAAGTGTGTCTTACGATGAGCTGACTAAACTATATGATTTATTGTCATAAAAACTCCAATGGCTGGTTAACGTGCGTAATTCAAGACTCGAATTGGATCTTTGTAGACATAATCATATTAATTAATTTAAGGTGTCATACGGTTGCACACACCTCCCAGGTAGATTCAAGTTTCAAGTTTTTATTACCCTTGAGTCACAGAATCATCGGGAAAAACACAAATATTTACAAAACAAAAATATACACTACACATATCCATATATATATATAAACACGATATTACAAACAAGAATCATGGTATGGACCTTTTCCTCGTACATTTTTGGCCATTTTTAATTTTAGTATTATCGTTGAGTGGTCACTTATTGTGTTAACATTCATGGATTTGCCAATAGTCTATCCTACTTTGAATAAGAGATTTTGACTGCCTCAATGGTATTTCTTTAAACAAGTTTTTTTTTTCTAAATTATTTTTATTATTTTGTTAACGGTGTACCTACCGTTTTTCATGACTTTATTTTTGCCTCCTGTCTGATCTACATTGACGTCCTTTATGTTGTTAAAATCCCCTCCCCTCCGATAAAAACATCAAGTCTGAAATCGTTTTCTATTTTTAACATCAATTCATGTAAACCAGTAAAATATTTATATTGTTTAGCTTAATTAGGGTGGCTGGCTCGAATTCCAATCAATCGTTTACAGTCCTCGAAGACGGGACCGTTAGAAGACAATTTTTTAAATTTTACTGCTGCAAACGCGTTTTCCTGTCGAGTTGCTTTTACCGTGTGAGTAGACTATGTGGCCTCTCCAGTCTTTCAACCAAAGGTTTCCTTCAGTTTTAGTACTGTGTGTGTTACTTGTAAGAAAAAAATATCAACACTCTGTTCTTTTAGCCAGATAAATAGTTTGACGCGCTTAAATTTCTGCCGTATACCTCTAACATTTAGCGATAATAATTTTAGATCAGCCATATTGAGCTTTACTTGGTAATTCTGTTATATATTTATAATTATTTGTATTCTCTTCAACAAATGATGATATACTGAATATATCTAAAATATAGAATAGCACATACAATAGTCTCGAATGTACAGTTTACCCTTTTAACATATTTAATACATAAACTAACCCAAAAAGCCATTTTAAAATATATTACAAATACAATATCCCGAATAAATATTTTCTCTATCGAGGTTTATATATTTCTACTTTGAATATAGTTAATACTGTGACGTATATATGTTCGATTAAGCGCTAGGCATTAATCTATAAATGAGGCGTGACGTTACACCAGTGCAAGAAAATATATTGTGTATAAAAGCCTAAACAGGATTCTACACGTACCACTACAGATACAGATTGTCTGTTATAGATACTGGTAGTCAATGCACTATTCTTAGCGACAGACACAAAAAAACACTTAAGAAAAAAATGCCAAAAATTAGGGATGTTAAGTTGTATACTGCTCGCCGCAAATGGATTTTCAAGGTTTTATTGTTGGCCCCGCAGTGTAGTACATCTTGGATCTTTCCAAATGGAACTAGATCATTTATATGTCGCTCTAATACGGTGTACTTTAGGTAAAAATCTATCGCGACATGTTATAGAGCCCATGAATTATCCTAATTTGTTGATAGCTTGATCCGCCCATTCTCACATCGAAATGGAATTTCCGCGGATATGTTTCTTCAATCCGTCACAAGAAACGATCATAATAGAGACTAAATCAAGCTGTTGGCAAGGCAGAAGAATGTAATGATAATGACTTCATGAAACCGTTAGAGACGGGTGAGGTGAATGGTAGTAAAGTTAGTTCACTTACAATTCCGGAGCATTTAATAGATTTATATGACAGATCAGATCAAAAGACTGTTAACTCAAGTTGACCAATTTAAATTGTCTAAGTTACTCGTAGAATACCAGGAAGTATTTGCCAAGGATCAATTTGATTTGGGGAATTTTACCTTTCTTGAACACTCTATAGAAACCAAAGATTCGAAACCCATTAAACAAAACCTACGCAGAGTCCTATTTGTTTCGCAGGACAGGAAGAAGCACATTTTAAAAAAAATATGTTATATTTTAAAGTTCTGACTGAGCGTCACATCCTCCGTGTATTGTGTGTGAATGGATAATTGTTTCTTTTGTAGCCCGAGAGAGGCTAACCTCTCGCAAGAGAACGGGGAGGAATGTTAGTGGTCTGAGACCAATTTTAGTTATCAGATTCCTACGCCGAAACACTGGCTACCTGTGTATAAGCATCTTTATCGTCATTGTTTATAGGGGCTACATAATACTGACATTTATGAACCGCCCATGCGCCAAGTGTCCAATAAAAACGTTATTCGTATCTTTGTGATCTGATAAGGTTTGAAAAATTGTATTTTGATGATATCTCTAGTATTCTGGGGTTTAAATTATCCGAGCTGTATCATAAAGTCTGTCATTGAGTCAACTGGCGTGGATTCCATTCCCCGTTTGTACGAGACAAGAAGTAGGGTCGCTTCTCTGGCTCCTCCGGTTTCCTCCCCCTGCTGAAGACCCCCACGAGCAAGCGATTTATTGGAATAAAATTGAACCATATCTTAGTTCTGAAATGACCTAGTTTGTGTCGAGTGGACGTTAAACCCCATCTCTCTCTTTATCTCTCTCTCTCGCACGTGCGCGCGGGGCCCAGTGGGTCTACATTTATTAGCTGTCTTACAAACATTAGCTGATAATGGATACTAAACGACCGGTGTCTAATATCCCTAGCCTGTATACACTATGTAGATATGAACAGAGCTGAAGTATCCAACGTGTAAAACGGATTTAATGGGTTAACACCACGTCAATTGGGTAGTTTGACTGTCGTGTATACAGGTATCTGAAACAAATTGTAATCACCTTTAACAACTTAGGTTTTATAACAATAATTATGTGAATCGAGTCTTCTAAGTCGTTTAGATAAACGTATTAAAGAATAAAACAACATTATAATTACTGTAACGCTACGGCATAGAAGAAAATTATAATGCATACACTCCAATATGAATATTTTTTATCTTTATACCGAGAGTAGGCGTTTCAACAGTATGGTGAACTAGCAGTTGACTAGATACTGGCGATAAAAGATCTAACTTTACGCTTCACTAATATCTTTAATACGACTGGGGTTGTAACTTGAAGCTGTTTAATTAAAACTTGTGTTTGCACGTTGTGAGAATCACATAGCAGTTATAATTCAAAGTTTTTAGGTACAGGTATATCTGAATTTAAAAAGGAATGTTGTAGTTAGGGGTGTAAGTCAAACAGTAGACGGGACTACTTAGTAAACATATTACTACGCCGAAATACAGGCTGCCTGTATATAAACTGTGGTGATTATGTACAGTTTTTAGAGCTAAAAGGTACTGCAGTTGTTGTTGGTATTTAGCGGACATATCGAAGTGGGCATTAACACTTCGGGCATAAACTATAAATTAAGTGTGAATTTAACCAGTTACTTGTTCAACCACCTTTAAAAATGGGATGTGGTCCTTCAAGTCATCTGTATCCCACGATACAAAGGTAAACAACATTACAATATATGTTTTATGTCAAAGTGGTTTCCTCCATATTTCAAAACGTATACTGTTCCTAGGATTTCTTATACTTATACTAAACACATTTCATACAACATGTTTAATTACAGAAACGCATTATCTAAAGAATTGTATGATATTCCTAAGTTACGCGAGATTTTGTCTAAAGGACCAAAATACCGGGAACCGCAACTATTTTCATGGGATCAAAATTTCAAACTGATTATGGATGCCGTAGAGGACTACGCTAGATCATGGGCCAACCGGAAAGATGTTATATTTGATACTCTCTCAGATGGGCCTAAATCTATCAGTTGTTTACATAAACGAAGAATTTTTATGCAACGTTTGTTAGTTGACACTAGGGCTAAATCTATTTTCAACGATGTTAGCATTGTTTAAAATCTCAACGCCTATGACAAGTATGTCATTGTACCGACTGACAAAGCGTCCAATTGCCTAGTGTTTATATGTAAACGATATTGTTACTAAAAATGGAAATTTCGTTGATTCTGATTGGTCGAAAAGTGGCGTCGAATAAGTATAACAGTCCTCTAAATTTCTTGGGCGACTCACTGCGAATGAATATTTTTTTTTGGAACTATACTCTTTTTGCAGTTGCCAACAATTCTACACCTCAAAACTTTATTCTAGAAAATCTTCATGATTTTTTCTTGTATGTCATCAATAATGAAATTCAATCATTGCTGAAACACACAAAAATAACAAAGTTAGTGGTGTATTTGAAAGATAAAAAGTAAATTTCATTTGAAGGTTGGTCTGACAATAATGGTTGCTAGGCCATTCTATTAAAATCAGACTGGTCAAAATCGAAGATTTTCAACAAGTGAATAAAAATACAACAACTTATTGAACTCAAAATGGACCGTAAATAACTAACGGTCATATATTTTTAAAAAATATACAAGACAGGCTGATACAGATATGAATAGGACAGACACTAATTTTCATAGTTTTGTTTTCGAAGAAATAAAAACACACCGTCGAAATGACAAGTTGCAAACAAGCATAGCAATCGCATGCGTACGCTACACAGCATATATCTACACGGTCACACGAGTGTTTGGACATTTATCAAACATGATATGCAATTTATTTCGAACCTAGTCCCTGTCGGCGTTCGCAATTATTAAAAAAGTACAGATTTAATACACTTACGATGTTTGTTGCCCTCTTGAAAATGATCGTAGAGTGACCTCCCTTCTCGAACAGGCACAATTAACCAGTCGCTTTGTGAACCAAATCGAACGAGAATGGTGTTGCAATCGTTACGTCACGTATGTTTTAATGACGTCGAAATTGTTTTATTTGGTTTTTACGTCATTTAAACCAATAAACGACTGTCAACAATCGCGAAAGAAAGAATCCAATTAAATATGTTAAATATTTTGGGCTACAATATCGATAAACACCTCCTGTTTAGAATTTATTGGACTGTTATTGTCTATTTGATACCGCTTAAATTTTTCATTAGGCCTAGAGGCGCTCGATCGCCGCGCGATCTCGGCCTCTTATGATTTAAGCCGTATCAAATGACAATAACAGTCCTCTAAATTTTAAGCAGTCGGCGTTTATCTCCTAATTATTATGGTTGTCTGTTCAAAGAACTTAATTTCGGGAACCCAATTGACAGTGCTACGTATAAACATTCTACTCCAAGAAAGGATGAAATTATATCCAATCACAGATCTGTACTCACTTCATTTGGTACGCCATGTGGTGATGCCTATACAGAAATGCCGCTGATATATTTGATACCTAAACTACATGAAAATCCCCACAAGCATCGTTTTAGAGCAGGTTCATCCGATGTTCAACAAAACCACTTTCTAAAGTATTGACATCTATACTAACGGCTGTTAAAGAGGGTATTCAAAAATACTGCGACAAAATATACTCTCGTAGTGGTATTAATCAAATGTGGATATCAAAACATTCCAAAGAATTACTTGATGGTTTGCAATCAAGATCACTTGCTTCAGTCTTATCTATTCAAACGTTTGACTTTTCTACTTTGTACACTAAAACTCCCCATAGTAAATTAAAAGCTCGGATAAAAGACATTATTCTAAGTGTCTTTTCATCTAAATCGGGACATGTTAGATATCGCTATATAATAGTTGTTAATTACAATTCCACATATTTTGTTAAGAATCGTAGTGATTCCAAAAATAAGTTCACCGACATCAAGATAATTCAAATGTTGGAATTTTTAATTGATAATATCTTGAATTTGGAGGGTAAATTTATCAGCAAGTGTTAGGTATCTCCATGCGTACCAACTGTGCACCTTGCCGATTACATACAGGCACCCGTAAAATCAAATAACGATAACGTAGCTGCATATTTTATTTCATACTTATTATTACATTTTTTTTTTCGGGGGGGGGGGGGGCGGGGAGCATTAGATTGTGTATAATACAGCTGCATGTTTTATTATATAATTAGTATTACATTATTTTTGTTGCTTTTGTTTTGGGGGAAGGGTGAAGGGGAAGGGGAGCAGTAGATTGTGTATAACATAGCTGCATATTTTATTTTATATTGATTATTACTTTATTTTGTTGTTTTTTGTTGGAGAGGGGGGGGGGGCAGTGGCGGAGCTACGGGGGGGTATGGGGGGTAGGATCCTTTTTTTGTGCATTATATTATATTAAAGTACAACATCACATGTTGAATTTTCATAAAAGACCACTCCCCCCTCCCAATTTTTTTTTGCCTCGCTACGCTCGCCATACTTTTTATTACAACTACTCAGCAACTCGTGGCTACATCCCTGGACCAATGGCAGAGCCACTTTTCAAAATCATGGTCATCCCAATTTTGCTAAAAAATGACATAAAATGTTGGGGTTTTTTTTTGGGGGGGGGGGGGGTAGGATCCTTTTTTTGTGCATTATATTATATTAAAGTGCAACATCACATGTTAGAAAGGGCTTTTCTCGACCTAAAACGGGTGTATCCAATAGCTGGAGAAGGGCGTTTCCCTAAGCAAAGAGGGCGTGGCTAAAAAAAAATAATTGGGGGGCCAAAGCCTCCAGACCCTCATAGCTTTTTCCCCCCCCCCCCCCCACTCAGCACCAGCGCCCGGATTCGAGATCATGTCCTCACATATTCCTAGCGCCAAGAAAACTATAGATATAATTATCACGAAAATAATTGTTACCTTTGTAATTATTAGAAAATAAAATTTAAAAACATATTAATGCACAATATATTTAATAGATCCCCCACCTCACCCCAAAATAGAATATTACCGTAGACATACTAAAATATCGCACACTAGGCTAACTGATCGAGCATGTAAAAACGGGGTACGTCAATTATGTATCAAAAAACACCCAAATCAGCTTTGGTGGGAAAATGATTTTTATTTCACGGAATCAAAAGATGAATAAACTACTAGAATACAAAATTTCAGAAGGCTCCTGTGTTGGCGTTTCGAGATATATTACCGTAAACATACTAAACAATCTTAAAAACCGTTTTATTATATCACCATTACGTTGTAGTGATGGTTGAGTTCGAATCAAACCAAACCTGTCTGTAAATCAAACCAAACCTGCCGGACAAAATGGTCGCCGCTTGTACGCGAATAGTGTAAACATTTTATAAATCAAGGTTTCGATCTCATTTGAAATGCATTTTTATAACCCAAAGATCTTGGTTCCTTTCGATATGCGCAAATGGGTCCACGGAGATCCCATGTGCACCGACAAGATTTTATTAGTTTTATGTTATGAATTGATATATTAAATCGAAGTATTAACCCATCTCTCCAAATACATGCTTTATGTACATGAAAAGTCACATATGTGTGGTTCATGCATTGGGATCACTGGAGCACTGTGTTATTTTTGTGTTGTTTTCTGATAAATCGTATATAACTGGACGGAACTCTGAAATAATGAATGTGATATATTTTTATACGTAAACCTTTATATTTCAGACGTAGCGAACGAGTTTATCCTGCCACCCAAATATTAGATGATAGTGACCTCATACCATCTGGTAGTGGTGATAATCGACTGGACCCTGATGCGGGTGGTGACCCCAGTGGTGATGGGCGGCAGTACACTGAAGCTGACGTTGAATCTGGTGGTGCAGTTCCTGCATATTGGTAACATATATTGGATAGTGTTAAAACTAGTTTATACTTTAGTTTAGCTTTCAGTGGTATTATAATGTTTTTGCAAGTCTGTTTTATTAGTAATATTTTAGTCTTCAAGAGTCCCGTGTGCATTTACCTCACATAAGTGAGGCAAAATTATAATACCAAATATGGACATTTTGTTTTAAGATCATAATTTTTTGTCTTATGGGCTATAATCAAACACAAATACCCCAAATCATCAATATCAACCTAGAGGAGAGGTCCCATGTACGAACGGGTTCAACTATATGCTTCAGGCCAGTTGTTGTGATTTAAAATTTACTTTAGTTTCCATTAAATTAAAGATCATAAATTTTGGATCATGCAGTCAAAACAAACTAGGTCATTTCAGGACTAACAAAGTGCATAATTTGATTTAGTAATTAAACTGGGTCATTATATCATTACAATATGACATATTATAGTAATTCAATGATTCAATAATGCACCGATGGGAAGAAAAAGATCACGAAAATGAATCTAGTCCTTGTCACGTACAAGCGTAGACCGTATCGTATATAAATCAGACTTTATCATCTAGAATATAAGGACCAATTTAAAGCCCAGAGTAGAACACCACTCATCACGTGTCAACTTATAGCTTTATAATCATCTAAATATTTTCCCCTGAAATGATGAACCGTGATTTCGTTTGATTTTACCCGTGTATATTCCTAAATGGTTTTGAGGCTATACCCCGGAAGCAGACATATCAAGAAAGTACATTTTATTCAACCGTTCTCTGGATTCTGAGGTTTCCAAAATTATTCGTGTGTTTATCTTGGCTTTGGTTCCACGTTTATTCATGTCGATCTGATTTTCTGTTGCAGTGGGCTCGTCAACGAAACAACTGATCCCGACCACAATGAGACAAAACAAGACAAAGAAGTGATTGCAGAACACAGTACATCTTTGAAACGTGCTGATAGTCGAATCAAACGAACTTCATCACAGTTTGACTTAAGTAAAGATAAAACAGCAACAAAGCAGAAGTTAGACCGTAATACACAATTGATATTAAAAGGGAATCTTTCTGTAGATTTACCCTCAACTGCTAAGATTGTTAGAATATTCACCAGTAGTACCTTTACAGGTAGGTTGGTAACTTCCGGTGTGTGCTCTTAGTATTCATCGACAACTGCATACATCTTCTTGAACACCAGGGAGCCGCGATGATTTAGTGAGTAAGACACTGAAGGATTCGCGTTCGCTCTCATTGTGTTGGCCGAGAAAGCTCCTTGTGGTTTTCAGGCGCATTATCTCCTTTTAAGTGATGCATTCGGTGAATGGAACAAGTACATATTGGGGGTGCACGTAAAAGAGCCCCTTCTAGTTGGAATGCGAAGTACGAGTGTGCCCCAGGTCCGTTGTCTGGTCAACATTTCTTCAGAACACACTGTATTACGAATGCCCGTTTTTTTACAAACCCACTTGCTGCCAAAGAGTTCATTTGAACTTCAGTTTAAACCGTGCTTTCACTAATCTTCGTCGACATCAAAATAAACACTTTTAAAATGGTAAATATTTAGATACCTTTAAATTGTCCTATGTCAACTACAGAAACTTATTTAGGGACCGAAGTGTAGTTCGGGGTGGGTAATATGCATCAATTCTAACCTGTGTCTGTTGTTTTATTCAGATACTAAACATGAGAGGAATTATTTAATGAAAAACACATATCCTAAATTAAAAGAGTTCTGTCAGAATCTAGGGTATGAATTTCAAGTTGTTGATATGAGATGGGGAGTGAGAGATGAAGCTACGAATGATCACATGACCACCGAATTATGTTTAAAAGAAGTTGATCTCTGTAATAAATTATCGACTGGTCCTTCGTTTGTTGTAAGTAAATCTTCTATTCCTTCATCTGATCGAATCAACTTTCTATGAATTTATTGGAGATTACATTTCATTTCAATGTTTTATTAAAGGAATAGTTTGATACGAAAATCCATAATTATTCTGTTTTATTATTTCAAATAGTAAATCTCTATTAATTGCGATTCTGTATTTTATGGAGCTATACATTAAAAACAATCTAACATTTAGATGCTTGGAGATTTTACTGAAAATTAGTTTGAGGTGGGGTAGTGTTACGACCCACCAACCACAAAAATATGTTAAATTATTGTAAGAAATATATTCTACGTGTACTTTCAGACATTTGTATCCCATAAATATGGGCATCGAGGTATTCCTAGAGAAATAGAAGCTGGTGAATTTGAAACACTGCTGAGTAATATAGAATCCAAAGAAAGTAAAGATCTGTTAGATAAGTAAGTGTTCAGTATCAATGCAGTCTTCACAATCTCACGCAATATAAACTAAATCATACCTGGACTCACAGGGACAATTCCATGCCTTGTCACATACAGATATACCCCTACGCACAAGCGAATTATTGAAATAAAAAAAACTAAATGTTAGTCCCGAAATGACCTAGTTTTGTTGAGTGGACGTTAAGCTCGTTTTCTTTCTTTCTATAAACACGTGTCATTATATACATTATTATATTTCAGGTGGTTTATAAGAGATGATAATTCTGTACCTCCCACCTATGTTCTACAACCAATCAGTTCACAGCTACCTGATTTTAAATCATCAGATGAAGACAAGAAAAAACAAGCTAAAGATACGTGGAATAATCAACACGAACAAATGAGAGAAGCTCTGGTTACATCTGCTAAACAAGCTTTAGATACATCAACAGCTCATACATATCTTAGATCAGGTAACCCAGACAGTCCACAAAACCTTTAACAACCAACCCACACAGCCCACAATACCTACAACAACCAACCCACACAGCCCACAAAACCAACAACCAACCCACACAGCCCACAAAACCTACAACAACCAACCCACACAGCCCACAAAACCTACAACAACCAACCCACACAGCCCACAAAACCAACAACCGTCCCTGCATCTCAGATATATCAGCTGAGATAACGTCATATTGATTTCCCAAATATCCCAACAAAAATTATATCTCTACAAAAGTCCATAATTACTCAATGAATATCTCAAAACAGCAAAAAAATTATTAAATGGAAAAAATGAAATCGGGGTTTAACATCCTATGGTCCTGCTCAGGCTGGGCTAATGAAGACGCATGAGAAAAACTCTCATAGCGAACACCAACTGTAAAGGGATATTGTACGTGCGCACCAAGGTGTACACTGGGCTTCTGTCTTTCCCCCCCCCCCCCGTGAACCCACGACCTCCAAAATATCGTCTTACCCACTTAGCCATATACTGGTTGTAAATTATTAAAAATAGATCATTTTAAACAGACAAATCAGAACCTGTTACGCCTAGATATTAACCAATATTTTTTTCTAAAAGCGAGTTACTAGTTCTGGACGTACGATTAAAATGTTCCAACTGCCCCAGTCCATAGTATTTTCTAGAGATCCTACACAACGCGTGAAATACGAATAGGCATTCGTATCATAGATATTGTAATTTTTGTTAGGGTTGGGATTTGTTAAAATGGTATAAATATGTATTATTGATGTTGTTTGTTTTGCAGTAACCGAAGCTGAGATAGACCGGGGAATACAGGAGGATCAGAGTCCCAGAGCATACTGGTTTTATCGTCAAATAACAGATATAGACAAACAAAAAGCCAGCAACATTCTAAGTCGCTATAAAGGTTTATTACACATTCCGTATACTTTATGTCTTTTTTCTTATTGTTTTTCATTTTTTTATAGTTTTGTATATCATTCACTTTTTTCAATGTAATATGTTAGGGCTAGGGTTTCACTTGTTACCACTGCTTGTCGTGTATTTTGTACACGAGGAGCAGCCCATTTGCTGATTACACTATTTTGCTTGAATACACTTTTTTGCCTGTAACATTTTTAGGACTTCGAATTTTGTCTTATGGTTTGGATTGTTCGTACTTTTTATTTATATGTTAATCGTCCCTTCCATAAGAACATTTGTTTGCCTCCAACATTCACCACCTCGACACATCACACCCACCTTCCTACGGTTTTACACACGTTTTATCAGTCCATGATATACAAATCCGTGGATCACCAAGCATTGCCGTATTTCAGCACCATTTAACTCTAATCCTATACATATATGCACCTTAATGAGCAGACATGCCCAAGACTTCCCAACACATCGATCCCCAAATGAAACACGCACTTACTTTGGTATGCCTAGAGCAGTGATTCTCAACCAGTACGCCGCGACAAACCGCAAGATCTTCCTAAGTGTGCTGCGAAATAAATTTCCCACTAAAGAAGCCAGCTATTTGATTGTACTTTTCTTTGTTTAGTTTGAGTCATTCTATGTGTCTATGACTAATCTGTGTCTACGGTTTTATTTCGTCTATACCTTGCCATTTTTTTTATTTTGCAAACTTCAAAATATTTTTCATATATATTTCGCCAGGTGTGCCGCTAATTTGTCATGTTTTCCAAGTTGTGCCCTTGACAAGAAAAGGGTTGAGAACCACTGGCCTAGAGCTAAACATTTACTATTATATTTCCGCACCAGGGTGTATAGGCTATAACAAAATGTATTAATCTTGATTTTCTATTTTAGAATGCAAAGGGAAGAAAGAGTACTTAGATGAATCGTGGGAACTTCTAGAGAATTTACGAAATAATAAATTAAAGCATAAACTACCAGTGGATCATATCAAGAAATATACGATAGATTGGACAGAAGATGGTAAGGCGTAGACCTTGAGTGTTTGTCTATTTTAATTTTAATTATCCTTGTATATTATAGTGATCAACGGATTTGTATATCATGGACTGATAAAACGTGTGTAAAACCGTAGGAAGGTGGTGGGCATTAGGCCCACAGACAGCCCCTTTGGTTCAAAAATAAACCATCTCTCCCGAAGCCAACAACCACCAACATTCTATTCGGCATCCATAGCCTTGTAGGTTTTCTCGAAGGGCCTCCGGTTTCCTCCCACTTCTAACGACCCCTACGCGCAAGCGAATTATTGAAATAAAATTAAAACCATATGTTAGTCCCGAAATGAACTAGTTTGTGTCGAGTGGACGTTAAACCCAGTTTCTCTCTTTCTCTCACATTCTAGTTTGAACATTTTAGACACGAAGACAACATTCTAAACTAATAATTCTTGTTTCTACATTCTTATGTCAATATTTCATGCACAAAATCAACATTTTAAACACAAAAATGACTTTATGTTTCAAAGATGTTGATATATCTATAACTTCTATTGTAGATGTTGATATATATATAACTTCTATTGTAGGTGTTTATATATCTATAACTTCTATTGTAGGTGTTGATCCAACTAAAGAAGAAAGTCATAAATTGTATATCAGTAAATTAGCTGAAGATTTTGAGAAAAGTATAAAAGGTGGTATAGAGAGAGCTATACAAGAAAAACAATCTAACATTTTAAATAATACAATCTGCCAAGAAGTTATTCAACATACGAAGTTCTGTAAAGAAAAATGTGATGCATTTTATGGTAGAAAACAGACTTTTGATGTGAGTTAATGTTTATCTGTACGGCCCATTACTCTAGAGCATATTGTATTGGGATCCCTAGCTAAACTCGCCCATTAACCGATGGCATATTGAATTGAGATTGTGCTAACCCCATAGTCCATTACCCTAGAGCGTATTGGGATCGTGCTAAACTCGTCCATTACCCTATAGCATATTGAATTGAGATTGTGCTGACCCCATAGTCCATTACCCTAGAGCGTATTGGGATCGTGCTAAACTCGTCCATTACCCTATAGCATATTGAATTGAGATTGTGCTAACCCCATAGTCCATTACCCTAGAGCGTATTGGGGTCGTGCTAAACTCGTCCATTACCCTATAGCATATTGAATTGAGATCGTGCTAACCCCATAGTCCATTACCCTAGATCGTATTGAGATCATACCAAACTCATGGTCCATTAACCGATAGTCTATTAGGATTATAGCTAACCTCATAGTTCATTATAATGTACTGTAGAGTATTGCGGTCGTACATAAACTCATAGTCCATTACCCTATACTATGGTCTATTGAGATCGTACCAAACTTATGGCCCATTACCCTATTCTATAATCTATTGAGATCTTACTAAACTCATTGTTTATTTAGCCTGCAGATGATACAGATCATGGCTAAATTCATATACTATAGCCCAATGATCAAGGTGACACTGGTCTTATAAGATAGCTAAGGTGATATAGTAGTCATATATTAGAAAGCTAAGCTGGTAGTGGTTATATAAAATTGCCAAACTTACACTGGTCATGTAAGATAGCTAAACTTACACTGGTTTTATAAGATAGCTACGATAATAGTGGTTAGGAAGTGTTTATCTCCTAATTGTAGCACAAATATTTGGAGATTTTCTTCGGAACTATTTAGGAAAGTTTTTACACCCATTTTAAAAAGTCGTTATTTGGCCATGTGCTTGTGTTCATTTTTCAAAATATTTTCAATAGATTTACTTTAGACCATTTTTATCCCTTGCTATCTTGCAAATATAAAATGTTTGAGTTTCGAGTTGCTGGTAAATGAATTATGAAAGAAAATGTTATTTGGATATCGACAACAAAGAATATTTTTAAGGTTTGAAGATTTTTTTAGAACAGGAAATTAGTATTATCGCGGTATTTCGAGACGAGTGTCGTTGTGATTGAAAGAATTACGCCCTGCTATCCGAGACTAAAAGAGGAGTAACTCTTAGCAACACAATTGAATTGGCTTCGGGAGTTTCATGTAAGTTTCGGCTTTTATTTCTTTATTTTACAGACTGTTATCACAATGTTGTAGCTAGTTCTTTCTCTTCTTACATCCTCAAAAATACCATATAAACAATGACAGTGATTTTTAGCCTAAGAGTAAGAAGCTAGTGGTTGTTATGTAGCTGTTATGACTTGTTGTCAACAAATGACAATTTTGGCAATGATAATGATTAGGCCTATATTATTTCAGCTGCTATATTCGACCTCCTCATTGTAATTTCTCGCCATTTCTTTTGACTAATGCCTTATTATTAGGTGGATCATGCTAGTCAGATTTTGAAAGCATGATTTAAAAAAGAAATCCACCTGATTAATAATAAATATTGGTGACTGCAGCTAGCCTACCAAAAAATAAAACATAGGCCTACTGTCTGACACGTTCACTGCCTAGTTAAAAATATATTTGGATACCCGATAACGGGTTTAATTAATTTATGACTGATTTTCTACTGTTTTATGTATTTCAGAAATGTGATATTTCATAAAATATGATGTTTGAAAATGGTGTGATGGTCATGTGTGCAGAATTCCATGAAAATATTTGCCAATAAAAATTTGAGTTCAGTTGAGGAAGATCATTGAGAACAAAAATGACAAAAAAGTACACTGTTATATCATGGATCGTATACGGTCCATGCCACAGTAATTCGCCTTGATAATTATTATTCAGAGGGGGTTTATTGTCCATTCGACCATACTAATCTAACAAACTCCAGTAAACTCCAGTTCGTTAAATATGTTCTGCTGATGTTATTGGTTTGTTATTCTTCTATGCAGGAATAAGATTTCACAATGACGAAAATACCTCCTGATAATATAATTAGAATTTAAGGGCGGTATATTATCTGATAGTTTGGATTTATAGGGGGTTAATAATGTGATGTTCGTATTACAGAGTATAGATGATTATATGACCAACAACAGTGACGAACCCCTGGTAATACACGGTTCATCTGGTTGTGGTAAAACATCCATTGTTGCCATGGCAGCTAATAATACATTTCACAAGAAGGGAGAGGAAACCACGATAGTTATACGGTATGATATATTTTATAGGAAGATAGGATTTATCAAAACGTTCAGTAAGGACAGCATGCATATAAATATACACTTAGACATAGTCAAATACATTTAATAATATATACATAAACAACTCAATACATTCATACAAACACTATGCTGTACTACATGTATGTATATCAAACAAAGGGGTTAGGGGTTTCAGTTAGAGGTACATGTAGTTGTCACCAAATTTGATTTAGCTCTCTTATTAAAAGCCAAAAACGTATATAAAGCCACTTCCCTGGCAATCAATGTAGGAAATCAAAAGGTTTGCTGAGTAGGCTGGGTATAAATGGGCTTGGCGTATGTCTTCATACTTGCTACAGTATAGCAAAAATGTTGCTGGTTTATGATCGATAATAAATAAATCGCAAAATTTGCATATACGCTGATCAATAGGAATTTATTTGTATCGGCCTCTCTCTATTTATAAATACTGAGTCTAAGTGTGGTCATAGCTTTCTTATGGTGTCTATTTTAACCGAATATAAATAGTCTAGAATGTTTGTAACAGTAGGTTTTGAGTTTGCTGTTAGGGGATATTTGGTAGAATGAGTTAAATTTTGATTCGAGGGATTTCTTTATACTCTCTTTATTTAGCAAATGAACATAATTTATTTGATGTTTCACAGTTTAATTATTGATTGCAGCTGACCAAGACAATTTTTCATTTTAGAGGATATAGCTTTATGTTCAGTATAAGCTGCTGAAAGTAGAGGACATATTTGTTTCATCCTGACATCGTTTAGCTCTTTATTCCTAGTTCCGAAATACATCTAAGGTTGGTCGACTTAGATGGTTGATTCAAAATGGATTTGCGTATATATATGTATCCGTAAATATATATATATATCAGTTTGCTGTTTAGATTATTTTGTTATACCAAACTACGGGTCTTATTTACTTGATTGGCTACTTTCATAAGTCTTTAGAAATATATGGGACTCATGATGAGTACAAAAGCATTTGCTATTTCGAACAATATTTGCAAATATCCTAAGAATATGGAGTTCTGATACCTGTTAAACCTGTTAGTTTAAATTTTATTCTTATTATATTATTTAGATTTCTGGGAACGACGCCTGATAGTTCCAACATCAGTGCTTTGTTATACAGTGTTATTAGTCAGATTAAACTAGTTTATAAAGAAGAACCCATTAAAGAAGGATTGGTGAGTACCATTATATAAGAACTTATTAAACAGGGATTGGTGAGTAACATTATTATAAATAATATAATATATGAATATAAGGAAATAGTGCACTATTCTAAGGATAAGACTGCACGGAATTAGAAGAAATTATATCTGGTTCAAGACTGGCAACCAATTACTGAATCTAATCATCCCGACGCAGTTTGTGAGAACACCACTGTGACTATACTACAGCTACTTGCCGCATGGTTTTCAATAATACAGACAGCCCATCATAAAATTATTCTATGATCCATTATAAAACGTGGTCAGGTGCGTAACAAGAGTGTCACTATTTATAATGCGCACCAATAGTGATGTTTATTATTGTTTATTGATAGACAAACAAGTACATATTTGTCTTCTCTTATTGTAGAGTCTAGAGGATTTGACAGAGGAATTTCAACGGAGTTTAGAACATGCAAAGAAACGCCGCCCAATGTTGGTACTACTCGATTCTTTAGATCAATTAGATCCCACAGGTGGCGCTCGTCAGTTGTCATGGTTACCACCTAAATTACCTGAGTATGTTAAGATGATCGTGTCCACTCTACCGGAAGCTGAATATGAATGTTTTCCTAAGCTCCAGGTATTATAATAAAACTTCATTTGAACTTAGATATGACTACAGATGATAGATACTTATTAGATAGTCTCGGGTTAGAATCCGTACCAATTTAGAAATTAAAAAATATTTGAGGGTAGGAAGGTTTAATTCTGCCAGGACATTATTGCTCAAATTAATTCAAAAATTATACGTAATGCATTAGAGATAATCTAATATCAAAGTTAAGGTTTGGCTGTTGCTAATAATACTCAATATTAGAACGTGTAGGTTTACTTGTGATAGACATTTAAACATGGTCTAGGATTCATATCCGAGATGAGCTTAGAACATCACTTTTAAACTGTTAGCTATTGAAACGATTCTAACCATTAAAAAGCTAGTCCACTATTATAACGTATCAGTTACATGTATAAACAACATGGTACCTTGACTTTGTAGGCGATGATTTTCACACCGTGTTTTCTACCAGTAGAAAAGTTATCTAATGATGACGTAGAGGGAATTCTCTATAAATGGCTGGAGACCAAACAAAGAAAACTCCTGAAGTCACAGCTAGAAATAGTTTTATACGCTTTTCACCAGTGTCCATTACCATTATTTCTAAAACTATCATTTGACGAGGCGTGTCGATGGAAATCATTTACTCCACCAAGTGTATCAACTCTACAGACAACAGTTCGTGATGTGATCAATGATTTATTTATTAGGATTGAAACGCTACATGGACAATTACTTGTATCTCGAGCACTTGGCTATCTTACTTTAAGTAAGTACATGTACTTTTTAAATAACAATTTTTGATTTTAAGAAACTGCTTCTGCCATTTCCAGACCCGTTTATATTGAGAGCGGTTTCAATTAATGCATGGTTCAATATTCGAGAACCATAAAACAGCAATCGCTCTTTTAGTATAACCCGGCCTACACTTACGACAGTGAATGGTGATTGGGATTTTTTGAACCATGATTCAATTTGTCAGGTACAGAATCTGAGAGGTGGACGTAAAACCGAGGTGCACAGATTTGTAAAATATCCAATGTAATTTGAAATGCAAAATGCAGCTCACCCCAACCATTAAAATACACATATTTCATAATAGCATAACAAGAGGGCCCCACCACAAATAAATATCTTCAAATATCTCCAAGTATTTCGACAATTTTGCCACACTATTGTATATATAACAAGTCTTAACTTACTTTCTCACATTTATAGTCATTAAATATACGGCCACGCACAATTAAATATCGATAAAAAGCTAGATTGAAAATGTTTACAACAAGACGTCACTACCTAGCCAAATGATGGCGCTCCTAGCGGTATATTTAATAATAAAGTAAATTAAAAACAAAACGAATACAATTTTCTTAAGCTGATGTAACAACCAAGAAGCTCAATAATATTGTTATTTAGAATCGTTAACATTTGTACAGCTTTAAAAGTTTATAACCTCATCTGAGGATACCTGGGCTTCGTGTCTAGCCAGTGTGTACATTCGATGTGGTGAGTTCAAGTTTTGTTAGGGCAACATCTGTCTGTGTGTAGGGCACCCTAGCATAAGTCCCAAGTCCGTAGTTCAGAACTGTTGGTAATTAATGGTATAAAGTGGCATTGTTTTAAGTAACTTGTCCACAATGCTTACTTCCAGGTGGTGGTGGTTTGACGGAAACTGAATTAGAAGATATTCTGTCATGTGATGATGACGTATTAAATGACGTATATAGTTACTGGACGCCACCTATACGACGATTACCTCCCCTACTACTCGTCAGAATCAAGGCTGAATTAGGACAATATTTTGGTAGATATATTAATAATATAATCTTATTTTTAAATAGTATACAACTTTCCTTTATAATCATACTTTAAATGTATTAGTATATTTTTTGTTTTCAAGACAGGGAAATAATTTCGGTATTTATTTTATTTAGTTAATTTGAGGGGCTGATCGAGATCGTGTTTTTGTATGGGGTGTTCTCTTCCAGCTCAAAATATTGATTAAGGGTTTAGGTTTTCGGGGATTATAGTCTGTAGCGGAAATGTGTTCACCTATTTAGATATGGATTGACCATTTAATGTCATGTGAACTGTGTTTAATAAGTGTCAACTGAAATGGTAGTTTACTTGCCCATATGAAATATATATTTTAAATGTTGATGCTCATTTTATAGTGCTATTAAGTTATTTATTTTTTATATTAAGTTTTTCCATTTACATTAAAAGTGTTAAAATAAACATGTTTCACTATAATAAATGCTGAATAAAACATTATCAAGTGATTTTGTTTTACTATTAGGTTTAACCTGATAAGATAAACAGTGCCCAATGTGAAACAGCTAATCCTTCTTTAGAAGTTCCAATTAACAACTTAGTCACGCTGACATGATTATTTAAGTTTTGGGCTGGGAGAGAATGAACGTTTTGTTTATTTATTCAATATTTATTTCATTTAATTAAGTTGATAGAGGGGCTGATGGTGTTCGGGTATTTTATTGGTATCATCGTCAGTTTATAGAAGCCGCTACTAATAGATATTGTTCAGATGTTAAAATTAAAGAAAAGATGTTTGGCGTTATAGCGGATTTCTTCTCGGGTATCTGGGCAAATGGTGAGTAATGATAGTACATGTAGTATAAAGGTAACGTTGGCCACTTTTTGCCATATATACTAAAATAACCATAGTATATAGAAAATAATAACTAATCGTGGTTTGTCCTAAAATAACCTATTATTGATCGCATTGGCTTTAACAGTTATGGGGTAAGGGTGATGACGTTGGGTGTTTTTGAGACTCGCGTAATTTTAGTTTTAAATGACTAAAAAGGCCTTTGTCGTACATTTTTGTTCCACAATTAAAATGAATGAAATGGGGTTTAACGTCCTACACTTTGCTCCTCAGTTAGTTTTATGTATGATTGAGTGACGTTAAATTTATATTTATAAACAAATTTCAGGTAAAGCCAAGCCATTTAAAACTAAAAGTGGTGAAGCGTCACAAGCAGATCGTTATGTGACGTCACAGCCTGTTAAACTAGGAGAATCGTATAATTTAAGGAAATTAAACAATCTACCACAACACAGACAACAAGCTAATCAACTAGATCTATTAAAATCAGAATGTCTGTGTAACTTTCACTTTATACTACATAAAATAAAAGCGTCCGGGTTAAGGTAAGTCATTTAAATTAATCTTGTTAGGGTAAACTGTACAAATAACCATTGCTCCCCCAGACTTGCAACCCCCTCAGTGTACGTTTGTACGTTGTACATATTTCGCTCTGTCTGTCGCGAGGAAATATCACCGGGAAGATAATCGACAAGGAAACGTGTTATTGCAGCGACCAGAAACAAGGCGAGATTATCCTGGGACATCCTCGGTGATACCTGGATCATACATTAGTCATAGACCAGAAACAAAACGAAATCACCTTAGGGCATCCTTGGATTATGGATCATTTACTGATTAACATATTGTAGGAACCCAAAAACTCTCTATTATAAATCATGCAGGACCGTATGCCGGGATAACCCATGTATTTCAATTTTCTGTTAACTACAGGCCCGTGTTGGATGATTTCTTGTCAGCTAAAGAACAGTTTGGTGATGATGAAGATATTAAATCTATCTGCAACGCCCTAAAGTTATCACAGCGTCCATTGCAATATAATTCTAACGAACTACCATCACAATTACTGGGACGTTTAAAATCTACCAGACAACAAGCTAATCAACTAGATCTATTAAAATCAGAATGTCTGTGTAACTTTCACTTTATACTACATAAAATAAAAGCGTCCGGGTTAAGGTAAGTCATTTAAATTAATCTTGTTAGGGTAAACTGTACAAATAACCATTGCTCCCCCAGACTTGCAACCCCCTCAGTGTACGTTTGTACGTTGTACATATTTCGCTCTGTCTGTCGCGAGGAAATATCACCGGGAAGATAATCGACAAGGAAACGTGTTATTGCAGCGACCAGAAACAAGGCGAGATTATCCTGGGACATCCTCGGTGATACCTGGATCATACATTAGTCATAGACCAGAAACAAAACGAAATCACCTTAGGGCATCCTTGGATTATGGATCATTTACTGATTAACATATTGTAGGAACCCAAAAACTCTCTATTATAAATCATGCAGGACCGTATGCCGGGATAACCCATGTATTTCAATTTTCTGTTAACTACAGGCCCGTGTTGGATGATTTCTTGACAGCTAAAGAACAGTTTGGTGATGATGAAGATATTAAATCTATCTGCAACGCCCTACAGTTATCACAGCGTCCATTGCAATATAATTCTAACGAACTACCATCACAATTACTGGGACGTTTAAAATCTACCGAGGTATGAACTAATCTTTACAGTCTCCTTACAACCAATGCCTTTGGTATGTCTTCGATAGTTCCAAGTTTTATTATCACCTCCTGGCCAACAGCCTTCCGATGTTCGGATCTCTCCAACCAATAACTCACTGATCAATATCTCTCCAACCAATAGCGTCACGTGTGTCTATCTCTCCAACCAATAGCGTCACGTGTGACTATCTCTCCGACCAATAGCGTCACGTGTGACTATCTCTCCGACCAATAGCGTCACGTGTGACTATCTCTCCGACCAATAGCGTCACGTGTGACTATCTCTCCAACCAATAGCGTCAAGTGTTACTTACTGACCAACAGGATCTTGTTTTATTTTCTCTCTTGTTATTAGTTTTACTAATGTATTTATCAATATATTATTTTGTTTTGTTTATAGAGTCTACAGCCCCTACTTGAAGACTGTAGGAGTTCATCATCCTACTATCTAGTACCAGATCAAATTATATTAGAACAGGCTGGTGGATCTTTATTATACTGTTTATCTGATCATACTGGTTATATACGGGGTCTAGATATAACTAAAGATGGGGAATTAGCTGTAACATGTAAGGGACATAACTCTTGTTATACTGTTTATCTTATCATACTGGTTATATACAGGGTCTCGATGTAACTAAAGATGGTGAATTAGCTGTAACACGCAAGGGAAATAACTCTTGTTACACTATTTTACAATGGGTTCTGAATGAACGAAATGGGGTTTAACGTCCTACTGTTATGCACCTAGCCTGGGCTAGTAGAAGACGGGCATACGCCATACAGTGTGCTATGAGGGAAATTTTGCCCGGGCAGCGGCGCTACGGCCTACTTTTATATCGAATTCCAACTGCCAAGGGATCTTGTACGTGCACTCCAATGTGTACACGGGACCTCGGGTTTTCGTCCCATCCGAACGACTTGTCAGGCCCTCCTTCTGCATCACTGACAAGGGGAAATCACGTCGGAATATCGACATGAACTTTCTCGGCCAATGCAGGGATTGAACACCTCCAGGCTAGCGAACCAGCGCCTTATCCACTTAGCCACCGTGATCCCCTCACAATGGGTTCCGACCAGTAACTGTTGAAATAAAATGAAATGGGGATTAGCGTCCTACTGTTCTGCTCCAGCTGGCCTATTGAACTGTGCTATTAGGGAAATTTTGCTCGGACAATGGCACCACGGTCCACATAGCCATGTTTAAAGATGGCGATGTAAATTCAAGGGACTAATATAAACTTCAAATTAACGTACCTTTTGTTATTGTCGGTTAGTATGTTGTTTTATAGGCATTTTTAGCGAATTCTGTGCAGTCAAACACAGTGGAATGAATCTTGTTAGAGATTAATGGTTCCTTTAAAATAATAATAATAATAATACTATTTATATAAAATATCAATGAATACATGTATTGATAATTAACTTCTATAATTGTATTTATATAATCAAAAACAACTCTGTTTAAACATATATAATTATATTTATAGGTTCGACAGATAGAACAATAAAAATATGGTCAGTGAAGTCAGGTAAACTTGTACGATCTTATGATATCGGGGTTGAGGATCTAGAATATCTCAAGCTATGTTATAATGACGAGATTATTGTGTTTTCCGGATGGGAGTTACTTGTAGGTGTTAAGTTTCTGACTGGAGTTAAACTGTATGAAATACCGACGGAATCTAAATGTAATTTCTGTGTAGCTGGTAAAGATAAAGATGTGTTGGGGATATTTCAGCAGAATGGTGTAACACTATACAGTGCTTTAACAGGCGAAGTTAAATCACATACTAATTACGAAGAAAAAGGGATCGATATTGAAATTCGCTATTGTATTGGTGAGTATATTAATTTCTTTGTAATCTCTGATGAGCTGTAAATTAATGTGGAGGTAATTATTTATAATAATAATCATAATAGATTTATATAGTGCTTTGTATCAAAAAGTTTGCTCACTGTCGCTGAGTTAGTCTGTCACATTTACGACAGTTTCTCATCATTTGCACTGGATAAATGTGTTTTTAGCAAGGATTTGAATGTAAATAATGATTTTACATCCTTAATATGTGATGGTAGTCTGTTCCACAGTTGATCCGGTAGAGATGATAGAAGGAATATTTGCAGATTGAAGACATATGTTGTGTCATGTCCATAGTGTTGTTTAAGATTACACCAAGGTTTCTAGCGGCATCTGAATATGTTATATTATCTGTTTTGTAGTGATGCAACCACTTTCTTTGAACCAAGAGTCAGATATTCAGTTTTGTCTGTGTTTACTTTTAAAATATTTCCACACATCCATTCACTTATCTTTGATATACACTTTTCAAGGGTGAATTGCTTATTCTAAATGGCACTTGAAGGTCCTGCGACATACAATGGGGTATAATCGGCAAACAAATGAAAATTGGTGTCAAACTGCCTAATAATGCCTGTCCATTGCTTGGGGTGTTTTGCTTATATTGTGTCAGCACTGGTTACTCTCCTCGTTTCCTACTGTAATGACATGTCTGAAGACGTCTCCTAATTCTGGGATATATTTTACTGAATAAAACTGGATAGATTTTAGAAATAGAAAAACGGAATCTAATACAAATAGATTTGTGTATATGAAGCCTTTTGATAATATCTCAGGGAAATACACACGTCAGTTATAACTGGTGTCTCCTGTGGTGACTGGAGAATCATGTATATTTAAAGACAGGTGTAGTTTAACGTTTTTCTAAATTATTTTGAGGTGTATTTGAATATATGTCATGTTTGTTATTTCAGGTCAAGGTCGTTATATGGCTTGGACACTCATGAATAACCGTGTAGCCATATTTGATATTACGGAAACTAAGTTTCTAAATGTAACAGTGAAGTCATCATCATATCCCCTGGCTATCTCACCAGATGAAAGAAATATCGTCATATGTAGTTTGGATGGGGCTGTCATATATGATATTCCAACAATGAATGAAATACGTCGTATCGACGTTTACAGGGGTACGTATTGTAACCTGCAAACTCTATTATAGAGTCGATATGAGGTTTATACAGGGACAAACAATTCAAATTTTCCCATTTACAACCCTCTACCCCGGGGAGGGGGGGGGGGTATCTGGCTCAGAGAATATCTTAAAAAATATATATGGTAACTACAACTTCTGAAGGGTGCAGCGCCGAGTTAATACATCCACATTTGTAAAATCCCCCCCCCCCCCCCCGAAAAAAAACCCTAGTTGAATGTTTATAAAATGCAATATTTATTATGTGTTTCGTTGTATCTGTAATATTTGTGCACATTTGATATGAGAAAAATAGCTGAAGAAAGAAGTTATTCTATGACACACTTGCCTTCTTGACATCAACTTTTGTCTTTATTGCAAAACAGAATTGCAAAACATCTAGAAATATTAATATGAATTATGTATTTTTTACCTTATGTTATAGTGGATGTTGTAAGAAATGTTCAGTTCACTCCTAACGGTAAATATCTATACTGGGGTCTTGGCAATAAAGTGAAGGCGTATAATCTAGAAACAGATGAGGAGTTTTTTGCTGTTGGTCATCCTACGTATATTAAATATTTTATTACCCTGGATATGAACAGTGTAGTGACCGTTGGAGACGATGATATTGTTAGAATCTGGGATCGCAGCAAGGATAACGATGCTACCAACCAGGATGATTCATGGTGGCTAGAAGGGTAAGACGTTGGCTCACTAACCAGGAGGTCGCGTGTTCGATTCCTGCATTTGCCGAAATATTTCAGCCATATTTTCCGCCGTGGTTTCTCCTTGTCAGTGGTGCTAGACGGAAGGAGGCGGGCTGACACGGGTAGCTGTCTAGTCGTTCGAATGGGACGGAAAACTGAGGTCCAGTGTATACATTGACTTGTCAGTTGGAATTCGGTATAAGAGTAGGTCATAGTGGCGCTGCCCGGTCAAAAGTTCACTCATATCACTTGAATTGGATATCAGAATGCACATAATCTGTAACAAGACATCTCCTGTGATAAATTAACTTAGTTTAAAATGTTGGATGATGTAGCGATGATGCAGCAACGGTACTGGACAAACGAGACTAACTGCCAATCATCCATTTTATTGTTACATTTCTATACGCCCACATTTTCATGTGAATCGAAATAAATATAAAGTGAGAGGAATCCAAAATCATTAGAATAACATAAACTGAGATGGGATCTAAGTCATAATAAATTTGATATGTACGGTGACACCAGAGAAGGCAACTTATTGAAGCATAAGGTTAGTAGTCATGGTAACAATTAGTGATAAGGTTATGACGTAATATTAACATTATGACATCACTAATTGTTAGTCAAGGTAACAATTTATTAGTGACGTCATGATGTAAATATGACGTCATAACCTTATCACTTATTGCTACCATGACTACTAACCTTATGCTTCAATAAGTTGCCTTTTATATAAGCATTAAGTTGTTTTTTACTTCAATAAGTTGCATTCTCTGAAGAAGTAAATCACTATCTTATTAGCTTGTTCTCTATCCAACTCTTGTATGTGGGCGAATCCTGCCTGGCAGCCGCTGGTTAAAATCCTTGTTCATCTAAATATCTACTAACCGTTGAGTAGAGAGAGTTAATTATAGCTTGTCATGTTAACAATTTTATAAATACTAGTTTATGTATCATTTGATGCCAACCAATGATGGCTTTACATGGCAATACATTTTTAAATAATATTTATAAAACATTTAAAGCCAACATTAAGACTTGTGATAGGCATATTGGACTCTTACCTAATGCGTCTTTAATGTCGTTCGAATTTCAATTAGGTTATTTTGTTACGCAACCTCTTTAACACTTATTTATCACTAAGTTCTACAGTCTTGATCCATATTCGGTGTTAATAGTATGTTATTATTTGTTTCAGTTTAACTGTGTTGAGTGACAACCCTCGGTATATCATAATCAGATATGAAGACGACGACGATTCTTACTTTTTACAGATCTACGATCTCGCTACAAATATGGTGGTGAAAAACATGAAGGTTTGTTTTTATTTAATCATAGTGTTTCCTCGTCACAAACTAGGTGAAATCTGGGCTAACATGTTTTAATTTAATCTCAATAACACGTTTTCAAGGAAGGGCCTTTAGCCGTTTACGGCAACCAGAGGACCCGGATGGAACCCTTGAGCTTGGACAGGTGACCATACTCCTTGCCACGTACAATTGAAGAATGGGAATCACGCAATGTTCAATGACATGACTTATGATCTAAAGCGTGTAGAACGCCTCCAGTCCCACGTCTCTAACTATGTATAACATCTCCCGTCTCTAACTATGTATAACATCTCCCGTCTCTAACTATGTATAACATCTCCCGTCTCTAACTGTGTATAACATCTCCCATCTCTAACTATGTATAACATCTCCCGTGTCTAACTATGTATAACATCTCTCGTCTCTAACTGTGTATAACATCTCCCGTCTCTAACTGTGTATAACATCTCTCGTCTCTAACTATGTATAACATCTCTCGTCTCTAACTATGTATAACATCTCTCGTCTCTAACTATGTATAACATCTCCCGTCTCTAACTATGTATAACATCCCCCGTCTCTAACTATGTATAACATCTCCCGGCTCTAACTATGTATAACATCTCTCGTCTCTAACTATGTATAACATCTCTCGTCTCTAACTATGTATAACATCTCTCGTCTCTAACTATGTATAACATCTCCCGTCTCTAACTATGTATAACATCTCTCGTCTCTAACTGTGTATAACATCTCTCGTCTCTAACTATGTATAACATCTCTCGTCTCTAACTATGTATAACATCTCCCGTCTCTAACTGTGTATAACATCTCCCGTCTCTAACTATGTATAACATCTCTCGTCTCTAACTATGTATAACATCTCCCGTCTCTAACTATGTATAACATCTCTTGTCTCTAACTGTGTATAACATCTCTCGTCTCTAACTATGTATAACATCTCTCGTCTCTAACTATGTATAACATCTCCCGTCTCTAACTGTGTATAACATCTCCCGTCTCTAACTATGTATAACATCTCTCGTCTCTAACTATGTATAACATCTCCCGTCTCTAACTATGTATAACATCTCCCGTCTCTAACTATGTATAACATCTCCCGTCTCTAACTATGTATAACATCTCCCGTCTCTAACTATGTATAACATCTCCCGTCTCTAACTATGTATAACATCTCCCGTCTCTAACTATGTATAACATCTCCCATCTCTAACTATGTATAACATCTCCCGTCTCTAACTATGTATAACATCTCTCGTCTCTAACTATGTATAACATCTCCCATCTCTAACTATGTATAACATCTCCCGTCTCTAACTGTGTATAACATCTCTCGTCTCTAACTATGTATAACATCTCCCATCTCTAACTATGTAGGACGTCCCCCGTCTCTAACTATGTATAACATCTCCCATCTCTAACTATGTATAACATCTCCCATCTCTAACTATGTATAACATCTCCCGTCTCTAACTATGTATAACATCTCCCTTCTCTAACTATGTATAACATCTCCCGTCTCTAACTATGTATAACATCTCCCCTCTCTAACTATGTATAACATCTCCCCTCTCTAACTATGTAGGACGTCCCCCGTCTCTAACTATGTATAACATCCCCCGTCTCTTACTGTGTATAACATCTCCCGTCTCTAACTATGTATAACATCTCCCGTCTCTAACTATGTATAACGTCTCCCGTCTCTAACTATGTATAACATCTCCCGTCTCTAACAATGTATAACATCTCTCCTCTATGTATAACATCTCCCGTCTCTAACTGTGTATAACATCTCCCGTCTCTAACTATGTATAACATCTCCCGTCTCTAACTATGTATAACATCTCCCATCTCTAGCTATGTATAACATCTCCCGTCTCTAACTATGTATAACATCTCCCGTCTCTAACTGTGTATAACATCTCCCGTCTTTAACTATGTATAACATCTCCCGTCTCTAACTATGTATAACATCTCCCATCTCTAACTATGTATAACATCTCCCGTCTCTAACTGTGTATAACATCTCCCGTCTCTAACTATGTATAACATCTCCCATCTCTAACTATGTATAACATCTCCCGTCTCTAACTATGTATAACATCTCCCGTCTCTAACTGTGTATAACATCTCCCGTCTCTAACTATGTATAACATCTCCCGTCTCTAACTATGTATAACATCCCCGGTCTCTAACTATGTATAAAATCTCCCGTCTCTAACTATGTATAACATCTCCCGTCTCTAACAGTGTACAACATCTCCCGTCTCTAACTGTGTATAACATCTCCCGTCTCTAACTATGTATAACATCTCCCGTCTCTAACTGTGTATAACATCTCCCGTCTCTAACTATGTATAACATCTCCCGTCTTTAACTATGTATAACATCTCTCGTCTCTAACTGTGTATAACATCTCTCGTCTCTAACTATGTATAACATCTCCCGCCTCTAACTATGTATAACATCTCCCGCCTCTAACTATGTATAACATCTCCCGTCTTTAACTATGTATAACATCTCTCGTCTCTAACTGTGTATAACATCTCCCGTCTCTAACTATGTATAACATCTCCCGTCTCTAACTATGTATAACATCTCCCCTCTCTAACTATGTAGGACGTCCCCCTAGTGTTGGACATTTCCCGTTCGTCCTTAAGGGTTACCACATCGATTATCATGGAGGGCGTTACTAATAATCCAATTGCTTAATTTCGGTCATCACCGTCTCCAACCGTGTGAGTTGGTGCATGTACCTGATCATTTAGGACGTCAAGGACATAATCGTTTCCAGAATATCACGTATAGCATAGGTTATCCTGCCAACGATAAACCCGACAAAGTTTTCAAATATTTTATTTAAGAAGGAAGACCCCGGACAAGTTGGTAACCCATCTATTCTGGTAATAAAATATATTGTTATTTTTTATAGTTTCGGACAGAAATCAACTTGGTTTTACCAGTGGGTGATACAAGATGTCTGATTCAACATGGTAGGAAGATATCCCTATTGGATCTACAAACATCATCAATAATACGAACATACCAAGGTCAAGTACCTACAGGTCCTGTTATAAATTCAACAAAAACAGGTCTGTACGAAGAGGGATCGCTTCTAGCACTATAGCTGGTCGCTCATCCCTGGCTTCAGGTCGTGCTTTTGATCCCTGGTGAGAAAGTCTACACCAAAAAAAAGTATTCTCTTGTGTAGAGATTATCAAATCTTTGACCGTTGAGACAACAGATAGGTATCCTATCAATACTTTTATTAATCTGGTCAGGAATTTCTTTTTAAAAAATAGTTGTAGCAGCTTGCACACATTTTGTACACGGTGGATAATGCCCACGACTAAATAATTTATCCATTCAATGGAATATTATATAACCCAGTTCAACAACTAAAAAAAAACCCACACCTAACGTTTTCCCTATAGAAGCGCCATTATAATTATATATCTGGTAAATTTATTTCAATAAATATCTTACTCGTAGGGGTCTTTAGAACTGGGGGAACACGGAGAAAACCCACGATGTTGGACAGGTGACCCTACTCCTAGTCACGTACAACCAGGTTTTCGAAACCATTTGACTCAATAGAGGACTTTATGATACGCACGTGCTAACCACCCCCGTGACATGATGCGTAGGCTTTTGGTTTTAAATCAGAGTTTAACAAGTATTTAACTGAAGTATGTAGCTGTTTACCCACAATCAAAATGGACCCGACCATGTGAGGTCGCAATCGACGTGGCGATGCTAACAAGCGACACTTAAAACCAAACGATAAGCGAGCCAAATCTAACGAGAGCAGTCCGTTATCTCGTTACGTCAATTGACGTTTACACAATAAAATAAGTTATTTTAAAATCGTCAAAAATAGCATGTTACAATGTCAATACACACCACCTAAGATTTTACATTAGAACCTGCGACGCTAACGTGTCTTGGGTCCTAATGATTTCAGGACATGTCTATTGGACAATAACACCCCTTCTTTTCTTAATGCGAAATAGGAGATGTTTATCTCCTAAGTGACATGTTTTCTTATTACACTTGTCTTTTGGCTTTTTATTTATAAAATTGTAAGTGTGAATACACGAGTTCATCTTGAGGTATTGAACTAACAATCACGTGACTGTGTATATAATTGTTTATTTATAGAATTTTACACGCTATCACGTGGAAGAATGAACATAAAGAAATATAATATAGAAACTGGTGTTTGTGAGATTATCAAAGGCTGTGGTGAAAAGCTCGGAAAATACGTAGTGAGTATTAATTATATACAGTAGTAAGGTAGATCTCCACGTTTTAAAGAACCTAAATCTCTACTATTCTTTGGTACTTTGATGAAAATGGTTCAAAAAGCACTGATTTACATTCAGTTTTGTCCCGTGTACACATTGGAGTGCACGTAAAAGATCCCTTGGCAGTTGGAATTGGATATAAGAGTAGGCCGTAGCGCCGCTGCCCGGGCACAATTTCCCTCATAGCACATGGTATGGCGTATGCCCGTCTTCCATTAGCACAGGTTAGGTGCAGAATAGTAGGACGTTAAACCAATTTCATTCATTCATTCATTGTTTATCGAAATACCAGAACATTCTAAATTGAGTGGTTGGGTTAACCGTCTGGTTATTCCAGTCTAATGGAGAAGTATGGTTTGGCATCTAATTTATTCACCGGTGTTCAGCCTCATTCACCAAGACCTCCCACTACACTCGAGAACAAAGGATAGACCGTGGTGTGTACATGTTTAAAAAGTGTGTACCTTGGTTTCTGTCAGGAGACAATATTGGTCCATAACAATACCAGAAACATTACTGATAATTGTTGACGTAAGGGCGTAAATCTTCTTTTGTTGTATATTTATTAGATAAATAAAACTTGTACCGTTCTGGTTGCGTCTATACACGATGATAAGTGGGTTGTTTTCTTTGATCTCGTCAACAAGACAACAGAGATGATAGAGGGAGATGGGGAGATGAAGATGATAGATCGAGGCTCTCTGGTTACTGATGATGGTCGTTATTTCTTATTTTCCAAATACCTTATTCCACCCAATCTGTCAGAAGTAGAAGACGCTAAACCCACTAGACTTGTTGTAGTGTGGAATATACCAGACAGTAAGTAGGGAATGTATAGATTTAACTTAATTTAATTTAAATAATACATATTTTATTGTTCGTTTGTCGTGTTTTCACTTATAAATTGTTATTTACATTGTTTTGTACCACAAGTTTGTCATGGTTCTGTACGACAGAGACATCAGTAGCAAGTTAAAGTGTCAATGCGTTATTTTATCGCTACAAAACCCACCTTTAAACTACTATATTGTTAAAGATGAATCTATTACGGGAAAATCGGTCCATATTAGCAGGAATAAATCCATTAGAGATTCCATATTTTAGTGAAAATGTCCAGTTGACAAATCGTTATTTACAAACTATAAACTTTATATCAGTATAAACTATTATATAAAATATCCAACTACATCTGTAATACTTGATATTTATTATAAGAAAAACGTCACCATATATTGTGTGATGACAACAGTGGAAGTAAAGGTAACCGTGTGGCAGATGTACGTGATTTCTATATCCTGGACGAGAAGACGGTGATTACTACTAATTATGATAAAATTATACGTGTGTTTGATATTGAAACAGGTAAATATACAAACCTATCATTCAAACAATCACAATAATACCGAGGAAGGCAAAGTACAATTAGTTATTTTAACATTAAACGTCTGTGATTGTATAAATACCATGTAAACAGTTCTTGCTATCTATTTAAAGTAGTTTAGTCAGATGTTATCATCTATTTAAAGTAGTTTAGTCAGATGTTACCATCTGCTTAAATTGGTTTGATCCGATGTGTTACGCGATTAGTGAAGGGACAAGTTCTAGATACAGGGAAATTCTGTCTTTTGCATTTTTTGCCTTAAAAAGGAACGAAAAATGGATTTGTGTTCACGCATGAGCTCAAAACAAGAATATTATAGGTATGAAATATGAAAAGCATAGAACGTGTACAAAAGACGGGATTCTAAATAATATATTACATCCGCTTGGCGTGATGCAGTTGAACGCGCGTTTTGCATACAGTGATCGTGACGTAATAGCAATCCACCTCAATATCATTTTTATAATTTTATTTCAGGTAATCTGTTACATCGACTTACTACTGGACAGACTAAATCATTAATTGTATTAAATAAAGACAGTCCATTCTTTCTATCTTACTCGAGGTTAGATAATTGTATCAACCTGTGGGATAAAGAAACGTTTGAATGTATAGCGTCGTATTGTATGGATACCCAGGTTAGTTTATGATAAAACACTAAAACTGTGCTGTCAATCTATTTATTGCTTTATCTACTAAATAGATACAATGTGCTACCATTGAAAACCAATCTCCAACTAGAACTTAGCGCATTATGTAAACTAGCTATACTCTCTTCATTGACTTTGGCGGGTTTAAATGTTTCCATCTATTTGGTTTCTCTGTAAAAGAGATGGAGGTTGGGCAATAACTGAACTAACACACTGTATGTATTTTAATTAGAATACTTCGCTTTGCGGGTAGGTGACTTTATGTGGGTGGAAACAGTAATACCCCGAGAAGACCCACGAGATGTGGAATGTAACCAAATGTACCAGCCGTGAGATCCAACCACTGACTTGCAGATATATCATCATTAGACCCCATCACTTATACGAGTTCCAATATCTTGATCGTGATTTTATAATAACCTAGCTACATATTATTTATCAACAGGTGAAGACAGCAGAGTTTACATCTGATGGGTACCATATAATAGTTACTCATTTGGGCTCTGAACCCCGCCATGTCAAGTTTGATTTAAAAGGTGGTGACAGTATCACCAAATATCAACCACCAAAACAACTTGTACATCACCATGAACTGTTTAAACCTACTGGTAAGTCAGATCTAGGCTGTGTTAAATTACGACTTGTTAACAAATATTATACCATATATAGAGAAACTCTGACTTTAACAAATCAACATTTGAAGAAAAAGAAAATCAATATAAAATAATTGTGTATAAGATATAGTATATAGTGATTGTCAGTATAAGATAAACACTTGTTACCCTAGCGTCGTAAGTATTTTTATTTAACCGTGATGATTATACTTCACTAAGTTTATAGCAGAATATTGGCTATTACATTAAACAGAAGATTGCAAGCTTACTTGATACGGCGGCCTTTGTACATTTATTAAATTAAACTACTACTAGAAGTCTACTTAATACGGTGGTGTGGTACATATATTTATCAAATTGCCAGGGGTATTGTACATCTATTTATCAATTGGTGGGTAATACGCAGTTTGCTTTGATGTTGATATGTAATTGGTGTCCTATTTATCGCAACTACAAACTCTACGATAAACTTATAAACATGGTTATCCAGATACTAGAAGTGCAGCTAACGCCCAAACGACATAAACCAGGTCAATTTTAAATTAACTTGAGGGTCTTTAATTATTGGGGGAGGGCGGCGGGGGGGGGGTGGGGTGGATCAATTAAAAACCACGCGATTGAACAGGCTACCAATTGTGGGATGGAAACCACGCTACCTGATTCACCTGGTTTATTGACCGTGTGGGACGTCACAATTTATGGGTTTAACTTGGTAGTATATCATGACCCAAATATAAAATACATTTAACCTTTATATCGTTTTTTTCTTCAGATGAAATAATAGAGTTGGAAATACCCAGTAATGTAATCTATGATGTCCCCGATCCAGATACTGATGAATCAGAGTAGACGACGAAGACGACGATGATTCAGATGAAGACGACGATGATTCAAATGAAGACGATGATGGTGGATCTATGATAACCCCGACCCAGATACTGATGAATCAGAAGTAGCAGATGAAGACGACGATGATTATACTGGTGATAGTTTATCCTATGTTTTAATGTCATCTGACACTGATGAAAATTGAACAGACTTGACCACATGTACAATGGATCTCTTAAATGATTGATAAACTGTGAACCCCGACCCAGATATTGATGAATTAGAAGTAGCAGATGGAGATAAAATTGTGGAGTTGGGAGACGACGATGGTTGTGTTGGCCGAGTATCTTGTTTATGCCAGTATCTTGTTTATGCGAGTATCTTGTTTATGCCGAGTATCTTGTTTATGCCGAGTATCTTGTTTATGCCGAGTATCTTGTTTATGCGAGTATCTTGTTTATGCCAGTATCTTGTTTATGTGAGTATCTTGTTTATGCGAGTACCTTGTTTATGCATTCGTTCTTTATGTAGGTGGTTGGAGTTTACGGATGATGGTACTATTAATAGTTCATCCGATGATTCAAGTTGAACTGACACTGATGAAAGTTGAAAACAAAAAGCAGCCTTAGGACTGGCCAGATATAAAATGTATAATGGATCTCTTAAATTTTCAAGACTCAAATGATATGTTGACAGGAGCTAGATAAATATTTCAGCCAAACATAATACAAGTACTTTCCAAAATATTTAATTCTATTACACGTATTTTTGTAATGCGGGAACATGGTCAATTTTAGCGAGTTATACGTACTATCAATTGTATGACAGGACCACATCAGTTTCCGATCTAATCCAATTGACGAGACATATGTTCCGTGTTAGATTCAAACAGACAATACTGTCAAGTGCAAACTGGGCTTAAATACCGTGGAGGTCCGTATTACTCCACACCGTAATTGGATTATTCTATGCAGTTTGTTAAACCCCACTGACGCTCCCAGTTTATTAAACCATAAAGTTTCAACTGATTAGTCTTTGTGCAGACAATTGAATTCTACATGATAGAGTTGAAAGTTAGCCAGGGATGGACCGAGATAAAGCCTGCGATTATGGGGTTCTGTTTTAGTTAGGGGAGCTGTTTCGTCTTGAATATTAAAATTCTATGCCTTACTTCTGTTTACCTATCTGATCTTTTAGAACTTTATACAGCTGGTCGAACATTGGTCAAACATTACGTAACCAGTTGAACTACTTTTACAACTTTATACATCTGATCGAACATTACGTTAATCAGTTCAACTACTTTTTAAGCCCAAAACTGTTGAACTAAGTCTCTTATGGTCAGAGCTCTTTTAGTTTTCACACCCTTGTTTTATGGAATAATCTACCGGTTTTTTTTTAAAATACCACTTAAAACATAATTATTTATATATACACGATTTGAACTATCTCAGTATAACTGTTAACATGTCCACAATCCTGTGTGTTTTTTATGATTTTATTGTCACTTTGTAAAGTGCCCGTGAACACGTGATATGAAAGGATGTGTACTATACATGATATGTTGTATACTAATAATAATGATATAAATAACATATTATGACCGACATGAGCTCCAGATATTTATAACCTATGTTATATTGCCTATTTGAATAAACTTATCTTTTCCAAAATTGATATATACAATGTATTAAATCTATTTTATTTACCTAATTATATCTTTTGTCGAAAACACTGGGGTGGGTGACATATTGTCCTTATAAAACATATAGAGTGAGGCATGAATTAGAATGGATGGGATCTCTCTATTTCCTGTAAATATTTATTAAAGTATTTATGTATAGAGTAAATCACATAGAAGTAACCAGGAATCTATCTTAAGTTAATACGACAAAATGAAATGACAATGAAATAAAATGGGTTTTAACTCCTACTGTTCTGCTCTTAAACTGTGCCATACAGTGTGCTATGGGGGAAATGTTTGTCCGGGCAGCTACGGCCTACTCTTATATTAAATTCCAACTGCCGAAGGATCTTTTACGTGCACGCCAATGTGTACACGGGACCTCGGTTTCTCGTCCCATCCAAATGACTAGACAGCTGTTCGTGTCAGGCCCTCCGTCATGTATCACTGACAAGGGGGAAACCATGCCGAAAAATCGGGAAGAACTTTCTCGGCCAATGTAGGGATCGAACACCCAGGTTAGCGAGCCAGCACCTTTCCCACTTAGCCACGTGATTCCCTGCATGACTGACATAATATTGTCCTTATAAAACATATAGAGAACCCTTTCAACCGGCCCTTGGATTACAGAACCTTCTTACAGGTCATTGACCAAACTCTCTTCAAACATGTGTTTTAGATGTGAAATTGGAAGCAATATTTTATATTTTAATTGGCAATGTGTCCTAATTATTTATTATAGAATTGTTTATATATTTAGAACGGATTGAATCTCCTGTTAAAGTATTTATGTGTAGGGTATGTTACTAGGAAAATATTTAAGTTGATAAGACCACGTCGCACGTAAGTTATGTCCCCTTAAGTGCACCATTATCAGCTAGCAAATTATGTGTATAATTACTAGGAATATATCTTATGTTAATAAGACCAGGGCCCGTATTCAAAGGTTTTCTTAAAATTAAGTAAAAATACTTTATGTTTCCACTTCACGAAGTGCCTGACCTTAAATCAACATTCAAATGCTCTATTTTACACATACTTGGCTATGTAAAATCTTAACTGCACACTTAATATATGAAATACCAAAACTAGTCAAAAAGCATGAATTTTTAACTTATGGAATAACCTCCACTGGCAAAAATCACGAATTACTCACGTCGCACGTAAGTTATGCCCCCTTATCTGTATAGTTGCACGAGGTTAAGATGTAAATATATCAACAATTTATAATTATTTACAATTATGTTTATATTCCCATGTTCTTTTGTAAATCAATGGCCTTGAATATTGAATAAACAATTACTATTATTATCCTCTATTAAAATCTTAGTTGTTATTACTAGGAAAATATTTGAATAGCAGTAATCGAATAGTTGTATTATAATGATGCAACATTTTAGATCCTAAATTCCCGACCAAGACGGTAACTGGTACATTGCGTGTACGATTAAAAACTCAATAGGTAACACAAGAGATAAATTGTAAACCATAGGTGGAACGCTTCGGTCAGCAGTCATCATCATATATTTGTAAATTGATACAAACGAAGACAAGAACATGTAGCAATGAAAACTACAATGATAGTCGTGGAAAACATGATTGATTGACATACCACAAATTTTATGGGAAACAATCACTGGTTTTATTCTAAAAGCACAACGTTTCGACAAGTATCCTCTTATCGTTATTAAGCACAATTAGTTTATGTTGGCACAATCATTATTAGTCAAATTCGGACCATCTTACACAATTATGTAGCCAACGAACAGGTTGTCAGTTGGGTCGGTCGAATAGATCGCTAAGCGAATTAGTCGCCAATTTGTGTTCGGCGTGTAACCAATGGTAATAAAAAAAAGGGAACAACATTAAATCTGATATATTTTATAAAGAAACTGATACTTAACAGTATCTCGAATTCCATTCATGTCACCCCAAACACATAAAAACGTCGTATTTGTACCATTGTGTCTAACACAGCAACTCAATTTCAAAGACTAGGGGAATTGAGTGGATTTCTGTTAGAAAATATCCCTCCACGAATCGTGTACCAAAGGTAAAATGGGTTTTTTTTGTCTTGAATGTTGGATATCAGAAGCCCAGCTTTTCATGGTAAGATCACAGCACCAGTGTTGATTTAAATTGTAAAAAGATATTGGATGATATTGAGTATTGGGTCTCTTGCTTAATGACGTCATTAGACTATCCTTAAATGGACAGTAGGGATATTCCTCTCATGAGCGCCCCGGTTGTACGTGATAAGGAGTAGGTTCTCCTGTCCAACCTCGTGGGTTTTTCTCTCGTTCCCCCGGTTTCCTCCCACAGCTAAAGACCCCATGAACCATGTGTTTGTGTCGAGTGAATGTTACCCCCCCCCCCATGAGTGAGGTAGGCCCTAGAATTAGCCCTGGCCTTATACCCCTTTTCCTGTTATTCTCACAATATTTCATAAAAAAATTAATTCGTGTTTCAAAAAAACTCCTACAATAGCTAATATTTTAGCAATGGAGAAGACAGTTAACATATATGTATCATATTATCACAGACCCCCCCCCCCCCCTTGGTTTGGGGAATGGCCAGTAATACGTTGAGGTAGATATGAACCACAATGTATGTTTTGAAATGGTTTTTAACCTCACTTTAGACCAAGTTTATGTGATAAAAACTGTGTTCAAAAAGCAATTCATTTTGTTAGATGTTATATTTCTAATAAACATGTTACGTTAACAAACAGTAGATTTATGACGACACCTAGGTATAAAAGGCGATGATCATGTGACGCTATAAACGGTATATTTATGATGACATGGCCACAGATCACTAAATATTTCCCATTTACTTTAATGTTAATTCTCGTGCCTAAAACCAGACGCAGACGGGCAACTTGTTCGAGCAACTTTCAGGCAACAGTGAAATCGATGGTCGTTGAAAGAAAAACTCACTCGTCTGCGCCTACGGGCAGCAATAGTTGCCTGTTGTTGCTCCGAGTTGCTTCTCGTTGCCGAATATCAAACATGTTTGATATTCGACAACAGAAAATCGCTCGGCGCCGAGAAATTGTTCATCCGCTGCCTGTCAGCGCACACGGGAGACCCCGAGTTGCCAATCGCTCGGAGTTGCCAGTAGTTGTCTAATGCAGCAACAAGCGACGAAACGTTGACCGTCTGCACCGGCTCAAACGTTTTACCAAATTTTCGTTGGGTAGAAAGCTTTCTACCACAGATGGAGCAACATGTGGCAAACTCCTTGCCCAAAAGGAGGAGTGGGGTTCTTCATGAAAACATTTACTAGCAGAAAGTTGTCAGTAATATAACACTGACTTACAATGCTTGTAAATTGACTGTGGTGTTAATTTAACCGTTTAGTCCCGAAATGACCTGGTTTGTGTCGAGTGGACTTTAAACCCCAATTCTCTTTCTTTCTCCCTCTCTAATTTAACCGTAAATTAACTTTACTGTAAATTTACCAGCACATTGCAAGTTTATTTATAGTATATAACATAGGTCAGCACACACAATGCCATATTGGTTAGAACTTTAAATTAGGCCGCATAGCCTAGGAGTCAAATCAACGTGCCAAAATATTGCGTTTTGTTTATTTCTTCATTAAATTTTTATGATTTTTTTTTTTTTGGGGGGGGGGGGGGGGGATTTTACTCCCTTTTTTTACTAAATCTTACCAATACTTAAATACCATTCGCCAAATTACCAAACACACCCCGATTTCACCAAATTTGGTGAAAAATCACCAAGGGTGGCAACTCTGCTTTGAATCTGAATGAATATGTTCTGATATTTGATATAGTCCTAGCGGTGTCCTTTGACAAAGAAAATATGGGATATTCTGATAATAAACAATCAAATCAACTTTTACAAGGCCCACAGCGCCATCATTAACATAAATTACCGTTAATTTTTACTGTGTTGCACATTGTAATTACACCGGCATCATTATAATAATGTTCGACAAATTCTCGGATATAAGATTCCTTACATCGGGTTCAAACAATCTAAATAGATATCAGAAGTATTATCAATTATTATATTTGGTTGAAATAAATTACCACCTAAATAGTATGCTTGAAGGAGCTGGTGTTTTTCAGATAGGGTGTATGCTACGTTTATAAAGAATGTATGTTTTGACTCAAATCGCATTGTCCACACTTAAAGCAATGGTCCAAATTTAGTAATAAGATGTGGATAATGGTGCGAATACTGGTGTTTAGGTCGTAATTTATCATTTGGAAATAAAGATTTCTACATTCAAAATATACATCTATTAGTTGTTGGAGTATAGAAATCTGGTTATGTGAAATAACTGGAGCGCATAAGTATTCAGGTAATAGCCTTAACATTAATATACCTTGCCAGACTTGATCATCCTCATCTTTAATATGGTCAATCAAAATAATTGGAAGGAACCTTAATAATGTCCACGTACTGTCTCGCAGTTAGCTATGATTGGAACTGGCTTGTTTCTCGGGTCGTTTCCAGTAAATTTTAAATGTCCCAATTAAGTGATTATTGGTTTTTAGTCATGACATTGAGATCAGAAAGTCAACTTAAATTAGCAAATTTAAAAAGTAAGACAGGGCTCTGTGAGGTTCTGTGCCATCCGATTACTTTACTTTAATATTGGGTTGGGATTATCTTAATGCCAATATTCTTCCGCCGTACGAACTTTGTCTTTGATTACCTTAGCCAGGCGGTCTAGGGTTTGCTCTTGGTGTTGGCCAATAGTCGATCAGATAGGACAAAAAACCCAAGTTCCTTGTACTCATTGACATGCACGTAAACGACCCCTTGATCATTGGAATTCGATATAATATGAGAAGGTAGATGTACGAGCATTATTTACGTCATAACACATTGTGTGGCCTTATATATCAGACTTAAAGCCCCAATACCACTCTTGTTGTAACTGAATAATATGTTCCAATCTTTATTCTGGTCAACAATTTGTACTATTTTACAATATTGCAATTAAAAAATGATACAGATTTCATCTTAACATCCCTAATTTTAAAAATTGCAAAAATTCAACTACATGCCGAAACATGGTTTGGAAAGCCTTACGTAAGCACTTTCAAATGTAACTTTGATTTAAAAATATTTTCGAACCCTATGGACAAGTAAAATAGGTTGTAATGGATAATTTACACAACAGGTAGGACACTTAAACATATTGTAGTTAGAATAAGGCTATTTCTTTTTTTCTAGACCTGTCAAGAGTGTTATTGTCCCTTTAAATAGGACGTGAAACCCCATGTCTTATCATGCTATACCAGACTTGTGGCAGTATAACCGACCAATCTGTTTTACAGAGAATTACTTACGAATTATCTCTGTCACAGATGACTGTCTTGAACACGTGCATTGACTTCACGTGGCGTCGGTCATTGGCTCAACGGTTCGTGCATTGTTTACATAACACCTAACTGCTTCGGGCAAAATGATGCCTTTTACTCATTTTAATACATATTTACACTAAATAGAAAATATTCTTTAACTACAGATACCTCAAACGTCTTTATTTATTTTTCTTACACTTCAAAAAAATGTTTTACAATTTATTTTGTCGGAGGAAAAAAGTTAATATTTTGCCGAAGACGCATAGATATCATCTTTATCAGTGATACTAGCGGCCAAGCGAATATTCACTGCGGGATCAGTTTGATAACCGACGTGAGTGGCCTAGTCAGAGCAAACCAACAGTAGGACGTAAAACCCCATGCCTCATCATTCAATTAAACATTAGGACTTACCGAACAATATGTAAACAAAAAGTCTAAGTAGATTTCCTGTGTTTTATCGACCATATAACAGTCACGGTTTATTAATATCAGTTTATATTTACAATAAATAAATTAACAGTCTGGTTCCGTAACAATTCAATGTCATTGTTTAATTTAGTTTTAGCTGTATTAAAATAATTATGTTCTAGTCTTTTCTAAACGCACCAAATAACAACCCGAAAGCCTCACAACATGGATCACAACAACAATGGACACACAGAGCCCAGAATTTCTGTAAACAACCACCATTAATCTCCAGGATTTTGAATAACGGAGTGACGAACCACACGTGGGTAAAGGCTATTCTAGCAAATTCACATCCCCATTCAGCAGCAATACACATACCACAACACAAGGTGGCGAGTTTATAGAAGAAATTTTTCCATATATTGAAACAGAAGAAGGATGCTTTCCATACACAATCTATACTGTGAGCTCCTTCAGGTTCAGCTAAAACATCTTCAAATTTAACCTAGATCAAAAAATAAATAAAATTGAATCATCGACAGAAATAATAACAATAATAATAATGACAGCAGATGAAAAACAATGTTTCGTACAAGAGACTGTTATACTGTGTAAATTTAAAGGTAGGCCTACATTATGTAAGATATGGATAAAGAACTAGCCATTCTTGTTATAATATTTCAAAAGAAGATGATGTAAAAGAATAATTTGAAATTTTCATAAAAATTAGTCTATTGCAAGCGAAGATATTGGCCTTTGATGGGTTGACAGACGTGTGCAATAATTTCAACCACGGTCCTGGTTGATCGCAGCTAAGTCTCGCTCCGTCTGGGTTCCGCCATATTGATAAAATCAAAATATCCCTGAACCGTTTTAATCTGTTTAATATCGGAGAAATCTGATGCCATCGAGAAGTGATTAAGCCCCGGGTCAGTTAATTAATGTCTTATTAATACTTAAGAAAAAATTTCAGGCCCAAATAAGGACCTGCAATAGGCAGATTATATCTTGCATAATGCATCTTTAACTGAGTATCTTTAAAATATGATATAAATAGTCCGTTAATATTAAGTTGCTAAAATAAAATAATTCATGAAATATTTAAAGAAATATGATATTAAACAGATGTTGTTACTTACACCAACAAAATTATATTGTTAGGATCTCTGTTAATCATATCTAGATCAGCCATTTTGATGTCAAGTTTGGTAGTTGGTAGATTCAGATGAAGGCAAAGGGTAAATGTTATTATGTCTGTGGGTGTCGGGCAATTTATACTTTATATATCGATATCATGTGATACAAACATCACCCTAACAAAAAATCTACCAGGACTCCGGGAGACCCGAAGAAAACACATGAGGTTGAACAGGCGACCCTACTTCTTGTCACGTACAACCGGATATTCGAAAACCACGCCACTTGACTCAATTACAGGCTTTATGATATTGCACACACATGCTAGCCATCCCCCCCCCCCCCAACCCCCTGGAAAGTGTATCAAGAAAGCACATTAAAATCCTCTGTAGCGGTCATGTTTTGGTTACAACTTGTTGTGCTACTAGGAGGTGGGGTCCCCCGTCTCTAACTATGTATAACATCTCTCGTCTCTAACTATGTATACCATCTCCCGTCCCCCGTCTCTAACTATGTATAACATCTCCCGTCTCTAACTATGTATAACATCTCCCGTCTCTAACTATGTATAACATCTCTCGTCTCTAACTATGTATAACATCTCCCGTCTCTAACTATGTATAACATCTCCCATCTCTTACTATGTATAACATCTCCCATCTCTAACTATGTGTAACATCTCCCGTCTCTAACTATGTATAGCATCTCCCGTCTCTAACTGTGTATAACATCTCCCGTCTCTAACTATGTATAACATCTCCCATCTCTAACTATGTATAACATCCCCCGTCTCTAACTATGTATAACATCTCCCGTCTCTAACTATGTATAACATCCCCCATCTCTAACTGTGTATAACATCTCTCGTCTCTAACTATGTATAACATCTCCCGTCTCTAACTATGTGTAACATCTCCCCTCTCTAACTATGTATAACATCTCCCGTCTCTAACTATGTATAACATCTCCCATCTCTTACTATGTATAACATCTCCCATCTCTAACTATGTATACCATCTCCCGTCCCCCGTCTCTAACTATGTATAACATCTCTCGTCTCTAACTATGTATACCATCTCCCGTCCCCCGTCTCTAACTATGTATAACATCTCCCGTCTCTAACTATGTATAACATCTCCCATCTCTAACTATGTATACCATCTCCCGTCCCCCGTCTCTAACTATGTATAACATCTCCCGTCTCTAACTATGTATACCATCTCCCGTCCCCCGTCTCTAACTGTGTATAACATCTCCCGTCTCTAACTATGTATAACATCTCCCATCTCTTACTATGTATAACATCTCCCATCTCTAACTATGTATAACATCTCCCGTCTCTAACTGTGTATAACATCTCCCGTCTCTAACTATGTATAACATCTCCCATCTCTTACTATGTATAACATCTCCCATCTCTAACTATGTATACCATCTCCCGTCCCCCGTCTCTAACTATGTATAACATCTCTCGTCTCTAACTATGTATACCATCTCCCGTCCCCCGTCTCTAACTATGTATAACATCTCCCGTCTCTAACTATGTATAACATCTCCCGTCTCTAACTATGTATAACATCTCCCGTCTCTAACTATGTATAACATCTCCCATCTCTAACTATGTATAACATCTCCCGTCTCTAACTGTGTATAACATCTCCCGTCTCTAACTATGTATAACATCTCCCATCTCTAACTATGTATAACATCCCCCGTCTCTAACTATGTATAACATCTCCCGTCTCTAACTATGTATAACATCCCCCATCTCTAACTGTGTATAACATCTCTCGTCTCTAACTATGTATAACATCTCCCGTCTCTAACTATGTGTAACATCTCCCCTCTCTAACTATGTATAACATCTCCCGTCTCTAACTATGTATAACATCTCCCATCTCTTACTATGTATAACATCTCCCATCTCTAACTATGTGTAACATCTCCCGTCTCTAACTATGTATAGCATCTCCCGTCTCTAACTGTGTATAACATCTCCCGTCTCTAACTATGTGTAACATCTCCCCTCTCTAACTATGTATAACATCTCCCGTCTCTAACTATGTATAACATCTCCCATCTCTTACTATGTATAACATCTCCCATCTCTAACTATGTGTAACATCTCCCGTCTCTAACTATGTATAGCATCTCCCGTCTCTAACTGTGTATAACATCTCCCGTATCTAACTATGTATAACATCCCCCGCCTCTAACTATGTATAACATCCCCCGTCTCTAACTATGTATAACATTTCCCGTCTCTAACTATGTATAACATCTCCCATCTCTTACTGTGTATAACATCTCCCGTCTCTAACTATGTATAACATCTCCCGTCTCTAACTATGTATAACATCTCCCATCTCTAACTATGTATAACATCTCCCGTCTCTAACTATGTATAACATCTCTCGTCTCTAACTATGTATAACATCTCCCGTCCCCCGTCTCTAACTATGTATAACATCTCCCGTCTCTAACTATGTATAACATCTCCCGTCTCTAACTATGTATAACATCTCCCATCTCTTACTATGTATAACATCTCCCATCTCTAACTATGTGTAACATCTCCCGTCTCTAACTATGTATAGCATCTCCCGTCTCTAACTGTGTATAACATCTCCCGTATCTAACTATGTATAACATCCCCCGCCTCTAACTATGTATAACATCTCCCGTCTCTAACTATGTATAACATCTCCCGTCTCTAACTGTGTATAACATCTCCCGTCTCTAACTATGTATAACATCTCTCGTCTCTAACTATGTATAACATCTCCCGTCTCTAACTATGTATAACATCCCCCGCCTCTAACTATGTATAACATCTCCCGTCTCTATGTATAACATCTCCCGTCTCTAAATGTGTATAACATCTCCCGTCTCTATGTATAACATCTCCCGTCTCTAACTGTGTATAACATCTCCCGTCTCTAACTATGTATAACATATCCCGTCCCCCGTCTCTAACTATGTATAACATCTCCCGTCTCTAACTATGTATAACATATCCCGTCTCTAACTATGTATAACATCTCCCGTCTCTAACTATGTATAACATCTCCCGTCTCTAACTATGTATAACATCTCCCGTCTCTAACTATGTATAACATCTCCCGTCTCTAACTATGTATAACATCTCCCGTCCCCCGTCTCTAACTATGTATAACATCTCCCGTATCTAACTGTGTATAACATCTCCCGTCTCTAACGGTGTATATTACCCCGTTCAGACGCTTATTTTTAAACCAGCAAAAAATCGCTGGTGTTTTTAAGCCAGCATTGTGTTGCGTTCACACGTACTATAAGCCAAACTGGTTTAACTATTCTGACCTCTTCGGTCGGAGGTTAGAGTTAACTACACATGCGTACATACCATTTGCTGTCATAATAATATGTAAACATCCGGTGAAAAAAATCCGCAAAATTTGTTTCTCTCCCCAGTTGACCCCTCTATTAGTCTTACTGTTATGGTCGTTTTCAATAATACTCATACTGCCACTGGCATCGGCACTGCATGAAGACGAAGCCGCAATTTTCCTAGGTATGTAGCGTATTGCGCATGTCCAAAGAAAGCTGTAGCTGGCGTTTTTAAGCCAACCGTTCAGACGGTTAAGTTGAACCAGCTTAAAATAAAAAAGCCGTCTCGAAGACAGGCCGCGAGCTGGGTTTTTTAAACTTGTTTATTTGCCCCACATGTGCGTTCAGACGCTTAAGTTAAACTGGTTTAACGATCGCTGGGGTTTTTAAGCTAGTTCAACTTAAGCGTCTGAACGGGCTATATGTCATACAAGGGTTACGACATCGGCACACCCCTTATCACGGAGAGCGTTACTGGCAACGATAAACCCGACAAAGTTTTCAAATACTTTCTTTAAGGACATGTTGGTAACCCATGCATTCTGGTAATAAAATATATTGTTAATTTTTATAGTTTCGGACAGAAATCAACTTGGTTTTACCAGTGGATGATACAAGATGTCTGATTCGACATGGTTGGAAGATATCCCTGTTGGGTCTACAAACATCATTAATAATACGAACATACCAAGGTCAATCACTTACAACTCCTGTTATAAATTCATCAAAACCAGGTCTGTACGAAGAGGTTTCCCTGGTGAGAAAGTCTGTACGAAGAGGGGTCGCGCTTTGAGCACTATAGCTGGTCTGTCACCTCTGGCTTGTGGTCGTGCTTTTGATCCCTGGTGAGGAAGTCTACACACAATAAAAGCATTCTCTTATGTAGAGATTATCAAATCTATGACCGTTTAGACAACAGATATGTATCCTATCAATACTTTTATTAATCTGGTCAGGAATTTATTTTGTTTTAAACTAAGAGAAAGAGAGAGAGAGGGGGGAGGGAGGGGGGTAGACAGACGACCCTATCCCTTGTCACTAAAACCGGGGATTCGATACCACAACAGTTGACTCAATGACAGGCTTTATGACACAGCACGCACGGGTTAACCATTTGGCCATCCAATCCCCTGTTACATGATGACTAGGCGTTTGGTTTTCAATCAGAGTTTAACAAGTATTTAACTGAAGTATGTAGCTGTTTACCAACAATTAATATGGACTCGACCACTTAGGAATGTGTAGTCGCTATCATCGCCACGATGGTAACAAGCGAAAATTAAAACCAAACGATAAGCGAGCCAAATCAAACAAGAGCATCCCGTTATTCGGTTACGTCATGGCGTTTTTATTACGTCAAAATTGGTTTCTTTGATTTTTACGTCACTAAAACCGATTTGCAGCTTGTTTACACAATAAAATAAGTTATTTTAAAATCGTGAAAAATAGCATGTTTCGCGTCTTGGGTCCTAATGATGCCAGGACATGTCTATTGGACAATAATACCCATCTAAAGCGAAACGGGAGGTGTTTATCTCCTAAGTGACATGTTTTCTTATTACACTTGTCTTTTGACTTTTTATTTATAAAATTGTAAGTGTGAATACACGTGTTCATCTTGAGTGACTGTGTATATATAATTGTTTATTTATAGAATTTTACACGCTATCACGTGGAAGAATGAACATAAAGAAATATAATATAGAAACTGGTGTTTGTGAGATTATCAAAGGCTGTGGTGAAGAGCTAAGAAATTACGTAGTGAGTATTAATTATATACAGTAGTAAGGACCTAAATCTCTACTATTCTTTGGAACTTTGATGAAAATGTTTCAAAAAGCACTGATTTACATTCATTTTCGTATCACTTTTGTTCGTCGAAATACCAGAACATTGCAAATTGATTGGTTTGGGTAGCCGTCTGGTTATTCCAGTCTAATGGAGAAGTACGGTTAGGCATCTAATTCATTGCCTCATTCACCAAGACGTCCACCTGAACTCGAGAACAAAGGGTAGACCACGGCGTGTACAGGCTTAAAAAGTGTTCACCTTGGTTTCTATATTGGCTCTCAGGAGACAATATTGGTCCATTACAATACCAGAAACATTACTGATATTTGTTTACGTAAGGGCGTAAATCATCTTCTGTTGTATATTTAGGTAAATAAAACTTGTACCGTTCTGGCTGCGTCTAAATACGACGATAACGGAGTTGTTTTCTTTGATCTCATCAACAAGAATGTGATGTATCAATTGACAACAGAGATGCTAGAGGGAGATGGGAAGATGAAGATGATATTATCAGATATAGAAATGGGTGATTCTCTGGTTACTGATGATGGTCGTTATTTCATATTTTCCAATTACCTTATTCCACCCAATCTGTCAGGAGTAGAATACGCTTTAACCACTAGACTTGTTGTAGTGTGGAGTATACCAGACAGTAAGTAGGGAATGTATAGATTTAACTTAATACAGATTTTATTGTTCGTTTGTCGTGTTTTCACTTATAAATTTGTTATTTACATTGTTTTGTACCACAAGTTTGTCATGGTTCTGTACGACAGAGACATCAGTAGCAAGTTAAAGTGTCAATGCGTTATTTTATCGCTACAAGAACCACCTTTAAACTACTATATTGTTAAAGATGAATCTATTACGGGAAAATTAGCCCAGAAAAAGTTCCATTCTGTTCAGTAATTAAAAAAATATGTGGAAAGGAAATGTCAACTTCATTGTGATGATAGGGATGTTTGAAATCCGATTGACTCTAAGTCAGGATATAATCTAGTGTTGGTATTTTACATTTCCCTTCTAACCTGGGTATATATTAACAGGAATAAAGCCATTAGAGATTCCATATTTTAGCGAAAGTGTCCAGTTGACAAATCGTAATTTACAAACTATAAACTTTATATCAGTATAAACTATTATATAAAATATCCAACTGCACCTGTAATACTTGATATTTATTAATAGAAAAACGTCACCATATATTGTGTGGAAGTAAAGGTAACCGTGTGGCAGATGTACGTCATTTCTATATCCTGGACGAGAAGACGGTGATTACTACTAATGGTGATAAAATTATACGTGTGTTTAATATTGAAACAGGTAAATATACAAACGTATCATTCAGACAATCACAATAATACCGAGGAAGGCAAGTACAATTAGTTATTTTAACAGTAAACGTCTGTGATTGTATAAATACCATGTAAACAGTTCTTGCTATCTATTTAAATTAGTTTAATCCGATGTTACCATATGCTTAAATTGGTTTGATCCGATGTGTTACGGCGATTAGTGAAGGGACAAGTTCTAGATACAGGGAAATTCTGTCTTTTGCATTTTTTGCCTTAAAAAGGAACGAAAAATGGATTTGTGTTCACGCATGAGCTCAAAACAAGAATATTATAGGTATGAAATATGAAAAGCATAGAACGTGTACAAAAGACGCGATTCGAAATAATATATGACATCCGCTTGGCGTGATGCGGTTGAACACGCGTTTTGCATACAGTGATCGTGACCCGTAATAGCAATCCACCTCAATATTATTTTTATAATTTTATTTCAGGTAATCTGTTACATCGACTTACTACTGGACAGACTAAATCATTAATTGTATTAAATAAAGACAGTCCATTCTTTGTATCTTATTCCTTATACGAGAGTTGTATCAACCTGTGGGATAAAGAAACGTTTGAATGTATAGCGTCGTATTGTATGGATACCGTGGTAAGTTTATGACGAAACACTAAAACTGTGCTTTCAATCTATGTATTGCTTTATCTACTAAATAGATACAATGTGCTACCATTGAAAACCAATCTCCAACTAGAACTTAGCGCATTATGTAAACTAGCTATACTCTCTTCATTGACTTTGGCGGGTGTAAATGTTTCCATCTATTTCGTTTCTCTGTAAAAGAGATGGAGGTTGGGCAATAACTGAACTAACACACTGTAAGTATTTTTATTTTAATACTTCGCATTGCGGGTAGGTGACTTTATATGGGTGGAAACAGTAGTACCCCGAGAAGACCCACGAGATGTGGAATGTAACCACATGTACCAGCCTTGGGATCCACCAACTGACTGATATATCATCATTAGACCCCGTCAATATCTTGATCGTGATTTTATAATAACCTAGCTACATATTATTTATCAACAGGTGAAGACAGCAGAGTTTTCATCAGATGGGTACCATATAATAGTTCAATATGACAAATCCCACCATGTCAAGTTTGATTTAAAAGGTGGTGACAGTATCACCAAATATCAACCACCAAAACAACTAGAACAACACACAGAACTGTTTAAACCTTCTGGTAAGTCAGATCTAACCTGTGTTAAATTACGACTAATTAGTTAACAAAAATTATACCATATATAGAGAAACTCTGACTTTAACAAATCAACATTTGAAGAAAAAGAAAATCAATATAAAATAATTGTGTATAAGATATAGTGATTGTCAGTATAAGATAAACACTTGTTACCCTAGCGTCGTAAGTATTTTTATTTAACCGTGATGATTATACTTCACTAAGTTTATAGCAGAATATTGGCTATTACATTAAACAGAAGATTGCAAGCTTACTTGATACGGCGACCTTTGTACATTTATTAAATTAAACTACTACTAGAAGTCTACTTAATACGGCGGTGTGGTACATATATTTATCAAATTGCCAGGGGTATTGTACATCTATTTATCAATTGGTGGGTAATACGCAGTTTGCTTTGATGTTGATATGTAATTGGTGTCCTATTTATCGCAACTACAAACTCTACGATAAACTTATAAACATGGTTATCCAGATACTAGAAGTGCGGATTAACGCCCACTCAACCTAAACTAGGCCATGTCGGCACTAATACACGGTTCAATTGACAATTAGCTTGCGCATTGGAGTCTTTAATTAGTGGGTAGGGCGGGGGTAAAACCACGCGGTTGAACAGGCTACAAATTGTGGGATAGAAATCCCGCCACCTGATTTAATAAAATAAGACCAATCAGCCAACGAACCACCCGTTGTATTGACTAAAATGTGTGGGTTTAATGTGGCAGTATATCATATCCGTATAGACATGCTCCCAATATAAAAATAAATTTGACCTTTATATCGTTTTTCTTCAGATGAAATTATAGAGTTGGAAATACCCAGTAATGTAATCTATGATAACCCCGACCCAGATACTGATGAATCAGAGTAGACGATGAAGACGACGATGATTCAGATGAAGACGATGATGGTGGTATCTATGATAACCCCGACCCAGATACTGATTGATCAGAAGTAGACGATAGTGACTTTATGGGTCGCTTAAGGGCGTTGCTGCTATGTAGACGACGATGATTCAGATGAAGACGACGATGATTAAACTGGTGATAGTTTATCCGATGTTTCAAATTCAACTGACACTGATGAAAATTGAACAGACTGACCACATGTACAATGGATCATTGATAAACTGTGAACCCCGACCCAGATATTGATGAATTAGATGAAGATAAAATGGTTGTGTTGGCCGATTATCTTGTTTATGCGAGTATCTTGTTTATGCGAGTATCTTGTTTATTCGTTCTGTATGTAGGTGGTTGGAGTTTACGTATGGTGGTACTGTTGATAGTTCATCCGATGATTCAAGTTGAACTGACACTGATGAAAGTTGAAAACAAAAAGCAGCCTTAGGACTGGCCAGATATAAAATGTATAATGGATCTCTTAAATGTTCAAGACTCAAATGATATGTTGACAGGAGCTAGATAAATATTTCTGCCAAACATAATACAAGTACTTTCCAAATATTTGATTCTATTACACATATTTTAGTAATGCGGGAACATGGTCAATTTTAGCGAGTTATACGTACTATCAATTGTATGACGGGGCCAGTTTCCGATCTAATTCAATTGACGAGACATATGTTCCCTGTTAGATTCAAACAGACACTACTGTTAAGTACAAACAGGACTTAAACACCGTAGAGGTCCGTATTACTCCACACCGTAATTGGATTATTCTATGCAGTTTGACGCTGCCCTGCGATTATGGGATTCTGTTTTAGTTTGGGGAGCCGTTTCGTCTTGAATATTAAAATTGTCGAACATTACGTTAACCAGTTGAACTACTTTTACAACTTTATACATCTGATCGAACATTACGTTAAACAGTTGAACTACTTTTTAAGGCCAAAACTGTTGAACTACGTCTCTTATGGTCAGCTCTCTTTTAGTTTTCACACCCTTGTTTTATGGAATAGTCTACCGGTTTTTTTTTTAAAATACCACTCAAAACATAATTATTCATGTATACACGATTTGAACTCTCTCTGTTTACTGTTATCATGTCCACAATCTTGTGTGTTTTTTATGATTATATTGTCACTTTGTAAAGTGCCCGTGAACACCTGATATGAAAGGGTGTGTACTATACATGATATGTTGTATACTAATAATAATGATATAAATAACATATTATCACCGACATGAGCTCCAGATATTTATAACCTATGTTATATTGCCTATTTTAATAAACTTATCTTTTCCAAAATTGATATATACAATGTATTAAATCTATTTTATTTACCTAATTATATCTTTTGTCGAATTAAAACAAATACTGGGGTGGGTGACATATTGTCCTTATAAAACACATAGAGTAAGCCATGAATTAGAATGGATGGGATCTCTCTATTTCCTGTAAATATTTATTAAAGTATTTATGTTTAGAGTAAATCACATAGAAGTAACCAGGAATCTATCTTAAGTTAATACGACAAAATGAAATGACAATGAAATAAAATGGGTTTTAACTCCTACTATTCTGCTCTTAAACTGTGCTAATGAAGACGGGCATACGCCATACAGTGTGCTATGAGGGAAATTTTTGCCCGGGCAGCTACGGCCTACTCTTATATTAAATTCCAACTGCCGAGGGATCTTTTACGTGCACGCCAATGTGTACACGCCAATGTGTACACGGGACCTCGGTTTCTCGTCCCATCCAAATGACTAGACAGCTGTTCGTGTCAGGCCCTCCGTCATGCATCACTGACAAGGGGAAACCACGCCGGAAAATCGGGAGAACTTTCTCGGCCAATGTAGAGATCGAACACTCAGGCTAACGAGCCGCTAGCGAGCCAGCACCTTACCCACTTAGCCACGTGATTCCCTGCATGACTGACATATTGTCCTTATAAACATATAGAGAACCCTTTCAACCGACCCTTGGATTACAGAACCTTCTTACAGGTCATTGACCAAACTCTCTACAAACATGTGTTTTAGATGTGAAATTAGAAGCAATATTTTATATTTTAATTGGCAATGTGTCCTAATTATTTATTATAGAATTGTTTATATATTTAGAACGGATCGGATCTGCTGTTAAAGTATTTATGTGTAGGGTATGTTACTAGGAAAATATTTAAGTTCATAAGACCACGTCGCACGTAAGTTATGTCCCCTTAAGTGCACCATTATCAGCTAGCAAATTATGTGTATGGTTACAAGGAATATATCTTATGTTAATAAGACCAGGGTCCGTATTCAAAAGTTTTCTTTAAATAAAGTTAAGTAAAAATACTTTATGTTTCCACTTAACGAAGTGCCTTACCTTAAATCAGCATTCAAAGGCTCTATTTCACACATACTTGGCTATGTGAAAACTTAACTGCACGCTTAAAAAATGGAATACCAAAACTAGTCAAAAAGATTGGATTTTTAACGTAAAGAATAACCTCCACAGCCAAAAATCACGAATTACTCACGTCGCACGTAAGTTATGCCCCCTTAAGTGCGCCACCATCAGCTAGCAAATTATGTGTATAGTTGCATGAGGTTAAGATATAAATATATCAACAGTTTATTATTATTTACAATTATGTTTATATTCCCATTTACATTTGTTAATCATTGTATCACTTGTACTTTGGGTCGAGGGCCTTGAATATTGAATAAACAATTATTATTATTATCCTCTATTAAAATCTTAGTTGTTATTACTAGGAAAATATTTGAATAGCAGTAATCGAATAGTTGTATTATAATGATGGATATTTTAAACTTTATTATTTTAACAATTTATAAGGGATAGAAAACAATACAAAGGGCTATTGGCTTTAAAGTTAAACTGAACAAATCATTCGATGTTGTTTAGCAATCTATCATTCGAGAAATTGTGTCAGTTGCAATATTTTAGATCCTAAATTCCCGACCAAGACGGTAACTGGTACATTGCGTGTACGATTTAAACGCAACAGGTAACACAAGAGATAAATTATATACAATAGGTGGAACGCTTCGGTCAGCAGTCATCATCATATATTTGTAAATTGATACAAACGAAGACAAGAACATGTAGCAATGAAAACTACAATGATAGTCGTGGAAACATGATTGATTGACATACCACAAATTGTATGGGAAACAATCACTGGTTTTATTCTAAAAGCACAACGTTTCGACAAGTTTCCTCTTATCGTTATTAAGCACAATTAGTTAATGTTGGCACAATCATTATTAGTCAAATTTGGACCATCGTACACAATTATGTAGCCAACGAACAGGTTGTCAGTTGGATCGGTCGAATAGATCGCTAAGCGAATTAGTCGCCAATTTGTGTTCGGCGTGTAACCAATGGTAATAAAAAAAGGGAACATCATTAAATCTGATATATTTTATAAAGAAACTGATACTAAACAGTATCTCGAATTCCATTCATGTCACCCCAAACACATAAAAACGGCGTATTTGTACCATTGTGTCCAACACAGCAACTAAATTTCAAAGACTAGGGGAATTGAGCGGATTTCTGTTAGAAAATATCCCTCCACGAATCGTGTACCAAAGGTAAAATGGGTTTTTTTTGTCTTAAATGTTGGATATCAGAAGCCCATCTCTTCATGGTAAGATCACAGCACCAATGTTGATTTAAATTGTAAAAAGATATTGGATGATATTGAGTATTGGGTCTCTTGCTTAATGACGTCATTAGACTATCCTTAAATGGACAGTAGGGATATTCCTCTCATGAGCGCCCCGGTTGTACGTGATAAGGAGTAGGTTCTCCTGTCCAACCTCGTGGGTTTTTCTCTCGTTCCTCTGGTTTCCTCCCACAGCTAAAGACCCCATGAACCATGTGTTTGTGTCGAGTGAGGTAGGCCCTAGAATCAGCCCTGGCTTTATACCCCTGTTCCTGTTATTGTCACAATATTTCATAAAAAAATTAATTTGTGTTTCAAAAAAACTCCTACAATAGCTTATATTTTAGCAATGGAGAAGACAGTTAACATATATGTATCATGTTATCACCCCCCCCCCCCTGTTGTTCGGGGAATGGCCAGTAATACGTTGAGGTAGATATGAACCACAATGTATGTTTTGAAATGGTTTTTAACCTCACTTTAGACCAAGTTTATGTGATAAAAACTGTGTTCAAAAAGCAATTCATTTTGTTAGATGTTATATTTCTAATAAACATGTTACGTTAACAAACAGTAGATTTATGACGACACCTAGGTATAAAAGGCGATGATCATGTGACGTTATAAACGGTATATTTATGATGACATGGCCACAGATCACTAAATATTTCCCCATTGACTTTAATGTTAATTATCGTGCCTAAAACCAGACGCAGAAGGGCAACTTGTTCGAGCAACTTTCAGCCAACAGTGAAATAGATGGTCGTTGAAAGAAAAAATCGCTCGTCTGCGCCAACGGGCAGCAATAGTTGCCTGTTGTTGCTCCGAGTTGCCAAATATTAAACATGTCTGATATTCGACAACAGAAAATCGCTCGTCGCCGAGAAATTGTTCATCCGCTGCCTGTCACCGCACACGGGAGACCCCGAGTTGTCAATCGCTCGGAGTTGCCAGTAGTTGCCTAATGCAGCAACAAGCGACGAAACGTTGACCATCTGCGCCGGCTCTAACGTTTTACCACATTTTCGTTGGGTAGAAAGCTTTCTACCACAGATGGAGCAACATGTGGCAAACTCCTGCCCAAAAGGAGGAGTTGGGTTCTTCATGAAAACATTTACTGGCAGAAAGTTGTCAGTAATATAACACTGACTTACAATGCTTGTAAATTGACTGTGGTGTTAATTTAACCGTTTAGTCCCGAAATGACCTGGTTTGTGTCGAGTGGACTTTAAACCCCAAATCTCGTTCTTTCTCTCTCTCTAATTTAACCGTAAATTAAATTTACTGTAAATTTTCCAGCACATTGCAAAACTGCAAACTTGATAGTTTATTTATAGTATATAACAAAGGTCAGCACACACAATGCCATATTGGTTAGAACTTTAAAGTAGGCCGCATAGCCTAGGAGTCAAATCAATGTGCCAAAGTATGGCGTTTTGTTTATTTCTTCATTAAATTTTTATGATTTTTTTTATATTTGGCCTTTTACTCCCTTTTTCACCAAATTTTACCAATTTTTAAATACCATTCACCAAATTACCAAACACACCCCGATTTGACCAACTTTGGTGAAAAATCACCAAGAGTGGAAACCCTGCTTGGAATCTGAATGAATATGTTCTGATATTTGATATAGTCCTAGCGGTGTCCTTTGACATAGACAAAATGGGATATTCTGATAATAAACAATCAAATCAACTTTTCTAAGGCCAACAGCGCCATCATTAACATAAATTACCGTTAATTTTTACTGTGTTGCACATTGTAATTACACCGGCATCATTATAATAATGTTCGACAAATTCTCGGATATAAGATTCCTTACATCGGGTTCAAACAATCTAAATAGATGTCAGAAGTATTATCAATCATTATGTTTGGTTGAAAAAAATTACCACCTAAATGGTATGCTTGAAGGAGCTGATGTTTTTCAGATAGGGTGTGTGCTACGTTTTTAAAGAATGTATGTTTTGACTCAAATCGCATTGTCCGCATTTGAAGCAATGGTCCAAATTTAGTAATAAGATGTGGATAATGGTGCGGATACTGGTGTTAAGGTCGTAATTTAACATTTGGAAATAAAGATTTCTACATTCTATATATACATCTATTAGTTGTTGGAGTATAGAAATCTGGTTATGTGAAATAACTAGAGCGCATAAGTATTCAGTTAATAGCCTTAACATTAATATACCTTGCCAGACTGGATCATCCTCATCTTTAATATGGTCAATCAAAATAATTGGAAGGAACCTTAATAATGTCCACGTACCGTCTCGCAGTTAGCTTTGATTGGAACTGGCTTGTTTCTCGGGTCGTTTCCAGTAAATTTTAAATGTCCCAATTAAGTGATTAATGGTCTTTTAGTCATGACATTGAGATCAGAAAGTCAACTTAAATTAGCAAATTTAAAAAGTAAGACAGGGCTCTGTGAGGTTCTGTGCCATCCGATTACTTTACCAATAATATTCGGTTGGGATTATCTTAATGCCAATATTCTTCCGCCGTATGTTCTTTGTCTTTGATTACCTTAGCCAGGCGGTCTAGGGTTTGCTCTTGGTGTTGGCCAATAGTCGATCAGATAGGACAAAAAACCCAAGTTCCTTGTACTTATTGACATGCACGTAAACGACCCCTTGATCATTGGAATTCGATATAATATGAGAAGGTAGATGTACGAGCATTATTTACGTCATGACACATTGTGTGGCCTTATATATCAGACTTAAATAGGACGTGAAACCCCATGTCTTATCATGCTATACCAGACTTGTGGCAGTGTAACCGACCAATCTGTTTTACAGAGAATTACTTACGAATTATCTCTGTCACAGATGACTGTCTTGAACACGTGCATTGACTTCACGTGGCGTCAGTCATTGGCTCAACGGTTCGTGCGTTGTTTACATAACACCTAACTGCTTCGGGCAAAATGATGCCTTTTACTCATTTTAATACCTATTTACACTAAATAGAAAATATTCTTTAACTACAGATACCTCAAACGTCTTTATTTATTTTTCTTACACTTCAAAAAAATGTTTTACAATTTATTTTGTCAGAGGAAAAAAGTTAATATTTTGCCGAAGACGCATAGATATCATCTTTATCAGTGATACTAGCGGCCAAGCGAATATTCACTGCGGGATCAGTTTGATAACCGACGTGGGTGGCCTAGTCAGAGCAAAACAACAGTAGGACGTAAAACCCCATGCCTCATCATTCAATTAAACATTAGGACTTACCGAACAATATGTAAAAAAAAGTCTAAGTAGATTTCCTGTGTTTTATCGACCATATAACAGTCACGGTGTATTAATATCAGTTTACATTTACAATAAATAAATTAACAATCTGGGGCCTGTTTCACGAAATTTTAACTTAAGATAAAAACCAAATTTTAGTACATACTTAAATCTGATTGGCTAAGCACTAAAATCAATCTAATACTATCCAATCGAATTACTAAAATCGGATTTTATCTTAGTTAAAATTTCGTGAAACAGGCCCCAGGTTCCGTAACAATTCAATGTCATTGTTTACTTTAGTTTTAGCTGTATTAAAATAATTATGTTCTAGTCTTTTCTAAACGCACCAAATAACAACCCGAAAGCCTCACAACATGGATCACAACAACAATGAACACACAGAGCCAAGAATTTCTGTAAACATCCACAATTAATCTCCAGAACTTTGAATAACGGAGTGACGAACCACACGTGGGTAAAGGCTATTCTAGCAAATTCACATCCCCATTCAGCACAAGGTGGCGAGTTTATAGAAGAAATTTTTCCATATATTGAAACAGAAGAAGGATGCTTTCCATACACAATCTATACTGTGAGCACCTTCAGGTTCAGCTAAAACCTAGATCAAAAAATAAATAAAATTGAATCATCGACAGAAATAATAACAATAATAATAATGGCAGCAGATGAAAAACAATGTTTCGTACAAGAGACTGTTATACTGTGTAAATTTAAAGGTAGGCCTACATTATGTAAGATATAGATAAAGAACTAGCCATTCTTGTTATAATATTTCAAAAGAAGATGATGTAAAAGAATAATTTGAAATTTTCATAAAAATTAGTCTATTGCAAGCGAAGATATTGGCCTTTGATGGTTTGACAGACGTGTGCAATAATTTCAACCACGGTCCTGGTTGATCGCAGCTAAGTCTCGCTCCGTCTGGGTTCCGCCATATTGATAAAATCAAAATATCCCTGAACCGTTTTAATCTGTTTAATATCGGAGAAATCTGATGCCATCGAGAAGTGATTAAGCCCCGGGTCAGTTAATTAATGTCTTATTAATACTTAAGAAAACATTTCAGGCCCAAATAAGGACCTGCAATAGGCAGATTATATCTTGCATAATTCATCTTTAACTGAGTATCTTTAAAATATGATATAAATAGTCCGTTAATATTAAGTTGCTAAAATAAAATAATTCATGAAATATTTAAAGAAATATGATATTAAACAGATGTTGTTACTTACACCAACAAAATCATTAATATTGTTAGGATCTCTGTTAATCATATCTAGATCAGCCATTTTGATGTCAAGTTTGGTAGTTGGTAGATTCAGATGAAGGCAAAGGGTAAATGTTATTATGTCTGTGGGTGTCGGGCAATTTATACTTTATATATCGATATCATGTGATACAAACATCACCCTAACAAAAAATCTACCAGGACTCCGGAAGACCCGAAGAAAACACATGAGGTTGAACAGGCGACCCTACTTCTTGTCACGTACAACCGGATATTCGAAAACCACGCCACTTGACTCAATTACAGGCTTTATGATATTGCACACACATGCTAGCCATTCGCCCCCTCCCCCACCCCCTGGAAAGTATATCAAGAGAGCACATTAAAATCCTCTGTAGTGGTCATGTTTTGGTTACAACTTGTTGTGCTACTAGGAGGTGGGGTCAAGGTCACTTTCAACCAATTTAAATGTAATTGGTGGGGTCAAGGTCACTTTCAACCAATTTAAATGTAATTGGTAATCTCCGAACATAATTCTATTTCTTCTTTTTGTTGTCTGTGAATCATGCCGTGTTGGTTTGTGGACTCGTAGTCTTCGACGTTTCGCAATAATTATTTGATGTGTATAATATGTGTTATTTCTGTATACGGTGTGTTGCGTTTGGCTCCAATAAAGGGTTTGACGTCCACGCGACAAAAACTACGACATTTCGGGATTAAATGGTTTAATTTTATTTCAATAATTCGCTTGTGCGTAGGGGTCTTAAGTAGTTGGAGGAAACGAGAGGACCCGGAGAAAACCCACGAGGTTGGACACGTAGAACCGGGGACCCCGAAAACACGCCAGTTGAGTTAATGACAAGCTTTATGATACAGTGCACACGTGCTAACCATTCGGTCATACAACCCCCACGTGTGTTAGGTCAGGGGCCCCCACATGCTCAAAGCCCCAGGACCCCGACAATGGTTTATCCAGCGCTGTGTTTGGATACTGTATCCTATAAGCGACTTCCGTTTTACCCGCTTTAATTCGTATATAAATACCAGTGAATATACATGCATGTTGGTCCTTTAGGTAGTTTGCCATCCTATATTTTAAGCCCAGCTTATGTCGACCTACGACGCGATAAAACTGTCGGCGACTAGCTGGAACTGACAACTTATGTCGCTACGGCTGAATTAATCCACGACTGACGCATCCAATAGAAACCAGTTGATCGCCCGGCATCAGTTGAAGATTTGGAGCCACAATTGACCACATGACTGACACGTGATGACCTTCAAAATCGCCTCATTACATGGTTGTTACCACCCCCTGGGTACCACGTGACTAAATAACCGAATCCTGTTGGCTACGTCGGCGAGCTGCCGACTAACACCAGTCGTAAGAGCGCTTATGTCGCCCAAGTACTTACGACTGATTGTATCCACTTGATCGTAGACCAGTCTCCGATTTCCAGCCGCCGACGGTTTTATCGCGTCGTAGGTCGACATGAGCTGGGCTTAATACATGTTTTTAACTATGAAACGGTTTCGCTGCCAATATCAATTACTCCGCTAAAATGTCTTTTCCATTGATTATGTGTAAAAAATACTACAATGTACCAAGTCCTAATACTGGGGGTCTTTTTCACAAAATTTTAACTAGGAGAAAAATCCAAATTTTAGTAATTTGATTGGATAATATTAGATTGATTTTAGTGCTTAGAAAATCAAAATTGAAGTATCTACTAAAATTTGGATTTTATCTATAGTTAAGATTTCGAAAAACAAGACCCTGGCAATGATAAGGTCAAAATACCTCTAAAGCCATAATGGCGGTATAGGCCTATTATATTCAAAATTCGAACATGCTATCGTCTAATTTCTTACTTCTATTCATGTAATTTCTAACTTCCATTCATGTAATTTCTAAATAAAGACAATTTGTACATTTTAATTCTGTTTCATCTTATTTCTATTATGAAGGAGAAAATGTCTACTGTATTGTCGGGGGTTAGGATGGCCTAGTTGTCTAGAGTGTCGTACTGTGACCTCTAGCTGGTCGGTCACCTCTGTCTGTGACATGGAGATAGGGGCGCCTTCTCAACCTCGTGGGTTTCCTCTGAGCCCTCCAGTTTCCTCCCACTGCTAAAGACCCCTACACGCAAGCGAATTATTGAGATAAGATTAAACCCTATGTTAGTCCTGAAATGACCTAGTTTGTGTTGATTGGACGTTAAACCTCATTTCCCTTTCTCTACTTCATTGTCGCTTACATGTTGATGAACGTCATACAAATTTCATCTTCAATAGAAGGCTTGATCTCGCCTTAACTACATACATCTTATAAAGCCGTTCACATAATAACCTGAATATTTTGGCTCTAAGTGTGATTGAGTATAGCCCCAGCCTATGACCAATCAGATTCCTTGGTCGTCTCGCGCTTTCAGAGCTAAAATGTATACCTGTGATAATCGAGTTCCAAAGTTCAAAGTTCGTCCAATAACATACCTTATGAAATCCTCCAAACAACAGCACACGTGATATGGTTTCCAAATAATATTTAAAATATAAGTTGAACAACGTTTGCTTATTTGGTTTTCTAAGACAAGTGCAGGATTTGGAAAATTTGAACATAAGTTTATTCACCAGACAATGAGAGGTAATCGCCATTTCTAAGACTAATTATAATAGCAAGTGATGGAGGACCGCACTACACGCAAAACAAAAAGCTACAAGATAAACCTGCGGACAAGACAGAAAAAAGACATTGCAAAAAATAAACAATTATTAAATCAAGTGAATGGGTCCGGGGGTCAGCCGTAAGCGGCAACTGCGCTGTACAGTCCCGGGCCTGTTGTGGTACACTTAAATGATTTACAAAAAAGACGTAACAAAAACAATGCGACTAATCTTGAAAGTGGTCGTCTCTCCAATGGCGATAGTCAGGTGTTAGAACGTCAAACACTTCAACAATAAGGGCGATAATCCGGACAGAATCTCGGAAAGCGCTAAAATAATACATGTAATATAGTAAGTATTGTGTTGTAGGAGAGAATTTTATTTCAAAGATAAAAGCATTTAATTTCATCCTACAACTGGTAGTCCGTCTCCCGAGGATAAAACAAAATCTTTAAAATATGTATAGCAGTTGTCAGCCGCCCCCCATTCCACAGTATTCCCACCAAAGAAGGTGGAGAAGAAGATGCTGTCGATTTTGACGTTATCTTTAGCTCTCCATCTGATGTTATGACCTTCGTAAACCAACTTCTCATCGATCCACACCTTGGCGATTCCATTAGCTTTACCCACGTCATTTAGTGTCACGTGTTCACTCACTTTCATCCAGACACCCGTTCTCCACCGGAAGTTACTGCGTCCCAAAGATGTTCCTTTGATGGTCGGAGAGCAAATGGCATCGTCTCGCTCACAGAAGTCGTCGACTTGTTGAGGTAAGTAGGCGTAGATTTCCCCGTCCCCTTCTCTGCGCCACATCAACCTGGCCGAGAAGCAAGTGTCCGAGTGACGTCCACCGGAACACCTCGCTTCCTCTCCTCCTGCTAGACCCGGAAGTTTACCACCTCGAACAAAATCAAACCCGGGGCTGAAATAAAGCTGGTAGGAGAAGGTCAAGGACGTGTGCTCTGCTATCGGCTGGCTGTAAAATTGGGCCCCATAATACCCCTGTACGGACGAATAGGTTCCTTTCATATAAAACACCCTTATAACGTCTCTGTTAGGGTCTTCAGGGTCAGCCATAGTCGACAAAGATCCCTTGTTGTAGAATCCATCATCGTGTGGTTTAAAATATTTCAAGGGATCAGAATTAGGGAAGTTGTCAAGTTTCCATAATATATTACCTGTAAGAAAACTAAGATATAAAAACATGATCCAAAATAAGGGTAGGTAAAGGGTTTTTTTAAAACCAGGAATATTTGGTATCTTCCATGTTCCTTGCCCCCCCACCTATACTATATCACATCTCCCATGTTACCCCCTCCCCTCTATACTATATCACATCTTCCATGTTCCTTGCCCCCCCCCCCTCTATACTATATCACATCTTCCATGTTACTTGCCCCCCCTCTCTATACTATATCACATCTTCCATGTTCCTTGCCCCCCCCCTCTCTATTCTATATCACACCTTCCATGTTACTTGCCCCCCCCCCTCTATACTATATCACATCTGCCATGTTACCCCCTTCCCCCCCCCCTCTATACTATATCACATCTTACATGTTCCTTGCTCCCCCCCTCTCTATACTATATTACATCTTCCATGCTCCCCCCCCCCCTCTATACTATATCACATCTTCCATGTTGCCCCCCCCCTCTATACTATATCACATCTTCCATGTTCCTTGCCCCCCCCTCTCTATACTATATCACATCTTCCATGTTCCTTGCCCCCCCCCCTCTATACTATATCACATCTTCCATGTTCCTTGCCCCCCCCCCCTCTATACTATATCACATCTTCCATGTTACTTGCTTCCCCCTCTCTATACTATATCACATCTTCCATGTTCCTTGCCCCCCCCCTCTATACTATATCACATCTTCCATGTTACCCCCTCCCCTCTATACTATATCACATCTTCCATGTTCCTTGCCCCCCCCCTCTATACTATATCACATCTTCAATGTTCCTTGCCCCCCCCCCTCTATACTATATCACATCTTCCATGTTCCTTGCCCCCCCCCTCTAAACTATATCCCATCTTCCATGTTACTTTTACCCTCTCCCTCTATACTATATCCCACCTTCCATGTTCCTTGCCCCCCCCCCCCTCTATACTATATCACATCTTCCATGTTACCCTCTCCCTCTATACTATATCACATCTTCCATGTTACTTGCCCTCCCCTCTATACTATATCAAATCTTCCATGTTACCCCCTCCCCTCTATACTATATCACATCTTCCATGTTCCTTGTCCCCCCCCTCTATACTATATCACATCTTCCATGTTCCTTGCCCCCCCCCCCTCTATACTATGTCACATCTTCCATGTTACTTGCCCCCCCCCTCTATACTATATCCCACCTTCCATGTTACTTGCCCCGCCCCCCTATACTATATCCCATTGATCTCACTGGACTTCTGATTTATTTTGTAACTTGGGTTGCGCATGCTGTGATGCCGGAAGATAAACTTATATTTGTGTCATGCAGCGAAAGTTGAAAGTCAATTATTCCCTCTCACTTGAAACCAATTTTTTGTATGTTTTTTTCTTTCAATTTTATATACACTGATCAGCGCTAGACCACTTCAATCACTGATAAAACAATTAGTGGACATAGTCAATTATTGTCTCGTAATTGAAACAGAGTTTTGGTGATTTTTTAATTCAAAATGGTAACGACCCATACAGTGTTTAGGACGACTAAGCTATTAGTGGGTATATGCTGCATGTCCTGGTAACCTAAGATACTTACTTGCACGTTTGTTGATGGTTGTTCTATTTACCGAGTTAGCCAGGTTTGATGAAACCAAACACAGCACAATAACCAGATGGCTTATCTGTAATAGAATTAACAGTGGATTAACAGGCATGTATCATACAGGCTTCCACAAGGGGGGGGGGAGCGGGCAATTGAATGGCCACTGTAAAGGACATTTTTACTTGTGCGCGGCCAGTTGTTCGTTCGGGTCGGATAAAGAATCTCGGCCCCGTACATCTAAATAAACCGGTGACAGTCGGCGATGAAGAAAATAAACTAAAAAACACGTTGCTAAGGACAACATAACGCTGATTTGGGAAATACTGATTGTCAATCTAGATGTTAATGAAGACACGTGCCCACTGTAGTGAAGACAGTCCCTTATGTGGGTTTATAAGAATCGTCGTGACCCGTATGCGTCGGTATGGACAAATCAAGCGGGGCCATTACCTCGTGATTGAAACAGATTTTTGGTCATTACCCATGAGAAACTTACTTGTACGCTTGTAGATGGTTATTTTATTTACCGAGTTTAATATGAGCCACTGTGACCATCAATTGTGGACAAACAGGAATGAATGAATGAAATGGGGTTTAACGTTCTACTGTTATGCACTTAACCTGAGCTAATTGAAGACGGTGGACAAACAGGAATCTATGATATTGTAATATTACAAATTGTTTCATGGGGTGCCGAGGATTTGTGTCTCAATCATTTGGAGAGAACTCGGGAACGTAGGAGAGAGAGAGAGGGAAATGACTAGGTCATTTCGGGACTAACATATGGTTTAATTTTTTATTTCAATAATTCGCTTGCGCCTAGGGGTCTTTAACAGTGGGAGGAAACCGGACTGGAACGAGGTTGAGAAGGCGCCCCTATCTCCATGCAACATACGCTCACACCAGGGCTCGAAACCACAGTCGCAAGCCAGAGGTGGCCGGCCAGCTAGAGGTCGAAACGCGGCACTCTAGACCACTAAGTCATCCATCCCACCCTCCCAGGAACTTAGGCAACTTTTGTCCCAATCCGTTTGTACTTGCTTTATTTATGTTCTAGTTCACTGTTTAAACCAAAGTAAAAGAAACAAAAGGTAATAAATGAATACTTACTTCCAGAGCCATATTGAAATCCCTCTGTTAAAATACAAAGAAACCGTCGTATCCACCTAAATACCCGGGCTGATTGATTAAATATGGTTTACTGCTGATAAGATAAAAATAGGACATGCGCTACTAGTAATGGAATAACCCTAACTAGTTCTTCACCGACTATCTTAAACTAAACTTAGAAAAATATACTGGACCTTTCAGATAGAAATAAGAACATGACAGCTGGAAAATTGTTTTTTACGTTGATTATAATCATAGATTTGGGCTACATTCGTCAAGGTTATTGGTTATTAGTGATTAGTCAGGAATTAAATAGGTTGAGCCCAACCAAAAAAAAACATGTTTTGCTACAAAATGATATTAAAAAAAGTACATGTACATGTATATACATTTCAATCCCTTTTAATTTGGTTCTGTTATCCTCCCAGTCCGCGTTGTTTTACCACAGCTGTGATATGTGACAAGGAGTAGGATCTCCTGCACAAACCCGTGGTTGATCGCCGGTTTCTGCCAACAACTACAGTACAGACCCTTACACGCAATAAAATAGATTCATATAGTTCAGAACTGACCTAACCCGAGGTGTGACTGAAGAAAATAACCCGAGAAAACCGAGGCAGGTTCTGTTATTATCTTCCCAGTCAGCGATGTTTCACCACAGAACAAAGAGATTGCAGTTTATGGCTTTGGTCGTTTTCTATCATGACCCCGAATTTGGATCTTTTTGTGCATACCGTCTTCGTTAGCCCAGTTCGAGGCAGAACAGTAGGACGTTAAACACCTGTCTTCGTTAGCCCAGTTCGAGGCAGAACAGTAGGACGTTAAACACCATTTCATTATATTTCATTTCTTTTGAGCATAGACCCGGGTTTGACCTTTTCCAAAATAACCTTCACCTATTTCAGTTGTTAAACCCACATTTAACCGTTGCACCCAAACCAAACACCCATATCCCCGTTCCACCCAAGCCAAACCCACACCCGTTGAACTAAACCAAATAAAAATAAAAATATTTTTTGTTGGCTTCTGCAAACGACAATAGCTGTGAAATGCATGGACGGCGAAAAGATTTGAATCCGGACATAAATCTACTGTCGGCTAGTATAAATAGCAGGGAAATATTCCGAATAAATAGTAGGAATATGTTTAAATGCGCATTCCGAATAAATAGTAGGAAAATGTTTAAATGCGCATTCCGAATAAATAGTAGGAAAATGTTTAGATGCGCTTTCCGAATAAATAGTAGGAAAATGTTTAAATGCGCATTCCGAAAAAATAGTAGGAAAATGTTTAAATGCGCTTTCCGAATGACCACCCTTGTTCTCTTTAAAAAGTGAAAACTTGAGAAACAAGCCCAATCTTGGGAATGTGCCATTTACCTCACATGGCGATTACAGTGACCTTGGTATTTTAGATAAGGATGATTTATTCTATCAGTCACGTGACAGGTATTATCTTATCATTATGTTGAATTTAAACATTTAAGTTTACCGGTGCTATAAATACATAGTTTATATTTCAACTACAGTTTGTCAACTATAACAAGTAAGTCTTCTCTTCTTAACTTAAAAACGGATTTTAATCTTCATAAGTCTTCTCTTCTTAAGCATTAACGTTTACTGCAACAGTTCCTTGAATCACGGGGGATCGGATTGGCGAATTGTTAGCACATGTGCGCTGTATCATAATGCATGTATGTGACAAGGAGTAGGGTCGCCTGCCCAACCTCGTGGGTTTTCTCCGGGCCTTCCGGTTTCCTCCCACTGCTAAAGATCCCTACGCACAAACGAATTATTCAAATTAAATTAAACCATATGTTAGTCCTTAAATGACCTAGTTTGTGTCGAGTGGACGTTAAACCCCATTCTCTCTCTCTCTCTCCCTCTCTCTCTCTCTCTATCATTTGCATCTTTGTTTTAGAGTAAAACTTAGGCGGCTATGATATTGCAGTAGGCACAGTTGGTATAATTATTTACAGGCTTACCTTATCAGATATGTTGCAATCTTCAATAATTTGGTATACTGTCAGTGAGTCACTCACTGTTGGGGGAAAAATTCAGCAATCAGTGAAGCGTGTATAAGAATAAAGCCGGATGTATACAACTGACTGACTAGAAACGAACTGGAAGTGAGACCGGCTAACCTCTCCAGGTCATAAGCCTCCATATCCACCATCTTTGTTTGACAAGTTGGCAACCAGTATGGCGGCTTGAGGGCGTTCATTTTTTTTTATTTAAATATTTCGGTATTTTTGTAACCGGGGTTCAGCTTTAAAACGAATACTGGAAAATATGTACGAGTTGGGCCTGTGCCCCGGATCTAATTGGGTCCTAGTGACACCTCTGATACAAGCTTGTATCCTATCTTGTACAGTAATTATACAAGCTTGGATCCTATCCAGTAATTATACAAGCTTGTATCCTATCTTGTACAGTAATTATACAAGCTTGGGTCCTATCTTGTAGATGACGAAGATGATGAATGTCTGGTTGTTGTTTGTTGTTGGGGTGAATCTGGTGAACGTCGAGGATGGTAAAAGCGTCAGTAAACGAGCAGGTGAGAATCTTCGTCATTCAAACAATATTCATTCTTTAAAGTTATATATCGGCACGGATTATTATGTTTACAACCCCCGACGTATTATTTGGTTGGGAGGGGGGGTGGGTCTTCATTCATTCTTTAAAGTTATATATCGGTACGGATTATTATGTTTACAACCCCCGACGTATTATTTGGTTGGGAAGGGGGGGGGGTCTTCATTCATTCTTTAAGGTTATTCATCAGCACAAAATAGATATGCAATGATTTCAACCCCCGACGTATTATTTGGTTGGGAAGGAGGGGGGGGGGTCTTCATTTAGTTCTGTCTACATCTCGAGACTCTGACGAAATCTGCAGGTCCTAGCCCTTACCCTAACCCGAAATCCACATATGACGTCATAAAATGCTAAGGACCGGCTTCGACGTAGCGTTCCCAGTCAAGAAAAGTATGTGTACGTTGTGAAAGTTTGAAAAATATAGGTCTGCCATTTTATACGTTTAGTAGTTAGAGGCGGATCATGCGAAGAGGACTGACTGAATTGAGGCAGAAATGAACATTGTCACATGACCGAAGAACTGTTTTAAAGAGAGGTTTACACCCATTCCATTTGGTTTTCTATTTTAGATACAGTTTTATGGCACGTGGATCATTACAATAACTTTGATACGTTGTACCATTTTAAACCTCTAGAGGTAGGATTTTATAATCATGGATCCCTTTCAAGCTTTGCGGACCCTACCGACAGCGACAGGAGAGTTATCAGAATCTTCTACATGAAGGGGTCGTATTCCAAGACAAAGGGATACCGAGGAGCCCAGTTTTACACCACCCCTACCATGACTCCACAGACGTCTGCGAAATTCTCCTATGAGGTATACTTCGCCGATGGGTTTGATTTTGTCAAAGGTGGTATGCTCCCTGGACTGGCTGGAGGGGAGCTCGGGGCATGTTCCGGTGGGACTAATTCAGATAATTGTTTCTCATCCCGATTCAGATGGCGGGAAAATGGTGACGGTGATGTATATGCTTACATACCAAAGCCATCGAGTACATTATGCGGCCACAAAGATGTCACCTGCTCCTCAACCCACAACACTGCTTCCTTTGCTGACGGGAGATTCAGATTTAAGAGTGGGCAATGGATGAAGGTAACTCAACATGTTGGTTTAAACGATGTTGGTAAAGACAATGGTTTCCTGGAGATCTATTTAGATAATAAACTGGTTTATACGCGACATGACATCACCTGGAGAAATAAAGACGACGTTAAAATCACCAGTATCTTCTTCTCAACCTACTTTGGCGGATCTTCGTCGGCGTATGCGGCTGCTGAGGACACCTACACTTATTTCAGAGATTTTGTTTTAACAACCGGAGATTCTTCCCATATCGTTGGTTAAAGAGATTTGAAATATAATAAAATAATTCTGTGCAAACTGTTGTTGTTTTTTCTAGAATCTCGAGTAAAACATCACGATTTCTAGCTATAGATGTTTGCTACCCTTTTTTATATTTGGTATCCTAGTATATAATCCAAACCCTAATCCACGGGTTAGGGTTAGAAAAATAAGGCGGCCCGAGAAATGGCGCCCCACCCCCCAACAAGAAACTTGACAGTCTTTATAAAATGATACACTTAATTATGATCAATATCTGTAATTTGGGCATTATATTTGCGCCCCATGACTCTTCTGCAGCCCCACTTTTAAATCCTACATCAGTCTCTGTCCCCCCCCCCACCATCATCCCCACGATTTTCATGTCAAGGCTACATTTTGTCACGTAATCAAATAATCGGCAAGAGCTACTTTGGTCAATTCGGTTCCAATTCACGAAATGATTCTCTCGAAGTCGCCTTTCACACGCTCTGTTGGTACCTGTACTATAGATTCCTGTTGGTAAGGGCCAGAACTTTAAATGTTCACCTACACGAGGACAGGGAAATGGGGATTAACGTCTACTCGACACAAACCAGGTCACCTCGGAACTAATATATGCATCTATTTTATTACTTGTGGTAGGGGTTAGGGCAATATTTGATACCTCTAGTCAAAGACAACCTCAATTAAGCAAGCATTTTAAAATTTCCCCTGGGTGCTTGTTTAATACAAGTTCTACTGTATATACATTTGTAATATCATTTTGTAGCAAAAAATGTTGTTTTGGTTGAACTCAAATCTATGATTATAATCCACATACCAAAGAAACAACGTATTTTCTTCCGGCTGTCATATTCTTATTTATATCTGAAAGGTCCAGTTTATTTTTCTTAGTTTAGTTTAAGATAGTCGGTGAAGTACTAGTTGGGGTTATTCCATTACTAGTAGCACATGTCCCATTCTTATCTTATCAACAACAGCAAACAATATTTACCCAGTGGCTGCCAGGCAGGATACGCCCACATACAAGAGTTGGATAGAGAACAAGCTAAAAAGAATGTGATTTTTCCTACAATTATGGGCCATAATTCATGAAGTTACAAATCAATACGCGGAAATATAGAATGCAACCAAGATCTTTGGGTTATAAACATGCATTTCAAGTTACATCAAAATAGGATTAAAATCGTGACCTCTACAATGTCCACAACCTTTATATACCATATTTTTACATATTTTGTCAGACAGTTTTGGTCCGATTTTCACGAAATTCAAACTTAACCTTCATTACGATGTAACGGTAATATAATCAAACGGGTTTTTTTTATCGGATAATAATTGTGAACTCCAGAGGGGCCACAAGCTAAAATAGGGGATTTTTCGTATAATCAGGGGCCATAATTCGGGAAGTTACGATCCGATATGCACAAATATCGACAGGAACCACGATCTGTGGGTTATGAACATGCATTTAAAGTTTCATCAAAATCGTTTCAAAATTGTGACCTCTACAGTGTTCACAAGCTTAAAACGTGATTTTTCGTACAACCCGGGGCCTTAATCCATGAATTTACACTCCGATATGCTAATATCGAACGGAAGCGAAATCTTATGGTGATATACCTCTATTTCAAGTATCATTAAAATCGAATAAAAACTGTGACCCGTAGTGTGTTCAAAAACAATTGTGGGCGTATAAAAAAATCATCCCGGGTATTTAGTGGATAAAACGGTATATTTGTATGGTAATAAGACGGTATATTTGTATGGTAATAATATGGTAATAAGATGGTATATTTGTATGGTAATAAGACGGTGTATTTGTATGGTAATAAGATGGTATATTTGTATGGTAATAAGATGGTATATTTGTATGGCAATACGATGGTGTATGGTAATAAGACGGTATATTTGTATGGTAATAAGATGGTATATTTGTATGGTAATAAGATGGTATATTTGTATGGTAATAAGATGGTATATGTGTATGGTAATAAGACGGTATATTTGTATGGTAATAAGATGGTGTATGGTAATAAGATGGTATATTTGTATGGTAATAAGATGGTATATTTGTATGGTAATAAGATGATAATAAGACGGTATATTTGTATGGTAATAAGATGGTATATTTGTATGGTAATAAGACGGTATATTTGTATGGTAATAAGATGGTATATTTGTATGGTTATAAGATGGTATATTTGTATGGTAATAATATGGTAATAAGATGGTATATTTGTATGGTAATAAGATGGTATATTTGTATGGTAATAAGACGGTATATTTGTATGGTAATAATATGGTAATAAGATGGTATATTTGTATGGTAATAAGATGGTATATTTGTATGGTTATAAGATGGTATATTTGTATGGTTATAAGATGGTATATTTGTATGGTAATAAGATGGTATATTTGTATGGTAATAAGATGGTATATTTGTATGGTAATAAGATGGTATATTTGTATGGTAATAAGACGGTATATTTGTATGGTAATAAGACGGTAATAAGATGGTATATTTGTATGGTAATAAGATGGTATATTTGTATGGTAATAAGATGGTATATTTGTTTGGTAATAAGATGGTATATTTGTATGGTAATAAGATGGTATATTTGTATGGTAATAAGATGGTGTATGGTAATAAGATGGTATATTTGTATGGGAATAAGATGGTATATTTGTATGGTAATAAGATGGTAATAAGATGGTATATTTGTATGGTAATAAGATGGTATATTTGTATGGTAATAAGATGGTATATTTGTATGGTAATAAGATGGTATATGGTAATAAGACGATGGTAATAAGACGGTATATTTGTATGGTAATAAGATGGTATATTTGTATGGTAATAAGATGGTATATTTGTATGGTAATAAGATGGTATATTTGTATGGTAATAAGACGGTATATTTGTATGGTAATAAGATGGTATATTTGTATGGTTATAAGATGGTATATTTGTATGGTAATAATATGGTAATAAGATGGTATATTTGTATGGTAATAAGATGGTATATTTGTATGGTAATAAGACGGTATATTTGTATGGTAATAAGATGGTATATTTGTTTGGTAATAAGATGGTATATTTGTATGGTAATAAGATGGTATATTTGTATGGTAATAAGATGGTGTATGGTAATAAGATGGTATATTTGTATGGGAATAAGATGGTATATTTGTATGGTAATAAGACGATGATAATAAGACGGTATATTTGTATGGTAATAAGATGGTATATTTGTATGGTAATAAGATGGTATATTTGTATGGTAATAAGATGGTATATTTGTATGGTAATAAGATGGTATATTTGTATGGTAATAAGACGGTATATTTGTATGGTAATAAGATGGTATATTTGTATGGTTATAAGATGGTATATTTGTATGGTAATAAGATGATGGTAATAAGATGGTATATTTGTATGGTAATAAGATGGTATATTTGTATGGTAATAAGACGGTATATTTGTATGGTAATAAGATGGTATATTTGTATGGTTATAAGATGGTATATTTGTATGGTAATAATATGGTAATAAGATGGTATATTTGTATGGTAATAAGACGGTATATTTGTATGGTAATAAGATGGTATATTTGTATGGTAATAAGATTGTATATTTGTATGGTAATAAGATGGTATATTTATATGGTTATAAGATGGTATATTTGTATGGTTATAAGATGGTATATTTGTATGGTAATAAGACGGTATATTTGTATGGTAATAAGATGGTAATAAGACGGTATATTTGTATGGTAATAAGATGGTATATTTGTATGGTAATAAGATGGTATATTTGTATGGTAATAGAGGGAGTTCAATATTTGACCCCTATATCTCGACAATGCCCCCTCAAACGCCTGATCACCACCCATATTAGAAATCTACACAAAAAAACTGGTCTAGGAAAACTTGGCGACCCCCCCCCCTCCTCAGCCACCGGACCATATTTTGTATTTTACTAGAGGGAGTTCAATATGGCCGTGGAAGAAAATATTCGTTTATTACGTTTTATTTCTGTTACTTCATCAATCTAAGTCAGTAATTCAAAACCTTTTTCTATCAACAACACCTTGAAACAATTTGAAATCTCCGAGGACTCCCATATCTGAAATTTGTCTGGTTCTGACCTTGGTGACGCTGCTAGTAGTTGGATACTTAGCAGTTGATTTTACTATTGTTTCAAATACATGGTACTATGATGACCAATACAATAGAACAATGCCAAAGTGGATATTCACGCCGATCTACTGGAACAACAAACAATTCTTTGTTGTGTACAATTTTGTGGGGATGCCCGGTATATTTCGCCCTTTGCCAGTCTTACTAGTTATAGTACTCTATGTGGCCATCATCTTACAGATGCGACGAAGGAACCGATGGCTAAGTGACGTCACATATAGCGCCAGTAAATAGTCCGATTAACTACTAATCGCTAACTGCATTGCAAAGCATTACCCTAAAGGCACAATGCCACTCTGACTGTAAATGGGTAATTTGTCCAAATCTTCAAATTGTACCATTATGCAATATCTTCATTCATTAGTGGAATATACATGTTCTTGTCAACGGTATTTTTAAAAAATGGAGAAATTCGGTTGGTAAAACCAGTCAATCAAATCTGGACCTAATTATCTCCCTTGATAGAAATTGCTCTGAGATAATTTGGTATTTTAAAATATTTTTGAACCCTCTGGACAAGTAAAATAGGATGTAATGGATAAACATCTAGTACCTATAATAGGGCTTTAATTTTTTTTCTGTAGTTGTCAAGCCAGCAAGAGTGGTATCGTCCCTTTAAAACAGGGCATCATATTGGACCAAATAATTTTTACGTAACGTTACGTCATGGCTCACGATTTTTTTTATGCCCAATTAACCAGTGTATAGCAGAATATTGCGCTCAGTAATTATTTTGGTTTGAAGTATTTCACTCTATTCTATGAATGTTATACATCATATATAGTTAGTCATAACGTATAGATTGATTACCTCTCTTATCATATATTAGTTTAAAATATTACACTCTATCCTATGGATATTATTATATATGAATACTACTATATCTTTGCTTTGACATATTGAACTCTATTCTATAAATATTATACATTGTTTATAATTGATTAACAGTTATATTGATTAATTTACCTGATCAAATTTACCATGGAATATAGCATCAAATAAAACAGATAGAGGTGAGCAGTAATTATAGATACATAATATTACATTTAATGCGTTGTCTTCATACACTTTTCTCTTTAAGTAAACCAAAAAAGGACACGGATACCAGTCGAAAACACGACGCGGCATTACACCGAATTCTTGGATGTCAACCGCTGTTTTGGTTTTCCTGAACTGGTTCTGGGTATCTCCCATTCCATATTCGCCAGTCTGAGATGTTCCGCGTGCGACTTAGTAATAGTTCTGTCGAGCTGGTTTCTTATTTTATATGACACAGGCGAGGTTTTTTCGATAATTCTATAATGGACGTCATCCTTAATCTTTTTCGATAGTACGTCATGTAAAACTCTGTGGAATCTCTCTGCCTTCGCATTTGCCTGCGGATGGTAGAATGATGTAAGGATGTGACCTATATTTGATCTTTCTAAAGTCTGGCGAACTAATCGGTTACAATTTTCCGTACCGTTATCGCTGAAAATTACCATTGGGCAACCATAGCGCGGAAATATTTCGTCTATTATAAGATGGGCGACATTTTCCCCAGTCTAATCTTTTACAGGAGAGCTTTCACACCAACCCGAGTACCAACAAACAAAGGAGATTATATACCTATTGTCTGATAGGGTAAGTGGGTAAGGTCCTGAAAGATCCACGCTTAACTTAGCGAATGGATACGGTGGGATGTCCGTATTCTGTAATGGAGGTTTCTGTTTTATCAACGATCGTGATTGACACGTAACGCATTCCGATACGTATTTATAAATTCGTTTATACATCCCTGGAAAGTAATATTTTTGTTTTATGGAATCAAAGGTGCTATCAATACCAAAGTGGCCTTGTTCGTCGTTGTATTGCTTTAATACTTCCTCAACCAAATGTCCCGGTATGTACAGCCTAAGGACAGGCTCGTCGTTAGGATTCGAGATATAGTATAAGATATCTTCTACTAGTAAATACTGGTTTTGACTAGATTTAATTTTACCGGTTATTAGTTCTGTTATCAGTTTCGCTATTTGATTACTAGAAATTGTTACAAAAAACTTGACCACAATTTTCATAATAAAAAACGTTCCATAAAAAATCGAAATTTCAAAAAGACCCGGAAAGTATTTTGAATGAATTGTATTATGTATGCCAATGCCATACTTCTGATAAATTGTCCTTAGCCCGACAAATTGTACACACTTTGAAAAAATCTACAGCTAAAAAACTCGGTGTCCTCATACAGGACATCATCCATTCTAATCAACTAAATGAACACTTTCTACGATGTTATTACCGATTTGATAAACAGTAAATTTTCACCCAATTATTCGATAGAGCATCATAAAGTGCATAAGAAAAAACCTGACGTGCTATGTAAAATCCTTTTCACGGATAAACATATAAAAGACATTGGACTGAATAGAATCTTCAGAGACCGTTCAGTAATAAAATCTATACCAGATACTATTCCTAAAATTTCACTTAAAGTCGTATACAAATTTTTACCTCCTATCTGTAATAAAATATTTAACTACCATGAAACTATCGAAAACCTAAAGGTACAAGAATTTATTGCAAATTACGATAATACTACATGTCAATGCACCAACTCTCCCTTTAAAGATACATTTCATGACCATATACTGACAGGAAACTTTGACATTATCGAAGACAAAAATCTTAGAAATCTCTTCAGATTGGGACCACAATTTCGGGAACAGCCAAATAGAACTAATTTTAAAAAATTACATAATGATCTCAAATCCCAAATTAGGAAATGCATTGTAGCCTGATCTGATAAATTTCGTGCACCTCTTGAGTCTTTTGGAGAGTAGGAAAATACTGTGTTTGGTCTCTTGTCAAAAAGAATCAAATATATCAAACTGAAACCAAGACACCCGCCACCAGAGGTTCCAAAAAATGCATCTGCAGTTGAGTGTCTTGCCACTCTCCAAGAGAGATTTGTTCTAACACCTGTCGATAAGGCCAGTAATAACATTGCCTTTATCTGTAAAAAGTACTTTATTAAAAATATTCTGACTGAAGTTGGACACAAATAATGACACTTATAAATGCATTACGGATTTAACTAAACAAGATATTTTGCACAACCAATACTCTTTCAACAAGAGTAATGATATTAAAGACAATGTGAAAATAGATGCACTACCCAAATTTCATAAAAACCCAGTAAAATTTAGATATATAATATCCTCCAGTGTTTGCCAGACAAAACCCCTTGCACAGACTATCACGACAGGCCTTAAATTATGCCAAACCCAACATGCAATTTGGTGCAAAACACTTCGAAATTACACTGGTATTAATAGTTTTTTCATTATTGATAAAAACAAACCTATAGTAGAGACTATAGATAAAATCTAAAATAAAGATAATGCAAAAACAATAGAAACGTTCGATTTTTCTACTTTGTATACTATGCTCCAACATGCAGATCTTAAAAATAATTTGGATTGGTTTGTAGATAAAGCCTTTAATGGAGCTTTCGGGAAAGGCAGACACTTGATGGCCATTTACTCTCAAGATGCTAGATGGATCATAAAACCTCGCAATGCCGAAACTGTAATTTTTGATAAAGAAAATTTTAAAACATAATACATTTTCTCATTGACAATGCCATATTTGAGGTTGGGGATCAGATAATACAGCAAACTATTGGTTTACCAATGGGAACTGACCCCGCCCCATTTATGGCAAATGCACATTTACATAAATATGAATTCTACTTTCAGGACCATAAAATAAAAACAGATTACAAAGTAGCTAAAAGTCTCAACTACACCTTCCGTTACATTGATGACATAACACCCAACAATGATAATGGAAATTTCAATAAATATAAAAGTGAAATATATCCCCCTGAACTAATATTAAATAAAGAAAGTTCCGGCACCCAAAATGCATCTGTTCTTGACCTGGACATCAATATCATTAACAATAAATTTAATGTTGGTATTTTCGACAAAACGGAGAAGTTCGGTTTTGAAGTAGTAAAATATCCGCCAATTTATAGTAACATACCAGATACCACACTATATAATGTTTTCTATTCACAAGCATTACGATTTTTGACCGTATGTAACAATTAAGAACTATTTCTTTCCCGAATAAAATCCCTGTTTTTGAAATGCACTGCCAAAGGAGGTACACAGTTACGCATATTTAAAGAAATTTCGAAACTTCCGTTTCATCAATATACCAAGTTTAACATGTCTTATAAGTATATAACCGAGTACATATTGGATAATTATCCAATTTAATTTAGTTTAATTGTATAGTTACGTAACCCTGTTTGGATTATCGCCCTTATTGTTATTATTTTATGACTTCATAAATACACTTACATTGTATGCTTTCTTCTACATTCCTGTTTTGCATTGCTTGTATGGGGTATTAAGTATTATGTTTTGTGCAATTATACAACTTCACATTCTGATTGGTTGTTAAACTTATAGCTTTTAGCATTATTCAATCTTGATTATCTCCCTTTTGGTTAAGATATTCTATTGACGTCATTGATAACATTACGACGTATTTACGTCACACCATTCAGTTAGCAGACAACTGCCTCACGAGGCAGTCTACATTTTATTTGCTTCTTTGTATTCGGTTGTTTGTGCGTTTTCTTGTACGAGTGAAATATGTTCCTTCAATACATTCACTATACATCTATTTAATTGAACATTTTACATTTCACCGATGGTTACTTGTAGGTCTATAGTTAAATTATTATTATTTATTTACTACAGTATGCTTACATTCGTATTGCTTGTAGAATAATATGAATGTAAGCATACTGTAGTAAAAAAATTATGGCAGACCATGACTCATGCAGACATCACATAATGTTTTTCCTGATCATTTTCAATTTTGAGTGAAGTCTGTGTTACTTCAGACCCGGGACTGTACAGCGCAGTGGACGCTTACGGCTAGCCCCGGATCCATTCACTCTTTTTTGAATTGATTTTTGTTTGTTTTGTTTGCTGTTTCGTAGTATCATGTCTTGTCGTTATTTTTTCTTTATGTAAATCATATGTGGCGCAGTCCCCCTGCACTAACTATTAGATTGTTCTATTTTAACATCGTAATCTTTGATTTTGATCTTAGGTTCTCTAAGTTCTTCAACCTCGTTAACTTCGCATATTCTCTTGGATTAAATGAATTTGAATTAAATGCATTAATTTCAAAAGTGTTATCACTTATTTTCGGTTCGACTTCGCTATCTTCCGGCCTATCAATATTATTGAAGGAAGCTTTAGGTACACTCGAAAGGAGGTCTGCACACAGATTGCTCTTCCCAGGAATATATTTTATTTTGCAGTTATACCCGGCAACGCCTAAAGCCCAAAATTGAATTTTCTTATTCTGCATAGCCGATTCCAGAAGATATTTCAACGGTTGATAAACCTTACGCTATGGAGATAATAGTCCAATTTCTGCAACGTGTAGTGTATCGCGAAGGCTTCTTTTTCCGTCGTACTACATCGCGTCTGACAATCACTTAGTTTGTGAGATAAGTAATAGACGGGGAGCTCCTCATTTGGATATGCCTCACTGGGTTGCACTAAGACACTTCCTACACACGTATCGGACGCGTCGGTGTATAGGATATACATGCGGTTGGGATCCGGGTACTTAAGGAGAGGTACCAAAGTTAAACTTTCCTTGAGATCGTCAAAGGCTGCCTGGCATTTCTCATCCCAATTGAACCTCGCGAACTTCTTTGTCAGTTCTATTATTGGTTCCGCTATTTTTGAGAAATTTGGTATAAAGCGTCTATAGTAGCTACATATGCCTATAAAGCTACGAGTTTCTTTGACGCTTGTGGGCGGAGCCATATATCTAATGGCCTTTACCTTGTCTGGATCTGGTTTTATTCCGCTAGGCATTATCACGAAGCCCAAATAGTTCGTTTCCTCTTGCAACTTTTGAGCTTCAATCCATGTTGCCTTAACCTGTCAAACACGATTTCTATGTGTTTAAGGTGTTCTTCTAACGTTCGCGAATAAATTAGTATGTCGTCCAAATATACCATGGCAAAATCCTCCAAGTCTTGCAAGGCTATTCGCATTAAAAATTGGAAAATTGAGGGGCATTACAAAGCCCGAAGGGCATAACGTTAAATTCAAAGAGCCCTTTATGACACGCAAACGCTGTCTTTTCTTTGTCCTCTTGGTTTAGTGCTATTTGACAAAACCCACTTTTTAAATCGCAAGTAGTAAAGTACTTGGCTTTGTCTAGCATGTTCAGTATGTCGTCGATGATTGGAATAGGGTTAGAGCACGGGCGACTTATCCTATTCAATTGTCTAAAGTCAACGCAGAAACGTTTCGAGGCATCCTTTTTATCGACGATTACCACCGGAAAACTCCAGGGGGAAGAAAATCGTCTTATTATACCTGAGGATAGCATAGCATTTATTGCTTTATTCACGACCTCCCTTTTACCTAACGGGGTCCTATATGGCCGGAGTTTTATTGCCGGATGATCGCCGGTATCTATTTTCATCGACCTAAAATCATTATCATCCTTTGCGAAAAGGTCCCTATGTTTAATGATTAGACGGCTGACTATTTCTTTATGCCTCGGGGCAACAGTAAGTTGGCTTAGTAGTTCACTGTTACTTTCTGCTTGACTGGTTCTGTTATTTATTGCGGCTATATCCTTGTCACGGCACCAAATTCACCTCTATGTAGTACTGCAGAGGGTATAATAAGTCAACCAGTTTCTTTTTATGAATATAGAATATATCCTTTTTATGTACTCGGGAATAACAAAAAGTCCACCACCGTAATATACAAGTATACAATAGTATATAACTTCACGTTGTGTGTATCGAATCGTCTATTCGTTCCGTCAGCTTGTCTTGGGTATCGACCGGTTGCCTGATGTAGAGAGTACCTTGTAGCAGTTTGGTACTGCCTAGCTTTCTGTCTCCTGGCCTTATAAAGGTACCAGGGGAATTTGGGGAACACGATGCCCGGAGGACATCGTGTGGTCGTTAAAAAAAATACTGTCAGAATAATGGTGATTTTGACAACCTGTGGCTATTAATTACTAAGGTCTATTGTTTAACCCTACATCGATTCATTGTATAATCACCTGGACAGTGACCTGACCTATTATCGAGTTTAACCTATATATAGTACAAAGATGCTACTATTTTACACCACAACAAGAGTCCAGAATTGGTGAAAGGGATCCGACTGTGTCCAAGACTTTGAAAATCCGATGGAGTACCCAAATCACCGCCGCTGGCAGATGTAGTCCTCGGTCCGACCATACTCAAGCGTGCACGCTCTGTATCTTAAAGCGCGAGAAAAAGCCTGTCATTGAGTCAAGTGGTGTGGTTTCGAATCCCCGGTTGTACGTGGCAAGGAGTAGGGTCACCTGTCCAACCTCCTCCGGTTCCTCCCACTGCCAAAGACCCCTACTCGCAAGCGAATTATTGAAATAAAGTTGAACCATGTTAGTCCCAAAATAACCTAGTTTATGTCGAGTGGATGTTAAACCCCATTTCTCTCCCTTTGTTGAGTTCATATAACAAGAAGAAAAACACGAGGATTTGATCAATGACGGTGTTTAATGATATAAAAAGGAGATTTTATTGTACAGCTTATTTCAGTCTAATATTGGTAAATAAAGTTTTCACAACAAATGGAGAAATAATAAAACAAGCAGGAAATAAAATAATTAGAAAATTTGTTTCGAGTATTAATATAAAAGCTAGAAAGAATCAGTATAATTTATATAATAGGCTTTACAAGAAGAAGTCTGGTTGTTAACCAGGCACAGTTTACACAATCTGATTAAAACACAGATCCATACTTCACTGAATTACAACCACCTTGTCGAAATTATTTATAACATTTTGAGACATGCTTTTGTATTTCTATCAATTTCAATCAGTTAAGATTCGGAACGCCCAGACATAGAACGTCCTATATAAACACTTCTAATACTGTTACTAGTTGCCATAGTAATTCAGTTACCATGAATCGAAGGTACCACGGGTTACAAGCATACCAATGACGGAACCCTCTCAAATACTTCTAATATTGTTACTGGTTGCCATACCAATGACGGTACCCTCCTAAACATGCTGAATATAATTGGTGATGTAGAATATAACTTAGTAACTATTTCCTGGTGATAATCAAATTTCAAAATTAACATGAATTGGCCTCGTTTATTAGGCTGGTTTAGCTGATCAGCAGATTATGTGTTTTAATAAATGGGCCTAGTTTAGCTGATCGGCAGATTACAGGAAGCAATTTATTTTATACAGGCAACAAAGTAAGGCATAGTAATAAAATTATTCAAATACTGGGTACTCTGATGCTTTCTAGAACACCCGATAACACTTCCCATGTCTAGCAGATTATTCTTACGTCGGTATCCTAAACTAAATACATAAATAAAATATTGAACATATTCGTATATACACTAACAGCTCAAATATACAATTAAAATACTCAACAAACTGGAGTTAACTCCCTTAGACATAATCAGCCTACATTATATATGTATTCAACAAATATACTGTAACTAAGCAGTATACTGTAACTAAGCAGGCTGGTCTCGGTTTAATTTAAAACTAAAATATACAATTCATTTATAATACTCAATACAATTTCAATTTAAACAAAGGTTATCTCCCTTCCTACATAATTTAAACAGGGTTATCTCCCTTCCTACTTAATTTAAACAAGATTATCTCCCTTCCTACATAATTTAAACAGGGTTATCTCCCTTCCTACATAATCTCCTTCAATCAGCAAACATTTTTTATACAGCAGATCACAGATAAATATATTTGTGCAAGGAATCTAAAAGCAGTATGGGGGGAATTAATTCATCCGGTTTGGTCTAAATTTCAATAAATTAATAGACTGTATTTACGCCAACCTATTATGCCTTGATATCCAGTCTAAAGATATATAGATCCGGTTATCCAGTGTATGGATATATAGACCAGGTTATCGAGTGACAGTAAATCTGTTTCTATGGCTACAATGAGTTGATGTTGATATAAATAAATAAATATTATAGTAAATTGAGCACTCATTGATATCATCTACTACTTATCAGGTTATAGTACTTGCAACCAAAAATAGGTTGCCTGGCAACGAAACATACGCCTACAGTTATAGTACTTGGAACAAAAAATAGGTTGCCTGGCAACGAAACATTCGCCTACAGTTACAGTACTTGGAACAAAAAATAGGTTGCCTGGCAACGAAAAATACGCCTACAGTTATATTACTTGGAACAAAAAATAGGTTGCCTGGCAACGAAAAATACGCCTACAGTTATATTACTTGGAAAAAACTTGGAACAAAACAAAAACCAGAACTCCAACTTTATACACTTTCAAATATTGCCAGGATGTTTTAAAATCAGTATAACGTCTATATCAACCAAAATACGAACACGAACAACTGCCAATATGTAAATATGTATATATCAAATGTTGTAGATTAAGTATTCATTTTTTGTTTTATTGTTTACTCACTTATGTCTTTTACATATTTATATTAATTCTGTTATTAAGAAGAGAGGTCATATAGGCTGTGCCTGTTCCTCTATCCCTTTCAATATCTCAATAAAATATTGTTTAAATAAAAAAAATTGCCAGACCAAATATTTTATTTCAATATAACAAATTACTTTAAAGTATTACAGGCGGGACTGGGTTTTTCTCATCTATTTATTTCTTACTTTTATGAAATAAAACTTTATTTAAACAGAAAAAGATGACAGATCTGGTTTTAATATCGGCTTGTACTTGAATTTTATAGATGACTAACAAACTCGGACTGGCAACAAATCGTGTGAATCGGAGTCCTGGAACAAAATCATCAACAAATAAAAACAACAAATATTAAATATAAATCATGAGCCGGGGGGATTTAACTAAGTAGTTAACGGGACAATTATACGAGGGAAAACACTCTCGGCAAATCTCAACAGATTCCGGTAACCTACATCAAATCTCGGATGTATGACAGTCAGTGATATGTACCTACGCCCATACATTTTCCATTTGGAACCCTTAAAATAGTTCGAATATGACGGAAATGGTCATACAGCCGTGATTAGATGCGTAAAATCTGTCGAGGTTTGTCGAATGGGGAAAACAATCCCAAAAAAATATTTCACTAGCTGTTTTACTGCTTATAGTTTCCTGTTAATCCATGAATCAGGAATCTGGGTCCGGGTTCTCAAAATCTTAACTAAAGATTAAATCAAAATCTTAGTGGATACTTCAATTTTAATTGGCTAAGCACTAAAATCGATCTAATATTATCCAATCAAATTACTAAAATTGGATTTATTCTTGATTAAAATTTCGTGAATCAGGAATCAGAAGTTTTTAGTGGTAATTGCAGCTGAATATTTATATATAAAATACGTCATATTTTTATCATATTTTTATCATATTTACAAATTATTATGTGAGACATCAATCTGTAATATTAGTTCTATCAAAAACTTTGTATTATAAGGTCCATAATTCTATCAAATCTAAAATTATCCATCAGAGTGATTTCTATACAGCCACATTCTACAGGCCTTGTTTTCTCTGTATAAACCAACTTTTGGTGAGAATCCGCTAAAATACATAATCTTCTTACGTTAAATACTAATTCTACTGAAATATCTTTTCTTTATTTGGCCTTAGATGTCAAAATTAACAAAACATATATGCCAACAATGTCAGCTTTTTAAGTCCTTTTTTTGGCATAAGATGTCACCATTAAGACCGCATTATGATCTTTTTCCTGCCCAGAAGATAAAACATGTAGAAAGTGGCCGTATGAAACATCCAAGTTCTCAACTATAAAATCGTTTTTCCAACCAGATACACAGACTTTCTGCGATATCACTTAAGTGGAAGCAGACGTTAAAACACCAAACAGGCAGGCAGATACACAGAAGATATATATATACATATATATACATGTATATAATACACAATTAATGACTTACACCATCTTACTGTATCAAAACTTACTATAGAATAATTTGACTAGAAAATAAACAATGTAAACAATACTTTTATGATGACCTCCCTGACCTTCCAATAAAGTCATGAAATTATTATTCAGGGAATTTAATTTCCAACAAAAACAAAGACAGCTGTTATCACCAATAGAGGGGAAAACAAAGACAGTTGTTATCTCCAATAGAGGGGGAAACAAAGACAGCTGTTGTCTTCAATAGAGAGGGAAACTAAGACAGCTGTTGTCTTCAATAGAGAGGGAAACTAAGACAGCTGTTATCTCCAATAGAGAGGGGAACAAAGACAGCTGTTGTCTTCAATAGAGGGAAACAAAGACAGCTGTTGTCTTCAATAGAGGGAAACAAACACAGCTGTTGACTCCAATAGAGGGGGAAACAAAGACAACTGTTGTCTCCAATAGAGGGGAAAACAAACACAGCTGTTGTCTTCAATAGAGGGAAACAAAGACAGCTGTTGTCTCCAATAGAGGGGAAACAGAGACAGCTGTTGTCTTCAATAGAGGGGAAAACAAAGACAGCTGTTGTCTCCAATAGAGGGAAACAAACACAGCTGTTGTCTTCAATAGAGGGAAACAAAGACAGCTGTTGTCTTCAATAGAGGGAAACAAAGACAGCTGTTGTCTCCAATAGAGAGGAAAACGGAATCAAAATAACATATAGTCATTATACTTGATTAATACATTGTCATTTTTACATGGTCTTTATTTAGCAAATTGCACATTAAAATTCATGAAGGTGGGGTGGGACAATTAAAGTTAATGAAGGTTGCCGGGACGACAACTAACGTGAATTAAATGACATAAGGATACACGGTGGCTCCATTAGAAGAAGTTCATACACAAAGCTAAATTTTTAATGGGTCCTATAGTTCAAGTGTATTTCACCGTTAAAGGGTTTTGGCGCCATTTACCAATCAAGTCCCATTCCCTCCCCCTGTAATATATCCGTTACTATGGTTTTGAGACATAATTCTATGAATCTGAGAGAATATACATGAAATATTTTCTACTCTAAACAAATAAAATAAAAATTATTGGTCTTTTTACAAATTATAATAAAAAATAAATTCTTTTTTCTTCTTCTTCATTAAGGATCAACCTATATATCGGTTACTATGGTTACTTCTTCATTATGGGTCGACCTATTTCCGTTTTAATTTTTCTGGATTATTGGAAGCCATATTGGAAAAATCTTTAAAAACATCTTGAAATGTTTCATCGCTCGTCTGTCCAAAATATCCTTCTGTTTCCTTCATTTCATCGTTCAGTTTCGAGAGACGTAATCTGAAATAATAAATGTATTAATACAATGAGATTAAATTACGACAGAAATGTTTAAATCATTTTAATTTTTAAAAAAACGAATCCAACATATTAAATTACAGCTGCTTGAATTGTGAAACTAGGTCGTGCTCACACTCTCCTATCATTTATATTATATGTTTTTACATTACATTATTATCTCATCTGAGAGAGAGAGAGAGAGAGAGAGAGAGAGAGAGAGAGAGATGGGGTTTAACCTCCACTCAACACAACTAGGTCATTTCGGGACTAACATGTGGTTTTTAATTCGCTTGCGCGTAGGGGTCTTAAGCAGTGGGAGGAAACCGGAGTGCCCTGAGAATACCCACGAGATTGAGAAGGCGCCCCTATCTCCATGCCACATACGCTCACATCAAGGCTCGAAACCACAGCCGCGATATCTCATCTGAGAGTAATATAGGAGGCCAACATGTGTATATTATTTACATAGACACTGTGTCTGGTTTTCTTTCAAATTGACCCAACCATGCTCACTCAGTAGTGAGACAAACCCACTAATAAGACCAAAGGCCGAGGGTCACGTGGTTAGGCAAGATGGTGGATGGGCTGTTTTCCCCTGCTCGCATGATGCAAATAAAGTCGAATTTTATAGTGGCTTTTGTGTGTCTGGTTTTCTTTTAAATTGACCCAAGAATGCTCACTCAGTAGTTAGAGCAACCCACTATTAAGACCAAATCTAGACAGTCCCACAGGTGGTCTTAATAGAGGGATTTCACTGTACTATCTATGTATTGTGGCACTTGGCAAATCTCGGCAGACTCCGGTACCCTACAACTAACCTCAGCTGTATGATGAACTCAGCCATTGGAACAACTTATTAGTTCCCTGATTAAAATAATGGTGGCAATGAAGCAATATATTGGTCTAATTTAACAATGTAAACATTATAATATTTAGAATAGGAGGACGCAGGGGAGGGGTTACAAAGAGGGGGGGGGGAGAGGGGAAAGGAGAAAAAGGGGGAGGGGATAAAAAAAGGGGGGGGCGGGAGGGCATACAACAGGAGGGGTACAAAGGGAAGGGGTACAAAGAGGAGGTGTAGAAAGAAAGAAATATATTTACAATGTAACAATATCAGCATTAGCAGCTTCAACAGCTATCGTCAATGGATCCTGAAATACAATTAATTATAAATAATTACAAGTCAACAATTAATTATAAATAATTCAAAATCTAATTCAAAATCCCCAAATACAAAAAAAAAAACCAGTCTAAAATATGGACAACTTCAGACTAAAACAAAAACATGTAAGTGATCAACATTGAACAGCATTTTTGACTGATATCCGACTTATTTACATAACTGCTGATCAGAGACTAATTTCACATTACAACGAAACATATCTGTTGCTGAAATATATTTATTTTAAATTTAAAAATACTGCATCACTTAGGAACAGGTGAACAGTCTTATATGTATTTAAGTTCTTGATTCTTGAGCAAATACCTCTTTAAATGATATAAACAAGATGGATTCTACTAACCTTGCCTGAATTATCTTTAGCATTTAAATCAGCCCCTCTCTTCAAGAACTGACAAACTTGACTGGAAGAAAAACACATAAAAATGACATGAAATTGGGTTTAACATTCTTCTTTCCAATTGGGTTTAACATTCTTCTTTCCTGCATGGCTGAGATAATAAGACGGGCATAGCCCTGCAGTGTGCTAAAAAAAGGACCAATTATCGAAGAATTCAAACTGACAAGGGTTATTATACGTGCACACCAATGTGTACAGGGACCTCGAATTTACATTCCATCCACACAACTAGACACTGGTCCTTGTCAGGCTTTATATCAGAGTGCAAACCCGAAGACTCCAGATAAGCAAGTCAATGCCTTATACACTGAACCAACACAGCTTCCAAAAGGCCTAGGAATATATCAGTAAGAATAAAAGAGGAGAAGTCGGCTTTATCTTACCCAGTATGACCATGTATGGTAATATGATGTAACTTACCCAGTATGACCATGTATGGTAATATGATGTAACTTACCCAGTATGACCATGTATGGTAATATGATGTAACTTACCCAGTATGACCATGTATGGTAGCATGATGTAACTTACCCAGTATGACCATATATGGTAATATGATGTAACTTACCTAGTATGACCATGTATGGCAATATGATGTAACTTACCCAGTATGACCATATATGGTAATATGATGTAACTTACCCAGTATGACCATATATGGTAGCATGATGTAACTTACCCAGTATGACCATGTATGGTAATATGATGTAACTTACCCAGTATGACCATGTATGGTAATATGATGTAACTTACCTAGTATGACCATGTATGGCAATATGATGTAACTTACCCAGTATGACCATATATGGTAATATGATGTAACTTACCCAGTATGACCATGTATGGTAGCATGATGTAGCGGTGTTTTTCCAGTAGTATCTTTACGATCCAACTTTGCACCATTCAACAACAAATATTCACAGACAGTCAGAGAACCCTGGGAAGGAAGAAAAAAACAGTTTACACAACACATCAAGAGTTATTACTACTATATATAGTCTTTTCACACTTCACAAGTCCAGAAGTCCTGAAGTCCTGAAGTCTACACGGGTCTTACATAGTAAAATCATAACTTTTACAGTATCTATTGAGATTTAAATGTATGTTTTAATTTTACAGCATCTATTTAGATTTAAATGTATGTTTTCATTTTTTTAATGTAATGTATATTGCACAGCAGATCTGAACACATTTTATAAATTCTTAGGCGGTCAATTTACTCCAAGTCAATCACAAACTGGTCAATTTACTCCAAGTCAATAACAAACTGGTCAATTTAGCGGAAACCAGAGCCCTGGTCATTTTTATAGCCAATTTTACTCACCGCCTCCACAGCCTTCATTATCGGTGTTTTCCCCTCATCGTCCTTGTTTGGCCAGTTAACGTCTGCTCCGTGAGATAAAGCTTCCAACATAACGGCCAGATTTCTCGCCTCCGCAGCTTTATATAATAATATATTGGGATCTAGTTTACTCATATCTTCCCAAGACGTGGTCGACTTGACGTCTCCTTCTTCTTCTTCCGTCGCAGAACTCTCAGAACTATCAAGATCTAAATCTAGTAGAAAAAATAAACAAATAAAGAGTTACTGGAGATCAAGCCTGGAAATAAGGCAACTGTCAAAGACAATGTCAGGCGAAGATTAAGGCTTTGCCAGGTACCAAACCTCTATTGCCTGACATTTTATCTTTTCTATTGATAAAATTAATATTATTAATACATGTCTGGCACTAAGTTGAGAATGTCAGGTACTATTTCATTAGTGGCTGACATTTTGTCCTGGAAATACACATGCATAAGGCAGGCTATGCTTACATTTTCGATACCCATTCTTTTTGTTCAGGGAAATCTAAGGTAATCATAACTATTACGAACTACTCTGAACTACTCACCATATCCAATCAAAAAGTCTGTCTCTTACTCACAATAGCCACTCAAATAGACTGTCTTTAACTTACAATAGCCAATCAAATAGACTGTCTCTTACTGAAGCACTCCTGTTAGCCACTGAAACATGTAACTGTGGGACATTGTCACAGCATGTAACCATGGGACATGATCACATACAGTATGTAACCATGGGACATGATCACACACAGAATGTAACCGTTGGACATTGTCACACACACATGGAACCATGGAACATCGTCACACAACCAGCATGTAACCATGGGACATTGTCACACACACATCATGTAACCATGGAACATCGTCACACAACCAGCATGTAACCATGGGAAATCGTCAAAGGTTTTAGTTATAAATTTAAACAATGCCTGTCAAACCATTCCAACAATTCGGTGCTATGCCGTGCATGAGCGTGCGATGCACAATCTGCAGATATCTGAAGCGTACCAATTGTTTCGAAAATAAAACGTCACATGAGAAATATCCTATTAATGACCAAATCACGTGCGAAACTTCGAACCTAATCTACCTAATTTCCTGTAAGTCTTGTTCCCTTCAGTATGTCGGCCAAACTCAAAATTCTTTAAGGGATAGAATGCTTGGCACTATTTTGGACTTAATTATCACCCCAATTGAAAGCATCCCCAAGACTAGTGAAGACACGAGGCAATACCGTTTACTCCGGGAAGATTTCAGGATTAAAAAATTAAACACAATATCCCCAGACGGTATTAATCTACTCCTGAACACCAGTGTTCTCCCATTAGTCATAAAATACAATAGTACGGCACACAAAGCCACGAAAATAAATATTATAAGGAATTACAGGAAAGCCTACTGAAAATCTACAAAAATAATCTCATCGTAGCTTACTCAAGGAACAAAAATCTTGGCGATATTGTTGTTCCCAGCAAATTACCTTCACTAAAAATAGAGACCTAACTTCGTTGAGTCAAAACCAAACCTATCGACTGACCTTTTTTGTTCCTAAGCCCACCTCCCACTGCTCGATAACCCCAATGCCCCAGGTCAATGCTCTTTGTGGGGCGCCCTAACCGGTAACTCCTTACCCTTACCCTTACCCTAAACCTAACCCTAGATGATACAGAACAATAAAAATGGATGGAAATCAAAATAATGACTTTGACATAAAATATTTACCAAATAAGGAAGCAAATTCCTTAGTCAGGACTGTACGACTACAAGCTTTATAAAAAAAACACAGAAGAATTTAACTGGCTAAAAGTTTTTCAGATAATCAAACTCTACCCATCAAGACTTGAAATCTGATTATTTTTTTATCCAAACTTAGCTATAGGACCTCAAAGTTTTCAAATATTTTGTAATCAATAGGTCATTTAGTTTTATGAACTACTTTCACTGCAGATGTCTGGTACATGTGTCACTCTAGTACAGTGGACAGCAATATTGTTCCTGTAATATGAGGTTCACATTGTACAAATATCCTTCATATTCCTGATATGACATCTAATTACAATAATAGCAGCCCTTTTGAAGGGATTTTTTAATGAATTAAATATAGGGCTATATTACAATGTATGTAGTAGTTATTAGCACCCTTTCCGAGGTGTATCGGTAAATATCAGGACAGTTTTGGTCGGGGACCGCCGAGGCGAAACGATACACCAAGGAAAGGTGCCAATAAGTCACTTTTCTATCAAGTATTGTGAAGGAAAATGTGAAAATTATCGAGTCGTTTCAACCGAAAAGTGACAAATGCTCTTTCATTTATCCCTTTCTGAGCCTCACGTTACATTTCATGGTAGAATGATTTCGCAGTGGAGAGACGACGATCTAAGTAGTATTTACACGTGCGTCTTGCTATACCCTTGGCGTAAAACAATCACGTATGTGTTTAGACCACATCTACAAAACAAAAATATTATTATTAAATGTAGTGTAAAGGAAATTCGAAACGTGGGTCATTCCTGGTGAAAGTATGCATCAATGAATTATTTGTAATAAAATGTATGTCTTTCTAGGCGGTTTTTTTTTCATCCTGCTTATTTTCAATGCCTGTGAAGTGTCCAGCAAGAGAACTGCGCCTTCTATCATCACAATTGAAATAATTATTCAGTATTCTAATTTATGTGTTTTGAATATTGATATAAATCAAACCAAATTATAGAATACATGCCAATTGATATGTATAATAATTAATTTTTGTAATATGTTGTTATGTTAATTTAATGTCATTGTATATATTTTTGAAACGCCGGGTTGTTCCACCCGGTTTGTTTTGTTACTGTAATTTTGACTAGTCATTTGTCCGGCTGCATTGTATAAGGCCATTGTTATCATTGCGATCTGGGCCGGACTAAACGTCCGCTACTTAATACTTGAATGGTATCTTAAACAGTGTAGAATTGTTCGTTTGTCTGGAATGAACAGTACTCTTTTTCAAAAGTTAACTATTCATTTCTGATACACGGATACTTTTACGCCTGTATTGGAAGTAAAGAGGCCAGTTTTATCAAAGGTTGCCACTGGCAACGAGGTAGAAGTGGGATGTGAGTAATAACAACGCCCCGTTAGAGTACGCATAGCCATGCCGCATTATAGTACCCATAATTACGACCCTTTACAGTACCCATAGACACGCCCCATTATAAGACTCATAGCCACGCCCATTATAGTACTCATAGTCACGCCCCATTATAGTTCTCATAGCCACGCCCCATTATAGTACTCTTAGCCACGCCGCATTATAGTATCCATAGCTACGACCCATTATACTACCCATAGCCGCGGCCCATTATAGTACCCTTAGTCACGCCCCATTATAGTACTCATAGCCACGCCCCATTATATGACTCATAGTCACGCCGCATTATAGTATCTATAGCTACGACCCATTATAGTACCAATAGCCGCGGCCCATTATAGTACCCATAGTCACGCCACATTATAGTACCTATAGCCACGCCCCATTATAGTACTCATAGCCACGCCCCATTATATGACTCATAGTCACGCCCCATTAAAGTACTCATAGCCACGCCGCATTATAGTATCCATAGCTACGACCCATTATAATAACGTTAGCTGCGCTTCATTATAGTACCCATTGTTACGCCGCATTATAGTACCCATTGCCATGCTCCAGTATCAACCTTTTTTTGCCAACCTTTTTTTTAATTTGATGATAGGTTTAAACGTCTTTCTTATTGGTTTATTCAACATGGAAGGTGCAAGTTCCACTTCAATGACACTTGGTAGAGGACTGTGCCCTGAATTTGGAAAAATAGCTTAAGAATGGAATTTGTCGTGGAAAGGCCACTCAAGAATAGGTCAAAGGTCACCAATTTGCAATTTTTCGAATTTACTCTGAACAACGTTTTGTTATTTCGCGATCTATTTCAGGTATGTAAAACAAAACTACATGAACATGTTTTATATACGGCTAAGAGCAAAAATATGACATACAATAAATGAAGTCAATATGTGACTATGGGATTACTGATAATTTATCTTAAAATCACGGTGGCTAAGTGGATATGGCACTGGTTCGCTAGCCTGGAGGTTGAGTGTTCGATCCCTGCATTGGCCGAGAAAGTTCATCTCGATTTTCCGACGTGATTTCCCCTAGTCGTTCGGATGGGATGAAAAACCGAGGTCCCATGTACACATTTGAATGCACGTAAAAGATCCCTTGGCAGTTTAAATTCGATATAAGAGTAGGCCGTAGTGCCGCTGCCCTGGCAAAATTTCCCTCCTAGCACACTGTATGGCGTATACCCGTCTTCAATTAGCTCAGGTTAAGTGCATAACAGTAGGACGTTAAACCCCATTTCATTCATTTCATTCTTACAATGTCTTGAAATATTTGTTGATGAACCGCTTGAACAAATCGCTTTTTATTATTGATGCATTTGTTATATATTGGCTCTAATTTCTGAAGGATGAATATTAAAATTACCCATGATTTTATAATTTGATAATTGTATTAGATTGTTGAACATTTTTTAAAGAAGTTGAAAAAAATAAAACGGAAGAAAAATTCTAAAACCGATGAGAAAAAAGAAAATGTACCCTAGTTAGGGAGGGCCCTAAAGGGAGACAAAAGGGCCCGTGCCTGACAAAAGGGTCCCCTGGCCAAGGAAAAGGACCCCCGAATCCGAGTCAACCGTTTTCTATACACTTATGAATGAGAATGCAGCCATTGCATTGGCGTGAAAATCATCAATCAAGAAATCACCTTTTCTGAAAACCTACCAATAAGCTATAAGAAGATGTCTAGGCCGCCCAGGAAACCCCCCCCCCCCCCTCACGAAAGAGGGCCCTTCAAATAAAAAAGCCTCCGCCATGATAAACCTTAAAACGCTCCTGCAAGATGAAAATAGATTAAATAGAGCATGTTACTTGCTAGGTATATTATCGGAGAATGGTGAATTACTTTGCACACATACCCGGCTAGGACTACATCACGTGTCAACTAATATTTAAAAATCGACTTTATTTAATGGATGCACAGATAAAGACAAAAGAAAGAAAACGTAATTTGGAACTAATTCATTTTTGTTTAAAATAATAAGTAATGACAGATAACGAATTAGAATGTACATGTGGTGAAAAATATTATTTTGCTCTTGTTGCGTGCATGTCTTGCTATAAGCTATGTGTGCAGGGATGCATGCAGCGATGAGCACGCGTCAAATCATAATGGTCAGCTTTAAGGTGTGTGCATTAATAGGCGTATAATTCAGGGGGGGGGGGAAACTGCTCCCTAAACTTTCGGACAAGCTGACTTTTCGGGCAGACGGGTAGAGAGGAAAAAATATTTCATCTCCTTGGCAAATTAAAGTGTCCGAAATCTAATAAAGCACTAGTTGTACAGGCTGTAACAGCAGTGAAACCCGTTTGAGTCCGTCAAATATTCCAAAATTGTCAACATATTCTAACATATTCTATGTGTACAAGGCCTGTTATTGCCTTTTCATTTAGTATATGTTGTATACAGGTATATATGTTGGTTACAGGTATATATGATGATCTATTGTACACAGACAGAGTAGTATGATTATAATATGATCTATTGTATACTATATATACCATTATTCATTACTGTGTGTGTCACCGTGAGTCAACGATTTTATCGCCGTGTTTACGCAAGTGTAAGTGACTGTTATTCAGCATGGGGCATAGTAACCAACTCAAACAAACATACTGAACTTCTGTGTGGCGAGAGGGATACGTAAAATATTAAAAGTTATCGGAAATATCAACTAAACATGGGATGTAGTGCGTCAAATCATCGGAACGAACATGTTACCCACAAACACAAGACAAAAAGGTAAATAACATTATATGTAACCAATTACTATGGCTAGGGATGTTAGTCGTACCAGCACCTCGGTTGTCATGAAGACGGTTTCCACACCCTAGTCAAGAGATCTATTACGTGCACGCTAATGTCAGCACGGGACCTTGGGTGTTCGTCCCATCTGAACGGCCAGACAGCTGTTTAATGTTCGACCAGCACCGAGATGGAACCAGGCGCGGATCTTGGGGGTGGGGGCAGATATAAACTGCTTTTCTTCGCATTGTCTCTGCCCACGCAATGCGACAAGGGCTCTGGGGATTACACCAAATCACTAATGCATGCGGCACTCTAATGATTACCATTTGTTACAATGTATGCCCCCTTCCCCTCGAAAAAATCCTGGATCCAGGCCTGCAAACCCGCGACCACCAGGGGTCTTATTCGCTTAAACATCGTGACTCTAGTTCAAGAGAAGGAGGGGGAGGGCATTGGGTGGTCTAGTCGTTTAAAACATGTATATTTAACAATATGGTCAGTCAATGTGTGCAGTGACATTGTTCGATGTGTGCAGTGACATTGTTCGATTGACTGCATGTATGTGACAGGTTATGTCGCCTGTCCAACCTCATGGTTTTTTTTTCCGGGACCATTCGTTTCCCTGCGAATTAACATTTCGTTTTGAACGAATTAATATTTCGTTTTGAACGAATTAATATTTCGTTTTGAACGAATTAATATTTCGTTTTGAACGAATAAATATTTCGTTTTGAACGAATAAATATTTCGTTTTGAACGAATAAATATTTCGTTTTGAACGAATAAATATTTCGTTTTGAACGAATAAATATTTCGTTTTGAACGAATAAATATTTCGTTTTGAACGAATAAATATTTCGTTTTGAACGAATAAATATTTCGTTTTGAACGAATTAATATTTCGCTTTGAACGAATTAATATTTCGTTTTGAAAGAATAAATATTTCGTTTTGAACGAATAAATATTTCGTTTTGAACGAATAAATATTTTGTTTTGAACGAATTAATTTTTCGTTTTGAACGAATTAATATTTTGTTTTGAACGAATCAATATTTCGTTTTGAACGAATTAACATTTCGTTTTGAACGAATAAATATTTCGTTTTGAACGAATAAATATTTCGTTTTGAACGAATAAATATTTCGTTTTGAACGAATAAATATTTCGTTTTGAACGAATAAATATTTCGTTTTGAACGAATAAATATTTCGTTTTGAACGAATAAATATTTCGTTTTGAACGAATAAATATTTCGTTTTGAACGAATTAATATTTCGCTTTGAACGAATTAATATTTCGTTTTGAAAGAATAAATATTTCGTTTTGAACGAATAAATATTTCGTTTTGAACGAATAAATATTTTGTTTTGAACGAATTAATTTTTCGTTTTGAACGAATTAATATTTTGTTTTGAACGAATCAATATTTCGTTTTGAACGAATTAATATTTCGTTTTGAACGAATTAATATTTCGTTTTGAACGAATTAATATTTCGTTTTGAACGAATTAACATTTCGTTTTGAACGAATTAATATTTCGTTTTGAACGAATAGATATTTCGTTTTGAACGAATTGATATTTCGTTTGAACGAATTCATATTTCGTTTGAACGAATTCATATTTCGTTTTAAAGAATTGATATTTCGTTTAAAGAATTGGTATTTCGTTTTAAAGAGTTGATATTTCGTTTAAAGAATTGATATTTCGTTCAAACGAATTGATATTTCGTTGGAACGAATTCATAATATTTCGTTCAACGAATTAATATTTCGTTCAACGAATTAATATTTCGTTTGAAAGAATTAATAATATTTCGTTTTAACGAATTAATAATATTTCGTTTTAACGAATTAATAATATTTCGTTTTAACGAATTAATAATATTTCGTTTTAACGAATTAATAATATTTCGTTTTAACGAATTAATAATATTTCGTTTTAACGAATTAATAATATTTCGTTTTAACGAATTAATAATATTTCGTTTTAACGAATTAATAATATTTCGTTTTAACGAATTAATAATATTTCGTTTTAACGAATTAATAATATTTCGTTTTAACGAATTAATAATATTTCGTTTTAACGAATAAATAATATTTCGTTTTAACGAAATAATAATATTTCGTTTTAACGAATTAATAATATTTCGTTTTAACGAATTAATAATATTTCGTTTTAACGAATTAATAATATTTCGTTTTAACGACTTCTTTAACTCTGATGAAGTTGTTACACGTACTGCGCCTAATATTAGGGGTTATGGACATAAAGGTCCTAAACCACACCGGCGAAATTACTTGGTCATAATGGTCATCAATTTTTGTCATAACTAGATAACAGCCAAAACATTTTGGATATATTGGCCAAAAACAACCACTGTTTGTCGTGTATTTTGTACACGGGGAGCAGTCCATTTGCTGATTACACTATTTTACTAGTCCATTTGCTGATTACACTATTTTGCTTGAATATACTATTTTGCCTATAACGCCTTTTAGGACTTCGAATTCCGTCTTACGGTTTGGATTGTTCGTACTTGGTTTTTATTTTATTGAGAAATAATTGCCGTACATAAACTTCTCACTGATAGATCTACCCCTGTTTTAGTTATAATGATAAAAACGGATTCCAAATCCAATATAATGAGATGTAAAAAAAACTGTTGTTAATATAAAATTAGCAGACGACATTAGGAGAAGAAACTTGAGTCTGATGAATAAAGCTTACAACTATCAACGAGTTAATCTAGTATGGTATTTTAACGGGCGTGTTTACGTTAAATCAACAGATACAAATTGACTGGTTTGATAATCTTGATGAAAAGTTGAGCTCGGCCCCTTTTGAAAAAAATCACGATCAGCAGGAACATCAAATTTTCTGAAACACTAAACAGAGAATAGCGACAGCGTGACTTAATCCTTTTTTTAGTTGGGGGGAGGGGGGTTGTTGTTTTTTATTTATTTAATTTTTGGGGGTGCTTTTTTGTTAGTAGCCACTACCAATATTAAACAGAGGGACACTTAAGCGCAAGGTAAAGTGACACCATTTAGCTTTAAGGCCTAAATGTTGGTATCTACATGTGTCTGAGTTGATACAGTACAATATAAAATAGATAAAAATAAAATTTAAAATGTCTTTGAAATGAAATATTTACCAAATAATGAAGCAAATTACATGCTTCATGAATCAAAATACAGGAAAACTAATCAAGTCAAATGTTGGCCAGTTAAAACAAACTCCAGCCATCCAGACTTGAAATCTGAACTTTTTTTTATCAAAACTTAGTTCTAGGTTCACAACATTTTAAAAGATTCTGTAAACAAAAGGTCATTTTGTTTTCAAGGACTACCTTTACTGCATATGTATGGTGTACCACCAGTGACACAGTGTACATCATTTGCTATGGCATTGCACGTACAATATATGATATGAGGTACAAGCAGCTGCTAGTTTGAAATATTGTACTACAAATGGCCTTCATATTTCTGAGATGATATCAAATATATTATAATAATAACTCGTGTCCATTTTTAAAATATTTTTAAAAAAAAATAAAATGAGTTAAGCTAAGGCTTAACGGTAAGGTAAAGTGACACCATTTTGTCACAACACCTGACATGGGGGGGGGTCTCAAAAACGCCTTTCTTATTGGTTTTTTTTAACATCGAAGGTGCAAGTTCCACTTCAATGGCACTTGATAGAGGACTGTGCCCTGAACTTAAGAATAGAATTTTGGTGGAAAGGTGCCACTAAAGAATAGGTCAAAGTTCACCAGTTTGCAATTTTTCGAATTTACTCTTAATTCTTTTTTCGTTATTTCGTGATCTATTTGAGGTATGTAAAACAAGACTACATGGACATGTTCTATATACTGCTAGGAGAAAAAATATGGCATACAATTAATGAAGTTATAGCAATAAGTATCAAATAATCTCAAAAATAACGAAAATATCACTTGGCCCCCATCGGTAATTACAATTTTAATCAATATGAAAGGTGCGAATGAGAAACCAAGCTTAAATTGTAAGGAAATCATTATCCTCAATTTAAGAATGGAATTTCTGGTGGTTAGTGTACTTAAAAAGGGATAATGCTGGTTGCACCGAATTAGAAATTTAGTTAATATGGAAGTTGCGACATTAGAACACAGTCTTCGTCCCATCTGAACGGCCAGACAGCTGTTTAATGTTTGACCAACACCGAGATGGAACCAGGTGCGTATTTTGGGGGGGGGGGGGTCCCAGTCCCAGTCCCAGTGAGACTGGTGTATCTGCGTTTTAATTGATGATATAAACTGATTTTCTTCGCATTGTCTCTGTCCAGGCAATGCGACAAGGGCTCTGGGGATTACACCAAATCACTAATGCATGCGGCACTCTAACGATTACCATTTGTTACAATGTATGCCCCCCCACCCCTCGAAAAAATCCTGGATCCGGGCCTGCGAACCCGCGACCACCAGGGGTCTTATTCACTTAAACATCGTGACTCTAGTTCAAGAGAAGGAGCGGGAGGGCGCTGGGTGGTCTAGTGGTTTAAAACATGTATATTTAACAATATGGTCAGTCAATGTGTGCAGTGACATTGTTCGATTGACTGCATGTACGTGACAGGTTTTATCGCCTTTCCAGCCTCTCGGGTTTTTTTCCGGGACCATTCGTTTCCCTGCGAATTATTCGTTTTGAACAAATAAATATTTCGTTTTGAACGAATAAATATTTCATTTTGAACGAATAAATATTTCGTTTTGAACGAATAAATATTTCGTTTTGAAAGAATAAATATTTCGTTTTGAACGAATAAATATTTCGTTTTGAACGAATAAATATTTCGTTTTGAACGAATAAATATTTCGTTTTGAACGAATAAATATTTCGTTTTGAACGAATAAATATTTCGTTTTGAACGAATAAATATTTCGTTTTGAACGAATAAATATTTCGTTTTGAACGAATAAATATTTCGTTTTGAACGAATAAATATTTCGTTTTGAACGAATAAATATCTCGTTTTGAACGAATAAATATCTCGTTTTGAACGAATAAATATTTCGTTTTGAACGAATAAATATTTTGTTTTAAACGAATAAATATTTCGTTTTGAACGAATAAATATTTCGTTTTGAACGAATAAATATTGCGTTTTGAACAAATAAATATTGCGTTTTGAACGAATAAATATTTCGTTTTGAACGAATAAATATTTCGTTTTGAACAAATAAATATTTCGTTTTGAACGAATAAATATTTCGTTTTGAACAAATTAATATTTCGTTTTGAACGAATTAATATTTCGTTTTGAACGAATAAATATTTTGTTTTGAACAAATAAATATTTTGTTTTGAACAAATTAATATTTTGTTTTGAACCAATTAATATTTCGTTTTGAACGAATTAATATTTCGTAATGAACGAATTAAGATTTCGTTTTGAACGAATTAAGATTTCGTTTTGAACGAATTAATATTTCGTTTTGAACGAATTAATATTTCGTTTTGAACGAATTAATATTTCGTTTTGAACGAATTAATATTTCGTTTTGAACGAATTAATATTTCGTTTTGAACGAATTAATATTTCGTTTTGAACGAATTAATATTTCGTTTTGAACGAATTAATATTTCGTTTGAACGAATTTATATATTTCGTTTTGAACGAATTCATATATTTCGTTTAGAACGAATTCATATATTTCGTTTGAACGAATTCATATTTCGTTTGATTGAACTAATTTTTTGTTTAAACAAACCAATTTTCGTTTGGAAAAAAAAGTGGGCCTGCTTGGGGGGGGGGGGGGGGTCGTCAATGCTTTTGTAACAGATGACCATATTATTTTGACATAAGCTCCTGTGATATATCTTGGCTTAGATTGCAAAATTAATACTTTTCTAGATGTGACTTTGGTTCGAAAGATATTTTTGATCATTAAAAGTAAGACAACAACATATTAGAATAAGGCTTTTGTTTCACCGGACAGCAGAAGTATTATTGGTTCTTTTGATAAAAATGCAGTTTTATTTATCACTGGACTAAATTGTCCCAACTCGAACATACCTGTATTTTTTGTTGCAAATTATACAGATCTCTGATAAAACTAACTTCTTTAACTCTGACGAAGTTGTAACAAGTACTGCGCCTAATATTAGGGGTTATGGACTTAAAGGCCCTAAACCACACCGGCGAAATTATTTGGTCATAATGGTCATCAATTTTTGTCATAACTAGAAAACAGCCAAAACATTTTGGAGATATTGGCCAAAAACAACATTGAGAAATAATTGCCGTACATAAACTTCTCACTGATAGATCTGCCCCTGTTTTGATTATAATGATAAACACAATATAATGAGATGTAAAAAAAACTGTTGTTAATATAAAATTAGCAGACGACATTAGGAGAAGAAACTTGAGTCTGATGAATAAAGCTTACAACTATCAACGAGTTAATCTAGTATGGTATTTTAACGGGCGTGTTTACGTTAAATCAACAGATACAAATTGACTGGTTTGATAATCTTGATGAAAAGTTGATCTCGGCCCCTTTTGAAAAAAATCACGATCAGCAGGAACATCAAATTTTCTGAAACACTAAACGGAGAATAGCGACAGTGTGACTTAATCCTTTTTTTAGTTGGGGGGGGGGATTGTTGTTTTTTATTTTGGGGTGCTTTTTTGTTAGTAGCCACTACCAATATTAAACAGAGGGACACTTAAGCGCAAGGTAAAGTGACACCATTTAGCTTTAAGGCCTAAATGTTGGTATCTACATGTGTCTGAGTTGATACAGTACAATATAAAGTCAAAAGTTGGCCAGCTAAAACAAACTCCAACCATCCAAACTTGAAATGAAATATTTACCAAATAATGAAGCAAATTACATGTTTCATGAATCAAAATACAGGAAGATTAATCAAGTCAAAATTTGGCCAGTTAAAACAAACTCCAACCATCCAGACTTGAAATCTGAACTTTTTTTTATCAAAACTTAGTTCTAGGTTCACAACGTTTTAAAAGATTCTGTAAACAAAAGGTCATTTTGTTTTCAAGGACTACTTTTACTGCATATGTATGGTGTACCACCAGTGACACAGTGTACATCATTTGCTATGGCATTGCACGTACAATATAGGATATGAGGTACAAGCAGCTGTTAGTTTGAAATATTGTACTACAAATGGCCTTCATATTTCTGAGATGATATCAAATATATTATAATAATAACTCGTGGCCATTTTTTAAAAATTTTTTTTAAAAAAATAAAATGAGTTCAGGGTTCTATTTATGTCTGCTAAAGCTTAAAGGTAAGATAAAGTGACACCATTTTGTCACAACACCTGACATGGGGGGGGGGGTGTCTCAAAAACGCCTTTCTTATTGTTTTTTTTTAACATCGAAGGTGCAAGTTCCACTTCAATGGCACTTGATAGAGGACTGTGCCCTGAACTTAAGAATATAATTTTGGTGGAAAGGTGTCACTCAAGAATAGGTCAAAGTTCACCAGTTTGCAATTTTTCGAATTTACTCTTAACTTTTTTTTCGTTATTTCGTGATCTATTTGAGGTATGTAAAACAAAACTACATGGACATGTTCTATATACTGCTAGGAGAAAAAATGTTTAAAAAAATGTAAAATTGATATTTCGTTTATCGAATTAATATTTCGTTTATCGAATTAATATTTCGTTTATCGAATTAATATTTCGTTTATCGAATTAATATTTCGTTTATCGAATTAATATTTCGTTTATCGAATTAATATTTCGTTTGTACGAATTAATATTTCGTTTGAACGAATTAATATTTCGTTTAAACGAATTAATATTTCGTTTGAACGAATTAATATTTCGTTTGAACGAAATAATATTTCGTTTGAACGAAATAATATTTCGTTTAAACGAATTAATATTTCGTTTAAACGAATTAATATTTCGTTTAAACGAATTAATATTTCGTTTAAACGAATTAATATTTCGTTTAAACGAATTAATATTTCGTTTAAACGAATTAATATTTCGTTTGAACGAATTAATATTTCGTTTGAACGAATTAATATTTCGTTTGAACGAATTAATATTTCGTTTGAACGAATTAATATTTCGTTTGAACGAATTAATATTTCGTTTGAACGAATTAATATTTCGTTTGAACGAATTAATATTTCGTTTGAACGAATTAATATTTCGTTTAAACGAATTAATATTTCGTTTGAACGAATTAATATTTCGTTTGAACGAATTAATATTTCGTTTGAACGAATTAATATTTCGTTTGAACGAATTAATATTTCGTTAAAACGAATTAATAATGGTGAATTACTTTGCACACATACCCGGCTAGGACTACATCACGTGTCAACTAATATTTTAAAATCGACTTTATTTAATTGATGCACAGATAAAGACAAAAGAAAGAAAACGTAATTTGGAACTAATGCATTTCTGTTTAAATTAATATGTAATTACAGATAACGAATTAGAATGTTCATATAGTGAAAAATATTATTTTGCTCTTGTTGCGTGCATGTCTTGCTATAAGCTATGTATGCAGGGATGCATAACAGACAAGGACAGCTATCTAGTCGTACGAATAGGAGGAAAGACCGAGGTCCCGTGTACACATTGGCGTGTACGAAAAAGATCCACTGGCAGTTTGAATTCGATATAAAAGTAGGCCGTAGGGCCGCTGCCCGGGCAAAATTTCCCTCAAAGCACACTGTATGACATAAGTATAAGCCCGTCTTCATTAGCCCAGGTTAGGAGCAGAACAGTATGTCGTTAAACCCCATTTTATTTCAGCTTTAAGGTGTGTGCATTAATAGGCGTATGATGCAGGGAGGGGGGGGGGACTACTCCCTAAACTTTCGGGCCAGTTGACTGTTTGGGCAGACGGTTAAAGAGGAAACAATTTCAACACTCAAAGTAAAGTGCCCGAAATCTAATAAAGCACTATATGTACAAGCTGTAACAGCAGTAAAACCCGTTTGCGTCCATCGGATATTCCAAAATTGTCTTTGGGGGGAAGGGGGGAAACAAAGTCAGCTCCGCTTATTCGCCCTTTACCTTCCATGTGGAATATACCCATTTGGAGGGGGGTATGTTTTTAAGTGTTTTACTTCCACTGGTAGACCCTTTGGTAGATATCATCACCCAATAATACATTCACAGTAGATATCGTTTATGTGATAAATTCCATAATATACTTCGATACTTGAGTATACACTACCTGAATATATGTATTTACCATTGACACAGTATTATGCCAACATATTCTAACTGTACAAGGCCTATTATTACCTTGTCATTTAGTATATGTTGTATACAGGTATATATGTCTGTATACAGATATACAATCTGATCTATTGTATATAGACATAGTAGTATGATTATAATATGATCTATTGTATACTATATATACCATTATTCATTACTGTGTGTGTCACCGTGAGTCAACGATTTTATCGCCGTGTTTACGCAAGTGTAAGTGACTGTTATTCAGCATGGGGCATAGTAACCAACTCAAACAAACATACTGAACTTCTGTGTGGCGAGAGGGATACGTAAAATATCAAAAGTTATCGGAAATATCAACTAAACATGGGATGTGGTGCGTCAAATCATCGTAACGAACATGTTACCCACAAACACAAGACAAATAGGTAAATAACATTATATATAACCAATTACTATGTCTAGGGATGTTAGTCGTACTAGCACCTCGGTTGTCATGAAGACGGTTTCCAACAGTCAAGAGATCTATTACGTGCACGCTAATGTCAGCACGGGACCTTGGGTGTTCGTCCCATCTGAACGGCGAGACAGCTGTTTAATGTTCGACCAACACCGAGATGTAACCAGGCGCGGTTCTTGGGGGGGAAGGCAGAAGGGCAAAGCCCCCCCCCCCCCGTCAGTCCTAGTGAGACTGGTGTATCTGCGTTTTAATTGATGATACAAACTGATTTTCTTCGCATTGTCTCTGCCCAGGCAACGCGACAAGGGCTCTGGGGATTACACCAAATCACTAATGCATGCGGCACTCTAATGATTACCATTTGTTACAATGTATGCCCCCCCCCCCTCGAAAAAATCCTTGATCCGGGCCTGCGAACCCGCGACCACCAGGGGTCTTATTCATTAAACATCGTGACTCTAGTTCAAGAGAAGGAGCGGGAGGGCGCTGGGTGGTCTAGTGGTTTATGGTCAGTCAATGTGTCAGTGGCATTGTTCGATTGACTGCATGTACGTGCCAGGTTATGTCGCCTGTACAACCTCATGGGGTTTTTTTCCGGCACCATCCGTTTCCCTGCGAATTATTCCTTTTGAACGAATTAATATTTTCGTTTTGAACGAATTAATATTTCGTTTGAACGAATTAATATTTCGTTTGAACGAATTAATATTTCGTTTGAACGAATTAATATTTCGTTTAAACTAATTAATATTTCGTTTAAACTAATTAATATTTCGTTTGAACGAATTAATATTTCGTTTGAACGAATTAATATTTCGTTTGAACGAATTAATATTTCGTTTGAACGAATTAATATTTCGTTTGAACGAATTAATATTTCGTTTGAACGAATTAATATTTCGTTTGAACGAATTAATATTTCGTTTGAACGAATTAATATTTCGTTTGAACGAATTAATATTTCGTTTGAACGAATTAATATTTCGTTTGAACGAATTAATATTTCGTTTGAACGAATTAATATTTCGTTTGAACGAATTAATATTTCGTTTGAACGAATTAATATTTCGTTTGAACGAATTAATATTTCGTTTGAACGAATTAATATTTCGTTTGAACGAATTAATATTTCGTTTGAACGAATTAATATTTCGTTTGAACGAATTAATATTTCGTTTGAACGAATTAATATTTCGTTTGAACGAATTAATATTCCGTTTGGGCGAATTAATATTTCGTTTGAATGAATTAATATTTCGTTTGAACGAATTAATATTTCGTTTGTACGAATTAATATTTCGTTCAAAGAATTGATATTTCGTTTGAACGAATTAATATTTCGTTTGAACGAATTGATATTTCGTTTGAACGAATTGGTATTTCGTTTGAACGAATTGGTATTTCGTTTGAACGAATTGGTATTTCGTTTGAACGAATTGGTATTTCGTTTGAACGAATTGGTATTTCGTTTGAACGAATTGATATTTCGTTTGAACCAATTAATTATTCGTTTGAACCAATTAATTATTCGTTTGAACCAATTAATTATTCGTTTGAACGAATTAAATATTCGTTTGAACGAATTAATTATTCGTTTGAACGAATTAATTATTCGTTTGAACGAATTAATTATTCGTTTGAACGAATTAATTATTCGTTTGAACGAATTAATATTTCGTTTGAACGAATTAATATTTCGTTTGAACGAATTAATATTTCGTTTGAACCAATTAATATTTCGTTTGAACGAATTAATATTTCGTTTGAACCAATTAATATTTCGTTTGAACCAATTAATTATTCGTGTAAATGTTATATAAAACAGCAGTGTTTATTTCTATGCACCATCCCTGTTATAGGTTATTAGATTATATTTTAGTTTCAGTTTTTGTCTTCTGTATCTGTAAGGCTTTGTGCGGTGGTGGCGTAAAACTGATCAAACCTGTGTTTTTGTTTGTTCGTTTCATTGATTTATTTGGTAAAAAGTTTTGTTCAATAAAATGTCGTCACCATACCACGTGTTTGTTTGCTTTTTTGTGACGGCATGCTAGTCTGATTGGTGGAAAATGGTATCGTCCCAACACATTAGACTCGCCCAGTCCCGGGCAATGAATGGCAGCGTTGAGATTACTTTGTCTGCTTCTTGCGTGGAGTAGATGTGTCCAACACCTATCATAGGAGGTCGAAACATCAGCTCAAATGCTAGAAGCGGCTAAGAAAAAAGATTTCACGGAATAAAAAAAAAGGAATAAACTATATCTCGAAACGCCAACATAGGAGCCTTCTGAAATTTTGTATTCTAGTAGTTTATTTATCTCTTGATACCGGGAGACCTATAGATTTTACTTTGTGTCAAGTGCTGGATCTGGGACAAATGTCCCGGCCCCCCACAATTCTGTGTCATACTAATATTTTATCACGGACGAAACTAACCAGTACCTGGGCTGAGGGGGTTAAGATTGAGGCCCAGGGGTCGGTTGCTTAAGACTAAGTTATTTTAACGATCCGTTAAACTCTAACGGACATATCTTGGTAGCGTGTTGTTTGTTAACTTTCCGTTAAATTTACTACCGAAAACACTATAGAATACTTTGTTTTCTACATTTGTATAAATCTGTAGGAAAATTTGGCACCACAGAATGTTCGGGGCCTTTATTTCCAGTAACAATCTTTCTCCCCGTTAAAAGTTAACGGATCGTTAAAAGATAACGGAGCTTTAAGAAATCGGCCCCAGACAGTAAGGGATATTGGGGACCCGGGACTGGTAAGTACCAACATATTGTCGGGGGAGGGGGGCAGAGATCGGTTAGGCCCTAAAATTAACTAAATTACATAACTTAGACGTTCTACCAATCAATAGGTCCTAACCATTTCCGGGGACCCCATCCCGCGATGTGATTGCTGGGCCCAACCAGTCCCGGTGTAGAGGCAGCTGTTCACGAGAACAAGAGTATAATGCCATTTTTAAAACGAAAAGGAGACTCGACTAACCGTAATACACCATACATCTTTATTCATTGTCCTTTAAATGTTTAATGACATCATACAAGGAAATCAGCGAATAAACATTGGAAATACCCTAACGTAAACAATCATAATGACGAACGCAGCACTTTTAGACTCGAACTTCCAGACTTGAATTAAGACATACCGGTTTAACACAGACGTGAGCACTGAAATATAGAAATAAATACAGCTTAACACAACGTTAAACCAGGCAGGATAAATAAATGAATACTACATTAAACGAATTGTGACATACAAATGCAATATTGCGGAATTATTTACCTCCAAGAGCCTGTTAACTTGACCACACGCAAAAACGAAAACGCATGGTGTCTAGGAAAGCCATTCGCAGGACTGACACAGGGAGCATAAATTACGCAGGGGCATTAAGACATTTTACAATCAATGCTTCCAGTTGCTATTTCGTGAAAGGTAGCACAGTCTGGAAGTTTATAACCTAACAAATTAATATACACCCAAAACATACATAAAATACATTACAACAGTACACAAAGTTAATATTATTAAACAAAACAATACGTACCCCTTAAACGAAAGCTATTCTATCATATTAACTTAAGGCTGTTTCAGCATACAAACTGACCCGATTGTTTTATGTCACCTAAAATAATTTCACTAATATATAATTAAATGAAAATATCATGAGAGAACGGGTTTGTTTAAAATACTCAAATTGTAAATTATTCTAGGGGACGTGAAGGTAGCTCGTTATTCGTTATTCGTTGTTCGTTATTCGCGAATAACGAACAACGAGCTGGTTTGTTGTTCGTTATTGGCGAATAACGAACAACGAGCTGGTTCGTTGTTCGTTATTTACCAGATATGGAATAAGTAACATAATAAAGGCACTCTAAGAGAGACTATGCCGGGAGTGGGTTTTTATGAGTCTTATTGGTTAATAAATCTTCAAAATCTTGGTAAAAAGATTCTAACAGTCTGTTTTTCTACCCGAACAACTAGCAGTTTCATATTGGTGAATAACGAACAACGAGCTGGTTCGTTGTTCGTTATTCACCAGGTATGGAATTAGTTACATTATAAAAGCACTTTTAGAGAGAATACGCCGGGAGTGGGTTTTAATGAATTTAACTGGTTAATAAATCTTCTAAACCTTGGGGGAAAGATTCTAACAGTCTGTTTTTTTCTACCTGAACAACAAGCAGTTTCATATTGGTGAATAACGAACAACGAGCTGGTTTGTTGTTCGTTAATGGCGAATAACGAACAACGAGCTGGTTCGTTGTTCGTTATTCACCAAATATGGAATTAGTAACATAATAAAGGCACTTTTAGAGAGAATATGCCGGGAGTGAGTCTAATTAGTTAATAAATCTTTAAAATCTTGCGAAAAAGATTCTAACAGTCTGTTTTTCTACCCGAAGAACTAGCAGTTTCATATTGGTGAATAACAAACAACTAATTCCATATCTGGTGAATAACGAACAACAAACCAGCTCGTTGTTCGTTATTTACCAATATGAAACTGCTAGTTGTTCGTGTAGAAAAACAGACTGTTAGAATCTTTTTCCCAAGAATTTGAGATTTATTAACCAATTAGACTCATAAAAACTCACTCCCGGCATATTCTCTCTAAAAGTGCATTTATTATGTTACTAATTCCATATCTGGTGAATAACGAACAACGAACCAGCTCGTTCTTCGTTATTCACCAATATGAAACTGCTAGTTGTTCGAGTAGAAAAACAGACTGTTAGAATCTTTTTTTAAAGATTTATTAACTAATTAGACTCATAAAACCCACTCCCGGCATATTCTCTCTAAAAGTGCCTTTATTATGTTACCAATTCCATATCGGGTGAATAACGAACAACGAACCAGCTCGTTGTTCGTTGTTCGTTATTCACCAATAACGAACAACAAACCCGCTCGTTGTTCGTTATTCACCAATATGAAACTGCTAGTTGTTCGGGTAGAAAAACAGACTGTTAGAATCTTTTTCGCAAGACTTTAAAGATTTATTAACTAATTAGACTCACTCCCGGCATATTCTCTCTAAAATTGCCTTTATTATGTTACTAATTCCATATTTGGTGAATAACGAACAACGAACCAGCTCGTTGTTCGTTATTCGCCATTAACGAACAACAAACTAGCTCGTTGTTCGTTATTCACCAATATGAAACTGCTTGTTGTTCGGATAGAAAAAACAGACTGTTAGAATCTTTCCCCCAAGGTTTTGAAGATTTATTACCCAGTTAAATTCATTAAAACCCACTCCCGGCGTATTCTCTCTAAAAGTGCTTTTATAATGTAACTAATTCCATACCTGGTGAATAACGAACAACGAACCAGCTCGTTGTTCGTTATTCACCAATATGAAACAGCTAGTTGTTCGGGTAGAAAAACAGACTGTTAGAATCTTTTTCCCAAGATTTTGAAGATTTATTAACCAATAAGACTCATAAAAACCCACTCCCGGCATAGTCTCTCTTAGAGTGCCTTTATTATGTTACTTATTCCATATCTGGTGAATAACGAACAACGAACCAGCTCGTTGTTCGTTATTCGCCAATAACGAACAACAAACCAACTCGTTGTTCGTTATTCGCGAATAACGAACAACAAACCAGCGAACAACGAGCTACCTTCACGTCCCCCGAATTCTAAACGTCAATGAAATCGCTGTCTAAATTGTCTCAGATGCACTGAAATTAATCCTAAGTGTAAAACAAAAATCCTGGAGGAAAACATACAAGGGGGCGGAGTACATGTACATACTAGTACGATCCACGGTCAGTACGAACAATTTGTACAAACAGAAATGCCCCCCCCCCCCCCACAAGGTTATTCCGGCCCTGCTTGTGTCTTGTCAATTTTGTTTGATATTGCTGTAGCGTTTAATATTGTTCATTTGTACAATCGCTTACGTCAAAAATTAGTTTAATGAATATGAATATGAACATACACATGATGATTCATACGAGAGAGAGGTTTAATGAATGTGATGTTTGTAGTAAAGCATTTATACGCCCAGGCACTCTCTAGACACATTTTAAAATTCATACTGGCGAGAAACCCCTAGTCATAGACGTTACTATTCTGAGTTTGTTTGTCATATAATATAGGCCTAACCTACATTCATGGAGACGTATTAAATATTGTATATCATTTTATACGTTCAGAAATATTGCTACTATTACTGTTATCGTTCTTATGCGTATATGAAAATATATGTATGTCATATGTTCCTGAACAAGTTTTTATGTTTGTTTTTAATCCCTACAATTGATGGGTTCGGAACATAGTAGTAACATTCCAATCACCAGCTTATAGAGTGTTTGTGTCTCAGCTAATTCGTAACGCGAGAGATTCTGATTTTTTAAGGCGATCGAAGCATTTGTCATCTGAGCTTCAACTACAGGGATACTTGCGAACTAAACTTATTAAAACCTTTAAAATGTTTTATGGCCGCCATATTGACTTGCTTGCTAAAAAAAATAACATGTGTCTAGGGATGGTACATTGACGGGTGGGTATACTATATCCCTGATAATATAGGTCAACTACATCGTTAACAATGTTCATCACGTGCTTTTTACATACCGAAAGTCCATTGGCCAATCACCCTATTTTACCGAAATTTCGCCTAACCGTTTGATTGCAGCTATGGCGGGTGTGGCGCGCCAGGCAGGATAAGCTTACTCTTCCGGACACCTGTTACCACTGTTTGTCGTGTATTTTGTACACGGTGAACAGTCCATATACTGATTACACTATTTTTTTTTAGGACTTCGAGGTTTTATTTAAGTCAGCTATGTATACATAACACATATAAACACATCAGTCCAAACCGGTAGATGGCTGAATTGTTAGTGCGTGCGCTTGTACTACCTCGTGGGTTTGGCTGAAGACTTATTGGAATAAAATTGGAATAAAATTGAACAATATTTTAGTTCCGAAATGACTTATTGTCTCGAGTGGACGTTACCCCCCCCCCCCCAACCCTCTTTATCTATCTCTCTCTTCTCTTTCTCTCTATTTCTTTCCCCCTCTCTCTCTCCCTCTCTCTCGTCATTCCATGAAACTCAAAGGGTCCAGTAAGTCTACATATATAATGTATAGAGAATCTCCTACTCGTCTTTTTATATATCAAAAAATATCAACAAAAGTTGAAAATTTAAAAAAAAAAAGGCTCTGTTGAGTTTCTTCACTTTATCAACGAGTGTTTCGATATTGGCATGTATCGGATCGAAACTTCGTGGATTATGGCCCCTGATTGTACGAAAAGTCATGTGTTTAGATTGTGGACCCTATAGGGGTCACAATTCTGAACTGATTTTGATGACACTATGTTTATGACCATTAAGATCTTGATTCCTTTCGATATTTTTCGCCCGTAACTTCCTAAATTTTGGCCCCCGAATGTCCGAAAAATCGCCTGTTCCAGCTTGTGGTGTATTTGAAGGTCACAATTATTATCTGATTTCAGAAAACGTCTGAATATATCACCGTTACATCGGTAGGAACGTTGACTTCGAATTTCGTGAAAATCGTACCAAAATTTCCGGACAAAATGGCCACCGCTTGTATGCGAATAGTGTAAAAATATGGTATATCAAGGTTGTGAACCCTGTAGAGGTCACAATTTTAATCCGATTTCGATGTAACGTGAAATGCATGTTTATTACCCAAAGATCTTGGTTCCTTTCGATATGCGCAAATATCGAATTGTAACTTCATGAATTATGGCCCTTGATTGAAAGAAAAATCAGTTTCTTTTTAGCTTTTTCTGGAGACAGTCACTAAATTTTAAAAACCCAGTGCCCAGTAGTTAATACAAAACACTATAAAACATGAGCATTGGGTCCATGGAGATCCCACGTGCACCAACAAGAGTTTATCAGTTGTATGTTATAAATTAATATATTAAATCGAAGTATTAACAAATCTGCTTTAAAAACCTTTCATGCATATGCCTCACAAATATGAGGTTTCTTCTGACCCCCACCCAACTCTCACAAGGAACCCATCTCTCCAAATACATGCTTTATGTACATGAAAAGTCACATATGTGTGGTTCATGCATTGGGATCACTGGAGCACTGTGTTATTTTTGTGTTGTTTTCTGATAAATCGTATATAACTGGACGGAACTCTGAAATATTTTTATACGTAAACCTTTATATTTCAGACGTAGCGAACGAGTTTATCCTGCCACCCAAATATTAGATGATAGTGACCTCATACCATCTGGTAGTGGTGATAATCGTCTGGACCCTGATGCAGGTGGTGACCCCAGTGGTGATGGGCGGCAGTACACTGAAGCTGACGTTGAATCTGGTGGTGCAGTTCCTGCATATTGGTAACATATATTGGATAGTGTTAAAACAAGCTTATTATAATCTAGTTTAGCTTTCAGTGGTTTTATAATGTTTTTGCAAGTCTGTTTTATTAGTAAATATTTTAGTCTTCAGGAGTCCCGTGTGCATTAACCTCATATAAGTGAGGCAAAATTATAACACCAAATATGGACATTTTGTTTTAAGATCATAATTTTTTGTCTTATGGGCTATAATCAAATACAAATACCCCAAATCATCAATATCAACCTAGAGGAGAGGTCCCATGTACGAACGGGTTCAACTATATGCTTCAGGCCAGTTGTTGTGATTTGAAATTTACTTAAGTTTCCATTAAATTAAAGATCATAAATTTTGGATCATGCAGTCAAAACAAACTAGGTCATTTCAGGACTAACAAAGTGCATAATTTGATTAAGTAATTAAACTGGGTCATTATATCATTACAATATGACATATTGTAGTAATTCAATGATTCAATGATGCACCGATGGGAAGAAAAAGATCACGAAAATGAATCTAGTCCTTGTCACGTACAAGCGTAGACCGTATCGTATATAAATCAGACTTTATCATCTAGAATATAAGGACCAATTAAAAGCCCAGAGTAGAACACCACTCATCACGTGTCAAATTAAAGCTTTATAATCATCCAAATATTTTCCCCTGAAACGATGAACCGTGATTTCGTTTGATTTTACCCGTGTATATTCCTAAATGGTTTTGAGGCTATACCCCGGAAGCAGACATATCAAGAAAGTACCTTTTATTCAACCGTTCTCTGGATTCTGAGGTTTCCAAAATTCTTCGTGTGTTTATCTTGGCTTTGGTTCCACGTTTATTCATGTCGATCTGATTTTCTGTTGCAGTGGGCTCGTCAACGAAACAACTAATCCCGACCACAATGAGACAAAACAAGACAAAGAAGTGATTGCAGAACACAGTACATCTTTGAAACGTGCTGATAGTCGAATCAAACGAACTTCATCACAGTTTGACTTAAGTAAAGATAAAACAGCAACAAAGCAGAAGTTAGACCGTAATACACAATTGATATTAAAAGGGAATCTTTCTGTAGATTTACCCTCAACTGCTAAGATTGTTAGAATATTCACCAGTAGTACCTTTACAGGTAGGTTGGTAACTTCCGGTGTGTGCTCTTAGTATTCATCGACAACTGCATACATCTTCTTGAACACCAGGGAGCCGCGGTGATTTAGTGAGTAAGACACTGAAGGATTCGAGTTCGCTCTCATTGTGTTGGCCGAGAAAGCTCCTTGTGGTTTTCAGGCGCATTATCTCCTTTTAAGTGATGCATTCGGTGAATGGAACAAGTACATATTGGGGGTGCACGTAAAAGAGCCCCTTCTAGTTGGAATGCGAAGTACGAGTGTGCCCCAGGTCCGTTGTCTGGTCAACATTTCTTCAGAACACACTGTATTACGAATGCCCGTTTTTTACAAACCCACTTGCTGCCAAAGAGTTCATTTGAACTTCAGTTTAAACCGTGCTTTCACTAATCTTCGTCGACATCAAAATAAACACTTTTAAAATGGTAAATATTTAGATACCTTTAAATTGTCCTATGTCAACTACGGAAACTTATTTAGGGACCGAAGTGTAGTTCGGGGTGGGTAATATGCATCAATTCTAACCTGTGTCTGTTGTTTTATTCAGATACTAAACATGAGAGGAATTATTTAATGAAAAACACATATCCTAAATTAAAGGAGTTCTGTCAGAATCTAGGTTATGAATTTCAACTTGTTGATATGAGATGGGGAGTAAGAGATGAAGCTACGAATGATCACATGACCACCGAATTATGTTTAAAAGAAGTTGATCTCTGTAATAAATTATCGACTGGTCCTTCGTTTGTTGTAAGTAAATCTTCTATTCCTTCATCTGATCGAATCAACTTTCTATGAATTTATTGGAGATTACATTTCATTTCAATGTTTTATTAAAGGAATAGTTTGATACGAAAATCCATAATTATTCTGTTTTATTATTTCAAATAGTAAATCTCTATTAATTGCGATTCTGTATTTTATGGAGCTATACATTAAAAACAATCTAACATTTAGATGCTTGGAGATTTTACTGAAAATTAGTTTGAGGTGGGGTAGTGTTACGACCCACCAACCACAAAAATATGTTAAATTATTGTAAGAAATATATTCTACGTGTACTTTCAGACATTTGTATCCCATAAATATGGGCATCGAGGTATTCCTAGACAAATAGAAGCTGGTGAATTTGAAACACTGCTGGGTAAAATAGAATCCAAAGAAAGTAAAGATCTGTTAGATAAGTAAGTGTTCAGTATCATTGCAGTCTTCACAATCTCACGCAATATAAACTAAATCATACCTGGACTCACAGGGACAATTCCATGCCTTGTTACATACAGATATACCCCTACGCACAAGCGAATTATTGAAATAAAAAAAAACTAAATGTTAGTCCCGAAATGACCTAGTTTTGTTGAGTGGACGTTAAGCTCGTTTTCTTTCTTTCTATAAACACGTGTCATTATATACATTATTATATTTCAGGTGGTTTAGAAGAGATGACAATTCTGTACCTCCCACCTACGTTCTACAACCAATCAGTTCACAGCTACCTGATTTTAAATCTTCAGATGTTGACAAGAAGAAACAAGCTAAAGATACGTGGAATAATCAACACGAACAAATGAGAGAAGCTCTGGTTACATCTGCTAAACAAGCTTTAGATACATCAACAGCTCATAAATATCTTAGATCAGGTAACCCAGACAGTCCACAAAACCTTTAACAACCAACCCACACAGCCCACAAAACCAACAAACAACCCACACAGCCCACAAAACCAACAACCGTCCCTGCATCTCAGATATATCAGCTGAGATAACGTCATATTGATTTCCCAAATATCCCAACAAAAATTATATCTCTACAAAAGTCCATAATTACTCAATGAATATCTCAAAACAGCAAAAAAATTATTAAATGGAAAAAATGAAATCGGGGTTTAACATCCTATGGTCCTGCTCAGGCTGGGCTAATGAAGACGCATGAGAAAAACTCTCATAGCGAACACCAACTGTAAAGGGATATTGTACGTGCGCACCAAGGTGTACACTGGGCCTCGGTCTTTCGCCCCCCCCCCCGTGAACCCACGACCTCCAAAATATCGTCTTACCCACTTAGCCATATACTGGTTGTAAGTTATTAAAAATAGATCATTATAAACAGACAAATCAGAACCTGTTACGCCTAGATATTAACCAATATTTTTTTTCTAAAATCGAGTTACTAGTTCTGGACGTACGATTAAAATGTTCCAACTGCCCCAGTCCATAGTATTTTCTAGAGATCCTACACAACGCGTGAAATACGAATAGGCATTCTTATCATAGATGTTGTAATTTTTTTTAGGGTTGGGATTTGTTAAAATGGTATAAATATGTATTATTGATGTTGTTTGTTTTACAGTAACCGAAGCTGAGATAGACCAGGGAATACAGGAGGATCAGAGTCACAGAGCATACTGGTTTTATCGTCAAATAACAGATATAGACAAACAAAAAGCCAGCAACATTCTAAGTCACTATAAAGGTTTATTACACATTCCGTATACTTTATGTCTTCTTTCTTATTGTTTTTCATTTTTTTATAGTTTTGTATATCATTCACTTTTTTCAATGTAATATGTTAGGGCTAGGGTTTCACTTGTTACCACTGCTTGTCGTGTATTTTGTACACGAGGAGCAGCCCATTTGCTGATTACACTATTTTGCTTGAATACACTTTTTTGCCTGTAACATTTTTAGGACTTCGAATTTTGTCTTATGGTTTGGATTGTTCGTACTTTTTATTTATATGTTAATCGTCCCTTCCATAAGAACATTTGTTTGCCTCCAACATTCACCACCTCGACACATCACACCCACCTTCCTACGGTTTTACACACGTTTTATCAGTCCATGGTATACAAATCCGTGGATCACCAAGCATTGCCGTATTTCAGCACCATTTAACTCTAATCCTATACATATATGCATCTTAATGAGCAGACATGCCCAAGACTTCCCAACACATCGATACCCAAATGAAACACGCACTTACTTTGGTATGCCTAGAGCAGTAATTCTCAACCAGTGCGCCGCGGCACACCACGAGATCTTCCTAAGTGTGCCGCGAAATAATTTTCCCACTAAAGAAGCCAGCTATTTGACTGTACTTTTCTTTATTTAGTTTGAGTCATTCTATGTGTCTATTTTGTGTCTACGGTTTTATTTCGTCTATACCTTGCCATTTTTTTATTTTGCAAACTTCAAATATTTTTCATATATATTACGCCAGTTGTGCCGCTAATTTGTCATGTGTTCCAAGTTGTGCCCTTGACAAGAAAAGGGTTGAGAACCACTGTCCTAGAGCTAAATATTTACTATTATATTTCCGCACCAGGTTGTATAGGCTATAACAAAATGTATTAATCTTGATTTTCTATTTTAGAATGCAAAGGAAAGAAAGAATACTTAGGTGAATCGAGGGAACTTCTAGAGAGTTTACGAAATAATAAATTAAAGTATAAACTACCGATGGATCATATCAAGAAATATACGATAGATTGGACAAAACATGGTAAGGCGTAGACATTGAGTGTTGGTCTATTTTAATTTTAATTATCCTTGTATATTATAGTGACCCACGGATTTGTATAACATGGACTGATAAAACGTGTGTAAAACCGTAGGAAGGTGGGTGGGCATTAGGCCCACAGACAGTCCCTTTGGTTCCGAAATAAACCATCTCTCCCGAAGCCAACAACCACCAACATTCTATTCGGCATCCATAACCTTGTAGGTTTTCTCGAAGGGCCTCCGGTTTCCTCCCACTTATGGGAATTATTGAAATAAAATTAAAACCATATGTTAGTCCCGAAATGACCTAGTTTGTGTCGAGTGGACGTTAAACCCAGTTTCTCTCTTTCTCTCACATTCTAGTTTGAACATTTTAGGCACGAAGACAACATTCTAAACTAATGATTCTTGTTTCTACATTCTTATGTCAATATTTCATGCACAAAATCAACTTTTTAAACACATAAATGACTTTATGTTTCAAAGGTGTTGATGTATCTATAACTTCTATTGTAGATGTTGATATATCTATAACTTCTATTGTAGGTGTTGATATATCTATAACTTTTATCGAGGTGTTGATATATCTATAACTTCTATTGTAGGTGTTGGTATATCTATAACTTCTAATGTAGGTGTTGATATATCTATAACTTCTATTGTAGGTGTTGATATATCTATAACTTCTATCGATGTGTTGATATATCTATAACCTCTATTGTAGGTGTTGGTATATCTATAACTTCTATTGTAGGTGTTGATCCAACTAAAGAAAGTCATAAATTGTATATCAGTAAATTAGCTGAAGATTTTGAGAAAAGTATAAAAGGTGGTATAGAGAGAGCTATACAAGAAAAACAATCTAACATTTTAAATAATACAATCTGCCAAGAAGTTATTCAACATACGAAGTTCTGTAAAGAAAAATGTGATGCATTTTATGGAAGAAAACAGACTTTTGATGTGAGTTAATATTTATCTGTACGGCCCATTACCCTAGAGCGTATTGCGATCGTGCTAAACTCGTCCATTGCCCTATAGCATATTGAATTGAGATCGTGCTAACCCCATAGTCCATTACCCTAGATCGTATTGAGATCATACCAAACTCATGGTCCATTAACCGATAGTCTATTAGGATTATAGGGACCCTAAACTATGGTCTATTGAGATCGTACCAAACTTATGGCCCATTACCCTATTCTATAATCTATTGAGATCTTACTAAACTCCTGGTTTGTTTAGCCTACAGATGATACAGATCATGGCTAAATTCATATAGGCCTACTATAGCCCAGTGATCAAGGTGACACTGGTCTTATAAGATAGCTAAGGTGATATAGTAGTCATATATTAGAAAGCTAAACTGGTAGTGGTTATATAAAATTGCTAAACTTACACTGGTCATGTAAGATAGCTAAACTTACACTGGTTTTATAAGATAGCTACGATAATAGTGGTTAGGAAGTGTTTATCTCCTAATTGTAGCACAAATATTTGGAGATTTTCTTCGGAACTATTTAGGAAAGTTTTTACACCCATTTTAAAAAGTCGTTATTTGGCCAAGCGCTCGTGTTCATTTTTCAAAATATTTTCAATAGATTTACTTTAGACCATTTTTATCCCTTGCTATCCTGCAAATATAAAATGTTTGAGTTTTGAGTTGCTGGTAAATGAATTATGAAAGAAAATGTTATTTGGATATCGACAACAAAGAATATTTTTAAGGTTTGAAGATTTTTTAAGAACAGGAAATTAGTATTATCGCGGTATTTCGAGACGAGTGTCGTTGTGATTGAAAGAATTACGCCCTGCTATCCGAGACTAAAAGAGGAGTAACTCTTAGCAACACAATTGAATTGGCTTCGGGAGTTTCATGTAAGTTTCGGCTTTTATTACTTTATTTTACAGACTGTTATCACAATGTTGTAGCTAGTTCTTTCTCACACAACTGTAGTTCATCGTACATCCTCAAAAATACCATATAAACAATGACAGTGATGTTTAGCCTAAGAAGCTAGTGGTTGTTATGTAGCTGTTATGACTTGTTGTCAACAAATGACAATTTTGGCAATGATAATGATTAGGCCTATATTATTTCAGCTGCTATATTCGACCTCCTCATTGTAATATCTCGCCATTTCTTTTGACTAATGCCTTATTATTAGGTTGATCATGCTAGTCAGATTTTGAAAGCATGATTTAAAAAAGAAATCCACCTGATTAATAATAAATATTGGTGGCTGCAGCTAGCCTACCAAAAAATAAAACATAGGCCTACTGTCTGACACGTTCACTGCCTAGTTAAAAATATATTTGGATACCCGATAACGGGTTTAATTAATTTATGACTGATTTTCTACTGTTTTATGTATTTCAGAAATGTGATATTTCATAAAAGATGATGTTTGAAAATGGTGTGATGGTCATGTGTGCAGAATTCCATGAAAATATTTGCCAATAAAAATTTGAGTTCAGTTGAGGAAGATCATTGAGAACAAAAATGACAAAAAAGTACACTGTTATATCATGGATCGTATACGGTCCATGCCACAGTAATTCGCCTTGATAATTATTATTCAGAGGGGGTTTATTGTCCATTCGACCATACTAATCTAACAAACTCCAGTAAACTCCAGTTCGTTAAATATGTTCTGCTGATGTTATTGGTTTGTTATTCTTCTATGCAGGAATAAGATTTCACAATGACGAAAATACCTCCTGATAATATAATTAGAATTTAAGGGCGGTATATTATCTGATAGTTTGGATTTATAGGGGGTTAATAATGTGATGTTTATATTACAGATTATAGATGATTATATGACCAACAACAGTGACGAACCCCTGGTAATACACGGTTCATCTGGTTGTGGTAAAACATCCATTGTTGCCATGGCAGCTAATAATACATTTAACAAGAAAAACGGAGAGGAAACCACGATAGTTATACGGTATAGATATATTTTATAATAAGATAGGATTTATCAAAACGTTCATTAAGGACAGCATGCATATAAATATACACTTAGACATAGTCAAATACATTTAATAATATATACATAAACAACTCAATACATTCATACAAACAATATACTGTACTACATGTATGTATATCAAACAAAGGGGTTAGGGGTTTCAGTTAGAGGTACATGTAGTTGCCACCATATTTGATTTAGTTCTCTTATTAAAAGCCAAAAACGTATATTAAGCCAATTCCCTGGCAATCAATGTAGGAAATCAAAAGGTTTGCTGAGTAGGCTGGGTATAAATGAGCTTGGCGTATGTCCTCATACTTGCTACAGTATAGCACAAATGTTGCTGGTTTATGATCGATAATAAATCGCAAAATTTGCATATACGCTGATCAATAGGAATTTATTTGTATCGGCCTCTCTCTATTTATAAGTACTGAGTCTAAGTGTGGTCACAGCTTTCTTATGGTTTCTATTTTAACCGAATATAAATAGTCTAGAATGTTTGTAACAGTAGGTTTTGAGTTTGCTGTTAGGGGATATTTGGTAGAATGAATTAAATTTTGATTCGAGGGATTTCTTTATACTCTCTTTATTTAGCAAATGAACATAATTTATTTGATGTTTCACAATTTAATTATTGATTGCAGCTGACCAAGACAATTTTTCATTTTAGAGGATATAGCTTTATGTTCAGTATAAGGTGCTGAAAGTAGAGGACATATTTGTTTCATCCTGACATCGTTTAGCCCTTTATTCCTAGTTCCGAAATACATCTAAGGTTGGTCGACTTAGATGGTTGATCCAAATGGATTTGCATATTTATATATATATGTATCCGTATATATATATATATATATCAGTTTACTGTTTAGATTATTTTGTTATACCAAACTACGGGTCTTATTTACTTGATTGGCTACTTTAATAAGTCTTTAGGAATATATGGGACTCGTGATTGGTACAAAACCATTTGCTATTTCGAACAATATTTGCAAATATCCTAAGAAAATTGAGTTCTGATACCTGTTAAACCTGTTAGTTTAATTTCATTCTTATTATTTTATTTAGATTTCTGGGAACGACACCTGATAGTTCCAACATCAGTGCTTTGTTATACAGTGTTATTAGCCAGATTAAATTAGTTTATGAAAAAAAACCCATTAAAGAAGGGTTGGTGAGTACCATTATATAAGAACCTATCAAACAGGGATTGGTGAGTAACATTATTATAAGTAATATAATATATGAATATAAGGAAATAGTGCACTATTCTAAGGATAAGACTGCACAGAATTAGAAGAAATCATATCTGGTTCAAGACTGGCAACCAAATACTTAATCTAATCATCCTGACACAGCTTGTGAGAACACCACTGTGACTACTTGCCGCATGGTTTTCAATAATACAGACAGCCCATCATAAATTTATTCTAAGATCCATTATAAAATGTGGTCAGCTGCGTAACAAGAGTGTCGCTATTTTTAAAATACAGATGTGACGTTATCCTTTGATGTTGGCGTACCATTATTTCCAATAATGTACGGGCATCTTGCCAATAGTACATTATCTAATATAGTGAGTTCGTGTGACGTATTTCATTGAAATGCACGTGCGAGATAGTGTCTGAATTTTAAGTAGTTTAATGCTCTCGCGCTTAAGATATTGCGTAATATATTGAAACAACACTCGGCTATCGCCTCGTGCAGTATCAATATATTACTTAAGCTACGTCTACACTAGCAGCATTCACCGTCTACACTAGCCATTGAAATGCCGGTTTTTTCCTAAAAGCCGGCTTTTTCAATTTCTCAATCGTAAAAGCCGGCTTTTTAAAATCCGGCAATAATTGAGGGATTTTTCAAATCAAAAAGCCGGCTTTTTCAAAAAAACCGGCAATTTTATGTGTGTAGACGGTAAAATACGGGATTTATTGGGTACCCGGATGTCATTCTTCCCGAACTTCCGTACATTCATAACATTGGCATAAATAACGAAGGTCGGTGTTCATCGTCTATTACCGTTACAAAACTTCATTCAGTGTAGACGCCGCTTTTTCAAGTGTAGTGTAGACGAAGCTGTAATGTCTCGCGCTCGACCATTAAAAATAATGTGCACCAATAGCAGGGCCGGCGGAAGCAATTCTTGATTGGGGGGGCTCCCATCCTAGGTCCAGGGATGTAGCCGGGATTTGCTGAGGAGTTGTAAAAAAAACTTTGGGGGGCGTAGCGAGCCCCAAAAATTTTTGGGAGGGGGGCGTGGTCTTTTATAAAAATTCAACCCTTATTAAATTATTGGTGTATTTCCAGAGCATTTGCTGTCTTTTATTTGCTTCAGTGCAAATCAATTTCAATTTAAATTATATTAAAATTTATATAGGCCTATTCTTAAAATGGTGTTTGTAGTATTTTATATTAATTTTTACGGTGGAATGAGAATCAGGTCAGACAGAAGTTGAGAAAGAATAAGAAACATTGACATTGTTGATAGGCTAGGATTTAATATAGATATACGACATCCAAACCTTTAACATTGAAGTGCAGTAAATTGGTCTGGTTGACCGTGAAATAGACCTGGGGTGGGTTGCTCAAAACCAAGTTATTTTAACGATACGTTAAACTGTAACGGACATATCTTGGTAACGTGTTGTTTGCGTTAAATTTACGACTGAAAACACTATAGAATATGTAATTTTTTCCTAAAGAATATTAGCATAAATCTGTAAGACAAATTTGCACCACAGAATGTTTGGGGCCTTTATTTCCAGCAACAATCTTTCTCTCCGTTAAAGTTAACGGATCGTTAAAAGATAACGGAGCTTTGAGCAACTGGCCCCTGCACAACTTCTAAATTTAAATAAACATAATACCAATACTTCTAAATTCAAACTAATTTGGGATGATAGGGTATACTACGGCACACAAAAATAAATAATGCCGTGTCAGACATGGTTTGCGTGGGCTTATAGTTACCATGGTAAATTTAGAGTGCGGAGTCTTGAGTACAGAGTGAGAGAAGGACGAAGTCGAGGGGGTTTAAATACGACTGGGCGGAATTCTTCGAATAATTCTTTGTGCTGGGCGGCAAAATACAGTGCCGCCCGGCGTGGCTACATCTCTGTAAGTCCCTATAGACGAAGGTCCAGGGGACGCAATAGCCTGAAGACAATGAGTACTTGGGGCCAAATTTTTGGGGGGGCTAAAGCCCCCCCCCCCTAGCCCCCCTACTCCGCCGAGCCTGAATAGTGATGTATATTATTGTTCATTGATAGACAAACAAGTACATATTTGTCTTCTCTTATTGTAGAGTCTAGAGGTTTTGACAGAGGAATTTCAACGGAGTTTAGAACATGCAAAGAAACGCCGCCCAATGTTGGTACTACTCGATTCTTTAGATCAATTAGACACCACAGGTGGCGCTCGTCAGTTGTCATGGTTACCACCTAAATTACCTGAGTTTGTTAAGATGATTGTGTCCACTCTACCGGAATCTAAATATGAATGTTTTCCTAAGCTCCAGGTATTATAATAAAACTTCATTTGAACTAAGATATGACTACAGATAGTAGATACTTATTAGATAGTCTCGGGTTAGAATCCGTATCAACTTAGAAATGAAAAAATAATTGAGGGTAGGAAGGTTTAATTCTGCCAGGACATTATTGCTAAAATTAATTCAAAAATTATACGTAATGCATAAGAGATAATCTAATATCAAAGTTAAGGTTTGGTTGTTGCTAATAATACTCAATATTAGAACGTGTAGGTTTACTTGTGATAGACATTTAAACATGGTCTAGGGTTCATATCCGAGATGAGCTTAGAACATCACTTTTAAACTGATAGCTATTGAAACGACTCTAACCATTAAAAAGCTAGTCCACTATTATAACGTACCCGTTACATGTATAAACCACAACCGCAAGCCAGGGGTGACCGGCCAGCTAGAATGAATGAATGAAATGGGGTTTAACGTCCTACTGTTATGCACTTAACCTGAGCTAATTGAAGACGGGCATACGCCATACAGTGTGCTATGAGAGAAATTTTTGCCCGGGCAGCGGCGCTACGACCTACTCTTATATCGAATTCTAACTGCCAAGAGATCTTTTACGTTCCCTCCAATGTGTAAACGGGACGTCGGTTTTTCGTCTCATCCGAACGACTAGGCTGATGTCCTTGTCAGGCCCTCCTTCTGCATCACTGACAAGGGGAAATCACGTCGGAAAATCGAGATGAACTTTCTCGGCCAATGCGGGGATCGAACACCCGACCTCCAGGCTAGCGAACCAGCGCCTTATCCACTTAGCCACCGTGATCCCCCGGCCAGCTAGAGGTCGAAGTGCGGCACTCTAGACCACTAGGCCATCTCAACCCCACTATACCCTTTACATGTATAAACAACATGGTACCTTTATTTTTTAGGCGATGTTTTCCACACATCTACCAGTAGAAAAGTTATCTAATGATGACGTAGAGGGAATTCTCTATAAATGGCTGGAGACCAAACAAAGAACACTCCTGGATTCGCAGCGAAAAATAGTTCTAGACGCTTTTCACCAGCGTCCATTACCATTATTTCTAAAACTATCATTTGACGAGGCGTGTCGATGGAAATCATTTACTCCACCAAGTGAATCAACTCTACAGACAACAGTTCGTGATGTGATCAATGATTTATTTATTAGGATTGAAACGCTACATGGACAATTACTTGTATCTCGAGCACTCGGCTATCTTACTTTAAGTAAGTACATGTATTTTTTAAATAACAATTTTTGATTTTAAGAAACTGCTTCTGCCATTTCCAGACCCGTTTACATTGAGAGTGGTTTCATTTAATGCATGGTTCAATTTTCGAGAACCATAAAACAGCAATCGCTTGTGCCAGTATCCCAAATTATAACTATCAGTAGTCGAAATAATACATGCAGGTAATTAATAAAAGGCCGCGTGCTTTGCGTGGTTATAACATTGGAGTCACAAGTAGTATAATCCGGCCTACACTTACAACTGGGAATAGTGATTGGGATTTTTTGAACCATGATTCAATTTGTCAGGTACAGAATCCGAGAGGTGGACGTAAAACCGAGGTGCACAGATTTGTAAAATATCCAATGTAATATGAAATTCCAAATGCAGCTCACCCTAACCATTAAAATACACATATTTCATAATAGCATAACAAGAGGGCCCCACCACAAATAAATATCTTCGAATATCTCCAAATATTTCGACAATCTTGCCACACTATTGTATATATAACAAGTCTTAACTTACTTTCTCACAAGTTATAGTCATTAAATATACGGCCACGCACAATTAAATATCGATAAAAAGCTAGATTGAAAATGTTTACAACAAGACGTCACTACCTAGCCAAATGATGGCGCTCCTAGCGGTATATTTAATAATAAAGTAAATTAAAAACAAAACGAATACAATTTTCTTAAGCTGATGTAACAACCAAGAAGCTAAATTATATTGTTATTTAGAATCGTTAACAATATATATTTTTATATATTTTTACGGCTTTAATAGTTTATAACCTCATCTGAAGATACCTGGGCTTCGTGTCTAGCCAGTGTGTACATTCGATGTGGTGAGTTCAAGTTTTATTAGAGCAACATTTGTCTGCTAAGGCACCCTAGCTGAAGTCCGTAGGTCAGAACTTTTGGTAATTAATGGTATTAAGTGGCATTGTTTAAAGTAACTTGTCTACAATGCTTACTTCCAGGTGGTGGTGGTTTGACGGAGACTGAATTAGAAGATATTCTGTCATGTGATGATGACGTATTAAATGACGTATATATGTACTGGACGCCACCTATACGACGATTACCTCCCCTACTACTCGTCAGAATCAAGGCTGAATTAGGACAATATTTTGGTAAATATATTAATAATATAATCTTATTTTAAATAGTATACAACTTTCCTTTATAATCATACTTTAAATGTATAAGTATATTTTTTGTTTTCAAGACAGGGAAATAATTATGGTATTTATTTTATTTAATTAATTTGAGGGGCTGATCGAGATCGTGTTTTTGTATGAGGTGTTCTCTTCCAGCTCAAAATATTGATAAAGGGGATTAAGGGTTTAGGTTTTCGGGGATTATAGTCTGTAGCGGAAATGTGTTCACCTATTTAGATATGGATTTACCTTTTAATAAGTGTCATGTGAACTGTGTTTAATAAGTGTCAACTGAAATGGTAGTTTACTTGCCCATATGAAATATATATTTTTAATGTTGATGCTCATTTTATAGTGCTATTAAGTTATTTATTTTTATATTAAGTTTTTCCATTTACATTTAAAGTGTTAAAATAAACATGTTTCACTATAATGAATGCTGAATAAAACATTACCAAGTGATTTTGTTTTACTATTAGGTTTAACCTGATAAGATAAACAGTGCCCATCAATGTGAAACAGCTAATCCTTCTTTAGAAGTTCCAATTAACAACTTAGTCACGCTGACATGATTATTTAAGTTTTGGGCTGGGTGAGAATGAACCTTTTGTTTATTTATTCAATATTTATTTCATTAAGTTGATAGAGGGGCTGATGGAGTTCGGGTATTTTATTGGTATCATCGTCAGTTTATAGAAGCCGCTACTGATAGATATTGTTCAGATGTTAAAATTAAAGAAAAGATGTGTGGCGTTATAGCGGATTTCTTCTCGGGTATCTGGGCAAATGGTGAGTAATAATAGTACATGTTGGCCACTTTTTGATTGGTATCGTGGTATTGGTTGATCTGGGTTGACTGGTTGCCATATATACTAAAATAACCATAGTATATAGAAAGTAATAACTAACCGCGGTTCGTCCTAAAATAACCTATTATTGATTGCATTGGCTTTAACAGTCATGGGGTAAGGGTGATGACGTTGGGTGTTTTTGAAGACTCGTGTAATTTTAGTTTTAAATGACTAAAAAGGCCTTTGTCGTACATTTTTGCTCCACAATTAAAATGAATGAAATGGGGTTTAACGTCCTACACATTGCTCCTCAGTTAGTTTTATGCATGATTGAGTGACGTTAAATTTATATTTATAAACAAATTTCAGGTAAAGCCAAGCCATTTAAAACTAAAAGTGGTGAAGCGTCAGAAGCCAATCGTTATGTGACGTCACAGCCTGTTAAACTAGGAGAATCGTATAATTTAAGGAAGTTAAACAATCTACCTCATCACAGACAACAAGCTAATCAACTAGATCTATTAAAATCAGAATGTCTGTGTAACTTTCACTTTATACTACATAAAATAAAAGCGTCCGGGTTAAGGTAAGTCATTTAAATTAATATTGTTAGGGTAAACTGTGCATATAACAATTGCTCACCCAGACTTGCAACCTCCTCAGTGTGCGTCTGTACGTTGTACATATTTCGCTCTGTCTGTCGAGAGGAAATATCACCGGGAAGATAATCGACAAGGAAACATTTTATTGTAGCGACCAGAAACAAGACGAGATTATCCTGGGACATCCTCGGTGATACCTGGATCATACATTAGTCATAGACCAGAAACAAAACGAAATCACCTTAGGGCATCCTTGGATTATGGATCATATACTGATTAACATATTGTAGGAACCCCAAAACACTCTATTATAAATCATGCAGGACCGTATGTCGGGATAACCTATGTATTTCAATTTTCTGTTAACTACAGGCCCGTGTTGGATGATTTCTTGTCAGCTAAAGAACAGTTTGGTGATGATGAAGATATTAAATCTATCTGCAACGCCCTACAGTTATCACAACGTTCATTGCAATATAATTCTAACGAACTACCATCACAATTACTGGGACGTTTAAAACCTACCGAGGTATGAACTAATCTTTACAGTCTCCTTACAACCAATGCCTTTGGTATGTCTTCAATAGTTCTAAGTTTTATTATCACCTCCTGGCCAACAGCCTTCCGATGTTCGGATCTCTCCAACCAACAACTATTTGCTTTATTATCTCCCCAACCAATAACCTTCCGTTTCATCCCCTCTCCAATCAATAGCATCCCATAGTAGCATCTCTCGAATCAATAACTCACCGACCAATAGCGTCACGTGTTACTATCTCTCCGACCAATAGCGTCACGTGTTACTATCTCTCTGACCAATAGCGTCACGTGTTACTATCTCTCCGACCAATAGCGTCACGTGTTACTATCTCTCCGACCAATAGCGTCACGTGTGACTATCTCTCCGACCAATAGCGTCACGTGTGACTATCTCTCCGACCAATAGCGTCACGTGTTACTATCTCTTCAACCAATAGCGTCAAGTGTTACTTACTGACCAACAGGATCCTGTTTTATTTTCTCTCCGACCAATGGTTATTAGTTTTACTAATGTATTTATCAATATATTATTTTGTTTTGTTTATAGAGTCTACAGCCCCTACTTGAAGACTGTAGGAGTTCATCATCCTACTATCTAGTACCAAATCAAATTATATTAGAACAGACTGGTGGATCTTTATTATACTGTTTATCTGATCATACTGGTAAAATACAGGGACTAGATATAACTAAAGATGGGGAATTAGCTGTAACATGTAAGGGACATAACTCTTGTTATACTGTTTATCTCATCTTACTGGTAATAAACAGGGTTTCTAGAATCTAGATATAAATAAAGATGGTGAATTAGCTGTAACACGCAAGGGAAATAACTCTTGTTACACTATTTTACAATGGGTTCTGAATGAACGAAATGAGGTGTAACGTCCTACTGTTATGCACTTAACCTGAGCTAATTTAAGACGAGCATACGCCATACAGTGTGCTATGAGGGAAATTTTGCCCGGGCAGCGGCGCTACGGCCTACTTTTATATCGAATTTCAACTGCCAAGGGATCTTGTACGTGCACTCCAATGTGTACACGGAACCTCGGTTTTTCGTCCCATCCGAACGACTAGGCAGCTGTCCTTGTCAGGCCCTCCTTCTGCATCACTGACAAGGGGAAATCACGTCGGAAAATCATGATCAACTTTCTCGGCCAATGCAGGGATTGAACACTCGACCTCCAGGTTAGCGAACCAGCGCATTATCCACTTAGCCACCGTGATCCCCTCACAATGGGTTCTGACCAGTAACTGTTGAAATAAAATGAAATGGGGTATAGCGTCCTACTGTTCTGCTCCAGCTGACCTATTGAACTGTGCTATGAGGGAAATTTTGCTCGGACAATGGCACCACGGTCCACATAGCCATGTTTAAAGATGGCGATGTAAATTCAAGGGACTAATATAAACTTCAAACATACCTTTTGTTATTGTCGATTTGTATGTTGTTATAGAGTCATTTTTAGCGAATTCTGGGCAGTCAAACACAGTGAAATGAATCTTGTTAGAGATTAACGGTCCCTTTAAAATAATAATAATAATAATTATACTATTTTTTATGAAATATCAATGAATACATGTATTGATAATTTGCTAAAACTCTGAATTAACTTCTATAATTGTATTTATATAATCAAAAATAACACTGTTTAAACTTATATAATTATATTTATAGGTGCGACAGATAGAACAATAAAAATATGGTCAGTGAAGTCAGGTAAACTTGTACGATCTTATGATATCGGGGTTAAGGATCTAGAATATCTCAAGCTATGTCATAATGACGAGATTATTGTGTTTTACGGACGGAAGTTCCTTGTAGGTGTTGACTTCCTGACTGGAGTTAAACTGTTTCAAATACCGACGAAATCTAAAAGTAATTTCTGTGTAGCTGGTAAAGATAAAGATGTGCTGGGGATATTTCAGCAGAATGGTGTAACACTATACAGTGCTTTAACAGGCGAAGTTAAATCACATACTAATTACGAAGAAAAAGGGGTCGATATTGAAGTTCGCTATTGTATTGGTGAGTATATTAATTTCTTTGTAATCTCTGATGAGCTGTAAATTAATGTGGAGGTAATTATTTATAATAATAATCATAATGGATTTCTATAGTACCTCGTATCAAAAAGTTTGCTGACTGTCGCTGAGTTAGTCTGTCACATTTACGACAGTTTCTCATCATTTTCACTGAATAAATGTGTCTTAAGCAAGGATTTGAATGTAAGTAATGATTTTGCATCTTAAATATGTGATGGTAGTCTGTTCCACAGTTGATCCGGTAGAGATGATAGAAGGAATATTTGCAGATTGAAGAAATATGTTGTGTGATGTCCATAGTGTTGTTTAAGATTACACCAAGGTTTCTAGCGGCATCTGCATATTTCATATTATCTATTTTGTAGTGATGCAACCACTTTCTTTGAACCAAGAGTCAGATATTCAGTTTTGTCTGTGTTTACTTTTAAAATATTTTCACACATCTATTCACTTATCTTTGATATACACTTTTCAAGGGTGAGTTGCTTATTCTAAATGACACTTGAAGGTCCTGCGACATACAATGGGGTATAATCAGCAAACAAATGAAAATTGGTGTCCATTGCTTGGGGTGTTTTGCATATAGTGTGTCAGCAATGGGTACTCTCCTCGTTTCCTACTGTAATGACATGTCTGAAGACGTCTCCTAATTCTGGGATATATTTTAGTTAATAAAACTGGATATATTTTAGAAATAGAAAAACGGAATCTAAAACAAATAGATTTGTGTATATGAAGCCTATTGATAATATCTCAGGGAAAACACACGTCAGTTATAACTGGTATCTCCTGTGGTGACTGGAGAATCATGTATATTTAAAGACAGGTTTAGTTTAACGTTTTTCTAAATTATTTTGAGGTGTATTTGAATATATGTCATGTTTGTTATTTCAGGTCAAGGTCGTTATATGGCTTGGACACTCATGAATAACCGTGTAGCCATATTTGATATTACGGAAACTAAGTTTCTAAATGTAACAGTGAAGTCATTATCATATCAACTGGCTATCTCACCAGATGAAAGAAATGTCGTCATATGTAGGCCTAATGGTGAACGAGAAGCTGTCGTATACGATATTCAAACAATGAACGAAATACGTCGTATCCACATTGTCGGTGGTACGTATTGTAACCTGCAAACTCTATTATAGAGTCGATATGAGGTTTATACAGGGACAAATAATTCAGATTTTCCCATTTACACCCCTCTACCCCGGGGAGGGGGGGGGGGGTATCTGGCTCAGAGAATATCTTAAAAAATATATATGGTAACTACAACTTCTGAAGGGTGCAGCGCCGAGTTAATACATCCACATTTGTAAAATACCCCCCCCCCCCGAAAAAAAAACCTAGTTGAATGTTTATAAAATGCAATTTTTATTTATTATGTGTTTGGTTGTATCTGTAATATTTGTGCATATTTGATATGAGAAAAATAGCTGATGAAAGAAGTTATTCTATGACACCCTTGCCGTCTTGACATCAACTTTTGTCTTTGTTGCAAAACAGAATTGCAAAACATCTAGAAATATTAAAATGAATTATGTATTTTTGACCTTATGTTATAGTGCATTTTGTAAGAAATGTTCAGTTCACACCTAACGGTAAATATCTATACTGGGATTTTGGCCATCTAGTGACGGCGTATAATCTAGAAACAGATGAGGAGTTTACTGCTGTTGATCATCCTACTGATATTAAATATGTTATTACCCTGGATATGAACAGTGTAGTGACCGTTGGAGAAGATGAGATTGTTAGAATCTGGGATCGCAGCAAGGATAACGATGTTACCAACCAGAAGAAGTCACTGTGGCGGCTAAGGGGGTAAGACGTTGGCTCACTAACCAGGTGGTCGCGTGTTCGATTCCTGCATGTGCCGAAAAAGTTCAGCCATGTTTTCCGACGTGGTTTCTCCTTGTCAGTGGTGCTAGACGGAAGGGGGTGGGACTGACACGGGTAGCTGTCTAGTCGTTCGGATGGGACAAAAAACTGAGGTCCCGTGTATACATTGACTTGTCAGTTGGAATTCGGTATAAGAGTAGGTCATAGTGGCGCTGCCCGGGCAAAAGTTCCCTCATATCACACTGGAATTGGATATCAGGTAATGCACATAATCTGTAACAAGACATCTCCTGTGATAAATTAACTTAGTTTAAAATGTTGGATGATGTAGCGATGATGCAGCAACGGTACTGGACAAACGAGACTAACTGCCAACCATCCATTCTATTGTTACATTTTTATACGCCCACATTTTCATGTGAATCCAAATAAATATAAAGTGAGAGGAATCCTTAAAACCATTAGAATAACATAAACTTAGATGGGATCTAAGTCATAATAAATTTGATATGTACGGTGACACCAGAGAAGGCAACTTATTGAAGCATAAGGTTAGTAGTCATGGTAACAATTAGTGATAAAGTTATGACGTAATATTAACATTATGACATCACTAATTGTTAGTCAAGGTAACAATTTATTAGTGACGTCATAATGTAAATATGAAGTCATAACCTTATCACTTATTGTTACCATGACTACTAACCTTATGCTTCAATAAGTTGCATTCTCTGAAGAAGTAAATCACTATCTTATTAGCTTGTTCTCTATCCAACTCTTGTATGTGGGCGAATCCTGCCTGGCAGCCGCTGGTTAAAATCCTTGTTCATCTAAATATCTACTAACCGTTGACTAGAGAGAGTTTATTATAGCTTGTCATGTTAACAATTTTATAAATACTAGTTTATGTATCATTTGATGCCAACCAATGATGGCTTTACATGGCAATACATTTTTAAATAATATTTATAAAACATTTAAAGCCAACATTAAGACTTGTGATAGGCATATTGGACTCTTACCTAATGCGTCTTTAATGTCGTTCGAATTTCAATTAGGTTATTTTGTTACGCAACCTCTTTAACACTTATTTATCACTAAGTTCTACAGTCTTGATCCATATTCGGTGTTAATAGTATGTAATTATTTGTTTCAGTTTAACTGTGTTGAGTGACAACCCTCGGTATATCATTATCAGATATGGAGTGAGTGCTCCTTACTATTTACAGATCTACGATCTCGCTACAAATATGGTGGTGAAAAACATGAAGGTTTGTTTTTATTTAATCATAGAGTTTACTCGTCACAAACTAGGTAAAATCTAGGCTAACATGTTTTAATTTAATCTCAATAATACGTTTTCGAGGAAGGGCCTTTAGCCGTTTACGGAAACCAGAGGACCCGGATGGAACCCTTGAGCTTGGACAGGTGACCATACTCGTTGCCACGTACAATGGGGTCCGCCGTCGACATTCCTCGCTAGGTCGCGTATGTGTATTAGGGGGGATACCGAACAACATGGCTGACGATGATCGCCTCTGGTCCGTAACCAAACTTAAAATCGAAGCGGATGGAAGATCTGCAGTAACAAGGGCGAAACATAGATCTAATAGAACGGTAAGTATATATGACAGATAGATTATTTGATGGTAACTTTAATTGTAGCTTAAATCCGTTTGAATTACCGATGTTAGTGTTGTCACTAAAAAGACTAGGCCTACTGTCGTACTGACTTGTGACAGGATTCCCTGGGACACTGTTCGATAAATTCTATAAATAAATAGAGCGAGAACTAAGATAAAACTGATTTATTAGTATGTGTATTCAGTATTTGTTTTTGTTACACGAATAGGTTTTCGTCAATTGTTCTAAATTCAACTGTTTAGGCCTGTGTGTGTACTAACTAGCTACGCGAACGTTGCTAAAAACGACGAGATTTGTTATCGAGCAGACGGGTATGATCGACCTGCCAAACCTTTTACCTGTGAACGGGCCTGTGAACAATATCTGCTTCAAATGGAATCCTACTTATTAATATTATAAAGTTTAAATAAAATTGTAAATGTTAATCACCCATGGAATTATTATTATGAATAACAAATGTAGGTCTAGTTTACTTATTTATTAAATCCCCAATTTAGACGATATCGCCATCGCCGTATGTATGTATGAATTTTTTTTAAGACCTATGCCATGTTATAAATACCGGTATTTTGCCGTATATGTAATGTTCTGTATGTGTGACAATAACAATGTGTGTCTATAATTCATACGGTATCGCCATTATATTATCGCTGTATGAATTAAGGCCCATGTATTTTGCGGTTTAGACAGGCCCTATGGCTATAGAAGGCGATCTCATATATAGAATGATTGACAGGTATATATTATATAGTCCTATATGCATCTTTGAATAAATAATATTTGTGTGTATTCTGCATTGGTCAATATTATTCACAAACAATTAATTATTTATAAAATCATGTAACAAGTTTTTTTTTTCATTTAATAGAGGATATATAGGCTCTTTAAAAGGGAAAAGGCATTGTGAGGGAGTGCTTGCATGCTGTTATAAAAAGTACAAGCAATGTTTCAGTGGCATAGTAGAAGCTGTCGTGAAAATAAGGTAGATCAAATTATACTACAATACAGTTTAATAAGGCCAGTTTGCTCCTGGTGTTGGACGAGATGTTCATCAGGGTTTTTCGTTGTGGTCTCCCCTTGTCAGTGGTGCAGCACAGAGGGCCTGACAAGGAGAGCTGTCTAATCATTTGCATGGGATGAAATACCGAGGTCCCATGTACACACTGACATGCACATAAAAGATCCCTTGACGGTTGGCATTCCAATATAAGAGAAGGCTGTAGAGCTGTTGTCCGAACAAAATTCCTCTCATAGTACAATGTATGCCTGTTTTTATTTGCCCAGTCGAGCCACACAGTAGGTTGTTAAACCTCATTTCTTTTCATTTCTTTTAAGGCCATATGATAATGATAAGTTGTTACACTTTTAAGTTAAAGTTTAACTATAGTGGCAACATCCATCCACCCCTTAGTTTGGGATCAGAAATGAAAATAAATTGTTAGTAATCATGGGAAGATTAAAGCAATAAAACTTTGTCTGGCACACATGTAACCTTTCCAATATTAATTAATTTTATTCATCTGGCAAATTATTGGCTTATATTAATAGGTAACCTACAACTGCAAGATAACAAAAAAATAGCCAAGTGGTGACCATGTCCTATTCACATTGTGAAATAAAAAAATAAATGTCACGTACCAAAAATCTTCATAAATTTCACAAAACAAAAAACAAGCACCAAGGTAAATGTTGTAAGTTGTCTTATTTTCATTTTTAGCGCACGCCCGGGGGGTTTTCCTGTGGGAGGGAAACGGTCAAGTACAAGGTTGAGAAGCTTTAAGACGCCCCTTTCTCCATGGCACATACGGTCACACCAGGGATCAAAATCACAACCGTAAGCAAGAGTGACCGGTCAGCTAGAGGTTGAAGCGTGACACTCTAGACCGCTCCAACCCCCCTGTTCTACTCATTCAACACCACTTTTGGACCAATCAAAATCCATGAAATTTCCATTGGTCTGTTTGATGCAGAAAATTTAATTATGACTTTAATCACTTTTATATATCTACATAGCATATCCATGCACAATTCCTATACAGCTTACATAGAGCATATGTTGTCCATGAGACATCAGAATACTTACAGATTGCAAGTTAGTGATGATTTGAATTAACCTCCCATCCCATAGCCAAAGTGGTTGTAATATTCAGTTTGAACTTGCACATAAAAGAGATATTTTTATATGTGGGTGAAACTAATGTAGTTAGAAATAAATAATTTGTATTATTTAGTACCTGCTATTTGTGTATAATAATGGAAATATTTCTTGACTTTCATTAGTTTTTATCTATTTCAGTTAGCAGACCGCAGAATAAAGGAAATAGAAAGGCGATGGAGATTAACAGTCTCATGTTTTTGAAAGTGACTAAAATCACTTTTCGTAGAATTATTCCGAAAACTTTGTGCAAGCAATTTTTCTTTTAAAATTAATAACCTGCCAAAAGAGGGCTCTTATTAGGCTTATCACAGCAGTGCAAATCCAAACATCTACATGGACTCAAAAATCATTTAGTATTTATATGAAAAGCCTGATATATAATAAAATATATACAACACAATACAATTTTTGTTTTATTCAAATTTATATACAATTGAAGGTTTGAAATTAGAAATAGAAAAGCAAATAAATACAATTCTTGATCCAAGTTAAAAATTTAATAGGAAATAGTGGGGTGTTCAAAATTGTTTTATGTTTTGCAGAGTCCAATATTGCACCCTGCATTTTCTTTTAGAGACAATTTTGCAGTGTATAATATGTCCCAAACTTTATTCTGATCAACAAATTGTACTATTTTACAATATTTCAATTAATTGATGATACAAATTTCATCTTAAAGGAGCTAAATCGCTAACATTTGGCATCTAGAAATTGACAAAAGTGGGTCGTAACTCATATAATACTGTAATATGAATGTATATAAACTGATTTACATTAAATTGTTTCCGTTTTTACTCCAATTTCATATCAGTTATGTTCGGAGAAACAAACCATCCAGTCCCAATCCAGTGCAATTCTTTTAGCGCCTGGTTATTCCAGTCTACATATGCCGTGTGGTACAGTGCAATGTGTCTACAACTAGGGCTGAAGCGCATTATGGTACACGACTCGTGTACAAATGTTAGAAAATTTATTTTATCTTAAATATCGGATATCAGAAACTCATCTTTTCCTGGTGGGTCCCAAGTGTTAGCGATTTAGCTCCTTTAACACCCATAATTGAAAAAAATTCAACTGTATAATATAAAAGGCCTTACGTAAACACTTTCAAATGTAACTTGGATTTAAACATATTTTAGAACCCTCTGGACATGTAAAATAGGCAGAACCTCCAACAGAATGATGTAGACCTAGCCTGTTCCCTAATCCTATTCTTATTGAATAAAATATAAACATAAATGAAACAGCAACTCTTGGTATACAACAAGTTGTTGTTTTTAGTGTATAATTAGATCAAGTGATGCTTTGCTTGTTAACATCTGATGGCTTTTGTACAGGTATTTCATCACCAAAGTTCTCTACACTAGATGACATTCTTTTTTTGCTGCACAAATATTCTGTTGATGACGAGGACGTGTAGGTCTAATGGCCTATTAAAGGTGAAAACAGATGGCATTGCATTTTAATCTTCCCCATTTACCTAAAATATACAATTATAATTTTCTAATTACATTTATAGGACACATTGAACAGTGTAGTATTATAAAAAAAATACTGATAAGCTTACATAAAATACAAAATTTCAATTTTTTGATAAGAAAATTAATTTTAAATCGAATTTTAAATTTTTACTGATAAATTGTAAACATTTGGTTGTTCGAGTCAACACTGTACTTGATCATTAATTCATGGTTATGGTATAAGCCTACATTTCACTTACACTAAATTAGGCCACCATGTTGTTGGTTATAAAAATTAAACAAGTAGGCCTACAGCAGTAAAATTCTCTTCATGGAGACCTTTCCTTTACTCTCATCAACGTCTTTTGGATGTTGGTACCTGGAACAGAAAAGAAACCACAAAGCAACAGGAACAGTGAGAAGATAATACTATAAAACAGTAAAATTTAACAACTGTTGATCAATTTAGTTTGGGGAAAAGGTCATAATCATTTAAAAATAAAGAAATTAATCAAATTAAGTATTACTTTCAAAGCTTTATAGGCCTAATCAAAATTGCTATAGAAAATTAATACAATATAATAACTAACTAAGCAATGCTGAAAAATATATTTTTAACCCTGGGAATAAATCTTTTTGTTGGCTTAGTTAGGCCTACTTCAACTTGTAAATTTTAAAACAGTGTTCAATTATTTGCAATACGAACGATTCGAGAAAATCACCCAAACTTACCGAATTATAGATAGATAGGATAGTTACTGAGTTAGACTAGGCCTAATAACGTGCGACTTGAAGCTGGCGAAATGTCATCTTGCATTCTTTGCAGACGACAGCATAATTCGGTCCCGGCTTCAACAATTTCTTTGTCTTTGCCTCGATTCCTTTTATTACTGTGTGCCACTTTAAGCGGTAATATGTTCATCGTTTAAAATTGGGTTCTATGAGGTACACAGCTATAGTTTGGCATACGTCTTCATTCGCTGTCAATGTAAACACGGTGTTCCGCCATGTTGCGTATATCGCGCTTATCCCCCCTAATACACGCGCGCCGCCTGGCGAGTAAAAATCCGCCGACGGACCCCATTGAAGAATGAGAACCACGCAACGTTCAATGACATGACTTATGATCTAAAGCGTGAAGAACGCCTCCAGTCCCACGTCTCTAACAGTGTATAACATCTCCCATCTCTAACTATGTATAACATCTCCCGTCTCTAACTATGTATAACATCTCCCATCTCTAACTATGTATAACATCTCCCATCTCTAACTATGTATAACATCTCCCGTCTCTAACTGTGTATAACATCTCTCGTCTCTAACTGTGTATAACATCTCCCGTCTCTACCTATGTATAACATCTCCCGTCTCTACCTATGTATAACATCTCTCGTCTCTAACTATGTATAACATCTCCCGTCTCTAACTATGTATACCATCTCCCGTCTCTAACTATGTATACCATCTCCCGTCTCTAACTATGTATAACATCTCCCGTCTCTAACTATGTATAACATCTCCCATCTCTAACTATGTATAACATCTCCCGTCCCCCGTCTCTAACTATGTATAACATCTCCCGTCTCTAACTGTGTATAACATCTCCCATCTCTAACTATGTATAACATCTCCCATCTCTAACTATGTATAACATCTCCCGTCCCCCGTCTCTGACTATGTATAACATCTCCCGTCTCTAACTGTGTATAACATCCCCCGTCTCTACCTATGTATAACATCTCCCATCTCTAACTATGTATAACATCTCTCGTCTCTAACTATGTATAACATCTCCCGTCTCTAACTATGTATAACATCTCCCATCTCTAACTATGTATACCATCTCCCGTCTCTAACTGTGTATAACATCTCCCGTCTCTAACTATGTATAACATCTCTCGTCTCTAACTATGTATAACATCTCCCGTCTCTAACTATGTATACCATCTCCCGTCTCTAACTGTGTATACCATCCCCCGTCTCTAACTATGTATAACATCTCCCATCTCTAACTATGTATAACATCCCCCGTCTCTAACTGTGTATAACATCTCCCGTCTCTAACTATGTATAACATCTCTCGTCTCTAACTATGTATAACATCTCCCGTCTCTAACTATGTATAACATCTCCCGTCTCTAACTATGTATAACATCTCTCGTCTCTAACTATGTATAACATCTCCCATCTCTAACTATGTATACCATCTCCCGTCTCTAACTGTGTATAACATCCCCCGTCTCTACCTATGTATAACATCTCCCATCTCTAACTATGTATAACATCTCTCGTCTCTAACTATGTATAACATCTCCCGTCTCTAACTATGTATAACATCTCCCATCTCTAACTATGTATACCATCTCCCGTCTCTAACTATGTATAACATCTCCCGTCTCTAACTATGTATAACATCTCTCGTCTCTAACTATGTATAACATCTCCCGTCTCTAACTATGTATAACATCTCCCGTCTCTAACTATGTATAACATCTCCCGTCTCTAACTATGTATAACATCTCTCATCTCTAACTATGTATAACATCCCCCGTCTCTAACTATGTATAACATCTCCCGTCTCTAACTGTGTATACCATCTCCCGTCTCTAACTGTGTATACCATCTCCCTCGTCTCTAACTATGTATACCATCTCCCGTCTCTAACTATGTATAACATCTCTCGTCTCTAACTATGTATAACATCTCCCGTCTCTAACTATGTATAACATCCCCCGTCTCTAACAATGTATAACATCTCCCGTCTCTAACTGTGTATAACATCTCCCATCTCTAACTGTGTATACCATCTCCCTCGTCTCTAACTATGTATAACATCTCCCGTCTCTAACTATGTATAACATCTCCCGTCTCTAACTATGTATAACATCTCCCGTCTCTAACTATGAATAACATCTCTCGTCTCTAACTATGTATAACATCTCCCGTATCTAACTATGTATAACATCTCCCGTCTCTAACTATGTATAACATCTCCCGTCCCCCGTCTCTAACTATGTATAACATCCCCCGTCTCTAACTATGTATAACATCTCCAGTCTCTAACTATGTATAACATCCCCCGTCTCTAACTGTGTATAACATCTCTCGTCTCTAACTATGTATAACATCTCCCGTCTCTAACTATGTATAACATCTCCCGTCTCTAACTATGTATAACATCCCCCGTCTCTAACTATGTGTAACATCTCCCGTCTCTAACTATGTATAACATCTCTCGTCTCTAACTATGTATAACATCTCCCATCTCTAACTATGTATAAAATCTCCCATCTCTAACTATGTATAACATCTCCCGTCTCTAACTATGTATAACATCTCCCGCCTCTAACTATGTATAACATCTCCCATCTCTAACTATGTATAACATCTCCCGTCCCCCGTCTCTAACTATGTATAACATCCCCCGTCTCTAACTATGTATAACATCTCTCTAACTATGTATAACATCTCCCGTCCCCCGTCTCTAACTATGTATAACATCCCCCGTCTCTAACTATGTATAACATCTCCCGTCTCTAACTATGTATAACATCTCCCGTCTCTAACTATGTATAACATCTCCCGTCTCTAACTATGTATAACATCTCCCGTCTCTAACTATGTATAACATCTCCCGTCTCTAACTGTGTATAACATCTCTCGTCTCTAACTATGTATAACATCTCCCGTCTCTAACTATGTATAACATCTCCCGTCTCTAACTATGTATACCATCTCCCGTCTCTAACTATGTATAACATCTCCCGTCTCTAACTATGTATAACATCTCCCGTCTCTAACTGTGTATAACATCTCCCGTCTCTAACTGTGTATAACATCTCCCGTCTCTAACTATGTATAACATCCCCCGTCTCTAACTGTGTATAACATCTCTCGTCTCTAACTATGTATAACATCTCCCGTCTCTAACTATGTATAACATCTCCCGTCTCTAACTATGTATACCATCTCCCGTCTCTAACTATGTATAACATCTCCCGTCCCCCGTCTCTAACTATGTATAACATCTCCCATCTCTAACTATGTATAACATCTCTCGTCTCTAACTATGTATAACATCTCCCGTCTCTAACTGTGTATAACATCTCCCGTCCCCCGTCTCTAACTATGTATAACATCTCCCATCTCTAACTATGTATAACATCTCTCGTCTCTAACTATGTATAACATCTCCCGTCTCTAACTATGTATAACATCTCCCGTCTCTAACTATGTATAACATCTCCCGTCTCTAACTATGTATAACATCTCCCGTCTCTAACTGTGTATAACATCCCCCGTCTCTAACTATGTATAACATCTCCCGTCTCTAACTGTGTATAACATCTCCCGTCTCTAACTATGTATAACATCTCCCATCTCTAACTATGTATAACATCTCTCGTCTCTAACTATGTATAACATCTCCCGTCTCTAACTATGTATAACATCTCCCGTCTCTGACTATGTATAACATCTCCCGTCTCTAACTGTGTATAACATCTCCCGTCTCTAACTATGTATAACATCTCCCATCTCTAACTATGTATAACATCTCCCCTCTCTAACTATGTATAACATCTCCCGTCTCTAACTGTGTATAACATCTCCCGTCTCTAACTATGTATAACATCTCCCATCTCTAACTATGTATAACATCTCCCATCTCTAACTATGTATAACATCTCCCGTCTCTAACTATGTATAACATCTCTCGTCTCTAACTATGTATAACATCTCCCGTCTCTAACTATGTATAACATCTCCCATCTCTAACTATGTATAACATCTCCCATCTCTAACTATGTATAACATCTCCCATCTCTAACTATGTATAACATCTCCCGTCTCTAACTATGTATAACATCTCCCGTCTCTAACTATGTATAACATCTCCCGTCTCTAACTATGTATAACATCTCCCATCTCTAACTATGTATAACATCTCCCATCTCTAACTATGTATAACATCTCCCGTCTCTAACTATGTATAACATCTCTCGTCTCTAACTATGTATAACATCTCCCGTCTCTAACTATGTATAACATCTCCCATCTCTAACTATGTATAACATCCCCCGTCTCTAACTATGTATAACATCTCCCGTCTCTAACTGTGTATAACATCCCCCGTCTCTAACTATGTATAACATCTCCCGTCTCTAACTGTGTATAACATCTCCCGTCTCTAACTATGTATAACATCCAGTCCCCCGTCTCTAACTATGTATAACATCTCCCGTCTCTAACTATGTATAACATCTCCCGTCTCTAACTGTGTATAACATCCCCCGTCTCTAACTATGTATAACATCTCCCGTCTCTAACTGTGTATAACATCTCCCGTCTCTAACTATGTATAACATCTCCCATCTCTAACTATGTATAACATCTCTCGTCTCTAACTATGTATAACATCTCTCGTCTCTAACTGTGTATAACATCTCCCGTCCCCCGTCTCTAACTATGTATAACATCTCCCGTCTCTAACTATGTATAACATCTCCCGTCTCTATGTATAACATCTCCCATCTCTAACTATGTATAACATCTCCCGTCTCTAACTATGTATAACATCTCCCGTCTCTAACTGTGTATAACATCTCCCGTCCCCCGTCTCTAACTATGTATAACATCTCCCGTCTCTAACTATGTATAACATCTCCCGTCTCTAACTGTGTATAACATCTCCCGTCTCTAACTGTGTATACCATCTCCCTCGTCTCTAACTATGTATAACATCTCCCGTCTCTAACTATGTATAACATCCCCCGTCTCTAACTATGTATAACATCTCCCGTCCCCCGTCTCTAACTATGTATAACATCCCCCGTCTCTAACTGTGTATAACATCACCCGTCTCTAACTATGTATAACATCTCCCGTCTCTAACTATGTATAACATCTCCCATCTCTAACTGTGTATAACATCTCCCGTCTCTAACTATCTCTAACTATGTATAACATCCCCCGTCTCTAACTATGTATAACATCTCCCGTCCCCCGTCTCTAACTATGTATAACATCCCCCCTCTCTAACTATGTATAACATCTCCCCTCTCTAACTATGTATAACATCTCCCGTCTCTAACTATGTATAACATCCCCCGTCTCTAACTGTGTATAACATCTCTCGTCTCTAACTATGTATAACATCTCCCATCTCTAACTATGTATAACATCCCCCGTCTCTAACTATGTATAACATCTCCCGTCTCTAACTATGTATAACATCTCCCATCTCTAACTGTGTATAACATCTCCCGTCTCTAACTATCTCTAACTATGTATAACATCTCCCGTCTCTAACTATGTATAACATCTCTCGTCTCTAACTATGTATAACATCTCTCGTCTCTAACTATGTATAACATCTCCCATCTCTAACTGTGTATAACATCTCCCGTCTCTAACTATCTCTAACTATGTATAACATCCCCCGTCTCTAACTATGTATAACATCTCCCTTCTCTAACTATGTATAACATCTCCCGTCTCTAACTATGTATAACATCCCCCATCTCTAACTATGTATAACATCCCCCATCTCTAACTATGTATAACATCTCCCATCTCTAACTGTGTATACCATCTCCCTCGTCTCTAACTATGTATAACATCTCTCGTCTCTAACTGTGTATAACATCTCCCGTCTCTAACTGTGTATAACATCCCCCATCTCTAACTATGTATAACATCTCCCGTCTCTAACTATGTATAACATCTCTCATCTCTAACTATGTATAACATCTCCCGTCTCTAACTATGTATACCATCTCCCGTCTCTAACTGTGTATAACATCTCCCATCTCTAACTATGTATAACATCTCCCGTCTCTAACTATGTATAACATCTCCCTCGTCTCTAACTGTGTATAACATCTCCCGTATCTAACTATGTATAACATCCCCCGTCTCTAACTATGTATAACATCTCCCGTCCCCCGTCTCTAACTATGTATAACATCTCCCGTCTCTAACTGTGTATACCATCTCCCGTCTCTATGTATAACATCTCCCGTCTCTAACTATGTATAACATCTCCCGTCTCTAACTATGTATAACATCTCCCGTCTCTAACTATCTCTAACTATGTATAACATCTCCCGTCTCTAACTATGTATACCATCTCCCGTCTCTAACTGTGTATAACATCTCTCATCTCTAACTATGTATAACATCTCCCGTCTCTAACTACGTATAACATCTCCCGTCTCTAACTGTGTATAACATCTCCCGTCTCTAACTATGTATAACATCTCCCTCGTCTCTAACTGTGTATAACATCTCCCGTATCTAACTATGTATAACATCCCCCGTCTCTAACTATGTATAACATCTCCCGTCCCCCGTCTCTAACTATGTATAACATCTCCCGTCTCTAACTGTGTATAACATCTCCCGTCTCTATGTATAACATCTCCCATCTCTAACTATGTATAACATCTCTCGTCTCTAACTATGTATGAATGAATGAAATGGGGTTTAACGTCCTACGCTTAAGCACCTAACCTGGGCCAATTGAAGACGGGCATACGCCAACAGTGTGCTATGAGGGAAATTTTGCCCGGGCAGCGGCGCTACGGCCTACTCTTATATCGAATTCCAACTGCCAAGGGATCTTTTACGTGCACTCCAATTTGTACACGGGACCTCGGTTTTTCGTCCCATCCGAACGACTAGGCAGCTGTCCTTGTCAGGCCCTCCTTCTGCATCACTGACAAGGGGAAATCACGCCGGAAAATCGAGATGAACTTTCTCGGCCAATGCAGGGATCGAACACTCAACCTCCAGGCTAGAGAACCAGCGCCTTATCCACTTAGCCACCGTGATCCCCTCTCTAACTATGTATAACATCTCTCGTCTCTAACTATGTATAACATCTCTCGTCTCTAACTATGTATAACATCCCCCGTCTCTAACTATGTATAACATCTCCCGTCTCTAACTATGTATAACATCTCCCGTCTCTAACAGTGTATAACATCTCCCGTCTCTAACTATCTCTAACTATGTATAACATCTCCCGTCTCTAACTATGTATAACATCTCTCATCTCTAACTGTGTATACCATCTCCCTCGTCTCTAACTATGTATACCATCTCATGTCTCTAACTATGTATAACATCTCCCGTCTCTAACTATGTATAACATCTCCCGTCTTTAACTGTGTATAACATCTCCCGTCTCTAACTGTGTATAACATCTCCCGTCTCTAACAGTGTATAACATCTCTCGTCTCTAACTATGTATAACATCTCCCATCTCTAACTATGTATAACATCTCTCGTCTCTAACTATGTATAACATCCCCCATCTCTAACTGTGTATAACATCTCCCGTCTCTAACTATGTATAACATCTCTCGTCTCTAACTGTGTATAACATCTCCCATCTCTAACTATGTATAACATCTCTCGTCTCTAACTGTGTATAACATCCCCCGTCTCTAACTGTGTATAACATCTCCCGTCTCTAACTGTGTATAACATCTCTCTACTCGTCTCTAACTATGTATAACATCTCCCGTCTCTAACTATGTATAACATCTCCTATCTCTAACTATGTATAACATCCCCCCTCTCTAACTATGTATAACATCTCTCGTCTCTAACTATGTATAACATCTCCCGTCTCTAACTATGTATAACATCTCTCGTCTCTAACTATGTATAACATCTCCCGTCTCTAACTATGTATAACATCTCCCGTCTCTTAACTATGTATAACATCTCTCGTCTCTAACTATGTATAACATCTCTCGTCTCTAACTATGTATAACATCTCCCGTCTCTAACTATGTATAACATCTCCCGTCTCTAACTATGTATAACATCTCCCGTCTCTAACTATCTCTAACTATGTATAACATCTCCCGTCTCTAACTATGTATAACATCTCCCGTCTCTAACTATGTATAACATCTCCCGTCTCTAACTATCTCTAACTATGTATAACATCTCCCGTCTCTAACTATGTATACCATCTCCGGTCTCTAACTATGTATACCATCTCCCGTCTCTAACTATGTATAACATCCCCCGTCTCTAACTATGTATAACATCTCCCATCTCTAACTATGTATAACATCTCCCGTCTCTAACTATGTATAACATCTCCCGTCTCTAACTGTGTATAAGATCTCCCGTCCCCCGTCTCTAACTATGTATAACATCTCCCGTCTCTAACTATGTATAACATCTCCCGTCTCTAACTGTGTATAACATCTCCCGTCCCCCGTCTCTTACTATGTATAACATCCCCCGTCTCTAACTGTGTATAACATCTCTCGTCTCTAACTATGTATAACATCTCCCATCTCTAACTATGTATAACATCTCTCGTCTCTAACTATGTATAACATCTCCCGTCTCTAATTGTGTATAACATCTCCCGTCTCTAACTGTGTATAACATCCCCCATCTCTAACTATGTATAACATCTCCCGTCTCTAACTATGTATAACATCTCCCGTCTCTAACTATGTATAACATCTCCCTCGTCTCTAACTATGTATAACATCTCCCGTCTCTAACTATCTATAACATCCCCCGTCTCTAACTATGTATAACATCTCCCGTCTCTAACTGTGTATAACATCTCCCGTCTCTAACTATGTATAACATCTCTCGTCTCTAACTATGTATAACATCTCCCGTCTCTTAACTATGTATAACATCCCCCATCTCTAACTGTGTATAACATCTCCCGTCTCTAACTATGTATAACATCTCCCGTCTCTAACTGTGTATAACATCTCTCGTCTCTAACTATGTATAACATCTCCCGTCTCTAACTATGTATAACATCCCCCGTCTCTAACTATGTATAACATCTCCCATCTCTAACTATGTATACCATCTCCCGTCTCTAACTGTGTATAACATCTCCCGTCTCTAACTATGTATAACATCTCCCATCTCTAACTATGTATAACATCTCCCCTCTCTAACTATGTATACCATCTCCCGTCTCTAACTGTGTATACCATCTCCCATCTCTAAATATGTATAACATCTCCCGTCTCTAACTATGTATAACATCTCCCGTCTCTAACTATCTCTAACTATGTATAACATCTCCCGTCTCTAACTATGTATAACATCTCCCCTCTCTAACTATGTATAACATCTCCCGTCTCTAACTATGTAGGACGTCCCCCGTCTCTAATAATGTAGGACAGTTCTCAAATTTTATCGTGTATGGTTCGCTACGTCTGTGTGTAGAGCGTCACCCATCGTTAATCGTGTTGGATATCCCCTGTCCCTTATCAATATTAGGACATTTCTTCGGATTTAGATGTGTGTCATGTAGTGCACCCAACTCCCTTGTCTCTAATCGTGAAGGGGGTTCCATCGTTCATAACCCTAACCCTAAACCTAACCGCTAACCGCTAACCCTAACCCTAATCCTAGTGTAGGACATTTCCCGTTCGTCCTTAAGGGTTACCACATCGATTATCATGGAGGGCGTTACTAATAATCCAATTGCTTAATTTCGGTCATCACCGTCTCCAACCGTGTGAGTTGGTGCATGTTCCTGATCATTTAGGACGTCAAGGACATAATCGTTTCCAGAATATCACGTATAGCATAGGTTATCCTGCCAACGATAAACCCGACAAAGTTTTCAAATATTTTATTTAAGAAGGAAGACCCCGGACATGTTGGTAACCCATCTATTCTGGTAATAAAATATATTGTTATTTTTTATAGTTTCGGACAAAAATCAACTTGGTTTTACCAGTGGATGATACAAGATGTCTGATTCAACATGGTTGGAATATATCCCTGTTGGATCTACAAACATCATCAATAATACGAACATACCAAGGTCAAGTACCTACAGATCCTTTCGTGAATTCAGATCCTGTTATAAATTCAACAAAAACAGGTCTGTACGAAGAGGGGTCGCGCTTCTAGCACTATAGCTGAACGGTCACTTCTGGCTTGCGGTCGTGTTTTTGATCTCTGGTGAGATAGTCTATACCAAAAAAAGTATTCTCTTGTGTAGAAGTTATTAAATCTATGGCCGTTTAGACAACAGATAGGTATTCTATCAATAATTTTATTAATCTGGTCAGGAATTTCTTTTTAAAAAATAGTTGTAGCAGTGTGCAAACATTTTGTACACGGTGGATAACGCCCACGGCTAAATAATTGGTCCATTATGATTCAATGAAATATTATAAAACCCAGTTTAACAACTAAAAACCCACACCTAACGTTTTCCCTATAGAAGCGCCATTATTATTACTAATTATATATCTGGTAAATTTATCTCAATAAATCTTTTACTCGTAGGGGTCTTTAGCAGTTCGGAAAACCGGAGAACACGGAGAAAACCCACGATGTTGGACAGGTGACCCTACTCCTAGTCACGTACAACCAGGTTTCCGAAACCAGTTGACTCAATGACAGGCTTTATGATACGCACGTGCTAACCATTCGGCCATCCACCCCCGTGACATGATGAGTAGGCTTTTGGTTTTAAATCAGAGTTAACAAGTATTTATATGGACTCAACCACTTAGGAATTTGAAGTCGCTATTGTCGCGGCGATGGTAACAAGCGTCACTTAAAACCAAACAAGCGAGCCAAATCTAACGAGAGCATGATTCATGTCACGTGACTCGGGGCGTGCTTGATAACTGTCAATCATTCCAAATAAGGTAGGACAAAAACATGGCAAGAACGCCCATTTTATTGTGAAGTTCGCAATTTTTCAGTCTCTGGTGCTGGTTACAGGTTTACTCAAAGTTGTTTTAATACAAAAGGAAACGGAAGTGTTGGTTTACTAAAAAATTAATACTTTTATATAAATCGAAATGTAAAATAAATAGAAGAGACTTGGCCAGTGTACCGCGACGCTAGCGTGTCTTTGGTCCTAATGATCTCAGGACATGTCTATTGGACAGTAACACCCTTCTAATTCTAAATGCGAAACAGGAGGTGTTGTTTATCTTCTAAGTCACATGTTTTCTTATTACACTTGTCTTTTGACTTTTTATTTATAAAATTGTAAGTATGAATACACGTGTTCATCTTGAGTGACTGTGTATATAATTGTTTATTTATAGAATTTTACACGCTATCACGTGGAAGAATGAACATAAAGAAATATAATATAGAAACTGGTGTTTGTGAGATGATCAAAGGCTGTGGTGAAAAGATCGGAGATTACGTAGTGAGTATTAATTATATACAGTAGTAAGGACCTAAATCTCTACTATTCTTTGGAACTTTGATGAAAATGGTTCAAAAAGCACTGATTTACATTCAGTTTTGTCCCGTGTACACATTGGAGTGCACGTAAAAGATCCCTTGGCAGTTGGAATTGGATATAAGAGTAGGCCGTAGCGCCGCTGCCCGGGCAAAATTTCCCTCATAGCACACTGTATGGCGTATGCCCGTCTTCCATTAGCACAGGTTAGGTGCATAACAGTAGGACGTTAAACCCACTTCATTCATTCATTCATTGTGCATCGAAATACCAGAACATTCTAAATTGAGTGGTTGGGTTAACCGTCTGGTTATTCCAGTCTAATGGAGAAGTATGGTTTGGCATCTAATTTATTCACCGGTGTTTAGCCTCATTCACCAAGACCTCCCACTACACTCGAGAACAAAGGGTAGACCGTGGCGTGTACATGTTTAAAAAGTGTTCACCGTGGTTTCTGTCAGGAGACAATATTGGTCCATTACAATACCAGAAACATTACTGATATTTGTTGACGTAAGGGCGTAAATCTTCTTCTGTTGTATATTAAGGTAAATAAAACTTGTACCGTTGTGGCTGCGTCCATACGCGACGGTAAAGGAGTTGTTTTCTTTGATCTCGTCAACAAGACAACAGAGATGATAGAGGGAGATGGGGAGATGAAGATGATAGATCGAGTTTCTCTGGTTACTGATGATGGTCGTTATTTCATATTTTCCAATGACCTTATTCCACCCAATCTGTCAGGAGTAGAAGACGCTAAACCCACTAAACTGGTTGTAGTGTGGAGTATACCAGACAGTAAGTAGGGAATGTATAGATTTAACTTATTTTAATTTAAATAATACATATTTTATTGTTCGTTTGTCGTGTTTTCACTTATAAATTTGTTATTTACATTGTTTTGTACCACAAGTTTGTCATGGTTCTGTACGACAGAGACATCAGTAGCAAGTTAAAGTGTCAATGCGTTATTTTATCACTACAAGAATCACCTTTAAACTACAATATTGTTAAAGATGAATCTATTACGGGAAAATCGGTCCATATTAGCAGGAATAAATCCATTAGAGATTCCATATTTTAGTGAAAATGTCCAGTTGACAAATCGTTATTTACAAACTATACACTTTATATCAGTATAAACTATTATATAAAATACCCAACTGCATCTGTAATACTTGATATTTATTAATAGCAAAACGTCACCAAATATTGTGTGATGACAACAGTGGAAGTAAAGGTAACCGTGTGGCAGATGTACGTGATTTCTATATCCTGGACGAGAAGACGGTGATTACTACTAATGTTGATAATATTATACGTGTGTTTAATATTGAAACAGGTAAATATACAAACCTATCATTCAGACAATCACAATAATACCGAGGAAGGCAAGTACAATAAGTTATTTTAACAGTAAACGTCTGTGATTGTATAAATACCATGTAAACAGTTCTTACTATCTATTTAAAGTAGTTTAGTCAGATGTTATCATCTATTTAAATTGGTTTGATCCAATGTTACCATATGTTTAAATTGGTTTGACCCGTTGTTTTACGCGATTAGTGAAGGGACAAGTTCTAGATACAGGGAAAATCTGTGTTTTGCATTTTTGGCCTTGAAAAGGAACGAAAAATGGATTTGTGTTCACGCATGAGTTCAAAACAAGAATATTTAGGTATGAAATATGATAAGCATAGAGCGTGTACAAAAGACGGGATTCTAAATAATATATTACATCCGCTTGGCGTGATGCAGTTGAACGCGCGTTTTGCATACAGTGATCGTGACGTAATAGCAATCCACCTCAATATCATTTTTATAATTTTATTTCAGGTAATCTGTTACATCGACTTACTACTGGACAGACTGAATCATTTTTTGTATTAAATAAAGACAGTCCATTCTTTCTATCTTACTCGAGGTTAGATAAGTGTATCAAACTGTGGGATAAAGAAACGTTTGAATGTATAGCGTCGTATTGTATGGATACCCAGGTTAGTTTATGATAAAACACTAAAACTGTGCTGTCAATCTATTTATTGCTTTATCTACTAAATAGATACAATGTGCTACCATTGAAAACCAATCTCCAACTAGAACTTAGCGCATTATGTAAACTAGCTATACTCTCTTCATTGACTTTGGCGGGTTTAAATGTTTCCATCTATTTGGTTTCTCTGTAAAAGAGATGGAGGTTGGGCAATAACTGAACTAACACACTGTATGTATTTTAATTAGAATACTTCGCTTTGCGGGTAGGTGACTTTATATGGGTGGAAACAGTAATACCCCGAGAAGACCCACGAGATGTGGAATGTAACCAAATGTACCAGCCGTGAGATCCAACCACTGACTTGCAGATATATCATCATTAGACCCCATCACTTATACGAGTTTCAATATCTTCGTGATTTTAAAATAACCTAGCTACATATTATTTATCAACAGGTGAAGACAGCACAGTTTACATCAGATGGGTATCATATACTAGTTAAACATTTAGTCGGCATCAACTCCCACCATGTCAAGTTTGATTTAAAAGGTGGTGACAGTATCACCAAATATCAACCACCAAAACAACTTGAACATTACCAAGAATTGTTTAAACCTACTGGTAAGTCAGATCTAGGCTGTGTTAAATTACGACTTGTTAACAAATATTATACCATATATAGAGAAACTCTGACTTTAACAAATCAACATTTGAAGAAAAAGAAAATTAATTCTGTATAAGATACAGACTATATACTTGTTACCCTAGCGTCGTAAGTATTTTTATTTAACCGTGATGATTATACTTCACTAAGTTTATAGCAGAATATTGGCTATTACATTAAACAGAAGATTGCAAGCTTACTTGATACGGCGGTCTTTGTACATTTATTAAATTAAACTGCTACTAGAAGTCTACTTAATACGGTGGTGTGGTACATAGATTTATCAAATTGCCAGGGGTATTGTACATATATTTATCAATTGGTGGGTAATACGCAGTTTGCTTTGATGTTGATATGTAATTGGTGTCCTATTTATCGCAACTACAAACTCTACGATAAACTTATAAACATGGTTATCCAGATACTAGAAGTGCAGCTAACGCCCAAACGACATAAACCAGGTCAATTTTAAATTAACTTGAGGGTCTTTACTTATTGGGGGAGGGCGGCGGGGCGATGGATCAATTAAAAACCACGCGATTGGACAGGCTACCAATTGTGGGATGGAAACCACGCTACCTGATTCACCTGGTTTATTGACCGTGTGGGACGTCACAATTTATGGGTTTAACTTGGTAGTATATCATGACCCAAATATAAAATACATTTAACCTTTATATCGTTTTTTTCTTCAGATGAAATAATAGAGTTGGAAATACCCAGTAATGTAATCTATGATGTCCCCGATCCAGATACTGATGAATCAGAGTAGACGACGAAGACGACGATGATTCAGATGAAGACGACGATGATTCAAATGAAGACGATGATGGTGGTATCTATGATAACCCCGACCCAGATACTGATGAATCAGAAGTAGCAGATGAAGACGACGATGATTATACTGGTGATAGTTTATCCTATGTTTTAATGTCATCTGACACTGATGAAAATTGAACAGACTTGACCACATGTACAATGGATCTCTTAAATGATTGATAAACTGTGAACCCCGACCCAGATATTGATGAATTAGAAGTAGCAGATGGAGATAAAATTGTGGAGTTGGGAGACGACGATGGTTGTGTTGGCCGAGTATCTTGTTTATGCGAGTATCTTGTTTATGCGAGTATCTTGTTTATGCGAGTATCTTGTTTATGTGAGTATCTTGTTTATGCGAGTACCTTGTTTATGCATTCGTTCTTTATGTAGGTGGTTGGAGTTTACGGATGATGGTACTATTAATAGTTCATCCGATGATTCAAGTTGAACTGACACTGATGAAAGTTGAAAACAAAAAGCAGCCTTAGGACTGGCCAGATATAAAATGTATAATGGATCTCTTAAATTTTCAAGACTCAAATGATATGTTGACAGGAGCTAGATAAATATTTCAGCCAAACATAATACAAGTACTTTCCAAAATATTTAATTCTATTACACGTATTTTTGTAATGCGGGAACATGGTCAATTTTAGCGAGTTATACGTACTATCAATTGTATGACAGGACCACATCAGTTTCCGATCTAATCCAATTGACGAGACATATGTTCCGTGTTAGATTCAAACAGACAATACTGTCAAGTGCAAACTGGGCTTAAATACCGTGGAGGTCCGTATTACTCCACACCGTAATTGGATTATTCTATGCAGTTTGTTAAACCCCACTGACGCTCCCAGTTTATTAAACCATAAAGTTTCAACTGATTAGTCTTTGTGCAGACAATTGAATTCTACATGATAGAGTTGAAAGTTAGCCAGGGATGGACCGAGATAAAGCCTGCGATTATGGGGTTCTGTTTTAGTTAGGGGAGCTGTTTCGTCTTGAATATTAAAATTCTATGCCTTACTTCTGTTTACCTATCTGATCTTTTAGAACTTTATACAGCTGGTCGAACATTGGTCAAACATTACGTAACCAGTTGAACTACTTTTACAACTTTATACATCTGATCGAACATTACGTTAATCAGTTCAACTACTTTTTAAGCCAAGAAACTGTTGAACTAAGTCTCTTATGGTCAGAGCTCTTTTAGTTTTCACACCCTTGTTTTATGGAATAATCTACCGGGTTTTTTTTTAAAATACCACTTAAAACATAATTATTTATATATACACGATTTGAACTATCTCTGTATAACTGTTAACATGTCCACAATCCTGTGTGTTTTTTATGATTTTATTGTCACTTTGTAAAGTGCCCGTGAACACGTGATATGAAAGGATGTGTACTATACATGATATGTTGTATACTAATAATAATGATATAAATAACATATTATGACCGACATGAGCTCCAGATATTTATAACCTATGTTATATTGCCTATTTGAATAAACTTCTCTTTTCCAAAATTGATATATACAATGTATTAAATCTATTTTATTTACCTAATTATATCTTTTGTCGAAAACACTGGGGTGGGTGACATATTGTCCTTATAAAACATATAGAGTGAGGCATGAATTAGAATGGATGGGATCTCTCTATTTCCTGTAAATATTTATTAAAGTATTTATGTATAGAGTAAATCACATAGAAGTAACCAGGAATCTATCTTAAGTTAATACGACAAAATGAAATGACAATGAAATAAAATGGGTTTTAACTCCTACTGTTCTGCTCTTAAACTGTGCCATACAGTGTGCTATGGGGGAAATGTTTGTCCGGGCAGCTACGGCCTACTCTTATATTAAATTCCAACTGCCGAAGGATCTTTTACGTGCACGCCAATGTGTACACGGGACCTCGGTTTCTCGTCCCATCCAAATGACTAGACAGCTGTTCGTGTCAGGCCCTCCGTCATGTATCACTGACAAGGGGGAACCACGCCGGAAAATCGGGAAGAACTTTCTCGGCCAATATAGAGATCGAACACCTTGGCTTGCGAGCCAGCACCTTTCCCACTTAGCCACGTGATTCCCTGCATGACTGACATAATATTGTCCTTATAAAACATATAGAGAACCCTTTCAACCGACCCTTGGATTACAGAACCTTCTTACAGGTCATTGGCCAAACTCTCTACAAACATGTGTTTTAGATGTGAAATTAGACGCAATATTTTATATTTTAATTGTCAATGTTTCCTAATTATTTATTATATATCTTATAGAATTGTTTATATATTTAGAACGGATTGGATCTCCTGTTAAAGGGTATGTTACTAGGAAAATATTTAAGTTGATTAGACCACGTCGCACGTAAGTTATGTCCCCTTAAGTGCACCATTATCAGCTAGCAAATTATGTGTATAGTTACTAGGAATATATCTTATGTTAATAAGACCAGGGTCCGTATTCAAAAGTTTTCTTTAAATAAAATTAAGTAAAAATACCTAATGTTTCCACTTAACGAAGTGCCTTGCCTTAAATCAGTATTCAAAGGCTCTTTTTTACCCATACATGTACTTGGCTATGTGAAAACTTAACTGCACACTTAAAATATGGAATACCAAAACTTGTCAAAAAGATAGGATTTTTAACTTATGGAATAACCTCCACTGCCAAAAATCACAAATAACTCACGTCGCACGTAAGTTATGCCCCCTTAAGTGCACCACCATCAGGTAGCAAATTATGTGTATGGTTGCATGAGGTTAAGATATAAATATATCAACAGTTTATTATTATTTACAATTATGTTTATATTCCGTTCTTTTGTTAATCAATGGCCTTGAATATTGAATAAACAATTATTATTATTATTATCCTCTATTAAAATCTTAGTTGTTATTACTAGGAAAATATTTGAATAGCAGTAATCGAATAGTTGTATTATAATGATGCAACATTTTAGATCCTAAATTCCCGACCAAGACGGTAACTGGTACATTGCGTGTACGATTAAAAACTCAATAGGTAACACAAGAGATAAATTGTAAACCATAGGTGGAACGCTTCGGTCAGCAGTCATCATCATATATTTGTAAATTGATACAAACGAAGACAAGAACATGTAGCAATGAAAACTACAATGATAGTCGTGGAAAACATGATTGATTGACATACCACAAATTTTATGGGAAACAATCACTGGTTTTATTCTAAAAGCACAACGTTTCGACAAGTATCCTCTTATCGTTATTAAGCACAATTAGTTTATGTTGGCACAATCATTATTAGTCAAATTCGGACCATCTTACACAATTATGTAGCCAACGAACAGGTTGTCAGTTGGGTCGGTCGAATAGATCGCTAAGCGAATTAGTCGCCAATTTGTGTTCGGCGTGTAACCAATGGTAATAAAAAAAAGGGAACAACATTAAATCTGATATATTTTATAAAGAAACTGATACTTAACAGTATCTCGAATTCCATTCATGTCACCCCAAACACATAAAAACGTCGTATTTGTACCATTGTGTCTAACACAGCAACTCAATTTCAAAGACTAGGGGAATTGAGTGGATTTCTGTTAGAAAATATCCCTCCACGAATCGTGTACCAAAGGTAAAATGGGTTTTTTTTGTCTTGAATGTTGGATATCAGAAGCCCATCTTTTCATGGTAAGATCACAGCACCAGTGTTGATTTAAATTGTAAAAAGATATTGGATGATATTGAGTATTGGGTCTCATGCTTAATGACGTCATTAGACTATCCTTAAATGGACAGTAGGGATATTCCTCTCATGAGCTCCCCGGTTGTACGTGATAAGGAGTAGGTTCTCCTGTCCAACCTCGTGGGTTTTTCTCTCGTTCCTCCGGTTTCCTCCCACAACTAAAGACCCCATGAACCATGTGTTTGTGTCGAGTGAGGTAGGCCCTAGAATCAGCCCTGGCCTTATACCCCTGTTCCTGTTATTGTCACAATATTTCATAAAAAAATTAATTTGTGTTTCAAAAAAACTCCTACAATAGCTTATATTTTAGCAATGGAGAAGACAGTTAACATATATGTATCATGTTATCATCCCCCCCCCCCCCCCTGTTGTTCGGGGAATGGCCAGTAATACGTTGAGGTAGATATGAACCACAATGTATGTTTTGAAATGGTTTTTAACCTCACTTTAGACCAAGTTTATGTGATAAAAACTGTGTTCAAAAAGCAATTCATTTTGTTAGATGTTATATTTCTAATAAACATGTTACGTTAACAAACAGTAGATTTATGACGACACCTAGGTATAAAAGGCGATGATCATGTGACGTTATAAACGGTATATTTATGATGACATGGCCACAGATCACTAAATATTTCCCCATTGACTTTAATGTTAATTCTCGTGCCTAAAACCAGACGCAGACGGGCAACTTGTTCGAGCAACTTTCAGCCAACAGTGAAATAGATGGTCGTTGAAAGAAAAAATCGCTCGTCTGCGCCTACGGGCAGCAATAGTTGCCTGTTGTTGCTCCGAGTTGCTTCTCGTTGCCGAATATCAAACATGTTTGATATTCGACAACAGAAAATCGCTCGGCGCCGAGAAATTGTTCATCCGCTGCCTGTCAGCGCACACGGGAGACCCCGAGTTGCCAATCGCTCGGAGTTGCCAGTAGTTGCCTAATGCAGCAACAAGCGACGAAACGTTGACCGTCTGCACCGGCTCTAACGTTTTACCAAATTTTCGTTGGGTAGAAAGCTTTCTACCACAGATGGAGCAACATGTGGCAAACTCCTTGCCCAAAAGGAGGAGTTGGGTTCTTCATGAAAACATTTACTGGCAGAAAGTTGTCAGTAATATAACACTGACTTACAATGCTTGTAAATTGACTGTGGTGTTAATTTAACCGTTTAGTCCCGAAATGACCTGGTTTGTGTCGAGTGGACTTTAAACCCCAAATCTCGTTCTTTCTCTCTCTCTAATTTAACCGTAAATTAAATTTACTGTAAATTTTCCAGCACATTGCAAAACTGCAAACTTGATAGTTTATTTATAGTATATAACACAGGTCAGCACACACAATGCCATATTAGTTAGGACTTTCAAGTAGGCCGCATAGCCTAGGAGTCAAATCAAAGTGCCAAAATATTGCGTTTTGTTTATTTCTTCATTAAATTTTTATGATTTTTTTTATTTTTGGCCTTTTACTCCCTTTTTCACCAAATTTTACCAATTTTTAAATACCATTCACCAAATTACCAAACACACCACGATTTGACCAACTTTGGTGAAAAATCACCAAGAGTGGAAACCCTGCTTGGAATCTGAATGAATATGTTCTGAAATTTGATATAGTCCTAGCGGTGTTCTTTGACATATAAAATATTGGATATTCTGATAATAAACAATCAAATCAACTTTTCCAAGGCCAGCAGCGCCATCATTAACATCAATTACCGTTAATTTTTACTGTGTTGCACATTGTTATTACACCGGCATCATTATAATAATGTTCGACAAATTCTCGGATATAAGATTCCTTACATCGGGCTCAAACAATCTAAATAGATGTCAGAAGTATTATCAATTATTATGTTTGGTTGGAAAAAATTACCCCCTAAATAGTATGCTTGAAGGAGCTGGTGTTTTTCAGATAGGGTGTGTGCTACGTTTTTAAAGAATGTATGTTTTGACTCAAATCTCATTGTCCGCATTTGAAGCAATGGTCGAAATTTAGTAATAAGATGTGGATAATGTTGCGGATACTGGTGTTAAGGTCGTAATTTAACATTTGGGAATAAAGATTTCCTACATTCTATATATACATCTATTAGTTGTATAGAAATCTGGTTATGTGAAATAACTGGAGCGCAAAAGTATTCAGTTAATAGCCTTAACATTAAAGGGTTCCTAAGACATATTGCTGACAACCCCGCGTGCCTCTGCGGTCACATATTTGAAGATCCTGACCATTACCTTCTACGATGTTCCTTACATTCAAATGCACGATCAGCAACCATAGACACATTACAGCATAATTTTAAAAATATAAACTGTCTTTTATTCGGCTCCACAACCTACAGTCTTGATGTTAACACTAATATTTTTAATCAGGTCCATAAGTTTATAGATATAGTCCGGACGCCAGGGCTGAGGACCCACTTTTGTTTGATATAGAATGTTTTTCAATGGATTATTGTTGGGTAGGGTCCCCTTGATTTTTCCAGGGTGGGTGTGGTCGTGTCAACCTTGGGGAAAATTAAATATTCAAGATGGCGGCCAACGATTTAGGAAAAATACACCGTCCTAGGTCGTGTAATATATCGTTGTATATGTCTTCGAGGTCGCTGAATACTAAACCGGGCATATTTTGAACATCAGACCAATATAAATAAAATGGCCGCCCAAAATGGTGGATGAGGTACAAGAATTTCATATTTTGCCCTACTGACTCGAATTCGGACATGTTTTTAACATAATACCCATCTTGAAGGTGGAAAATAGAGAGAAAAAATGTTTACGTAGCTGGATTTATGATAAATCATTCCAGAAATTTCAATTTTGGCTAAAACTATAAATCACATTTTAGCAGCCATGGGTGTCCTCTTTTACTAAAATAAGTTATACAAAACCTTTTTATACAATTTTCTGGTTCAGCCACAGTTCTGCTGGACTTTGTGCACATCGCAGTTGCAATATTAAACTCAATACACAGGATTAAATATCATTTGCTAATGTTTTTATTTCCTCATACGTGGATCAATACCGTAACCCCTCTGTTATTTGTATGAATTTGAACAGGAACAAAAAATCACTAGTGCTCAGATTGGTACCAGATGGTACCGGATGTTCAGATAAAAGTTATAAAATGCGGGTTTCAATCCGAGCCGCTATGTCAAAGCGGCCGTTGTGGCTGTAAAAAGTCAGAATTATCATGTTATGATTTTTGTTCCTATTCTAATTCATACAAAAGCTTCAATTCCGTCTCAGTTGAGATTGGAATAGAGGACAGTGACGATGAAGACGGGGAAGATGATGAAGATGAGACAGTGTGGTTCATTAATATTAAAATTGCTTTAATCAATCATATGATTTACAAATCGTATCTTTTGGTTACTTAAAATTTTAGCTAAAATTGAAATTTCTGGAATGATTTATCATAAATCCAGCTGTGTGAACTTTTTTTCTCCTATTTTCCGCCTTTATGATGGGTCTTATTTTGAAAATACGCCCGAAGTCGAGTTTGTAGGGCAAAATATGAAATTCTTGTACCCCCCGTCGCCTTTTTTGGCCGCCATTTTAATTATATTGGTCGGATGTTAAAAATATGTCCTATTTAGTGCTGAGCAACCCCGAAAACATATAAAACGATATATTACACAACCTAGGATGGTGAACAATGATTTATCTTTTGATTTTTCCCACTACTTTTGGTCGCCATCTTGAATATTTAATTTTCCCCAAGGGTGACACGACCACACCCACCTGGGAAAAATAAAGGGGACCCTACCCAACAGTAATCCACTGAGAAACGTTCTATATCAGGCAAAAGTGGGTTCAGTGATAATTTGGCATTTGACGTCCGGACTAATATGACAAACAGATTTTAATCTAGATCAAATAATATTGTATCCTCTATATATCTTATGTACAATAATTATCGCTAGTCTTTGTACAGTTGCCTATTAATATTGATATATGCTTGTACATGTATAATTATTATATTATATTGTACATTTTCATCCACTTTCCTGTATTTATATAATATGTATGTGTTTGCCACTATAACTATGTATATACACCCTTTTTACATTTATAATATATGTATACAAATTATTTAGGGAGAGGGGTTTTACATAGGCTAAGCCTGTTCCCCAATCCCATTCAGAAAACTTGAATAAAATATTGTTTAAAAAAAACAAAAAAAAAACATTAAAGGGTCAATCCCGATAATGTTTTTGAGAATAAAACTCTTTAATTTTGTGTTAAAATCCATTAAGATCCCCTTTGGGCCGAGCAACTAACTCAATATAATGTGATCCGTTTTCAAACAACTTAAACCCACAGTCTTCGTCTTAAAATGGAGTCTGGTGTCCCAAACTGTATTATGCGGTGATTTGATAAAACCAGACTTTTATTATTTTTAAATAATGTGTCGGTGAAATTTACCTTTTGTTATCAAGTACAGCACATGGACCATTCACCGTATAGACCTCTAAAGGAACAGGATTCGATTATCGGGTCACCCAACGAAAGAATTGACCCGAAATCTTAAAAAGGTTACGTGTCCGGATAATCTGTTTTAACGCTCACGTCCAAACAACTCAATATTATGAGCTGAATTTTTTACCATTCTTCTATATTTTGGCGTTTAAATTTTATACAGACTCGGACTTTTATTTTTAAGGTCTGTTCTGTTCGGGACAGTCCCTTTAATATACCTTGCCAGACTGAATTATCCTCATCTTTAATATGGTCAATCAAATTAATTGGAAGGAACCTTAAATGTCCCAGATTTTATAGTTTAAAATATTTTTAATGAATAATGCTAAGTCATACCTCACCACTATGATGACTAAAGATTTTGTTTCGCCAGTTACTGAGTTGTGTTACTTGTAAGTTACGTAATTTAATAAAAACATTGGGTCGGCAGTTGAAGTATTTCAAGGAAATTATTCATTGATATAAACTTGAGTTGAAGAAAGTTATTCATTGAGACGGCTTCCGTTTGTTTAAACTACAAACCAAGTTCTTGTTCTCATGAAATAAGAGCGTGTCACCTCTTAATTTTATCTAAACAATGACATTACAGATTTCATGGTTTGCAATTTAAGTTACTGCGCATACAACTGGACACGTTTATTTTCCATAAAAGACATTATTTTACAATAAAAAGGAATAGTGGTGCAAAGTCGTATTTAATTTGGTCAATCATAACGTTAGTTATTGCCGTGTTCTATATCCATTTGATATACGCGTCGTAGGGCGACATAAGCTGGGCTTTAAATTCAGACATTGAAAAGCATATAAAACCATATCAAAAGGCATTTCTTAATTAAGAGATTATCGCTGCCCTTTTATAAAAAATTTATCGGGGTTTTTTTTTTTGTCTTTTTAATGGTATTATATGGGTAAATTTGGTAGCCATTTCGAAAGATGTTTGTCAAAATTGATTTTTCGACACATTTCGCTTGCATAACCACTCTATGTTTGAGGAATTTAGAAAGAAAATGTATATCCTCCAACCACCGAAAGACACTATTTTTGGGTTATTGAGATCAGAAAGTCAACTTAAATTAGCAAATCTAAAAAGTGAGACAGGGCTCTGTGAGGTTCTGTGCCATCCGATTACTTTACTATTAATATTGGGTTGGGATTATCGTAATGCCAATATTCTTCCGCCGTATGTTCTTTGTCTTTGATTACCTTAGCCAGGCGGTCTAGGGTTTGCTCTTGGTGTTGGCCAATAGTCGATCAGATAGGACAAAAAACCCAAGTTCCTTGTACTCATTGACATGCACGTAAACGACCCCTTGATCATTGGAATTCGATATAATATGAGAAGATAGATGTACGAGCATTATTTACGTCATAACACATTGTGTGGCCTTATATATCAGACTTAAAGCCCCAATACCACTCTTGTTGTAACTGAATAATATGTTCCAATCTTTATTCTGGTCAACAATTTGTACTATTTTACAATATTGCAATTAAAAAATGATACAGATTTCATCTTAACATCCCTAATTTTAAAAATTGCAAAAATTCAACTACATGCCGAAACATGGTTTGGAAAGCCTTACGTAAGCACTTTCAAATGTAACTTTGATTTAAAAATATTTTCGAACCCTCTGGACAAGTTAAATAGGTTGTAATGGATAATTTACACAACAGGTAGGACACTTAAACATATTGTAGTTAGAATAAGGCTATTTCTTTTTTTCTAGACCTGTCAAGAGTGTTATTGTCCCTTTAAATAGGACGTGAAACCCCATGTCTTATCATGCTATACCAGACTTGTGGCAGTATAACCGACCAATCTGTTTTACAGAGAATTACTTACGAATTATCTCTGTCACAGATGACTGTCTTGAACACGTGCATTGACTTCACGTGGCGTCAGTCATTGGCTCAACGGTTCGTGCGTTGTTTACATAACACCTAACTGCTTCGGGCAAAATGATGCCTTTTACTCATTTTAATACCTATTTACACTAAATAGAAAATATTCTTTAACTACAGATACCTCAAACGTCTTTATTTATTTTTCTTACACTTCAAAAAAATGTTTTACAATTTATTTTGTCAGAGGAAAAAAGTTAATATTTTGCCGAAGACGCATAGATATCATCTTTATCAGTGATACTAGCGGCCAAGCGAATATTCACTGCGGGATCAGTTTGATAACCGACGTGGGTGGCCTAGTCAGAGCAAAACAACAGTAGGACGTAAAACCCCATGCCTCATCATTCAATTAAACATTAGGACTTACCGAACAATATGTAAAAAAAAGTCTAAGTAGATTTCCTGTGTTTTATCGACCATATAACAGTCACGGTGTATTAATATCAGTTTGCATTTACAATAAATAAATTAACAATCTGGGGCCTGTTTCACGAAATTTTAACTTAAGATAAAATCCAAATTTTAGTACATACTTAAATCTGATTGGCTAAGCACTAAAATCAATCTAATACTATCCAATCGAATTACTAAAATCGGATTTTATCTTAGTTAAAATTTCGTGAAACAGGCCCCAGGTTCCGTAACAATTCAATGTCATTGTTTACTTTAGTTTTAGCTGTATTAAAATAATTATGTTCTAGTCTTTTCTAAACGCACCAAATAACAACCCGAAAGCCTCACAACATGGATCACAACAACAATGGACACACAGGGCCCAGAATTTCTGTGAACATCCACAATTAATCTCCAGAACTTTGAATAACGGAGTGACGAACCACACGTGGGTAAAGGCTATTCTAGCAAATTCACATCCCCATTCAGCAGCAATACACATACCACAACACAAGGTGGCGAGTTTATAGAAGAAATTTTTCCATATATTGAAACAGAAGAAGGATGCTTTCCATACACAATCTATACTGTGAGCTCCTTCAGGTTCAGCTAAAACATCTTCAAATTGAACCTAGAACACAAAATAAATAAAATTGAATCATCGACAGAAATAATAACAATAATAATAATGACAGCAGATGAAAAACAATGTTTCGTACAAGAGACTGTTATACTGTGTAAATTTAAAGGTACATTATGTAAGATATAGATAAAGAACTAACCATTCTTGTTATAATATTTCAAAAGAAGATGATGTAAAAGAATAATTTGAAATTTTCATAAAAATTAGTCTATTGCAAGCGAAGATATTGGCCTTTGATGGTTTGACAGACGTGTGCAATAATTTCAACCACGGTCCTGGTTGATCGCAGCTAAGTCTCGCTCGGTCTGGGTTCCGCCATATTGATAAAATCAAAATATCCCTGAACCGTTTTAATCTGTTTAATATCGGAGAAATCTGATGCCATCGAGAAGTGATTAAGCCCCGGGTCAGTTAATTAATGTCTTATTAATACTTAAGAAAACATTTCAGGCCCAAATAAGGACCTGCAATAGGCAGATTATATCTTAAATAATGCATGTTTAATGTCTTATTAATACTTAAGAAAACATTTCAGGCCCAAATAAGGACCTGCAATAGGCAGATTATATCTTGCATAATGCATCTTTAACTGAGTATCTTTAAAATATGATATAAATAGTCCGTTAATATTAAGTTACTAAAATAAAATAATTCATGAAATATTTAAAGAAATATGATATTAAACAGATATTGTTACTTACACCAACAAAATCATTAATATTGTTAGGATCTCTGTTAATCATATCTAGATCAGCCATTTTGATGTCAAGTTTGGTAGTTGGTAGATTCAGATGAAGGCAAAGGGTAAATGTTATTATGTCTGTGGGTGTCGGGCAATTTATACTTTATATACCGATTTCACGTGATACAAACATCACCCTAACAAAAAAATCTACCAGGACTCCGGAAGACCCGAAGAAAACACATGAGGTTGAACAGGCGACCCTACTTCTTGTCACGTACAACCGGATATTCGAAAACCACGCCACTTGACTGACTCAATTACAGGCTTTATGATATTGCACACACATGTTAGCCATTCGCCCACCTCCCCCTGGAAAGTGTATCAAGAAAGCACATTCAAATCCTCTGTAGTGGACCCAGAGAAAACCCACGAGGTTGGACACGTAGAACCGGTGACCCCGAAAACACACCAGTTGAGTTAATGACAGGCTTTATGATACAGTGCACACGTGCTAACCATTCGGTCATACAACTCCGACGTGTGTTAGGTCGGGGCCTCCACATGCTCAAAGCCCCAGGACCCCGATATTGGTTTATCCAGCGCTATGTTTGGGATACTGTTTCCTATAAGCGACTTCAGTTTTACCCGCTATAATTCGTATATAAATACCAGTGAATATACATGCATGTTGGTCCTTTAGTCCTTTAGGTAGTTTGCCTACCTATATTTGAAGCCCAGCTTATGTCGACCTACGACACGATAAAACTGTCGGCGACTAGCTGGAACTGACAACTTATGTCGCTACGGCTGAATTAATCCACGACTGGACGCATCCAATAGAAACCAGTTGATCGCCCGGCATCAGTTGAAGATTTGGAGCCACAATTGACCACATGACTGACACGTGATGACCTTCAAAATCGCCTCATTACATGGTTGTTACCACCCCCTGGGTACCACGTGACTAAATAACCGAATCCTGTTGGCTACGTCGGCGAGCTGCCGACTAACACCAGTCGTAAGAGCGCTTATGTCGCCCAAGTACTTACGACTGATTGTATCCACTTGATCGTAGACCAGTCTCCGATTTCCAGCCGCCGACGGTTTTATCGCGTCGTAGGTCGACATGAGCTGGGCTTAATACATGTTTTTAACTATGAAACGGTTTCGCTGCCAATATCAATTACTCCGCTAAAATGTCTTTTCCATTGATTATGTGTAAAAAATACTACAATGTACCAAGTCCTAATACTGGGGGTCTTTTTCACAAAATTTTAACTAAGAGAAAAATCCAAATTTTAGTAATTCGATTGGATAATATTAGATTGATTTTAGTGCTTAGAAAATCAAAATTGAAGTATCTACTAAAATTTGGATTTTATCTATAGTTAAGATTTCGAAAAACAAGACCCTGGCAATGATAAGGTCAAAATACCTCTAAAGCCATATGGCGGTATAGGCCTATTATATTCAAAATTCGAACATGCTATCGTCTAATTTCTTACTTCTATTCATGTAATTTCTAACTTCCATTCATGTAATTTCTAAATAAAGACAATTTGTACATTTTAATTCTGTTTCATCTTATTTCTATTATGAAGGAGAAAATGTCTACTGTATTGTCGGGGGTTAGGATGGCCTAGTTGTCTAGAGTGTCGTACTGTGACCTCTAGCTGGTCGGTCACCTCTGTCTGTGACATGGAGATAGGGGCGCCTTCTCAACCTCCCACTGCTAAAGACCCCTACACGCAAGCGAATTATTGAAATAAGATTAAACCCTATGTTAGTCCTGAAATGACCTAGTTTGTGTTGATTGGACGTTAAACCTCATTTCCCTCTCTCTACTTCATTGTCGCTTACATGTTGATGAACGTCATACAAATTTCATCTTCAATAGAAGGCTTGATCTCGCCTTAACTACATACAGCTTATCAAGCCCTTCACGTAATACCCTGAATATTTCGGCACTAAGTGTGATTGAGTATAGCCCCAGCCTATGACCAATCAGATTCCTTGGTCCTCGCGAAAACCCAGTCTCGCGCTTTCAAAGCTAAAATGTATACCTGTGATAATCGAGTTCCAAAGTTCAAAGTTCGTCCAATAACAGACCTTATGAAATCCTCCAAACAACAGCACACGTGATATGGTTTCCAAATAATATTTAAAATATAAGTTGAACAACGTTTGCTTATTTGGTTTTCTAAGACAAGTGCAGGATTTGGAAAATTTGAACATAAGATTATTCACCAGACAATGAGAGGTAATCGCCATTTCTGAGACTAATTATAATAGCAAGTGCTGGAGGACCGCACTACACGCAAATCAAAAAGCTACGAGATAAACCTGCGGACAAGACAGAAAAAAGACATTGCAAAAAATAAACAATTATTAAATCAAGTGAATGGATCCGGGGGTCAGCCGTAAGCGTCAACTGCGCTGTACAGTCCCGGACCTTTTGTGGTACAGGCTTCACTAAAATGATTTACAAAAAAGACGTAACAAAAATAATGCGACTAATCTTGAAAGTGGTCGTCTCTCCAATGGCGATAGTCAGGTGTTAGAACGTCAAACACTTCAACAATAAGGGCGATAATCCGGACAGAATCTCGGAAAGCGCTAAAATAATACATGTAATATAGTAAGTATTGTGTTGTAGGAGAGAATTTTATTTCAAAGATAAAAGCATTTAATTTCATCCTACAACTGGTAGTCCGTCTCCCGAGGATAAAACAAAATCTTTAAAATATGTATAGCAGTTGTCAGCCGCCCCCCATTCCACAGTATTCCCACCAAAGAAGGTGGAGAAGAAGATGCTGTCGATTTTGACGTTATCTTTAGCTCTCCATCTGATGTTATGACCTTCGTAAACCAACTTCTCATCGATCCACACCTTGGCGATTCCATTAGCTTTACCCACGTCATTTAGTGTCACGTGTTCACTCACTTTCATCCAGACACCCGTTCTCCACCGGAAGTTACTGCGTCCCAAAGATGTTCCTTTGATGGTCGGAGAGCAGATGGCATCGTCTCGCTCACAGAAGTCGTCGACTTGTTGAGGTAAGTAGGCGTAGATTTCCCCGTCCCCTTCTCTGCGCCACATCAACCTGGCCGAGAAGCAAGTGTCCGAGTGACGTCCACCGGAACACCTCGCTTCCTCTCCTCCTGCTAGACCCGGAAGTTTACCACCTCGAACAAAATCAAACCCGGGGCTGAAATAAAGCTGGTAGGAGAAGGTCAAGGACGTGTGCTCTGCTATCGGCTGGCTGTAAAATTGGGCCCCATAATACCCCTGTACGGACGAATAGGTTCCTTTCATATAAAACACCCTTATTACGTCTCTGTTAGGGTCTTCAGGGTCAGCCATAGTAGACAAAGATCCCTTGTTGTAGAATCCATCATCGTGTGGTTTAAAATATTTCAAGGGATCAGAATTAGGGAAGTTATCAAGTTTCCATAATATATTACCTGTAATAAACATGATCCAAAATAAGGGGTAGGTAAAGGGGGTTATTAATAACCAGAATTTCTCTTCCATGTTCCTTCGCCCCCCCCGCCCCCTCTATACTATACTATATCCCACCTTCCATGTTACTTGCCCCCCCCCCCCTCTCTATACTATATCCCATCTTCCATGTTACTTGCCCCCCCCCCCCCCCTCTATACTATATCACATCTTCCATGTTACCCCCTCCCCTCTATACTATATCACATCTTCCATGTTCCTTGCCCCCCCCCTCTCTATACTATATCACATCTTCCATGTTCCTTGCCCCCCCCCCCCCTCTATACTATATCACACCTTCCATGTTACTTGCCCCCCCCCCCTCTATACTATATCCCACCTTCCATGTTACTTGCCCCCCCCCCCCCTCTCTATACTATATCACACCTTCCATGTTACTTGCCCCCCCCCTCTATACTATATCCCATCTTCCATGTTACTTGCCCCCCCCCCCCTCTCTATACTATATCACACCTTCCATGTTACTTGCCCCCCCCTCTATACTATATCCCATCTTCCATGTTCCTTGCCCCCCCCCCTCTATACTATATCACACCTTCCATGTTACTTGCCCCCCCCCCTCTATACTATATCACACCTTCCATGTTACTTGCCCCCCCCCCACTCTATACTATATCCCACCTTCCATGTTACTTGCCCCCCTCTCTATACTATATCACATCTTCCATGTTACTTGCCCCCCTCTCTATACTATATCACACCTTCCATGTTCCTTGCCCCTCCCTCTATACTATATCCCATCTTCCATGTTACTTGCCCCCCCCCCCTCTATACTATATCACATCTTCCATGTTCCTTGCCCCCCCCTCTATACTATATCCCATCTTCCATGTTACTTGCCCCCCCCCCTCTATACTATATCACACCTTCAATGTTACTTGCCCCCCCCCCCTCTCTATACTATATCACATCTTCCATGTTCCTTGCCCCCCTCTATACTATATCACATCTTCCATGTTACCCCCCCCCCCCCCCTCTCTATACTATATCACACCTTCCATGTTCCTTGCCCCCCCCCCCCCTCTCTATACTATATCACATCTTCCATGTTACCCCCCCCCCCCTCTCTATACTATATCACACCTTCCATGTTCCTTCCCCCCCCCCCCTCTCTATACTATATCACATCTTCCATGTTCCTTGCCCCCCCCCTCTATACTATATCACACCTTCCATGTTACTTGCCCCCCCCCCACTCTATACTATATCCCACCTTCCATGTTACTTGCCCCCCTCTCTATACTATATCACATCTTCCATGTTACTTGCCCCCCTCTCTATACTATATCACACCTTCCATGTTCCTTGCCCCTCCCTCTATACTATATCCCATCTTCCATGTTACTTGCCCCCCCCCCTCTATACTATATCACATCTTCCATGTTCCTTGCCCCCCCCTCTATACTATATCCCATCTTCCATGTTACTTGCCCCCCCCCTCTATACTATATCACACCTTCAATGTTACTTGCCCCCCCCCTCTCTATACTATATCACATCTTCCATGTTCCTTGCCCCCCTCTATACTATATCACATCTTCCATGTTACCCCCCCCCCCTCTCTATACTATATCACATCTTCCATGTTCCTTGCCCCCCCCCCCTCTCTATACTATATCACATCTTCCATGTTCCTTGCCCCCCCCCCCTCTATACTATATCCCACCTTCCATGTTACTTGCCCCCCCCTCTATACTATATCACACCTTCCATGTTACTTGCCCCCCCCCCCTCTATACTATATCCCATCTTCCATGTTACTTGCCCCCCCCCTCTATACTATATCCCATCTTCCATGTTCCTTGCCCCCCCCTCTCTATACTATATCACACCTTCCATGTTACTTGCCCCCCCCCCTCTATACTATATCCCACCTTCCATGTTACTTGCCCCCCCCCTCTATACTATATCCCATCTTCCATGTTACTTGCCCCCCTCTCTATACTATATCACATCTTCCATGTTACCCCCTCCCCTCTATACTATATCCCACCTTCCATGTTACTTGCCCCCCCCTCTATACTATATCACATCTTCCATGTTACTTGCCCCCCCCCTCTATACTATATCCCATCTTCCATGTTACTTGCCCCCCCCCCCTCTATACTATATCCCATCTTCCATGTTCCTTGCCCCCCCCTCTCTATACTATATCACACCTTCCATGTTACCCCCCCTCTCTATACTATATCACATCTTCCATGTTACCCCCCCCTCTCTATACTATATCACATCTTCCATGTTCCTTGCCCCCCCCTCTCTATACTATATCACATCTTCCATGTTCCTTGCCCCTCCCTCTATACTATATCCCATCTTCCATGTTACTTGCCCCCCCCCTCTATACTATATCCCACCTTCCATGTTACTTGCCCCCCCCTCTATACTATATCACATCTTCCATGTTACTTGCCCCCCCCCCTCTATACTATATCCCATCTTCCATGTTCCTTGCCCCCCCCCCCTCTATACTATATCACACCTTCCATGTTACTTCCCCCCCCCCCCTCTATACTATATCCCACCTTCCATGTTACTTGCCCCCCCCTCTATACTATATCACATCTTCCATGTTACTTGCCCCCCCCCCCTCTATACTATATCCCACCTTCCATGTTACTTGCCCCCCCCCTCTATACTATATCACACCTTCCATGTTCCTTGCCCCCCCCCACTCTATACTATATCCCACCTTCCATGTTACTTGCCCCCCCCCTCTATACTATATCCCACCTTCCATGTTCCTTGCCCCCCCCCTCTATACTATATCCCACCTTCCATGTTACTTGCCCCCTCTCTATACTATATCCCACCTTCCATGTTACTTCCCCCCCCCCCTCTATACTATATCACATCTTCCATGTTCCTTGCCCCCCCCCCCCTCTATACTATATCACATCTTCCATGTTCCTTGCCCCCCCCCTCTATACTATATCCCACCTTCCATGTTCCTTGCCCCCCTCTCTATACTATATCACACCTTCCATGTTACTTGCCCCCCCCCCCCCCTATACTATATCCCATTGATCTCACTGGACTTCTGATATATTTTATAACTTGGGTTGCGCATGCTGTGATGCCGGAAGATAAACTTATATTTGTGTCATGCAGCGAAAGTTGAAAGTCAATTATTCCCTCTCCCTTGAAACCAATTTTTTGTATGTTTTTTTCTTTCAATTTTATATACACTGATCAGCGCTAGACCACTTCAATCACTGATAAAACAATTAGTGGACATAGTCAATTATTGTCTCGTAATTGAAACAGAGTTTTCGTGATTTAGTAATTTAAAATGGTAACGACCCATACAGTGTTTAGGACGACTAAGCTATTAGTGGGTATATGTTGCATGTCCTGGTAACCTAAGAAACTTACTTGCACGCTTGTTGATGGCTGTTCTATTTACCGAGTTAGCCAGGTTTGATGAAACCAAACACAGCACAATAACCAGATGGCTTATCTGTAATAGAATTAACAGAGGATTAACAGGCATGTATCATACAGGGTTCTATAGGGGGGGGGGGCGGGGGTAGCAAGTGGACTAACAGGCATATACCATACAGTGGATTAACAGGCATATACCATACAGTGGATTAACAGGCATATACCATACAGTGGACTAACAGGCATGTACCATACAGTGGACTAACAGGCATATACCATACAGTGGACTAACAGGCATATACCATACAGTTGATTAACAGGCATGTACCATACAGTGGACTAACAGGCATGCACCATACAGTGGATTAACAGGCATATACCATACAGTGGATTAACAGGCATATACCATACAGTGGACTAACAGGCATGTACCATACAGTGGACTAACAGGCATGTACCATACAGTGGACTAACAGGCATATACCATACAGTGGACTAACAGGCATATATCATACAGTGGATTAACAGGCATGTATCATACAGTGGATTAACAGGCATGCACCCTACAGTGGACTAACAGGCATGCACCATACAGTGGACTAACAGGCATATACCATACATTGGACTAACAGGCATATACCATACAGTGGATTAACAGGCATGTATCATACAGTGGATTAACAGGCATGTACCATACAGTGGACTAACAGGCATGTACCATACAGGGTTCTATTGAAAAGGGGGGGGGTAGCAATTGAATGGCCACTGTAAAGGACATTTTTACTTGTGCGCGGCCAGTTGTTTGTTCGGGTCGGATAAAGAATCTCGGCCCCGTACTTATAAACTAACAAACACGTTGCTAAGGACAACATAACGCTGATTTGGGAAATACTGATTGTCAATCTAGATGTTAATGAAGACACGTGCCCACTGTAGTGAAGACAGCCCCTTATGTGGGTTTATAAGGAATCGTCGTGACCCGTATGCGCCGGTATGGACAAATCAAGCGGGGCCATTACCTCGTGATTGAAACAGATTTTTGGTGACCCAACCCCTAACCCTAACCCTACCCTAACCCTAACCCTACCTATGTTACCCGTGAGAAACTTACTTGTACGCTTGTAGATGGTTGTCCTATTTACCGAGTTTAATATGAACCATTGTGACCAACAATTCTGGACAAACAGGAATCTATGATATTGTAATATTACACATTGTTTCATGGGGTGCCGAGGATTTGTGTCTCAATCATTTGGAGAGAACTCAGGAACTTAGGAGAGAGAGAGAGAAATGGGGTTTATCGTCCACTCAACATAACTAGGTCATTTCGGGACTAAATTATGGTTTAATTTTTTATTTCAATAATTCGCTTGCGCCTAGGGGTCTTTAACAGTGAGAGGAAACCGGACTGGAACGAGGTTGAGAAGGCGCCCCTATCACCATGCCACATACGCTCACACCAGGGCTCGAAACCACAGTCGTAAGCCAGAGGTGGCCGGCCAGCTAGAGGTCGAAGCGCGGCACTCTAGACCACTAAGCCATCCAAACCCCCAGGAACTTAGGAAACTTTTGTCCCAATCCGTTGGTACTTTATAATAATTAATTAAACTTATATAGCGCGAAAATTCAGCTGTACTTGCTTTATTTATGTTCTAGTTCACTGTTTAAACCAAAGTAAAAGAAATAAAAGGTAATAAATGAATACTTACTTCCAGAGCCATATTGAAATCCCTCTGTTAAAATACAAAGATATCGTCGTATCCACCTAAATACCGGGGCTGATCGATTAAATATGGTTTACTGTTGATAAGATAAGAATGGAACATGCGCTACTAGTAATGGAATAACCCCAACTAGTTCTTCACCGACTATCTTAAACTAAACTTAGAAAAATATACTGGACCTTTCAGATAGAAATAAGAACATGACAGCTGGATAATTGTTTTTTACGTTGATTATAATCATAGATTTGGGCTACATTCGTCAAGGTTATTGGTTATTAGTGATTAGTCAGGAATTAAATAGGTTGAGCCAAACCAAAAAAAACATGTTTTGCTACAAAATGATATTAAAAAAAGTACATATACATGTATATACATTTCAATCCCTTTTAATTTGGTTCTGTTATCCTCCCGGTCCGCGTTGTTTTACCACAGCTGTGATATGTTACAAGGAGTAGGATCTCCTGCACAAACCCGTGGTTGATCGCCGGTTTCTGCCCACAGCTACAGTACAGACCCTTACACGCAATAAAATAGCTTCATATAGTTCAGAACTGACCTAACCCGAGGTGTGACTGAAGAAAATAACCCGAGAAAACCAAGGCAGGTTCTGTTATTATCTTCCCAATCCGCTTTCCGAATAAATAGTAGGGAAATGTTTAGATGCGCTTTCCGAATAAATAGTAGCCATATGTTTAGATGCGCTTTCCGAATAAATATTAGGAATATGTTTAAATGCGCATTCCGAATAAATAGTAGGAAAATGTTTAAATGCGCATTCCGAATAAATAGTAGGAAAATGTTTAAATGCGCATTCCGAATAAATAGTAGGAAAATGTTTAGATGCGCTTTCCGAATAAATAGTAGGAAAATGTTTAAATGCGCATTCCGAATAAATAGTAGGAAAATGTTTAAATGCGCATTCCGAATAAATAGTAGGAAAATGTTTAAATGCGCTTTCCGAATAAATAGTAGGAAAATGTTTAAATGCGCATTCCGAATAAATAGTAGGAAAATGTTTAAATGCGCATTCCGAATAAATAGTAGGAAAATGTTTAAATGCGCATTCCGAATAAATAGTAGGAAAATGTTTAGATGCGCTTTCCAAATAAATAGTAGGAAAATGTTTAAATGCGCATTCCGAATAAATAGTAGGAAAATGTTTAGATGCGCTTTCCGAATAAATAGTAGGAAAATGTTTAAATGCGCATTCCGAATAAATAGTAGCCATATGTTTAAATGCGCATTCCAAATAAATATTAGGAATATGTTTAGATGCGCTTTCCGAATGACCACCCTTGTTCTCTTTAAAAAGTGAAAACTTGAGAAACAAGCCCAATCTTGGGAATGTGCCATTTACCTCACATGGCGATTACAGTGACCTTGGTATTTTAGATAAGGATATTTTATTCTATCAGTCACGTGACAGGCATAATCTTATCATTATGTTGAATTTAAACATTTAAGTTTATCGGTACTATAAATACATAGTTTATATTTCAACTACAGTTTGTCAACTATAACAAGTAAGTCTTCTCTTCTTAACTTAAAACGGATTTTAATCTTCATAAGTCTTCTCTTCTCTTCTTAAGCATTAACGTTTACTGCAACAGTTCCTTGAATCACGGGGGATCGGATTGGCGAATTGTTAGCACATGTGCGCTGTATCATAATGCATGTATGTGACAAGGAGTAGGGTCGCCTGTCCAACCTCGTGGGTTTTCTCCGGGCCTTCCGGTTTCCTCCCACTGCTAAAGATCCCTACGCACAAACGAATTATTCAAATTAAATTAAACCATATGTTAGTACTTAAATGACCTAGTTTGTGTCGAGTGGACGTTAAACCCCATTCTCTCTCTCTCTCTCTCTCCCTCTCTCTCTCTCTCTCTCTCTATCACTTGCATCTTTGTTTTAGAGTAAAACTTAGGCGGCTATGATATTGCAGTAGGCACAGTTGGTATAATTATTTACAGGCTTACCTTATCAGATATGTTGCAATCTTCAATAATTTGGTATATTGTCAGTGAGTCACTCACTGTTGGGGGAAAAATTCAGCAATCAGTAAAGCTTGTATAAGAATAAAGCCGGATGTATACAACTGACTGTCTAGAAACGAACTGGAAGTGAGATCGGCTAACCTCTCCAGGTCATAAGCCTCCATATCCACCATCTTTGTTTGACAAGTTGGCAACAAGTATGGCGGCTTGAGGGCGTTCATTTTTTTTTTATTTAAATATTTCGGTATTTTTGTAACCGGGGTTCAGCTTTAAAACGAATACTGGAAAATATGTACGAGTTGGGCCTGTGCCCCGGATCTAATTGGGTCCTAGTGACACCTCTGATACAAGCTTGGATCCTATCCAGTAATTATACAAGCTTGTATCCTATCTTGTACAGTAATTATACAAGCTTGTATCCTATCTTGTACAGTAATTATACAAGCTTGGGTCCTATCTTGTAGATGACGAAGATGATGAATGTCTGGTTGTTGTTTGTTGTTGGGGTGAATCTGGTGAACGTCGAGGATGGTAAAAGCGTCAGTAAACGAGCAGGTGAGAATCTTCGTCATTCAAACAATATTCATTCTTTAAAGTTATACATCGGCACGGATTATTATGTTTACAACCCCCGACGTATTATTTGGTTGGGAGGGGAGGGGGGTCTTCATTCATTCTTTAAGGTTATTCATCAGCACAAAATAGATATGCAATGATTTCAACCCCCGACGTATTTTTTGGTTTGGGGGGGGGGGGTCTTCATTTATTCTTTAAGGTTATACATCGTCACAAAATAGATGTGCACGGATTTGTTTGTTTTCAACCCCCGACGTATTTTTTGGTTTGGGGGGGGGGGGAGGTCTTCATTTTTATTGTTATACGGTCTACGAACACGACTAAGTTACCTGGAAATATTTTCTTGCATTGCCAATGACACTTATCTTAGGGTTAGGGTTAGGTTTGGCCCAGGGTTAGGGTTAGGGCTAGTCCTGTCTACATCTCGAGACTGACGAAATCTGCAGGTCCTAGCCCTTACCCTAACCCGAGGTCCGCCATTTTATACGTTTAGTAGTTGGAGGCGGATCACGCGAAGAGGCAGCAATAAAAATTGTCACATGACCGCAGCACTGTTTTAACGAGAGGGTAACACCCATTCCATTTGGTTTTCTATTTTAGATACAGTTTTATGGCACGTGGATCATTACAATAACTTTGATACGTTGTACCATTTTAAACCTCTAGAGGTAGGATTTTATAATCATGGATCCCTTTCAAGCTTTGCGGACCCTACCGACAGCGACAGGAGAGTTATCAGAATCTTCTACATGAAGGGGTCGTATTCCAAGACAAAGGGATACCGAGGAGCCCAGTTTTACACCACCCCTACCATGACTCCACAGACGTCTGCGAAATTCTCCTATGAGGTATACTTCGCCGATGGGTTTGATTTTGTCAAAGGTGGTATGCTCCCTGGACTGGCTGGAGGGGAGCTCGGGGCATGTTCCGGTGGGACTAATTCAGATAATTGTTTTTCATCCCGATTCAGATGGCGGGAAAATGGTGACGGTGATGTATATGCTTACATACCAAAGCCATCGAGTACATTATGCGGCCACAAAGATGTCACCTGCTCCTCAACCCACAACACTGCTTCCTTTGCTGACGGGAGATTCAGATTTAAGAGTGGGCAATGGATGAAGGTGACTCAACATGTTGGTTTAAACGATGTTGGTAAAGACAATGGTTTCCTGGAGATCTATTTAGATAATAAACTGGTTTATACGCGACATGACATCACCTGGAGAAATAAAGACGACGTTAAAATCACCAGTATCTTCTTCTCAACCTACTTTGGCGGATCTTCGTCGGCGTATGCGGCTGCTGAGGACACCTACACTTATTTCAGAGATTTTGTTTTAACAACCGGAGATTCTTCCCATATCGTTGGTTAAAGAGATTTGAAATATAATAAAATAATTCTGTGCAAACTGTTGTTGTTTTTTCTAGATACTCGAGTAAAACATCACGATTTCTAGCTATAGATGTTTGCTACCCTTTTTTATATTTGGTATTCTAGTATATAATCCACACCCTAATCCACGGGTTAGGGTTAGAAAAATAAGGCGGCCCGAGAAATGGCCCCCCCCCCCCCCCCACAAGAAACTTGACAGTCTTTATAAAATGATACACTTAATTATGATCAATATCAGTAATTTGGGCATTATATTGGCGCCCAATCACTCTTCTGCAGCCCCACTTTTAAATCCTACATCAGTCTCTGCCCCCCTCCCCACCATCATCCCCACGATTTCCATGTCAAGGTTACAGTTACATAGTCAAAGGCTACATTTTGGAAAGACTCACTGTCACGTAATCAAATAATCGGCAAGAGCTACTTTGGTCAATTCGGTTCCAATTCACGAAATGATTCTCTCGAAGTCGCCTTTCACACGCTCTGTTGGTACCTGTACTATAGATTCCTGTTGGTAAGGGCCAGAACTTTAAATGTTCACCTACACGAGGACAGGGAAATGGGGATTAACGTCTACTCGACACAAACCAGGTCACCTCGGAACTAATATATGCATCTATTTTATTACTTGTGGTAGGGGTTAGGGCAATATTTGATACCTCTAATCAAAGACAACCTCCATTAAGCAAGCATCTTTAAATTTCCCCTGGGTGCTTGTTTAATACAAGTTCTATTGTATATACATTTTTAATATCATTTTGTAGCAAAAAATGTTGTTTTGGTTGGACTCAAATCTATGATTATAATCAACATACCAAAAAAACAACGTATTTTCTTCCGGCTGTCATATTCTTATTCATATCTGAAAGGTCCAGTTTATTTTCTTAGTTTAGTTTAAGATAGTCGGTGAAGTACTAGTTGGGGTTATTCCATTACTAGTAGCACATGTCCCATTCTTATCTTATCAACAACAGCAAACAATATTTACCCAGTGGCTGCCAGGCAGGATACGCTCACATACAAGAGTTGGATAGAGAACAAGCTAAAAAGAATGTGATTTTTCCTACAATTATTGGCCATAATTCATGAAGTTACAAATCAATACGCGGAAATATAGAATGCAACCAAGATCTTTGGGTTATAAACATGCATTTCAAGTTACATCAAAATAGGATTAAAATCGTGACCTCTACAATGTCCACAACCTTTATATACCATATTTTTACATATTTTGTCCGACAGTTTTGGTCCGATTTTCACGAAATTCAAACTTAACTTTCATTACGATATAACGGTAATATAATCAAACGGTTTTTTTTATCGGATAATAATTGTGAACTCCAGAGGGACCACAAGCTAAAATAGGGGATTTTTCGTATAATCAGGGGCCATAATTCGGGAAGTTACTATCCGATATGCACAAATATCGACAGGAACCACGATCTGTGGGTTATGAACATGCATTTGAAGTTTCATCAAAATCGTTTCAAAATTGTGACCTCTACAGTGTTCACAAGCTTAAAACGTGATTTTTCGTACAACCCGGGGCCTTAATCCATGAAGTTACGGTCCGATATGCCAATATCGAAAGGAATCAAAAATCTTATTTTGATAAAACTCTATTTCAAGTATCGAACAAAAATTGTGACCCGTAGTGTTTTTAAAAACAATTGTGGGCGTATAAAAAAATCATCCCGGGTATTTAGTGGATAAAACGGTATATTTGTATGGTAATAAGACGGTATATTTGTATGGTAATAAGACGGTATATTTGTATGGTAATAAGATGGTATATTTGTATGGTAATAAGATGGTATATTTGTATGGTAATAAGATGGTATATTTGTATGGTAATAAGATGGTATATTTGTATGGTAATAAGATGGTATATTTGTATGGTAATAAGACGGTATATTTGTATGGTAATAAGATGGTATATTTGTATGGTAATAAGATGGTATATTTGTATGGTAATAAGATGGTATATTTGTATGGTAATAAGATGGTATATTTGTATGGTAATAAGATGGTATATTTGTATGGTAATAAGATGGTATATGGTAATAAGATGGTATATTTGTATGGTAATAAGATGGTGTATTTGTATGGTAATAAGATGGTATATTTGTATGGTAATAAGACGGTATATTTGTATGGTAATAAGATGGTATATTTGTATGGTAATAGAGGGAGTTCAATATTTGACAACCCCCCCCCTGATCACCACCCATATTAGGAATTTACACCAAAAAAAACTGGTCTAGGAAAACTTATTCTCATTAATTCACATCTCGGTTGGCGATTTCCGCCCCCCCCCCCTCCTCAGCCACCGGACCATATTGTGTATTTTACTAGAGGGAGTTCAATATGGCCGTGGAAGTCAATATTCGTTTAATACGTTTTATTTCTTTTACTTCATCAATCTTGATCAGTTATTCAAAACCTATTACTTGGTGACGCTGCTAGTAGTTGGATACTTAGTCCAGCTCTGAACGTAGATCTCATTACACTCGACACTACGTCCAGATCTCGTCCCATTCAATCAATGTCGAAAAATATATCCACCGCCCAGTCAACTTTACTGGGCAACTTTTTACTGCTTAACGGTCGCGTGGCAGTCGCCGTGAATGCCTGACAAATGTAACTTAACATCTTAGTGATAAAAAAAAGACCTAATTCTCTCCCTTGTTAGAAGTAGCTCTCAGATAATTTGAAATTCTTTACAAAAAGACTTATAAACGTGACTTGGGATTTTAAAATATTTTTGAACCCTCTGGACAAGTAAGATAGGATGTAATGGATAATTTACACAACAGGTAGGTTACTTAAACATCTAGTACCTAGATTAGGGCTATAATTTATTTTCTGGAGCTGTCAAGCCAGCAAGAGTGGTATCGTCCCTTTAAAATAGGGCGTCAAATTGGACCAAATAATGTTTACGTAACGTTACGTCATGGCTCACAATTTTTTTATGCCCAATTAACCCGTGTATAGCAGAATACTGCGCTTAGTAATTATTTTGGTTTGAAATATTTCACTCTATTCTATGAATGTTATACATTATATATATAGTTAGTCATAATGACATGATCATTAGCATACATGCCCCTTGTAAATTTAATATTATATGCTGACGACAGTGCCATCCTTATTTCTCATCCAAATCCTGAAATAATATCTGTAAAACTTAGCGAAGCCTTAAAAGCTTGTTCAGATTGGTTAATAGACATAAACTATCCCTTCATTTAGGTAAAACTGAATGTATGTTATTTGGCCCAAGTAGAAAACTAAAGAAAACTAGTAGTTTTGAAATAGTGTGTAATGATCATGTCATTTAAGCAACAGATAGTGTAAAATATTTGGGTCTATACATTGATCATTGTCTCTCTGGTGAATTGATAGTTAATAATATTATTAAAAAGGTCAATACCAGATTGAAATTTTTATATAGATATAACAAGTCTTTAACAAAGTATACTAGGAAATTATTAACCAATGCTCTTATACAATGCCACTTAGACTATGCATGCTCAGCTTGGTTCTCAGGCTTAAACAAGAAACTGAAGAACAAACTGCAAATTATTCTAAACAAAGTTATCCGCTTCATACACGGCTTAGGTCCCAAAGATTCAATTACCCCAAATTTATATAAGATTTAAATAGTTTAAATCTTGAAAACAGAGTCAAACAACTGAAATTGAACCATGTTCACAAAATCTTTCATAATAGGTCTCCGGTGTACATGAAAGCCAATTTTCACTTAGTCAGGATGATCATCTGCATAGTACTAGATCAAGCATTTATAATTATGTTGTACCAAAATGCAAAAATAATACCCATAATTCAACATTTTACTATTCAAGCATTCAGGCCTGGAATGAACTTCCAAACTCACTTAAATCAATCGAGAACATTGTCAGTTTTAAGAAAAATGTTAAACAGCACTTGCTAGCAAAACAAATGTTTTAATTTGTTTATGTATGTATAATCCAATGTCTTTCATATCTCTTTGTACTTCACATTCCTTATGGTACACACACATTGCACTATTTATTGTCATATTACATCCTTCATCTTTCATAAATGAATCTGCCCCTCTATGATGACATAACCTGATCCTCCTCCAAGGACCCCATTGGAAATAAACCTAGTTTTAATTTAAACAGGTTTTATTGGTTATCCTCAAGAGGCTGGTCATGCATGACATCATTACTTTTTCTCTCATCAAAACCTTCTCATCTTATTATTATTAATATTATTATTATTTATTATCAAGTAACTTTATATAATCAACTCTATTGTCATGTTTGATATGCCTCTTGGAAAAATAAATAAATAAATAAAATAACGTATAGATTGATTACCTCTCTTATCATATATTAGTTTAAAATATTACACTCTATCCTATGGATATTATTATATATGAATACTACTATATCTTTGCTTTGACATATTACACTCTATTCTATAAATATTATACATTGTTTATAATTGATTAACAGTTATATTGATTAATTTACCTGATCAAATTTACCATGAAATATAGCATCAAATAAAACAGATAGAGTTGAGCAGTAATTATAGATACATAATATTACATTTAATGCGTTTTCTTCATACACTTTTCTCTTTAAATAAACCAAAAGAGGACTTTAATGCGTTTTCTTCATACACTTTTCCCGCTAAATAAACCAAAAAAGGACGCGGATACCAGTCGAAAATACGACGCGGCATTACACCGAATTCTCGGATGTCAACCGCAAAAGGGTCCAGAATTGATGAAAGGGATCCGACTGTGTCCAAGACTTTGAAAATCCGATGGAGGACCCAAATCACCGCCGCTGGCAGATGTAGTCCTCGGTCCGACCATACTCAAATCGTTTTCCCGCAACTGATTTTTTTGTGAGAGACCCTGTCCACACACCTTTTCCTTTAATAACATAGCCTAGACACACCCTTTAATGAGCTGAATATACAGGCAAACATGTCTTAAATTCTTATTTTATATGTAATCATGTCTTAGATTCTTATAGCGCATGCGTACCACTATCTATTATATGCATAACAGCTGAACTTAATTGATAGTAGTTACGTCATCGTATCTAATGGAATGGCAATTTGTATGCAATAACCCTTTTCCGGTGAAATTAAATTACTCAATTCAAATGAAATCGTGACATTAAGGTCAATTGAAACCCAGTGTGAACCATGTTTAAACCCAGTGTGAGTCATGTTTAAACCCAGTGTGAACCATGTTTAAACCCAGTGTGAGTCATGTTTAAACCCAGTGTGAGTCATGTTTAAACCCAGTGTGAACCATGTTTAAACCCAGTGTGAGTCATGTTTAAACCAAGTGTGAGTCATGTTTAAACCCAGCGGGAGTCATGTTTAAACCCAGTGTGAGTCATGTTTAAACCCAGTGTGAGTCATGTTTAAACCCAGTGTGAGTCATGTTTAAACCCAGTGTGAGTCATGTTTAAACCCAATGTGAGTCATGTTTAAACCCAGTGTGAGTCATGTTTAAACCCAGTGTGAGTCATGTTTAAACCCAGTGTGAGTCATGTTTAAACCCAGTGTGAGTCATGTTTAAACCCAGTGCGAGTCATGTTTAAACCCAGTGTGAGTCATGTTTAAACCCAGTGTGAACCATGTTTAAACCCAGTGTGAGTCATGTTTAAACCCAGTGTGAACCATGTTTAAACCCAGTGTGAGTCATGTTTAAACCAAGTGTGAGTCATGTTTAAACCCAGTGTGAGTGATGTTTAAACCCAGTGTGAGTCATGTTTAGACCCAGTGTGAGTCATGTTTAAACCAAGTGTGAGTCATGTTTAAACCAAGTGTGAGTCATGTTTAAACCAAGTGTGAGTCATGTTTAAACCCAGTGTGAGTCATGTCTGCACCGAATTGGTTAATGATAATGATAATGGGCATACGTCATAGTGTACACTGGGTGCGATGGGGGGGGGGGGGGGGCTACACCCCAAATGCCAACTTACAGGGGTTCTTTCAAGTGTACTGTTTTCGTCCCATCTCAACGATTCGGAAATGACCTGGTCATGCCCTCAGTCCTGCATCATTAACGCGGGGGTGCCCACGCTAAAAAAAACCGAAACACCGGAAGAGGAAGAGAAACTGGGGACGTTTAGTTAAAGGATCAGCATTTTACACACTGAGCCGCTACATCTCTACTTTGATGAAATTATCACTTTGATTACAAATAAAACCATGGCACTGACGCTGAATTTAAATCAAATCGTGATTTCCTCACCAGGCGTCGTTGAAGAGTTAGATGGTTGGATGGCTGTAACATATAGCCTGTCATTGAGTCAACTGGTGTGGTTTCGAATCCTCTGTTGTACGTGGCTTGGAGTAATTTCACCTGTCCAACCTCGTGGGTTTTCTCCGGGTCCTCCGGTTTCCTCCCACAGCTTAAAGACCCCTACGCACAAGCGAATTATTTTAATAAAGCTGAACCATATGTTAGTCCCGAAATTCTCTCTCCCCTCCCCCTCTCTCTAGTACATGTAGATCTATATACTCTAGTCAACCTAATAAACACATATCAACCCTCTCCTCCCCCTCTCTCTCTCTCTCTCTCTCTCTCTTTGTTGAGTGTTGAGTTCATAGAACAAGAAGTAAAAACAGAGGATTTGATCAATGGCGGTGTTTAATGATATAAAAAAGGAGATTTTATTGTACAACTTATTTCAGTCTAATATTGGTAAATAAAGTTTTCACAACAAATGGAGAAATAATAAAACAAGCAGGAAATAAAATAATTAGAAAATTTGTTTCGAGTATTAATATAAAAGCTAGAAAGAATCAGTATAATTTATATAATAGGCTTTACAAGAAGAAGTCTGGTTGTTAACCAGGTACAGTTTACACAATCTGATTAAAACACAGATCCAGACTTCACTGAAAGACAACCAACTTGTCGCAATTATTTATAACATTTTGAGACATGCTTTTGTATTTCTATCAATTTCAATCAGTTAAGATTCGGAACGCCCAGACATAGAACGTCCTATATAAACACTTCTAATACTGTTACTAGTTGCCATAGTAATTCAGTTACCATGAATCGAAGGTACCACGGGTTACAAGCATACCAATGACGGAACCCTCTCAAATACTTCTAATATTGTTACTGGTTGCCATACCAATGACGGTACCCTCCTAAACATGCTGAATATAATTGGTGATATAGAATATAACTTAGTAACTATTTCCTGGTGATAATCAAATTTCAAAATTAACATGAATTGGCCTCGTTTATTAGGCTGGTTTAGCTGATCAGCAGATTATGTGTTTTAATGAATAGGCCTATTTCATCTGATCAAAATTATGTGTTTTAATGAATGGGCCTAGTTAAGCTGATCAGCAGATTATGTGTTTTAATGAATGGGCCTAGTTTAGCTGACCAGCAGATTATGTGTTTTAATGAATGGGCCTAGTTTAGCTGATCGGCAGATTACAGGAAGCAATTTATTTTATACAGGCAACATAGTAGGCATAGTAATAAAATTATTCAAATACTGGGTACTCTGATGCTTTCTAGAACACCCGACAACACTTCCCATAGCTAGCAGATTATTCTTACGTCGGTATCCTAAACTAAATACATAAATAAAATATGGAAAATATTCGTATATACACTAACAGCTCAAATATACAATTAAAATACTTAACAAACTGGAGTTAACTCCCTTAGACATAATCAGCCTACATTATATATGTATTCAACAAATATACTGTAACTAAGCAGTATACTGTAACTAAGCAGGCTGGTCTCGGTTTAATTTAACACTAAAATATACATTTCATTTATAATACTCAATACAATTTCAATTTAAACAAGATTATTTCCCTTCCTACATAATTTAAACAAGATTATCTCCCTTCAAAAATAATGTAAACAAGGTTATCTCCCTTCCTACATAATTTAAACAAGGTTATCTCCCTTCCTACATAATTCAAACACGATTATCTCCCTTGTTACATAATTAAAACAAGGTTATCTCCCTTCCTACATAACTTAAACAAGATTATCTCCCTTCAAAAACAATGTAAACAAGGTTATCTCCCTTCCTACATTATTTCAACAAGGTTATCTCCCTTGTGACATAATTAAAACAAGGTTATCTCCCTTCCTACATAATCTCCTTCAATCAGCAAACATCTTTATACAGCAGATCACAGATAAATATATTTGTGCAAGGAATCTAAAAGCAGTATGGGGTAAATTGATTCATCAGGTTCGATCTAAATTTCAATAAATAAATAGACTTTATTTATGCCAACCTATTATGCTGTGATATCCAGTCTAAATTTAGATCCGGTTATCCAGTGTATAGATATATAGACCAGTTTATCCAGTGACAATAAATCTGTTTCTATGGCTATAAATAAATAAATATTATAGTAAATTGAGCACTCATTGATATCATCTATTAGTTATCAGGTTATAGTACTTGCAAACAAAAAATAGGTTGCATGGCAACGAAACATACGCCTACAGTTATAGTACTTGGAACAAAAAATAGGTTGCCTGGCAACGAAACATTCGCCTACAGTTACAGTACTTGGAACAAAAATAGGTTGCCTGGTAACGAAAAATACGCCTACAGTTATATTACTTGGAAAAAACTTGGAACAAAACAAAAACCAGAACTCCGACTTTGTACACTTTCAAATATTGCCAGGTTTTAAAACCAGTATAACATCTATATCAACCAAAATACGAACACGAACAACTGCCAAAATGTAAATATGTATATATCAAATATGGTTGATTAAGTATTCATTTTTTGTTTTATTGTTTACTCACTTATGTCTTTTACATATTTATATTAATTCTGTTATTAAGGAGAGAGGTCACATAGGCTGTGCCTGTTCCTCAATCCTTTTCAATATCTGAATAATATATTTTTTAAAAAAAAAAAAATTCCCGACCAAATATTTTTATTTCGATATAACAAATTACTTTAAAGTTTTACAGACGGGACTGGCTTTTTCTCATCTATTTATTTCTTACTTTTATGAAATAAAACTTTATTTAAACAGAAAAAGATGACAGATCTGGTTTTAATATCGCCTTATACTTGAATGTTATAGATGACTAACAAACTCAGAACTGGCAACAAATCGTGTGAATCGGAGTCCTGGAACAAAATCATTAACAAATAAAAACAACAAGTATTAAATATAAATCATGAGCCGGGGGGATTTAACTAAGTAGTTAACGGGACAAATATACGAGGGAAAACACTCTCGGCAAATCTCAACAGATTCCGGTAACCTACATCAAATCTCGGATGTATGACAGTCAGTGATATGTACCTACGCCCATACATTTTCCATTTGGAACCCTTAAAATAGTTCGAATATGGCGGAAATGGTCATACAGCCACGATTAGATGCGTAGAATCTGTCGAGGTTTGTCGAATGGGGAAAACAATCTCATAAAAATATTTCACTAGCTGTTTTACTGCTTATAGTTTCCTGTTAATCCACGAATCAGGAATCTGGGTCCGTTTCCTCAAAATCTTAACTAAAGATAAAATCAAAATCTTAGTGGATACTTCAATTTTAATTGGTTAAGCACTAAAATCGATCTAATATTATCCAATCAAATTACTAAAATTGGATTTATTCTTGATTAAAATTTCGTGAATCAGGAATCAGAAGTTTTTAGTGGTAATTGCAGCTGAATATTTATATATAAAATACGTCATATTTTTATCATATTTTTATCATATTTACAAATTATTATGTGAGACATCAATCTGTAATATTAGTTCTATCAAAAACTTTGTATTATAAGGTCCATAATTCTATCAAATCTAAAATTATCCATCAGAGTGATTTCTATACAGCCACATTCTACAGGCCTTGTTTTCTCTGTATAAACCAACTTTTGGTGAGAATCACCTAAAATACATAATCTTCTTACGTTAAATACTAATTCTACTGAAATATCTTTTCTTTATTTGGCCTTAGATGTCAAAATTAACAAAACATATATGCCCACAATGTCAGCTTTTTAAGTCCTTTTTTGGCCTAAGATGCTGCCATTAAGACCGCATTATGATCTTTTTCCTGCCTAGAAGATAAAACATGTAGAAAGTGGCCGTATAAAACATCCAAGTCCTCAACTATAAAATCCTATTTCTAACCAGATACACAGACTTGTCTGCGATATCACTTAAATGGAAGCAGACGTTAAACACCAAACAGACAGACAGATAGACAGAAGATATATATAATATATATACATATATATAATACACAATTAATGACTTACACCATCTTACTGTATCAAAACTTACTATAGAATAATTTGACTAGAAAATAAACAATGTAAACAATACTTGTATGATGACCTAACTGACCTTCCAACTAAGTCATGAAATTATTATTCAGGGATTTTAATTTCCAACAAAAACAAAGACAGCTGTTGTCTTCAATAGAGGGGGAAACAGAGACAGCTGTTGTCTCCAATAGAGGGGAAACAAAGACAGCTGTTGTCTCCAATAGAGGGGGAAACAAAGACAGCTGTTGTCTCCAATAGAGGGGGAAACAAAGACAGCTGTTGTCTTCAATAGAGAGGGAAACAAAGACAGCTGTTGTCTCCAATAGAGAGAGGAAAACGGAATCAAAATAACATATAATCATTATACTTAATTAATACATGGTCTTTTTACATGGTCTTTATTTAGCAAATTGCACATTAAAATTGATGAAGGTGGGGTGGGACAATTAAAATTGATGAAGGTTGCCGGGACGACAACTAACTTGAATTAAATGACATAAGGATACACGGTGGCTCCATTAGAAGAAGTTCGTACACAAAGCTAAATTTCTAGTGGGTCCTATTTCACCATTTAAGGGTTTTGGAGCCATTTATCAATCAAGTCCCATTCCCTCCCCCTATCATATATCGGTTACTATGGTTTTGAGACATAATTCTATGAATCTGAGAAAATATACATGAAATATTTTCTACTCTAAACAAATAAAATAAAAATTATTGGTCTTTTTACAAATTATAATAAAAAATAAATTCTTTTTTTTCCTTCTTCGTTAAGGATCAACCTATATATCGGTTACTATGGTTACTTCTTCATTATGGGTCAACCTATTTCCGTTTTAATTTTTCTGGATTATTGGAAGCCATATTGGAAAAATCTTTAAAAACATCTTGAAATGTTTCATCGCTCGTCTGTCCAAAATATCCTTCTGTTTCCTTCATTTCATCGTTGAGTTTCGAGAGACGTAATCTGAAATAATAAATGTATTAATACAATGAGATTAAATTACGACAGAAATGTTTAAATCATTTTAATATTTAAAAAAAAGAATCCAACATATTCAATTACAGCTGCTTGAATTGTGATACTAGGTCGTGCTCACACTCTCCTATCACTTATATTATATGTTTTTACATTACATTATTATCTCATCTGAGAGAGAGAGAGAGAGAGAGAGATGGGGTTTAACCTCCACTCAACACAACTAGGTCATTTCGGACTAACATGTGATTTTTAATTCGCTTGCGCGTAGGGGGGTCTTAAGGAATGGGAGGAAAACGAAGTGCCCTGAGGAAACCCAAGAGTTTGAGAAGGATCCCCTATCTCCATGCCACATACGCTCACATCAAGGCTCGAAACCACAGCCACGATATCTCATCTGAGAGTAATATAGGAGGCCAACATGTGTATATTATTTACATAGACACTGTGTCTGGTTTTCTTTCAAATTGACCCAACCATGCTCACTCAGTAGTGAGACAAACCCACTAATAAGACCAAAGGCCGAGGGTCACGTGGTTAGGCAAGATGGTGGATGGGCTGTTTTCTCCTGCTCGCATGATGCAAATGAAGTCGAATTTCATAGTGGCTTTTGTGTGTCTGGTTTTCTTTTAAATTGACCCAAGAATGCTCACTCAGTAGTTAGAGCAACCCACTATTAAGACCAAATCTAGACAGTCCCACAGGTGGTCTTAATAGAGGTATTTCACTGTATTATGTATTGTTGCACTTGGCAAATCTCGGCAGACTCCGGTACCCTACAACTAACCTCAGCTGTATGACGAACTCAGCCATTGGAACAACTTATTAGTTCCCGGATTAAAATAATGGTGGCAATGAAGCAAAATATTGATCTAATTCAACAGTCTTCACTTACAATGTAAACATTATAATATTTAGAATAGGAGGACGCAGGGGAGGGGTTACAAAGAGGGGTGGGGGAGAGAGGAATGGGGACAAAGGGGGAGGGGATAAAAAAGGGGGGAACGGGAGGGCATACAACAGGAGGGGTGCAAAGGAAAGGGGTACAAAGAGGAGATGTACAAAGGGAAGGGGGTATAAAGGAAAGGGGTACAAAGAGGAGATGTACAAAGGGAAGGGGGTATAAAGGAAAGGGGTACATAGAGGAGATGTACAAAGGGAAGGGGGTATAAAGGGAAGGGGTACAAAGAGGAGATGTACAAAGGGAAGGGGGTATAAAGGAAAGGGGTACATAGAGGAGATGTACAAAGGGAATGGGGTATAAAGGGAAGGGGTACAAAGAGGAGATGTACAAAGGGAAGGGGGTATAAAGGGAAGGGGTACAAAGAGGAGATGTACAAAGGGAAGGGGGTATAAAGGGAAGGGGTACAAAGAGGAGATGTACAAAGGGAAGGGGGTATAAAGGGAAGGGGTACAAAGAGGAGATGTACAAAGGGAAGGGGGTATAAAGGGAAGGGGATATAAAGGGAAGGGGTACAAAGAGGAGATGTACAAAGGGAAGGGGGTATAAAGAGAAGGGGTATAAAGGGAAGGGGGTATAAAGGGAAGGGGTACAAAGGGAAGGGGGTATAAAGAGAAGGGGTATAAAGGGAAGGGGGTATAAAGGGAAGGGGATATAAAGGGAAGGGGTACAAAGAGGAGATGTACAAAGGGAAGGGGGTATAAAGGAAAGGGGTACAAAGAGGAGATGTACAAAGGGAAGGGGGTATAAAGGGAAGGGGGTATAAAGGGAAGGGGGTATAAAGGGAAGGGGTACAAAGAGGAGATGTACAAAGGGAAGGGGGTATAAAGGAAAGGGGTACAAAGAGGAGATGTACAAAGGGAAGGGGGTATAAAGGGAAGGGGTACAAAGAGGAGATGTACAAAGGGAAGGGGGTATAAAGGGAAGGGGGTATAAAGGGAAGGGGTACAAAGAGGAGATGTACAAAGGGAAGGGGGTATAAAGGGAAGAGGTACAAAGGAAAGGGTTACAAAGAGGAGATGTACAAAGGGAAGGGGGTATAAAGAGAAGGGGTATAAAGGGAAGGGGGTATAAAGGGAAGGGGTACAAAGGAAAGGGTTACAAAGAGGAGATGTACAAAGGGAAGGGGGTATAAAGAGAAGGGGTATAAAGGGAAGGGGGTATAAAGGGAAGGGGTACAAAGGGAAGGGGGTATAAAGGGAAGGGTATAAAGGGAAGGGGGTATAGAGGGAAGGGGTACAAAGGGAGGGGGTATAAAGGGAAGGGGTATAAAGGGAAGGGGTACAAAGGGAAGGGGTACAAAGGGAAGGGGTACAAAGAGGAGATGTAAAAAGAAAGAAATATATTTACAATGTAACAATATCAGCATTAGCAGCTTCAACAGCTATCGTCAATGGATCCTGAAATACAATTAATTATAAATAATTACAAGACAACAAATTATTATAAATAATCACAAGTCAACCATTAATTATCAATAAACACAAGTCAACAATTAATTATAAATAATTACAAGTCAACCATTAATTATCAATAATCACAAGTCAACAATTAATACAATTAACCATAAATAATTAAAAGACAACTTTTTTATGAATTTCAATGGAAATTCTAATTCAAAATCCCAAAATACAAAAAAACAAGCCAACAGTGAGGCTGATGTCCCCCGCCGAAATCCCAAAATAAATAGATGACACATATTAATAAATCGCACATTTATTTTTTTCAATAGTATTGAGCAATCAAACTATACACTAAGTTTCATCACTCTCTACCAGATAGAATCAGACATTGTTCATCATCGAACTCCATCAAGGCATTCACCTAATGTACGCCTACACCTAGTTTGAACATTCTACCTTAATAAGAAGGAGAATTTTTGTGTTTGAAAGTCTAGACCTATCAGTTGCTTATCGCTCTGCTTACCCTCAACAGAAAATGTTCATTATTGAACTTTGTCAAGGTATCGATGAAATAAAACTATATACCAAGTTTCATCAATCTCACTTAATTACAACTAAAGTTATTGCGTCCCAAAGCATCAACCAATCAAATTGCTTATCTCTGCTTACCCTAAGCAGAAAATGCCCATCTTCGAACTCCATCAAGGTATTGACCAAATAAACACCTACATCATGTTTGAATATCCTAGCTTAATTTGAAGGAGAGTTATTATATTCCAAAGTCTTGGCCAATCATATTGCTTTTCGCTCTGCTTACCCTGAGCAGAAAATGCGCATTATTGAACTCAGTGAAGGTATTGATGAAATGGAACTATATACCAAGTTTCATCACTCTAACTTAATTACAACTCAAGTTATCGCGTCCCAAAGCATCAACCAATCAAATTGCTTTTCTCTGCTTACCCTAAGCGGTAAATGCTCATCTTCGAATTTCATCACGGAATCAGACATTGTTCATCATTGAACTCCATCAAGGCATTCACCTAATGTACGCCTACACCTAGTTTGAACATTCTACCTTAATAAGAAGGAGAATTTTTGTGTTTGAAAGTCTAGACCTATCAGTTGCTTATCGCTCTGCTTACCCTCAACAGAAAATGTTCATTATTGAACTTTGTCAAGGTATTGATGAAATAAAACTATATACCAAGTTTCATCACTCTCATTTAATTACAACTTAAGTTATCGTGTCCCAAAGCATCAACCAATCAAATTGCTTATCTCTGCTTACCCTAAGCGGAAAATGCTCATCTTCGAACTACATCAAGGTAATGACCTAATAAACACCTACATCATGTTTGAATATCCTAGCTTAATTTGAAGGAGAGTTATTATGTTCCAAAGTCTTGGCCAATCATATTGCTTTTCGCTCTGCTTACCCTGAGCAGAAAATGCGCATTATTGAACTCAGTGAAGGTATTGATGAAATGGAACTATATACCAAGTTTCATCACTCTAACTTAATTACAACTCAAGTTATCGCGTCCCAAAGCATCAACCAATCAAATTGCTTTTCTCTGCTTACCCTAAGCGGTAAATGCTCATCTTCGAATTTCATCACGGAATCAGACATTGTTCATCATTGAACTCCATCAAGGCATTCACCTAATGTACGCCTACACCTAGTTTGAACATTCTACCTTAATAAGAAGGAGAATTTTTGTGTTTGAAAGTCTAGACCTATCAGTTGCTTATCGCTCTGCTTACCCTCAACAGAAAATGCTCATTATCGAACTTAGTCAAGGTATTGATGAAATAAAACTATATACCAAGTTTCATCACTCTCATTTAATTACAACTTAAGTTATCGTGTCCCAAAGCATCAACCAATCAAATTGCTTATCTCTGCTTACCCTAAGCGGAAAATGCTCATCTTCGAACTACATCAAGGTAATGACCTAATAAACACCTACACCAAGTTTGAATATTCTAGCTCAATTAGAAAGAGAGTTATTGTGTCCCAAAAAGTGTGACGGACGAACCCATTTTAATAGTCCCCTGCTTTCTTCGAAAGGCGGGGGACAAAAATCAGTCTAAAATTTAGACTAAAACAAAAACATGTAAGTTATCAACATTGGACAGCATTTTTCACTGATATCCGACTTATTTACATAACTGCTGATCAGAGACTAATTTCACAATACAACGAAACATATCTGTTGCTGAAATATATTTATTCCAAATTTAAAAATACTGCATCACTTCAGAACAGGTGAACAGTCTTATATGTATTTAAATTCTTGATTCTTGAGCAAATTCATCTTTAAATGATATAAACAAGAGGGATTCTACTAACCTTGCCTGAATTATCTTTAGCATTTAAATCAGCCCCTCTCTTCAAGAACTGACAAACTTGACTGGAAGAAAAAACACATAAAAATGACATGAAATTAGGTTTAACATTCTTCTTTCCTGCATGGCTGAGATAATAAGACTGGCATAGCCCTGCAGTCTGCCAATAAGACTGGCATAGCCCTGTCGTGTGCTAATAAGACTGGCATAGCCCTGTCGTGTGCTAATAAGACTGGCATAGCCCTGCAGTCTGCCAATAAGACTGGCATAGCCCTGTCGTGTGCTAATAAGACTGGCATAGCCCTGTCGTGTGCTAATAAGACTGGCATAGCCCTGTCGTGTGCTAATAAGACTGGCATAGCCCTGTCGTGTGCTAATAAGACTGGCATAGCCCTGTCGTGTGCTAATAAGACTGGCATAGCCCTGCAGTAAGCTAATAAGACTGGCATAGCCCTGCAGTGAGCTAATAAGACGAGCATAGCTTTACTGTGTGCTAACAAGACGGGCATTGCCTTGCCATTGGCTATTAAGAGAAACATTTGCCCAGACAGCTGCACTACAGCCTAATTTAATGAAGAATTCAAACTGACAAGGGCTATTATACGTGCACACCAATGTGTACAAGGGACCTTGTTTTTACATTCCATCCACACAACTAGACATTGGTCCTTATCAGGCTTTATATCAGAGTGCAAACCCGAAAACTCCAGATAAGCAAGTCAATGCCTTATACACTGAATCAACACAGCTTCCAAAGGCCTAGGAATATATCAGTAAGAAAAAAAGAGGAGAAGTCGGCTTTATCTTACCCAGTATGACCATATATGGTAATATGATGTAACTTACCCAGTATGACCATGTATGGTAATATGATGTAACTTACCCAGTATGACCATGTATGGTAATATGATGTAACTTACCTAGTATGACCATGTATGGTAATATGATGTAACTTACCCAGTATGACCATGTATGGTAATATGATGTAACTTACCCAGTATGACCATGTATGGTAGCATGATGTAACGGTGTTTTTCCAGTAGTATCTTTACGATCCAACTTTGCACCATTCAACAACAAATATTCACAGACAGTCAGAGAACCCTGGGAAGGAAGAAAAAAAACAGTTTACACAACACATCAAGAGTTATTACTACTATCTATAGTCTTTTCACACTTCACAAGTCCAGGAATCCAGGAATCCAGGAATCCAGAAATCCAGAAGTCCTGAAGTCCTGAAGTTCAGAATATCCCGAAGAGAGAGAGATGGGGTTTAACGTCCACTCAACACAGCTAGTTCACTTTGGGACAAACATATAGGTGAATTTTATTTCAATAATTCGCTTGCGCATAGGGGTCTTTAGCAGTGGGAGGAAACCGGAGTGTCCGGAGGAAACCCACGAGGATGAGAAGGCGCCCCTATCTCCATGTCACATAAGCTCACACCAGCACGCGAAACCACAGCCGCAAGCCAGAAGTGGCCAGCCAGCTAGAGGTCGAAGCGTGGCACTCTAGACCACTAGGCCATCCCAACCCCCCAGAATGTCCAGAAGTCCAGCTTAATTTTTACCATTATCTCAATTTTAGTACACGGGTCTTACATAGTAAAATCATAACTTTTACAGTATCTATTGAGATTTAAATGTATGTTTTAATTTTACAGTATCTATTGAGATTTAAATGTATGTTTTAATTTTACAGTATCTATTGAGATTTAAATGTATGTTTTACTTTTTTTAATGTAATGTATATTGAACAGCGGATCTGAACACATTTTGTAAATTCTTTACACGGTCAATTTACTTCCAGTCAATCAAGTACTGGTCAAATTACTGTCAGTCATTAAGAACTGGTCAATTTACTCCAAGTCAGTCACGAACTGGTCAATCTACACCAAGTCAGTCACAAACTGGTCAATCTACTCCAAGTCAGTCACAAACTGGTCAATTTACTCTAAGTCAATCACAAACTGGTCAATTTACTCCAAGTCAGTCAAGTACTGGTCAATGTAGGTGAAACCAGAGCCGTGGTCATTTTTATAACCAATTTTACTCACCGCCTCCACGGCCTTCATTATCGGTGTTTTCCCCTCATCGTCCTTGTTTGGCCAGTTAACGTCTGCTCCGTGAGATAAAGCTTCCAACATAACGGCCAGATTTCTCGCCTCCGCGGCTTTATATAATAATATATTGGGATCTAGTTTACTCATATCTTCCCAAGACGTGGTCGACTTGACGTCTCCTTCTTCTTCTTCCGTCGCAGAACTCTCAGAACTATCAAGATCTAAATCTAGTAGAAAAAATAAACAAAAAAAGAGTTACTGGAGATCAAGCCTGGAAATAAGGCAACTGTCAAAGACAATGTCAGGCGAAGATTAAGGCTTTGCCAGGTACCAAACCTCTATTGCTTGACATTTTATCTTTTCTATTGATAAAATTAATATTATTAATACATGTCTGGCACTAAGTTGAGAATGTCAGGTACAATTTCATTAGTGGCTGACATTTTGTCCTGGAAAAACACATGCATAAGGCAGACTATGCTTACATTTTTGATAGCCATTCTTTTTGAACTACTAACCATATCCAATCAAAAAGTCTGTCTCTTACCCACAATATCCAATCAAAAAGACTGTCTCTTACTGAAGCACTCCTGTTAGCCACTGAATCATGTAACTATGGGACCTAGTCACACAACCAGCATGTAACCATGGGACATTGTCACACACATGGCATGTAACCATGAGACCTAGTCACACACACAGAATGTAACCATGGGACATCGTCACACACACAGCATGTAACCATGGGACATAGTCACACAACCAGCATGTAACCATGGAACATCGTCACACAACCAGCATGTAACCATGGAACATCGTCACACAACCAGCATGTAACCATGGGACATTGTCACACAACCAGCATGTAACCATGGGACATCGTCACACACACAGAATGTAACCATGGGACATCGTCACACACACAGCATGTAACCATGGGACATAGTCACACAACCAGCATGTAACCCACACAGAGCATGTAACCATAGGACATCGTCACACAACCAGCATGTAACCATGGGACATCGTCACACAACCAGCATGTAACCATGGGACATTGTCACACAACCAGCATGTAACCATGGAACATCGTCACACAACCAGCATGTAACCATGGAACATCGTCACACAACCAGCATGTAACCATGGGACATTGTCACACAACCAGCATGTAACCATGGAACATCGTCACACAACCAGCATGTAACCATGGGACATCGTCACACAACCAGCATTTAACCATGGAACATCGTCACACAACCAGCATGTAACCATGGGACATCGTCACACAACCAGCATGTAACCATGGAACATCGTCACACAACCAGCATGTAACCATGGGACATATTCACACAGAGCATGTAACCATAGGACATCGTCACACAACCAGCATGTAACCATGGGACATAGTCACACAACCAGCATGTAACCATGGGACATAGTCACAGGTTTTAGTTATAAATTTAAACAAAGTCAGTTTTTCTGTGCGATGAGACAGTGAAATATAATATAGAAGTGAGCAAATGTGAAAGGAGAAGAACGCATTTCTTCCCTAAAACTTTAAAATGCTGTTTTGGTTCATTCAGGCTCATATTCTGTGACAATAAATTACATTTTACAAATTCTTTTTTTTGTTAATTCAGGAATTACTGTAATAAATATAAGTGTGATAGGGCAAGCCATTGACTATATGTGCTGGGTAGAGAAATCAAATCAGTTCCGTTTTATCCCTGTTGTAGTTCATAATCTGCTAAGTGGCTTCTATTTATGGGTATAATGCATGAAGCAGGACATGCTTAGCTTTCTGTTTCCAGAATAACTGATAGCGCTTCTCGTTGATTAAGAAGCCGACCAATTAACACTACAGAATTGGTATCCTTTAACTTGGTGTTTTTGCTCTTTAATTAATATAATAGCCCTTAATTTCAAAACATCTTTTGATAATTGATATTAACCATTGAAAATTACAAAAATGGTTTAATTAGTACTATGGCTAAATTAATTTCTGCTCGGCTAGTAAGGCTTTAGATAATTGATAAGGTCATCCATTTCTAAACACCTCACTTGGAAATTAAATGGTGTACCATTAAATTAATCCATAGTACTAATTAAACTATTTTTGAAATTTCCAAGGGTTATTATCAAAGGATGTTTGAAATTAAAGGCTATTATATTAATTAAAGACCAAAAACCCAAGTTAAAGGATTCCAGATCAGTACTGAATGTTGTATTTGTTAGTTATTTCACAACAAACTAAATAATCATAAAAACTTCAACAACACAACACTGCTTACTTTTAGTGAATTCAGCCACTTGTTGTATATCAGTGCCAAAGACAATGACGTCAGGCGAACTGCCACCTAGACCACTGTCACTGTCTTTATTCACCGAAGACACCGACATGACAGCTGAAAATGACAAATCAAAACATGGTATGGATGCTGTTAGATGACGTCACGAAATCACAAATTAATTTGTTAACACCACATTTTTACAACAAACTTTTCTCTGGGTTTACATTGCGTTACCATTAAAACAAACATAGGTTGCCAGGCAACGAAACATACGCCCACAGCAGCTAAATCGTCCGGGCAGTCAACAAGAGTTGTCGCATATTTTACTTTTTTTGGTAATGAAACATTTATAATACACTAAAATCTGATTAAAAGTAACAACTTATCTCATTATGTAATTATCAGAAAATCAAGGGAATTTGTTTGGCTTTGATAAAGTTCTCCTCCATGCTGTTCAAGTTATCTAAATTCATTGAAACTCAATATACTTGTTCGTCTCATGACCTTAAACACTGTGTATAAATTTAAAGTCAATCGGTTATTAACTTTAGCCTCTAGAGCGTCAACAAGATTTTTTGAAAGTGATCAAGGGCCATAACTCAGTAATTATCGGAAATGCTGAAAATCAATAGGCCTCTTCGTCTCATGACCTTAAACACTGTGTATAAATTTTAAGTCAATCGGATATTAACTTTGGCCTCTAGAGCATCCACAAGAATTTTTGAAGTGATCAAGGGCCATAACTCTGACAGTAAATATTGGAAATTGCTGAAAATCAATAAGCTTCTTCGTTTAATGACCTTAAACACTGTGTATAAATCTTAAGTCAATCGGTTATTAACTTTAGCCTTTGGAGCGTCCACAAGATTTTTTTAAGTGATAAGGGGCCATAACTCTGACAGTCATTATCAGAAATTGCTGAAAATCAATAGGCTTCTTCATTTTATAACCTAAAACACTGTGTATAAATTTAAAGTCAATCGGTTATTAACTTTAGCCTCTGGAGCCTCCACAAGATTTTTTTAAGTGATCAAGGGCCATAACTCTGACAGTTATTATTGGAAATCGCTGAAAATCAATAGGCTTCTTCGTCTCATGACCTTAAACACTGTGTATAAATTTAAAGTCAATCGATTATTAACTTTGGCCTCTAGAGCGTCCACAAGATTTTTTTAAGTGATCAAGGGCCATAACTCTGATAGCTATTGTCGGAAATCCCTGAAAATCAATAGGCTTCTTCGTCTCATGACCTTAAACACTGTGTATAAATTTAAAGTCAATCGAATATTAACTTTGGCCTCTAGAGCGTCCACAAGCAATTGTGGACGCCGGACCGACGGACGGACGGACCGACGGACGGACGGACGGACGGACGGACGGACGGACGGACGGGGGCGACGGCAATATACGACCACATTTCAATGTGGGCGTATAAAAACTACAGACATGGCGTCATATTAACATGGCGTCATATAAACATGGCGTCATATAAACATCGCGACATATAAACATGGTGTCATATAAACATGGCGTCATATAAACATTGCGACATATAAACATGGCGTCATATAAACATCGCGACATATAAACATGGTGTCATATAAACATGGCGTCATATAAACATCGCGTCATATAAACATGGCGTCATGTAAACATGGCGTCATATAAACATGGCGTCATATAAACATGGCGTCATATAAACATGGCGTCATATAAACATGACGTCATATAAACATGGCGTCATATAAACATGGCGACATATAAACATGGCGTCATGTAAACATGGCGTCATATAAACATGGCGTCATATAAACATGGCGTCATGTAAACATGGCGTCATATAAACATGGCGTCATATAAACATGGCGACATATAAACATGGCGTCATGTAAACATGGTGTCATATAAACATGGTGTCATATAAACATGGCGTCATATAAACAGTGTATTCACCTACTGCAGATAGAAATAAAAATAACCTTTCCTCAATTTCAGACAACCATGAATTTATCAGAGAATATGAAGGAATACGAAATAAAATGAAACAGGGTTTAATGATGTACTGTTCTGCTCCAACTGAGCTTATGAAGACGGGCTTACACAGTGAGCTAGGGAGAAGATTTGGTTGACCAGGGAGGCTACGGCCTACTCTTCTTTTCAACTACCAAGGGATCATTAACACACATGCCAATGTTTACACAGGACTACGTTTTTTTGTCACATCCATTTTCTCTTCAATGCCCTCTGGCAAACACAAGGATTGAATACAGGACCTCCAGATTTGTGAGCCAACGTCATACTAACTAAGTCACCGTAGCTTCCTTGAGAGAACACCAAATGATCTCAAATATCTCTGGTATATGAAATGTCATAAGTCGTTTAAAAACTTGAAACCAAACAAAACAAATTGTAAAACACTGGGTTTATGTATCATATATTGATGTTGTTTTCAACATGCAGCAGGTTTTGAGCGTGAAAATGGGTAAGGGGAGGCAACTCTTAAAAGGGTTGTGACACATGCAGGTGAAGTGCGTGAACTGTGGATCATTTTTGGGTGGAAACATGCAAAAAAATATAATTACAATAATCAATATTAGTCAGTTCAATATTCATATCATGATTCTATGAAACAGATACAACCATTTGGTCAGAGCAACTGATTGATGTTTGTAGGGCCAATTTAAACAGGAATCTTGGTTGTTCTCCGATACGTGAACAACTCGACACTCCCGGAGAAGTAGAGGTGACCATGGTTGTTTTCCGATACGTGAACAACTCGACACTCCCGGAGAAGTAGAGGTGACCATGGTTGTTTTCCGATACGTGAACAACTCGACACTCCTGGAGAAGTGAGGGGTCTAAGGTTGTTTTCCGATACGTGAACAACTCGACACTCCTGGAGAAGTGAGGGGTCTAAGGTTGTTTTCCGATACGTGAACAACTCGACACTCCTGGAGAAGTGAGGGGTCTAAGGTTGTTTTCCGATACGTGAACAACTCGACACTCCTGGAGAAGTATCTGATGTAAAAGGGGACCATGGTTGTTTTCCGATACGTGAACAACTCGACTCCTGGAGAAGTGAGGGGTCCATGGTTGTTTTCCAATACGCGAACTACTCGACACTCCCCAAAGAAGTATCTGATGTAAAAGGGGACCTTGGTTGTTTTCTGAGATGTGAACAACTCGACTTTCCCTGGAGAAGTATCTGATGTGCGTGCAACTCACCCTCCATCAAACCACTAGCGACATCTTCAGACTCCGAATCCTCTCGAGAATTCTGTTTACTTGTTGTAACAGATTTACGTATTTTCTTCTTCACGCTCCAACTGCGTATCCGTTCCCCAGACGGTGATTTCGGTCCCGGTAATTTATTCGTGAAGGCTTTTTTCACATATTTGGCTCTAATCCAGGCTTCTCGTATATTTCTAAAAAAAAAAAAAGATAAAAATAAAGTTAACGGCTAATGAACACAAACCAAGTACTTCCGGGACTAACACATATATTTGGTTAATTCATCAATGGAAAGTTTAACTGCTATTTCATCACTTTCTGTGAATGTTATCATCTGGGGAGATGGAAATGGTCATTAAGTCCAATTTTACCTTTGAATAACAACCAGATAAATAAAATAAATGTGTATTTTACCTGTTACTCTCAGGAGTTGCTGGGACAGCTACGGAGTCATTTAACTTGGCAGCGTAAACTCTATTGATGATGTCATTTCCTAATTCCATCATGACCTTGGTTTGTTCTGGATCCCACGCATCAAGTGTTATAGATCGTACTTTAGACATATGAACGCCAAACGACCTAAAGAGAGAGAAATGGGATTTAATGTCCGCCCAAGCATCAAGTGTTATAGACCGTACTTTTGACATATGAACAACGAACGACCTAAAGAGAGGGAGAGAGAGAGATGGGGTTTAACGTCCATTCGACACAAACTAGGTCATTTCGCGACTAGTAATTCGCTTGCAGTGGGATGACACCGGAGGACCCAGAGAAAACCCAGGAGGTTGGACAGGTGATCCAACTCCTTGTCACTTACAATCCGGGATTCGAAACCACGCAAATTGACAGCCAGCAGTGCTAATTTCAACCATCCAACCTCCCAAATATACAAGTAAATAACTGTCCTATATTTCATTTAATAGAACTTTGCCAAAAATAAGTTGAACAAGGGAAATAACTCTGTAAGTAATGATTCTACACATATATCCATGTATTATTTCTAGTGGGGGCCAATATCAGGGTTAATAATAATGAATACCATTGGACAAAGAGGATCTTTTGTTTGTATTTAACATAGACAGTTAATGTAAATATATTGTTTGTATTTAATATCAACAGTTAAATGTAAATAGAGTGTATATATTTAATATAGATAGTTAAATGTAAGTAGAGTGTATATATTTAATATAGATAGTTAAATGTAAATAGAGTGTATATATTTAATATAGATAGTTAAATGTAAATAGAGTGTATATATTTAATATAGTTAAATGTAAATAGAGTGTATATATTTAATATAGATAGTTATATGTAAATAGAGTGTATATATTTAATATCAACAGCTAAATGTAAATAGAGTGTATATATTTAATATAGATAGTTAAATGTAAATAGAGTGTATATATTTAATGTAGATAGTTAAATGTAAATAGAGTGTATATATTTAATGTAGATAGTTAAATGTAAATAGAGTGTATATATTTAATATAGACAGTTAAATGTAAATAGAGTGTATATATTTAATATAGACAGTTAAATGTAAATAGAGTGTATATATTTAATATCAACAGTTAAATGTAAGTAGAGTGTATATATTTAATATCAACAGTTAAATGTATGTAGAGTGTATATATTTAATATAGACAGTTAAATGTAAATAGAGTGTATATATTTAATATCAACAGTTAAATGTAAGTAGAGTGTATATATTTAATATAGACAGTTAAATGTAAATAGAGTGTATATATTTAATATAGATAGTTAAATGTAAATAGAGTGTATATATTTAATATAGATAGTTAAATGTAAATAGAGTGTATATATTTAATATAGATAGTTAAATGTAAATAGACTGTATATATTTAATATAGATAGTTAAATGTAAATAGAGTGTATATATTTAATATCAACAGTTAAATGTAAGTAGAGTGTATATATTTAATATAGACAGTTAAATGTAAATAGAGTGTATATATTTAATATCAACAGTTAAATGTAAGTAGAGTGTATATATTTAATATCAACAGTTAAATGTAAATAGAGTGTATATATTTAATATAGACAGTTAAATGTAAATAGAGTGTATATATTTAATATAGATAGTTAAATGTAAGTAGAGTGTATATATTTAATGTAGATAGTTAAATGTAAATAGAGTGTATATATTTAATATAGATAGTTAAATGTAAATAGAGTGTATATATTTAATATAGATAGTTAAATGTAAATAGAGTGTATATATTTAATATAGATAGTTAAATGTAAGTAGAGTGTATATATTTAATGTAGATAGTTAAATGTAAATGGAGTGTATATATTTAATATAGATAGTTAAATGTAAATAGAGTGTATATATTTAATATAGATAGTTAAATGTAAATAGAGTGTATATATTTAATATAGACAGTTAAATGTAAATAGAGTGTATATATTTAATATAGATAGTTAAATGTAAATAGAGTGTATATATTTAATATAGATAGTTAAATGTAAATAGAGTGTATATATTTAATATAGTTAAATGTAAATAGAGTGTATATATTTAATATAGATAGTTATATGTAAATAGAGTGTATATATTTAATATCAACAGCTAAATGTAAATAGAGTGTATATATTTAATATAGATAGTTAAATGTAAATAGAGTGTATATATTTAATGTAGATAGTTAAATGTAAATAGAGTGTATATATTTAATGTAGATAGTTAAATGTAAATAGAGTGTATATATTTAATATAGACAGTTAAATGTAAATAGAGTGTATATATTTAATATAGACAGTTAAATGTAAATAGAGTGTATATATTTAATATCAACAGTTAAATGTAAGTAGAGTGTATATATTTAATATCAACAGTTAAATGTATGTAGAGTGTATATATTTAATATAGACAGTTAAATGTAAATAGAGTGTATATATTTAATATCAACAGTTAAATGTAAGTAGAGTGTATATATTTAATATAGACAGTTAAATGTAAATAGAGTGTATATATTTAATATAGATAGTTAAATGTAAATAGAGTGTATATATTTAATATAGATAGTTAAATGTAAATAGAGTGTATATATTTAATATAGATAGTTAAATGTAAATAGAGTGTATATATTTAATATAGATAGTTAAATGTAAATAGAGTGTATATATTTAATATCAACAGTTAAATGTAAGTAGAGTGTATATATTTAATATAGACAGTTAAATGTAAATAGAGTGTATATATTTAATATCAACAGTTAAATGTAAGTAGAGTGTATATATTTAATATCAACAGTTAAATGTAAATAGAGTGTATATATTTAATATAGACAGTTAAATGTAAATAGAGTGTATATATTTAATATAGATAGTTAAATGTAAGTAGAGTGTATATATTTAATGTAGATAGTTAAATGTAAATAGAGTGTATATATTTAATATAGATAGTTAAATGTAAATAGAGTGTATATATTTAATATAGATAGTTAAATGTAAGTAGAGTGTATATATTTAATGTAGATAGTTAAATGTAAATGGAGTGTATATATTTAATATAGATAGTTAAATGTAAATAGAGTGTATATATTTAATATAGATAGTTAAATGTAAATAGAGTGTATATATTTAATATAGACAGTTAAATGTAAATAGAGTGTATATATTTAATATAGATAGTTAAATGTAAATAGAGTGTATATATTTAATATAGATAGTTAAATGTAAATAGAGTGTATATATTTAATATAGATAGTTAAATGTAAGTAGAGTGTATATATTTAATATAGATAGTTAAATGTAAATAGAGTGTATATATTTAATATCAACAGTTAAATGTAAATAGAGTGTATATATTTAATATAGATAGTTAAATGTAAATAGAGTGTATATATTTAATATAGATAGTTAAATGTAAATAGAGTGTATATATTTAATATAGATAGTTAAATGTAAGTAGAGTGTATATATTTAATATAGACAGTTAAATGTAAATAGAGTGTATATATTTAATATAGATAGTTAAATGTAAGTAGAGTGTATATATTTAATATAGATAGTTAAATGTAAGTAGAGTGTATATATTTAATATCAACAGTTAAATGTAAGTAGAGTGTATATATTTAATATAGATAGTTAAATGTAAATAGAGTGTATATATTTAATATAGATAGTTAAATGTAAATAGAGTGTATATATTTAATATAGATAGTTAAATGTAAGTAGAGTGTATATATTTAATATCAACAGTTAAATGTAAGTAGAGTGTATATATTTAATATAGATAGTTAAATGTAAGTAGAGTGTATATATTTAATATAGACAGTTAAATGTAAATAGAGTGTATATATTTAATATAGACAGTTAAATGTAAATAGAGTGTATATATTTAATATCAACAGTTAAATGTAAATAGAGTGTATATATTTAATATCAACAGTTAAATGTAAATAGAGTGTATATATTTAATATAGATAGTTAAATGTAAATAGAGTGTATATATTTAATATAGATATTTAAATGTAAATAGAGTGTATATATTTAATATAGATAGTTAAATGTAAGTAGAGTGTATATATTTAATATCAACAGTTAAATGTAAGTAGAGTGTATATATTTAATATAGATAGTTAAATGTAAATAGAGTGTATATATTTAATATAGACAGTTAAATGTAAGTAGAGTGTATATATTTAATATCAACAGTTAAATGTAAGTAGAGTGTATATATTTAATATCAACAGTTAAATGTAAATAGAGTGTATATATTTAATATAGATAGTTAAATGTAAGTAGAGTGTATATATTTAATATAGATAGTTAAATGTAAGTAGAGTGTATATATTTAATATAGACAGTTAAATGTAAATAGAGTGTATATATTTAATATAGACAGTTAAATGTAAGTAGAGTGTATATATATTTAATATAGATAGTTAAATGTAAGTAGAGTGTATATATTTAATATAGATAGTTAAATGTAAATAGAGTGTATATATTTAATATAGATAGTTAAATGTAAATAGAGTGTATATATTTAATATAGATAGTTAAATGTAAGTAGAGTGTATATATTTAATATCAACAGTTAAATGTAAGTAGAGTGTATATATTTAATATCAACAGTTAAATGTAAGTAGAGTGTATATATTTAATATAGATAGTTAAATGTAAATAGAGTGTATATATTTAATATAGATAGTTAAATGTAAATAGAGTGTATATATTTAATATAGATAGTTAAATGTAAATAGAGTGTATATATTTAATATAGATAGTTAAATGTAAGTAGAGTGTATATATTTAATATAGATAGTTAAATGTAAGTAGAGTGTATATATTTAATATAGACAGTTAAATGTAAATAGAGTGTATATATTTAATATCAACAGTTAAATGTAAATAGAGTGTATATATTTAATATAGATAGTTAAATGTAAGTAGAGTGTATATATTTAATATCAACAGTTAAATGTAAATAGAGTGTATATATTTAATATAGATAGTTAAATGTAAATAGAGTGTATATATTTAATATAGATAGTTAAATGTAAATAGAGTGTATATATTTAATATAGATAGTTAAATGTAAGTAGAGTGTATATATTTAATATAGATAGTTAAATGTAAGTAGAGTGTATATATTTAATATAGATAGTTAAATGTAAATAGATAGATAGTATAAAGAGTTAAATATAAATAGATATATTGTATAGATAGTTAAAATATAGACAGTTAAATGTAAATATATAGATAGTATAGATAGTTAAATGTAAATATATTGTATATATTGTATAGAGAGTTAAATGTAAATAGAGTGTACCCAGTATATATTTAATATAAAGAGGTAAATATATTTACGTACCTATGAATACCGGAACATTCTATACAGAGTGTAATACCTAGATTAATACTGGCCCATCTCGGATCAGACGCACCACAATCACAACATTTATTGTTACCAGGTATCTGTAATAACTGTTGACTACTGTAATAAATAATATCACATCATGATATATCACAACTTTCTAATAATAACATCATAGATTTCCAATAATAATATCATACATCACAATATATCACAACTTATATAATAATAATAATAATAATCTTGTCATTTTACAATAATAATATCACACATCACAACTTTCCAATAATAATCCAATCAGGTTATATTTCCTGACTTTCTAGGAAACCACAGTGACTCTTTTAGTAAGATGTTTGCTAACAAACCAGGAGGTCCGGTGTTCGACACCATTTTGGCTGAGGAAATTTACCTGGAATTTCCGTCATGGTTCCTCCTTGTCAGTAATGCGGGAAAGTGTACAATCGAATTTGATGCAACACGAATTATTGGTCAATTTAAATCAACATTGATGTGGTGATCTTACCCGGAAAATACAGGCCTCTGATATCCAATATTTAAAACAAAATAAACATTTTACCATTTTGGTATACGAACAAATGACCAGAAAGAACAAGGCTAGACATTTTCAATAACTCCTGTCAAACGGTAGCGCCATATCTTATCTGATGGGCATGCGCAATAGATTCGAAAAAAAAACAAGACGCTACAAATACCAAGTAAAAACTGATACCAATTAGGAGAAAAAAGTAACCTTACATTCACAAAATTCTTATATCAATTATCAAGAAATTAAATAATAGTTAATACTACCTGTTGATGCATAAAATCATAAAATTTCAGAGAGAGTGAAATGGGTTTTGACGTCCACTTTACACAACTAGGTCATTTCGGGACAAACATATGGTTTTAATTTTATTTCAAAAATTCGCTTGCGCATAGGGGTCTTTAGCAGTGAGAGGAAACCGCAGTGCTCGGTGGAAACCCACAAGGTTGAGAAGGCGCCCCTATCTCCATGCCACATACGCTCACATCAGTGCTCGAAACCACAGCCCAAAGTCAGAGGTGGCCGGCCAGCTAGAGGTGGAAGCGCGACACTCTAGACCACTAGGCCATCCCAACCCTCCATGAATCTTCCATTACATGTTGTTTTAGAATATAATAGAGTGTTAATAGTAGCTGACTACAGGTGGATTATAACCTGATTACTTGACAGGTTTTTTTATATACTCTGTAGGTGGTAGATTTAAAAAACATAGCTGGTCGGATAGCCGTGGCCATAGAGAGGCGGCTTCTCACTAATGCAACGAGGGTTCAATCCCAGCTCAGGGCAAGAACTTTATCGTTGTAAGTGAGAGGGATATTCGGTCTCCCGTCCGATCAGGCAGGTTTCCCCCGAGTTCTTCGGTTTCTTCCTGCAGTAATGATCGAAATCATTCGCACGATCTGTGCAAGGGCCAAATTGAAAATAAGCCTCAGGCTTAATTTGCTAGCCTTGTAAAATGACGAGATTATTATTATTGTTATTAGATAATTCATGCTTTTTTTTATTAAAGGCCTCCGGAAATTTTCTGGGGAATTTTTACTGTTGGGAATTCTCGGGATTTTTTAAATCTATCTGTAGCAGCAGTTATAACAAATAGACTTATTTACGTCCATGTGACGGAAGTCATCAAGGGAAAAAGGAGGAGATAACTTACATGAAAGCTTTACTTGGTCTCGGTGAAGGTTTTAATTGTGTGCTGGGTATACCGAGAGCAGCTGATGGATCTAATACACTGGGTTCACTTGTTTCTTCTGGCTATAAAATACAATAATTTTACTCAGTTAATAACAGATTCAATTAATGAAATACAATAATTTAACTCGATTAATGAAACACAATAATTAAACTCAGTTAATAACAGATTCTATCAATGAAATACAATAATTAAACTCAGTTAATAACAGATTCTATCAATGAAATACAATAATTCTACTCAGTTAATAACAGATTTGACTAAAGAGAAAGATTATAACAACTCAGTCATAAATATAATAATAAAATAAAGGTAATATTCCTCAAACAACCAAATTTACAAGACTGGATTGTAGAACTAAGTAGACTAGTTTTAATCCAGGACACGTTACTCTATTATTTTACTTTTGGTCCTCCCAATCGTATCCCTGAGATACGATCTTCCACCCATCCACAGGACTTCAGTAAGGATTTAATTAGTCACATTCGGGGATTCTAGAGATGTGACAGACTGGTTAATATGAGGTAACAGATTAATGTTGTATTACATTAGATTGCTGTCTTGATGACGATTGGTTATTGGGAATCATTGCGTAATGTGTGACTTCTGGATGTGATACTAGGACTGAGTAATGTGAGACTACTAGATGTGATATTAGGATTAATTAATGTGAGACGACGGGATGTGATATTAGGACTGAGTAATGTGAGACTACTAGTTGTGATATTAGGATTGAGTAATGTGAGACTACTAGATGTGATATTAGGATTAAGTAATGTGAGACGACTAGATGTGATATTAGGACTGAGTAATGTGAGGCTACTAGATGTGATATTAGGATTGAGTAATGTGAGACTACTAGACGTGATATTAGGATTGAGTAATGTGAGACGACTAGATGTGATATTAGATCGAGTAATGTGAGACTACTGGGTGTGATATTAGGACTGAGTAATGTGAGACTACTAGATGTGATATTAGGATTCAGTAATGTGAGACTACTGGATGTGAGATTAGGACTGAGTAATGTGAGAACTACTAGATGTGATATTAGGATCGAGTAATGTGAGACGACTGGATGTGATATTAGGATTGAGTAATGTGAGACTATTAGATGTGATATTATGATCGAGTAATGTGAGACAACTGGGTGTGATATTATGATCGAGTAATGTGAGACAACTGGGTGTGATATTAGGATTGAGTAATGTGAAACTACTGGATGTGATATTAGGATTGAGTAATGTGAGACTACTGGATGTGATATTAGGATTAAGTAATGTGAGACGACTAGATGTGATATTAAGACTGAGTAATGTGAGACTACTAGATGTGATATTAGGATTGAGTAATGTGAGACTACTAGATGTGATATTAGGATTCAGTAATGTGAGACTACTAGATGTGATATTGGGATCAAGTAATGTGAGACTACTGGATGTGATATTATGATTAAGTAATGTGAGACTACTGGGTGTGATATTAGGATTGAGTAATGTGAAACTACTGGATGTGATATTAGGATTGAGTAATGTGAGACTACTAGATGTGATATTAGGATTAATTAATGTGAGACTACTGGGTGTGATATTAGGATTGAGTAATGTGAGACTACTGGATGTGAGATTAGGACTGAGTAATGTGAGGACTACTAGATGTGATATTATGATTGAGTAATGTGAGACAACTGGGTGTGAGATTAGGATTGAGTAATGTGAGACTACCAGATGTGATATTGGGATCAAGTAATGTGAGACTACTAGATGTGATATTATGATTGAGTAATGTGAGACTACAGGATAATAATAAATAATAAGTCCACTTATATAGCGCTAGACTCCCCACATATAATGAGCTCAGAGCGCATACAATTGTTCATAAGAAAGTTACAAATGGAGGTCACAGAAGTGTCCACAGCTTTAAAATATTATCATATGAGATTCAGGATTAGTAGTACTGCAGAAAGAGGTGAATTTCGAGAAGCTGTTGGCTGGCAGATCGGAGATTTCTGGTTGGTCTGTAGGTTTTGATGAGTTCGCAGAGGTATTAAGGAGCGGTCTGATGTACAGACTGGTATGTCAGAGACAGGATTTTGTAGTCAATGCGAGCCAATGGAGAGATTTCAACACAGGGGTGATGTGTGCAGATTTGGGTGTTTTGGTGACAATTCGTGCGGCTGTGTTTTGAATTCTCTGTAGTTTCTCGATCAGTTCTTTAGAAATGTTTGTGAGTAGGCTATTGCAATAATCGAGTCTTTACAGTGATCGTGCTAGTGCCGCAGCCGAGTCTTGATTTAGAAGATGACGTATGCTACCTATGTTGCGGGGATGGTGATAGCATGATTTGCAGACTGCGGCGACTTGTTTTTCCATATTGAGTTTAGATTGCAAGATGACTCCAAGATTTTTCACTGAGGTGGAGAGAGGAACTAAAGCATTTCCAACAGATAGATGATCAAAGTCTACCTTCGAGGTTCTCGTAGAAGGTCCTACTAACATTACTTTAGTTTTACTATCGTTCAGCTTCAGCATGTTCGCCGTCATTCAAGATCGTATGTCCGATGTGCAGGTCTCTAATTTGTTAAGGGCAGGACAAAGTAATGTGATTCTACTGGATGTGATATTAGGACCGAGTAATGTGAGACTACGGGATGTGATATTAGGATCGAGTAATGTGAGACCACAGGATGTGATATTAGGCCTGAGTAATGTGAGACTACTAGATGTGATATTAGGATTGAGTAATGTGAGGCTACTAGATGTGATATTAGGATTGAGTAATGTGAGACGACTAGATGTGATATTAGGATTGAGTAATGTGAGACTACTAGATGTGATATTAGGATTGAGTAATGTGAGACTACTAGATGTGATATTAGGATTGAGTAATGTGAGACTGCTAGATGTGATATTAGGACTGAGTAATGTGAGAATAATGGATGTGATATAAGGACTGAGTAATGTGAGACTAATGGGTGTGATATTAGGATTAAGTAATGTGAGACGACTAGATGTGATATTAGGATCGAGTAATGTGAGACGACTAGATGTGATATTAGGATTGAGTAATGTGAGACGACTAGACGTGATATTAGGATTGAGTAATGTGAGACGACTGGATGTGATATTAGGATTGAGTAATGTGAGACTACTAGATGTGATATTAGGATTGAGTAATGTGAGACGACTAGATGTGATATTAGGATTGAGTAATGTGAGACGACTAGACGTGATATTAGGATTGAGTAATGTGAGACGACTGGATGTGATATTAGGATTGAGTAATGTGAGGCTACTAGATGTGATATTAGGATTGAGTAATGTGAGACTACTAGATGTGATATTAGGATTGAGTAATGTGAGACTACTAGATGAGATATTAGGACTGAGTAATGTGAGACTGCTAGATGTGATATTAGGACTGAGTAATGTGAGACTACTGGATGTGAGATTAGGACTGAGTAATGTGAGGACTACTAGATGTGATATTAGGACTGAGTAATGTGAGACTACTAGATGTGATATTAGGATTGAGTAATGTGAGACTACTAGATGTGATATTAGGATTGAGTAGTGTGAGACTACTAGATGTGATATTAGGATCAAGTAATGTGAGACTACTAGATGTGATATTAGGACTGAGTAATGTGAAACTACTAGATGTGATATTAGGACTGAGTAATGTGAGACTACTAGATGTGATATTGGGATTAAGTAATGTGAGACTACTAGATGTGATATTAGGATCGAGTAATGTGAGACGACTGGATGTGATATTAGGACTGAGTAATGTGAGACTACTGGATGTGATATTAGGACTGAGTAATGTGAGACTAATGGATGTGATATTAGGACTTAGTAAAGAGAGACTAATGGGTGTGATAGTGTGATTAAGTAAAGAGAGTTGTATAGAATACTTACTGGCTTATTGTTGTGTGTTTGATCTCTATAAGCTAATGATATATTATCTATTATTGCATTCATCCATAACTGACATTCATCTTCTGATTCAGCTTGTAACATGTGACTCCTGTAATATCAATATATATAAATATATCGAGGATATTTACATGTACCAAGGGATAGGGGAGACAGAAATGGGGTTTAACTCCACTGGACATAAAGTAGGTCATTTCTGGACTATAAATGGTTTTTAATTTTTATCAAAATAATTTGCTTGCATGTAGGGGTCTTTAGCAGTGGGAGGAAACCAGAGGACCCGGAGAAAACCCATGATGTTGGACAGGCGACTCTACTCCTTGTCACGTACAAGTGTGAATTTGAAACCTCGTTAGTTGACTCTATAACAGGCTTTATGATACAACATTCACGTGCTAACCATTCAGCCATTCAACCCCTCAATTTGTTTTGTACAACACAAAGAGCTATTCAAGAGACGTGTTTGGTTTGAGGCAGTTTATAGAACAGTTCAGGGGTCTGTTTCACGAAATTTTAACTAAAATAAAATTCAAATTTAAGTCATTTGATTGGATAATATAAGATTGATTTTAGTGCTTAGCCAATCAAAATTGAAGTATCTACTCTTTAGTAAAGATTCCGAGAAACAGGACTCTAGGGCATCCAGGGTGAAAATATTTACATGTACCAAGGGATAAGGGGATAGGGTACATTGCTAGAGAACTTTCTGGGTTTAGAGAAGATTTGAATAAATTACACAAACCTAGCTGGAGAGAGAACTTCAAAACAGAATCTCCGTTCTACTTCTAGGACTGGCTTAACGGTACATAGACGTAGATCTTCCTCCATTATTGTCAGGGAATCTTTGGATCTTTTACGATAAACCAATTTACCCTCTTTTATTGTAAACCATCTCCTGTAAGAAAAAAAATATCAAACATTTTAAATATTGTTGTTTCAGACTTCAAATAATTCCCAAGATAATTGAATAGCTAGCAGCAAGAGTGGCGGGTTGACTTCGTGGAAGAGAACCGTCGAATAGCCGTGGCGATAGAGAGGCGGCTTCTCACCAATGCAACGAGGGTTCAATCCCAGCTCAGGGCAAGAACTTTATCGTTGTAAGTGAGAGGGATATTCTGTCTCCCGTCCGATCAGGCAGGTTTCCCCCGAGTTCTTCGGTTTCTTCCTGCAGTAATGATCGAAATCATTCGCACGATCTGTGCCAAGGGCCAAATTAAAAATAAGTCTCAGGCTTAATTTGCTACCCTTGTAAAAGAGAAACAGTGTTTGTGCGGTTGATTGATTTCGTGGAAGCGAATCTGTGTTTGTACGGTTGATTGATTTTGTGGAAGAGAACCTGTGTTTGTACGCCACAGGGTTAACATACCGTCGGATACTCTTCTCGCCACAATAAACTCTGCTCATCAAACAACTTTTGATCAGCATTAGACCAAGTTTTTTATTGGTGAAAAAGTGAACATGTACATGTGGAAACATGCCACTCAAGCTGTGTAATTTAGCTGCATGAATGGTATTCTAGAATTTGTAATAGACATGTCAATAATGAGGCTGATGTCCCCCACTAAACAGACTGACGGTCCCATTTCAATAGTCTCCTACTTCCTTCGACAGGTAGGGGTCAATTAAAAGGTGAGAGAGAGAAATGGGGTTTAACATCCACTCAACACAACTAGGTCATTTCGGAACTAACATATGGTTTAATTGTATTTCAATAATTCGCTTGCGCGTAGGGGTCTTTAGCAGTGGGAGGAAACCGGAGTGCCCGGAGGAAACCCACGAGGTTGAGAAAGCGTCCCTATTTCCATGCCACATATGCCCACACCAGGGCTCGAAACCACAGCCGTAAGCCAGAGGTAGCCGGCCAGCTAGAGGTCGGAGCGCAGCACTCTAGACCACTAGGCAATCCCAACCCCCCTATAAAAAGGTTCTTTCATATCAGTGTCATTAAGTGTTGAAGTCACTGGAGTACATCATATGGTAGGAGTGTTGCTCAAGTCAGTACAAGACCTAGTAGGGGGGTCGTTTATTCTGTAACAGTCATTTTCATACTACTGATACCCAATTTGGTGAAACATTTTGTTCTCTTGTCTTCCTCCCTCCTCCTTACTACAGTTACATGTACCATATATAAAATATTACACAGACTCAAGACATTCATCTACAAGAATCTAAATACACAGGAGTGCAGTGAGTTTTAAAAGAAATAATCAACAGCCAAATTTATCAAATTTCATTTGACCTGTCAAACCATAAAAAAATATATAATAATAATTATACGACTCTACATCATCAAAGCTTCAACTTACAAAAATAACACATTAAACATCCATTTAGAGAATTTATATTTTCTTAAAACATTGAATATTTTTCACATGAAAAACTACATGCATGTTGCTATAATTTTACAGCTAATTTAACTGAATTTAGAAAAAAAATGAAAATTCTATATTCACAGTTGAATTAAGGGTGCTAAATAAAACAAAATGGAGGATAAATAATTGACCTACTTTCTGGATCAACTTCTTTCTTAAAGGGACAATAACACTCTTGTTGGCTTGACAGGTCCAGAAATTTTTTTTAACCTTATTCTAACTACAAGATGTTTAAGTGTCCTACCTGTTGTGTAAATTATCCATTACAGCCTATCTTACTTGTCCAGAGGGTTCAAAAATATTTTTAAATCCAAGTTGCATTTGAAAGTGTTTACGCAAAGCTTTTCAAATCATTTAATTGAAATATTGTAAAATAGTACAATTTGTTGACCAGAATAAAGATTGGAACATATTATTCAGTTACAACAAGAGTGGTATTGGGGCTTTAAAGGGGCATTATATAAGATTAGATAAAGAGCTTACAGTTCTTACTCTAGTAGTTAAAAAATTAAATAATGAAAAAGGAATAGGTATTGCCATTACAAGAACAATGTAGCCTTGATTGTCAAGGCTACCATTTATACAATATTAAACAAAGTCTTGATTATCCATTTTTATGTTAAATCATCCACCACAAAAAGTATAAATTGGTTGATAGCATTGAGAGTTGATTATGGTTTTGGTAAATTAATTAATGTCTAATTAATGATTTAATTAAGGGAAAAGAAAGACAAGATTTAGCTCTTTAATAATGCCGGTTTAAAACAGACCATTGAATAATGCCTGTTTAATGAAAGTCAGTTTCTGTTTACTATTTTCTCTTAACTCCCAACTCGCTATTTAAAGACGAGATTTAGCTCTTGAATAATGCTGGTTTAAAGAAAGTGAATTTCTGTCTACTATTAATATAACTCCCAACTCGCTATTTAAAGAGTTTTTATACAATCTGAATAACTAGATGGGTTTTTTCTTGCAAGGCCCGCTGTAATAATACACCAATGACAAGGCTGGGAAATACAATCCAAAACTTTCTAGGCCAACTAGGCCAACATCGACCAAGATGGAAGCCAGGACATTCTTGTTAATAAGGAGAGAGTATTTATCGAGTCCCAATGCTCCCATAACTAACTCTTAATTGACTTCATTTTGATATTCCATCAAAACATTCAATACTCAAAATAACATCTTTAAAAAATCCAACAAAAAAAATTCAACATGTTCTCACAATAATTAATAGAAGCGTCTGAGATTACATGAATGTGTAAAGGTTACTTATTTAATGATAATATTTTCTATTACATCAGAACTTTATCTTTTAAAATAACAGAAAACAAAGCCAACTTGGTAACCAAAACATATCTAACTTAATTGTTGATAGGTTTCCGGTGCTATACGGTTAATAAAAGAACACCAGAAATACAAGTTGACGTACAATAACAACCTTCTAATTTTACATTTTCATCAAATTAAAGAGAAACCTTTCTTAGGCGATATTTTTAGCTTCAGATGTTTAACAATTTTTGCTTAATCATTTTTGAATCTGACAAAATGCTGTCTTAACACCACTTTGGTGAACTCGAACTCTAAAAAAATGAGTGAATTCCAACACTACTCTAAAACCATGCAATGAAGTTTAACGTCCTACTGGTTTGCTCCTAAACTAGGCCAATGAAGACGGACATACACCATACAGTGTGCTATAAGGGACATTTTGTTTGGGCAGCGGCGCTACGATCTACTCTTATATCGAATTCCAACTGTCAAGTGATCTTTTACGTGCATGCCAATGTGTACATGGGACCTCAGTTTTTCGTACCACCCGAACGACTAGACAACAGTCCTTGTCAGACCTTCCGACCTCGGCCAATGCAATGATCAAACACCAGACCTCCTGGCCTCAAAAACAATAGGTGAATGCCAACAGTATTCTTAAACAATAGGTGAATTCCTGGAGAACTCTGAAAAGAAGTGACTCCCCGTCGAGTACTGTAATGTTTGTAAGATATATAATGGACTTACCTAACCCAGGTACGAAAAGCGTTAGTTGTTCGTTTAAACAGGTAACCCTCGGTTACAGCAATCTTATCTTCATCATCTTTTGACGTCTGGTTTGTGGCTGATTTAACTTCCTATAAATAGATGATATAAATAATTAAAATATGCCTGGATAGCTGCGTTACCACATAAATTTCCTTGGATTTCCAAATATTTCCAGAACAGAGTTGGGGCGATAGACATGTTTGAAACATGCCAAAGATTATCAACCGTTCTTCTTAGTTCACAGCAGGATTCAAACACCAGGATTATCTAGAGCAGGGGCGCCGGCCCGGCGCGAGGGCCAGGGTACCGAAAGATAGAGGGGGGGGGGTCCTTCCCCTAGAAACTATTGAAATTTGTCAATTCTGAGAACGCTGTGTAGAGATTTCAAATCCACACATAAAACCCTTTAAAATACATGATTATGAAAGAGTCAAAAGCCTGAATTTTCACAACTTTCGTATCATGAGCAATTCTTTCCATAAAAATTATTTTTAATTTGACATTCACTACACCAATCTTTATGTAGAAAATGGAATAAGCTTTTTGAACGAGACGGTAGATTTAGAGACATGATTCTAAAACTTTCATCATTAGGGCTTGGGTACATAGATACCCCAGAAAAGGGCAGGGTGCCATTTGTATACCCTGGTACCTGGGTTCCGGCGCCCCTGATCTAGACTCAACCATTCTCTCATCGCTTGACTAAATAAACCCCAGGACCATCTAGACAGGTTTTATGATACACCTTGCGCACGCTAACTATTCAGCCATCCGACCCCACCTCTTCTCAAGATGAATGAATGAAATGGGGTTTAACGTCCTACTATTATGCACTTAACCTGAGCTAATTGAAGACGGGCATACGCCATACAGTGTGCTATGAGGGTAATTTTGCCCGGGCAGCGGCGCTACAGCCTACTCTTATATCGAATTCCAACTGCCAAGGGATCTTTTACGTGCACTTCAATGTGTACACAGGACCTCGGATTTTCGTTGCATCCGAACGACTAGGTAGCTGTTCTTGTCAGACTCTCCTTCTGCATCACTGACAAGGGGAAATCACGTTGGAAAATCGAGATGAACTTTCTCGGCCAATGCAGGGATCGAACACCCGACCTCCAGGCTAGCGACCAAGCGCCTTATCCACTTAGCCACTGTGATGCCCTTTCTCAAGATGAAGGTCCATATATTCTGTAGAGAGTTCCCAAGCATTGAGGAAAAGCACAGTATGATCCTATTTCAATATTGGTGTAGGCTACACTACATGTAAGCAGAGGTTTTAAAATTCTACAAAGTAATCAAGGGCTATAACTATGAAGTTTTATAAGATCAACAAGTGAATTGAGTGTATTAGTATTATACGATATCAACAAGTTTTATTGGAGGAGATTAAATTATAAACAGCACGTCTATTTTAACATCAACCCTCTCCACACTCTCCTGTCTCTAATACATGTAGATATATATACTGTAGTCAACCTAATAATCACTCTCTCTCTTTCTCCCTCTCTCTCTCTCTGTCTCTTCTAGTACATATAGATATATATACTGTACTCTTTCTCTCTCTCCAACAACTAGTACATGTAGATATATATACTGTAGTCAACCTTTCTCTCTCTCTCTCTCCCAACTGTATATAACTGACATAAACTAGCTGTGTAAGCCGCTCAGCAGAGTTATTGGTACCAACTAGCTGTATCAGCAGTATTATTGGTACCAACTAGCTGTATCAGCAATATTATTGGTACCAACTAGCTGTATCAGCAATATTATTGGTACCAACTAGCTGTATCAGCAATATTATTGGTACCAACTAGCTGTATCAGCAATATTATTGGTACCAACTAGCTGTATCAGCAGTATTATTGGTACCAACTAGCTGTGTCAGCAGTGTTATTGGTACCAACTAGCTGTATTAGCAGTATTATTGGTACCAACTAGCTGTATCAGCAGTATTATTGGTACCAACTAGCTGTATCAGCAGAGGTATTGGTACCAACTAGCTGTATCAGCAGTATTATTAGTACCAACTAGCTGTATCAGCAGAGTTATTGGTACCAACTATCTGTATCAGCAGTATTATTGGTACCAACTAGCTGTATCAGCAGTGTTATTGGTACCAACTAGCTGTATCAGCAGTATTATTGGTACCAACTAGCTGTATCAGCAATATTATTGGTACCAACTAGCTGTATCAGCAGTATTATTATCAGTGTAAGCACCAATGTATAGTGAATTATTAGCTTGATAAAGTTGAGACAATACTCTTCGAAACAATCCTGTTTTTCATGTTAGTTATTTTTGACATTCAGGTTCCCATGTACAACAAAGAGAAAGAGAATTAGGGTTTAATGTCAACTCGACACAAACTAGGTAATTTCGGGCCTAACATATGGTTTAATTTTATTTCAATAATTCGCTTGTGCGTAGAGGTCTTTAGCAGCGGGAGGAAACCTGGGGACCTGGAGAAAACCTACGAGGTTAAACAGGCGACCCTACTCCTTGTCACATACAACCAGGATTTCAAAACCACGCCAGTTGACTCAATGACAGGCCCACTTTCTGGTCACACACTGAATCACTCTCTTCCAGGCCTCAGTCGGATAGAATCTGGCCAAATTATTTTGTCCTACTTTCAGTAACAAATGCTGGTCTAGATCTAAACATTGTATAGTAAATTCAGTAAAAGTGTATTTGATTGTCTTTTTAAGAAGACTACGGTTTTACAGGTTTCACGCTCTGTACACATACCAGGTGACTTTACATTATGCTAATTATAAAGGTCAAACAATACTTGTTGTGTAAGAGAGGTGTGTTTAACTAAGGTCAATATTATAATATGTAAATATAAGAGGTCAAGTGTCATGGTATATCTAATAGAGTATACTTATAATATACATCATAGCTGTTATTCGATGCTTGATGTTACAAGTACATCAAGGAATTAAAAACGCTCACATTTAATTATTGTAACAAACAGTTGTGAAAGGTAAGGTTTTTACCCTATTTTCAAGATTCAAAGCATTATTGCACAGTTTTAATAGATTGGTATTAATATTTTCGAAATTGATTTTTTCTTGTTTGGGATGAAAGAAAAAAGTATTTTATTGCATTATCCATTTTCATTTTTGTGGAAATTCCACACCAGATTTGTAGGACTTGGCTTGTTTACTATTTCAAGTAACTTTTATCTCAGTATTTGTTAGAACTTTACTTAAGAGATAAATTTGGAATTAGGGTTGTGATATAACGATCTGTAAAATGCTGTTTGATCAATATAAATCTGATATTATTGACATTTTAATAATGCATATAATATAAATATCAAAAGACACCGTATATAATCTTTTTGTGGTTTTATTTCACACTTAAATATCCTATATCTAGCACTGAACTAATAAAAACAAACAGAATTTAATATTCTTTCGTGAGCTTCAACATTCACAATATTTGAAACCCTATAAAGTCTCTTTGTAGAGAAATAAGGGATAACCAGCCAACCATTAGGGGTACGAGGGGCAGGGGGACAGGAATAAATACCTGATACTTGACAGAAAGGTGTGATACTTGACAGAATATATCATATTACAAATTATTTTGTCAACAAGATATTGGGTGACAAGAAACTTTGTTGACATGAAGATCATGTTTACGTAGAGTATAAAACTTGTCCAATCAACTTAAAATATAAACATCTATCATTCTGAGAGGGTTCAAGGTTTGATAGGAGAAGAAAACAGCTGTTTTATAAATATATTTTTACATTTAGAAAGAGAGGGGGGGGGGGGAGAGAGAGAGGGGCATGGGGTTTAACCTCCACTCGACAACTAGGTCATTTTAGGACTAATATATGGTTTAATTTTATTTCAATAATTCGCTTGCACGTAGGGGTCTTTAGAAGTGGGAGGAAACCAAAGGACTTGGAGAAAACCCATGAGGTTGGACAGGTGACCCTACTCCTTGCCACGTACAACCGGGGATTCGAAAACACACCCTTTGACTCAATCTTGTTTAGCCATATTTCAGTTTCGTTTCTATAGCATTATCTAAATGTCCATCTATTCATGCAACTACGTTATTTTAGTCCGGTTTCTATAGGCAACCCTTGAGAACCAAATCTTCAAATTATGATTACAAGACAATAAAGCGAGAGCTTATTTGGACTGAGTTCTTAAAGTCAAACAAAGTGTCTGAAATATTTCATCCTATATTTGATATTCTATTTTTTATAAGCTTTGTCCACATTTTCATGTATATTGTCGTTGCCCCTGTCCATCCGTTCATAATTGTTTGAGGACACTCTACATGTAACAATTCTTATCCGATTTTGACAAAAACTTGAAATAGGTTAATCTCCAAAGGTCTCCGTTCCTTTCAAAATTGGCACGTATCAAATCAAAATGTCATGGAATATGGCCTTGATTGTATGAAAATTATGTTTTTGGCTTGTGGACCCCCTTAGAGACCACAATTTTGACCTGATTTTGATGTAACATGAAATACATGTTTACAACCCAAAGATCTTGGTTAATTTCGCTATTCATGCATATCGGATTGTAACTTCCTGAATCATGGACCTTGATTGTACTTTTAGTTTGTGATCCCACTGGAGATCACAATTTTTATCCGATTTAAAAAACATTTGAATATATCACTGTTACACCCTAATGATGGTTGAGTTCAAATCTCGTGAAAAAAAAACCGAAACTGCCCCCCAAATTGGGCGCTCTTTGCACGCAAATTGTGTACAAGTATGTAATACAAAGGTTGTGAACCCTATGGAGGTCCCAAGTTTTGTCCAATTTTGATGAAACTTAGAATATATCTGAAAGATCTCAGTCCCTGAATTATGGCTATTGATTGTACGAAAAATCAGGGTTTTATTTTTAGCTTTTTCTGTATCGATGTGGGAGTATCTTGCCTGGCAGCTTCTGGTTGAATTGTATTAACATCAGTAAATCAGAAATCAGAAATCAAAAGCTACTTTTAAAATTTTTATTTTCAAAATAAAATGCTGACTTATCAAGATTTACCCCCGTTTAAATTTAATTGTGTGTTCGGTAAAAAATCTGAACAATTCCCCTGTCTACGTTTCATGGCTTTCTCAAGATGAAAGCCAAGCATTATAACATATCTCTTTTTTACTAGTGGTTTAAATAAATTGAAGTACAAATCATTTGCTGCTTCAACGGATTTGATGTGTGGCCGATTGTTTATGACATCACTGGGTGGCGTATTTAATCCGAGGGGTACTCAGTTTTCTAACTATGTAATTCTAGAGTTCGCCATAGAATTACCTGAAATATGAGATAAATAGTTCTTTTTTTGATAAAAAAAATGTCTACATGAACGACACATACAGAGATACACAGATAGGTGGCTGTTTCATAAGGACAATGTCCTTCAATGTAATTAAGACATACATATATTATGTAAATCTCACCTAAAAAAATCCTCAGTTCAGTCAAGTTTTGGGGCGGATTTCTTAAAACTTTTATATCTTAATAATAGATTGTCAAAAAACTCTCCTCAATTTATCCTAGTTTTTTTGGTTTCTTAAAACTTTTATATTTCCATAATAGATTGTCATCTAAGTCACAAATTTGGTTGCGTAATCAAAATGACTTACAGTCCTTTGCCATGAATAATAAACAGTTGCCATGCACGGTGCACTCATATTCTGCAAGAGATGGACAGAGAACAAGCTAAAAAAAAAAGAGGCGATTTTACATATAATCAGGGGCCATACTCCAGGAAGTAGGGGACCAATACACACTAATTTCAAAAAGAATTGAGATCTTTGGGATATAAATATAATTGAAATTTTCATCAAAATCGGATAAAAATTATAACCTCTAGTGTGTCCACAACCTAGATATTACATACTTTTACACTAATTGTGTACGTGAAACAGCCATTTTGTCAGGCACTTCAGTCCAATTTTAACAAAACTCATAATTCACTGTCATTATGGTGTAATGGTGATATATTTAAACATTATGGCCTCTTAGAGGGTCCACAAACTAAAAATGTGATTTTTCGGTATAATCAGGGGCATGATATGAATGAATATCGAAAGGAATTGATATCTTTTGATTATAAATATATATTTCAAGCTTCATAAAGTTTTGATAAACTTTGTGACTTCTAGAGTGTCCATAAGTTAAAAATGTGACTTTTCGAGCAATCAGTGGCCATAATGTTAAAGTTACAGTCAGAAACATGACAATATCGAAGGGAACCAAGATCCTTATGATATAAACCTCTAAACCTTTCGAGGGTCCAAAAACAAAATTGAACAGACTAACGTCCCGACGTTGGCGTATATTAAATTTTTTCTTCTTCTTGTTTTGAGCTAAGTTGGTAAGGCGCTGGCTCGCTAGCCTGGAGGTCGGGTGTTTGATCGGCTGTCTAGTCGTTTGGATGGTATGAAAAACCGAGGTCCCATGTACACATTGGCGTGCAAGTAAAAGGTCCCTTGGCGGCTTGAATTTCGATATAAGAGTAGGCTGTAGCACCGCTGCCCAGACTAAAATTTACCTCATAGCACACTGTATGGGTATGCTCGTCTTCAATAGCCCAGGTTGAAGGTGAAATGTGCCTTTACTGTGTGAAGAGACACATGCAGGTTTAGTTAAAGGGACAGTACCACTCTTGCTGGCTTGACAGGTCGAGATAAAAACAAATAGCCTTATTCTAAGTACTAGATGTTTAAGTGTCCTACCTATTGTGTAAATTATCCATTACATCTTATTTTACTCGTCCAGAGGGTCGAAAATATGTTTAAGTCCAAGTTGCATTTGAAAGTGTTTACGTAAAGCTTTTCAAACCATGTTGTTACCATGTAGTTGAATTTTTCCAATTTTTTAAATTAGGTGTGTTAAGATGAAATTTGTATCATCAATTAATTGGGACATTGTAAAATAGTACAATTTGTTGACCAGAATAAAGATTGGGACATATTATTCAGTTACAACAAGAGTGTTATTGGGCCTTTAAAACGTTAATACAAGAGTGTGATCAAATTGTGCTAAAATAAACGTTGATGCATGTTGCATGTTGAGAAATCTGCTTACATTAGTTACATAATTTCATGTAAACAATTTATTTTATTTGTTTAAAATACAGCATCTGGTAGTATGGGAATACAGCTTTCATTTTATTAAGTCACATTTACCGAACTCTACAAAACTGTTGTAAATCTATGATGAGAGAGAAAGAGAGAGAGATAGAGAGAGAGATATGGGGTTTAACGTCCAATCAAAACTAGGTCATTTTGGGACTAAAAATGTTGTAAATCTATGATGAGAGAGAAAGAGAGAGAGATAGAGAGGGTCATTTTGGGACTAACAAATGGTTAATTTTATTTCAATAATTTGATTTTGTGAAGGGGTCTTTAGGAGTAGGAGGAAACTGGAGAAACTGGAGAAAACTAACGATGTTGGACAGGCGACCCTACTCCTTGTCACGTACAACCAGGGATTCGAAACCGCCCCAGTTGACTCAATGACAGGCTTTATGATACAGCACGCACATGTTAATCATTCTGACCCCCCCCCCCCATTCTTTGATGATAGGATTTTTAGTTATTCACTAGTCAAGAACCCAATATTCAATCCTGTTCACAAGATAACTACACAAGAACTCTGACCTGTAGAGCGTTCAAAAGAAATTGTGAACAAACAATACTTTCCTATACAAGCGTCCAGTACCCCGACCCTTTGATTACGTAAACCCCAGTCTAAACAAGTATTCAGTATCCAATACATATATGTACTCTGACCCTCTATTGCCACAGCCCCTTTCTATATAAGCGTCCAGTACCCCAACCCTTTGATTACAGCAGCCCCTGTCTATACAAGCGTCCAGTACCCCAACCCTTTGATTACACCAGCCCCTGTCTATACAAGCGTCCAGTACCCCAACCCTTTGATTACAGCAGCCCGTCTATACAAGCGTCCAGTACCCCAACCCTTTGATTACACCAGCCCCTGTCTATACAAGCGTCCAGTACCCCAACCCTTTGATTACAGCAGCCTCTGTCTATACAAGCGTCCAGTACTCCAACCCTTTGATTACAGCAGCCTCTGTCTTACAATGATAACTAATATGTAGATTTCAACATGTGTTGAGGTTTATTCATGCCATGTTTCTAGCATTAAAATAGATGTGCCGAGTAAACCAAATTCTGATTAACGTTAGTTTTTGTGCAAGTAGAGGATTGTAATATAAACATGTATACATGTGTTTATTTTAAATATAAATTCCCAGGCTTGTTATTCACTGATGTTCAATCTGTTTTATTTTATACAAGTATCTACTTATCTCAGCTATTTATATTCTTAATTTTATATGTAATGGGTGGCAATGACCTGTTCATTAGTAAAATGAAATGAAAGGGGGTTCAACGTCCTACCGTTCTGCTCCGAACTGGGTTTCTGTGATTTTGGCTGGACAGTGGCACTATGGCTTACTCTTTTATCGATTTGTAACTGTCAAGGGATCTTTTATGTGCATGCCAAGGTGTACACAGGACCTTTGTTTTATTGTCCCATTCGAACGATTAGACAGCTGTCCATGTCAGGCGCTATATCCAGAAACCACGCCTGATGAGGGGTAACCAGGCCTGAAAATCTGGGTGAACTTTCTCGGCCAAATGCAGGGATGGAACACCCGACCTTCAGGCTAGCCAGCCAGCACCTTACCCAATATGATCCCCTGTTCATCTGTCACAAGCATGTTAAGAGTAGTCACTCAACCGTTCTATCTGGAACACCGGACATTACATTATTAACCAATTCTTTTTTACTCTTATTTTTTAGGACTGGACAATCAAGATTTAAAGAATGAGCCAGGTATATACATCAACTTAAAATGGCTTTTTACTGGATAATTGTGACTTTAGTAGCTATACTTGTAAGTGTAACTGGATGTCCACAGCAATGTCGATCGTGTGCCAATGATGTAGCTGACTGTAGCAAGGCGAGAATAAATAATCCGCCTAAAAATTTTGCAGAGGGAATAACCACAATAAACTTAAACGAAAATCGATTTTCTGTTCTCGGTCCAAGATCATTTCAGCGACTTACGTCTGTAGAAATTTTGAAAGTACGTGGGAATCGAATCCGTGTGATTCGATCGGCCGCTTTTCGTAACTTCCGAAATTTAATGACCCTGGATTTAGCAGATAATCAGATCGTGAAGGTTTATGGACGCGGATTTCTGGGGATGAGAAACTTAGAGACGCTGACATTATCCAATAATCGTCTTAGGTCGTCATCACGGATTTTCTCCTACACACCGAAACTTTATCAGCTGAATCTCGCCTTTAACGCTATAAAGAAAGTAGGCGATGGAGACTTCTCCAACTGTCGAAACCTTCATCAAATAGATCTCCGTGGTAATCAGATAACCAGTATCCATAGAAACGCCTTCAAAAACCTTGTTCATTTGCGTACGTTGTTCTTGAACAATAATCCCATAGCGAATCTTCCCGACCTCAATTTCGGAAGTCAGGTCTTAAATTTATTGGATTTTTCCGAATGTCAGCTGACGCAAATTCCAAGAATTCTGCCAGCATCAATTGGCGACTTACGATTCAACAAAAACAAACTAACCAGAATTAACCAATCAGATTTAGCCAATGTGACGGGACTGAAAATGATCACGCTAAACTTTAATGAAATTGACATTGTTGAATATTTTGCGCTGGGTAATGCCCTTGGATTAAAAGAAGTTTGGTTACGTGGCAACAAGCTTGTGTACATTCCTCGCGGACTTCCAGACAGCGTCACAAAACTACACATGGGTTCCAACACGGTGTATCAAATCGAAGGACGACTTTTTTCCAACCGATCACAACTAGAGGTTGTGGACATGATGGACAACAATGTTGTGAATGTCAGCAGCCAAGCTTTCAATGGTCTGACAAAATTACGAACCTTAAATTTTCAAGGGAATCAACTCCAAGACATTAAACCGGGAACGTTTACGAACCTAAATAACCTGACATCATTACTTCTCGCTAACAACCCCATAACAACCATTCAAGATGGAGCATTTGGTAACCTTGGCAACCTTACCACCTTGACTATCAATTACAACCCAGTGGAAGACGTGTTCTTTGAGGAAAACTTTCTGGAAGCCATGCCAAAATTAGAAACGCTTGATTTAATGGCGAGTTCTGGAATGACCAAAAATCTCCTTCGTCTCCTTGACGATACAAATCTTGTAATGGAACATGTTAAAGAGATCTCATTGACGTACAATAATTTACATAAACTGGCACCAATTTTCCGCGAAGTTTTTCCCAATATAGAAAAAGTGACATTAGATGGAAATGCTTGGATTTGTGACAACAAACTTTTGTGGTTAAAACAATGGATTAATTCTGCCGGGTCTGACGTTGTGTTTTACGAATATTCTCCTCCAAAATGCGAGACTCCGTATGGTTTGAATGGACAGGAAATACACGAAGTTCGAGATCGCGATTTCATCGCTCCAGATGAGAATATGTTGAATGATTTCCCGTACTGGTTGATCGAAGAAGAGTTTAAAGATTTCAACGAGGATCAATATGACAAGGTCAAGGACAAACAATATCACAGAACAGATAAGGTCAAGGACAAACAGTACCACATAACAGATGACACGGTCAAGGACAAACAATACGATAAAACAGATGACAAGGTCAAGGACAAACAATATCACAAAACAGATGGCAAGGTCAAGGACAAACTATACCATCAAACAAATGACAAGGTGAAGGACAAACAATACCATCAAACAGATGACAAGGTGAAGGACAAACTATACCAACAAACAGATGACAAGGTCAAGGTCAAACAATATCACAGAACAGGTGACAAGGTCAAGGACAAACAATATGATAAAACAGATGTCAAGGACAAACAATACCATCAAACAGATGACAAGGTCAAGGACAAACAATACCACAAAAAAGATGTCAAGGTCACGGACAAACAATACCATCAAACAGATGACAAGGTCACGGACAAACAACATCACAGAACAGATGACAAGGTCAAGGACAAACAATATCACAAAATAGATGACAAGGTCAAGGACAAACAATATCACAGAACAGATCACAACGTCAAGGACAAACAAAACCACAGAACAGATGACAAGGTCAAGGACAAACAATATAATAAAACAGATGACAAGGACAAACAATACCATCAAACAGATGACAAGGTCAAGGACAAGGACAAACAATACCATCAAACAGATGACAAGGTGAGGGACAAACAATACCAACAAACAGATGACAAGGTCAAGGACAAACTATACCAACATACAGATGACAAGGTCAAGGACAAACAATATCACAGAATAGATGACAAGGACAAGATTAAGGACAAACAATATCATCAAACAGATGGCAAGGTCAAGGACAAACAATATCACAGAACAGATCACAACGTCAAGGACAAACAAAACCACAGAACAGATGACAAGGACAAGATTAAGGACAAACAATATCATCAAACAGATGACAAGGTCAAGGACAAACAATACCACAGAACAGATGACAAGGTCAAGGACAAACAATATCATCAAACAGATGACAAGGTCAAGGACAAACAATATCACAGAATAGATGACAAGGACAAGGACAAACAATACCATCAAACAGATGACAAGCTCATGGACAAACAATATCACAGAACAGATGACAAGGTCATAGACAAACAATACGATAAAACAGATGACAAGGTTAAGGATGATGAAAAGGTGAACAAGGTGAAGGTCAGCCAAAAGGTCAAAGATCAAGAAAGAAAGCGAGCTGTGAAGAAGGAAAGACGAAATAAGAAAAAAACAGAAAGAAAACTTTCCAAAAACGACCAAAAAACACCCGTGAAGAAAGCAAGAGAACAACCTCAACAATCAGACAATAACTTAAAGCCAATTAAAACTGCTGTTTTAACAGATTCTAAGCAACCAATGGCAACAGAGCAAAATAAACGCTTAACCAACAACAATAACGTACCTCCAACACTAATGAATCGTCAACACAAGTCAAGAGGTAATGGCCGTAAACATAAACGTCAAGGTCGCAAGCATCGAGGAAAGGGTAGAAAGAGAAATCGTCAAGGAAAAAAAAGAGATAAGAGAAAGAAAGATTGAGAAAGCGTAATCATGTGTGAATAGTTGTTCCATTTTTGATATGTAGATATATCAGAGTGGGAGGTGCTTGTTACACAATGTATATTATTCTAACCAATCAGATACCAGGTAACAATGGGTCTAACCAATCAGATACCACTTACTAATGGGTCTTAACCAATCAGTAATAGATTATTTTAATTCAAATAATTTTTCAAAAGACAATAGAAATCTAATTGTTCATTTTAATTATATTATCTGGAAACAATACTGATGATTCTTAATTAACTAAAATAAGTTATAACTAGATCAGTGATATGTTCTGTTACATATAAATCAGTGATATGTTCTGTACATGCCAAAAGATCTTAACAGTATTTATATTATCTGGAAACAATATTGGTGATTCTTAATAAACTAAAATAAGTCACATCTAGATCAGTGATATGTTCTGTACATGACAAACTAAAGGTGTTAACAGTATTTATATTATCCCTTAAATCAACAAATTAAATGTAATTTTATAAACTCCATTTTTAAAATAACTCAATTTGTTCAATGTTTGGGGGTAGTAAAGAATATGATGGAGATCGAAGTGGGATATGCTTCAGAAGATTTAAAAGAGTATCCAGGGGGTGTGGCCTACCAATGGCATGTGATATAATCTAGGAGGTATGGCTTACCTATTGCAAGCGGTATAACATGGTATAGCAGGGGGTGTGGCTTTTCCATGACATGTGTATATCGAGGAGGTGTGGCCTATCCATGGCATGTGATTTAATAACATGGTATATCATGGGTGTATGGCTTATTCTTTGCATGCAAAATAACATGATTTATCCTGGGGGCATGGTTTATGCATTGAATGTGATATAACATGGTATATCAAGGGGGCGTGGCTAAGGCCTTGGTATACCCAGGGGAGGGATCTAACCTTGGTTATATAAAAAACATAGTACATCAAGGGGGCGTGGCTAACCGCTTGGTATATTCAGGGGAGGGGTCTAACCTTGGTTATAGTAAAGAAGAAACCTACCTTTTGTTGAACTAACGTATGACGTTCTTCCATTTCCTTTCTTTCTACTTTTGCTTTAGCACTTAATTCATCCACCTGAATTTAAAATACAAACATCAGTATTCAGTCAAACTTTATTACTTACTTTACTCATGCACGGAATATGCCCTACCTATCATCCTCACAGACATGACATGAATGTATGCCCTATCATTTTAATGTATGCCCTATCATTCTAATGTATGCCCTATCATTTTAATGTATGCCCTATCATTTTAATGTATGCCCTATCATTTTAATGTATGCCCTATCATTTTAATGTATGCCCTATCATTCTAATGTATGCCCTGCCATTCTAATGTATGCCCTGTCATTGCCATCCAAATGTATGAGCCATCATCCTGGCACATGACACACGCATACTCAGGAGAATCACAACAAACACAAACAGAAAACCAGAAGACAAACGGGCAGACATGACAAATACACACAAACATTACAAATAACAAACAAAAGAAGGAATTGATCAAGGGCCAGCCGTAAGCATCCACTGTGTTGTAGAGTTTACAGTGAATACCGACAGAAACAGAAATAGAAGAAACACAAAACACGATAAAAGGAAGGATGATGATCAACTGTCTGTTTTACGATTATCTTATTTCAGAACGAAATGAAATTAAATGAAATAGGGTTTAACATCCTACTGTTCTGTCCCGACTTGGCTAATGAAGAGACATACACCATACAGTGTTCTATGATGGAAATTTTGCCTCTTATATCAAATTCTAATTTCTGAGGGAATGACTAGTCCCAATGAACTTTCTCAGTAGACACTGGAAGCGAACTCCAGACTAACGATCCAGCATCTTAGCCACCTTATTTTGTGACATTTAAAAAATCTAGTCATAAAAGAAAAATACCCCTTCAAGTTTGCCTTATTGACCTTAATCAGTCACATGCCCTTTCACCCTTAATCAAGAGAGGAGTCAACATAGGCCCAGCCTGTTCTCCAATCCACTTTCAAATGAAATAAAATATTATTTACAAAAAAAAGAATAACGAAAACGATGAATATTAAAGAAACTGACCTGGGATGCGACATCTTTCATATAAACTTCTAAATCAGCAAATAAATCATGACCTTGATGAAAAAATGTGTTCTGAGCGTGCATAAATGACAACATCTGTAAAAAATTAAATCAAAAACCATATCTAAATACGCCAAGAAATAAAAAATATTTTTTTTACAAAAGTGTTTTTTAAATTAACTCTAATTGTAAAAAGACGAAAAACCGAGGAATCATTCAGACCGGTAAACCACTAGGGACCAGGTATCATTCAGGTTTAATGAAAAAAGGAAAGAAACTGAGCTAACTATCTAGAATGTAATACACGTATCGAATAGATTGCGGTTCAGAAAGTGGTTAATCCCATCAAGATTCATTAAAAAAACAAAACGCACAGTTCCTGCTACTGTGTAGTTTAAAAACACTGTTAAGTTTTGACATTGGTCGTCTTGGTTTATGACCAATTAGTTTCATAAACTAGAGGACCGATGTCAAAACTAAAACAAACTGGACGTTTCTTTATGAATCTTGATAACAGCATTTAACACTTTCTGGATGACAATCTATTAACTGGATACGCATCACTGAATGTTACCTGGTTCCTAGTGAACACATGTCAGTGGATATAAACTATTAAAACAATCATCCCAAGCTCAAGGGAGATAATCCAACTATAACCATCATCAAATTAATTAGTAAATTCATCGACTGGAGAAAGAGAGAAATGGGGTTTAAAGTCCACTCGACACAAACTAGGTCATTTCGGGAGGAACACATGGTTTGATTATATTTCAATAATTTGCTTGTGCGTAAGGGTCTTTAGCAGTGAGAGGAAACCGGAGGACCCGGAGAAAACCCACTCATGAACTGGAAGAAAGATACACCAACAATAAGTTTTGATGGAGTGATTTCCTATACCTTGAAAAGAACAGTTATCATGGAGTAGTTTTAACTTCAGAGCAACACATTTATTAAATAATTCAACATGTAACGAAAAGAACTTGTTAGAAAAATATTGTTCTGTGCCATGTTGATATAGCATATTTTTGTAATTTTTGTAGCAAAAATATTAAAATTCCTGATACAGCAGCCATTTTGACAAGTAGAGTTATACTGAATTTTAGCATGATACTGCCCCCAGCTCTAGGTCTGAGAGTACTGCCCCCAGCTCTAGGTCTGAGAGTACTGTCCCCGACTCTAGGTCTGAGAGTACTGTCTCGACTCTAGGTCTGAGAGCACTGTCCCTGACTCTAGGTCTGAGAGTACTGTCCCTGACTCTAGGTCTGAGAGTACTGTCCCTGACTCTAGGTCTGAGAGTACTGTCCCCGACTCTAGGTCTGAGAGCACTGTCCTAAACCTTAGGTCTGAGGCATTGCTGACTACTACAAAAGTTCTTTTGTCAGCTCACTTTAGCTACAGCATATTCCGATTTTCGTTGCCATAGTAAATAAATCCTAATTTTAAGCATTGTCATGCTTTACTAATTAACTGTGCAAAAATTATTCCTTCCATAAACATTGTGTCCTCTTTTGATTTCCTGAGATAAAATAATAGCATGCGTTTCCTGAGTAACAATGATATACATCTACATGAATAACCATAACGTTCGAGGCAAATTAATGTGTAATATCCTTTAATAAGTCACTATCAGTACGCTAATTCTTTACACCCTGTCTGGCACCCTCCCTATTAAAAACATAACTTTAAAAAGAAACACCAATTTTAGTAATGTGCACTCCTTTGGGTTTATTTCTAGGTTGAGTCCAATAGTCTTCAAAATTTAATAAGTTATCTTTAAACATTTTTGAAAAATTATTATGTCTTCTAAATACAATATTCATTTTTTAAATGACAATTATTCCATTACACATTCAAAAGTATTAGGGGCTTTGCAGAACCCAAATGGCATTTTAGGCTGCTTTGTACAGCAAATGCAGATTTTTGTATATCATTATGAACTACGTCGACTGGCCAGCTTTGCAAATAAACTGGTAAGTATGAATTGACACAGAAACAAGATCTATGGTTGTTTTGGGTCGTGGAAACAGTAGGCAGCTATCAAGTGTATTGGTGATCTAGTCTATGCAAAGAATTACATATATAACTGTGTAAGCCCTATCAAAGGGAAACTAACTCTAAAATATAACTTACTGTTCCTAATACTTCAAATCTTTTCTTTGACTGTAAAACATTGATCTGAAAATAAAATAAAAGTTGGAGATCTTGAATCATAAACACTGCTGACAGTGACATTTTATTGACTAATATCTGCTGACAGTGGTATTTCATTTACTACATGTAATATCTGCTGACAGTGGCATTACATTTACTTATATCTGCTGACAGTGACATTTCGTTTAGTAATGAATACACACAAATGTTTCTATGATTTTAGACTTATTTACTTTCCCTTCCACATTGTTTAGCAGAGGCATATTTCACCTTATCGCTATGAAAGGGGACTGATTGCATACATCATCTTCAACATAGAATTAACTGAAGTAAACACATGTAATTTGCTTTACCTGAAGTGAGAGAGAGAGAGAGAGAGACGTTAAACATCCACTCAACCCAAACTAGGTCATTTCGGGACTATCATATGGTTTAATTTTATTTCAATAATTCGCTTGCACGTGGGGGTCTTTAGCATTGGGAGGAAACGGTAAGACCCGGAGAAAACCCATGTGGTTTACCTGAAGTAAATGCTTGTAATTTACTTTACCTGAAAGACGTAATCCAGAGAGGTGTGAGCAAAACAAGATTTCATGGCCGTTAAAACATTATGCGCTTCCTCACATTCAGGTTGCTTTGATTTCTGAGCAGACGCATTCCTTATTAAGGCGTTGTCCATGTCGTCACTAATCTTCTCAAAATGTTTCCTCGCTTCCTTCACTTTCCGCACATCACTGAAATAAAAACAAGACAGAAAATTACAAATGTTTTAATGAATTATGAGTTAATGTAGATTTGTCTCAGATTCTATCCCTTGTAGGCCTACTGTTGTATCTATCTCTTGCTATATATACAGTAGGCGGCCTACTGTAGGTCTACCGTTAACTCAATGACAACTAAGGTTAATATGCCCACAATCAGCAAAAACAGCCCTGTTAGTTTAAAATAAAATGGCCTTTAACGTCCTACTGTTCTGCTACGAACTGAGCTAAGGAAGACAGGCATATGCCATAAAGTGTTCTATGAGAAAATGTTTTTGCATGGACAGCGGCTCTACACCAACTTTCAAGGGATCTTTTCTGTGCATGCCAATGTGTACATGGGACCTCGGGTGGCCAATGCCAGGATCAAAACCTGACCTCCAGGAAAGTGAAACAAAATCTTACCCACTTAGCCACCGTGAACCACTGAATTTCAAAACGTTTTTCATGGTCCCAAATGATAACGTAGAAATAAGAGTTGATGGACATCATTGATGCCGTCTGTAATGTATGGTTACCGGTAAGCTCATCTAAACATATTCCAAGTCAGATCAACAGAGAGAGAGAAATGGGGTTTAAAGTCCACTTGACACAAACTAGATCATTTTCGGCCTAACACATGATTCATTTTATTTCAATAATTCGCTTGCATGTAGGTGTGTCTTTAGCAGTGGGAGGAAACCAGAGAACCCGGAGAAATCCAACGAGGTTGTCAAGTTTAACCGGGGAATCAAAACCGCATCAGTTGACTCAGCTTCCAACCCCCAATTCCCCATATATAAACAGACAGGTTACCATGGTTATGCCGTCTGTATGAAAAGATAATGTTTCAAGTGCCTGTATTGTAAACCTAAGGATTGAATGTTATATTTTTGAAATTTAAAACTTTCAGTTGGTCACCATCAATAAACAGCGAGTTTCTTCTTCATTATATAAAATTTCAACTTACTTTTTAATAAAATTATTTAAATTTTTACAAACACAACGATTAGCTTGGTCCATTAATATCTGAAAATATTAAAAAATATTATTGATAGAATGCTACAAAAAGAAATATAATATTTGCCTTGGGTTGTGAACAGACGTAGATTATTATAACAAATCAACCAAATGTTTTAAATGACAAAATGAGGATATTTACAAAGCAGGAGAAAGAGAGAGAAATGGGGTTTAGGGTCCACTCAACACAAACTAGGCCATTTCGGGACTAACATATGGTCAATTTTATTTCAATAATTCGCTTGCAATTAGGGGTCTTTAGCAGTGGGAGGAAACCGGAGGACCTGGTGAAAACTTACAAAGTTGGACAGGCTCCCATAATCCTTGCCACGTACAACCAGGGATTGGAAACCAGGCCCGTTTACTGAATGACAGGCTTTATGATACAATGCGCATGCTAACCATTCAGCCATCCAACCCCACTATATACAATGCAGAATATCAATGGCATGTTTGAAGCAGAGCCTGTGATTACCACGAATTAGGACAGTACATTTTATCAGGTTTCTAGTTCTGGATGCATTATTATCATGCTTCAGGTCAATTAACAGTATTACCATAGAAACAGCTCAGAGAAATATTTCTAGGACACTAATAAAGTTGGATGAGCAGCCTGTTTCACAAAATTTTATGATAAAATCCAAATTTTAGCAATTTGATTGGATAATATAAGATTGGGTTTAGTGCTTAGCCAATCAAAATTTAAGAATCTACTAAAATTTGAATTTTATCTTAGTTAAAACTTTGTGAAACAGGCCCCTGCCCTTTTTTAATTACCAGTCAGTCATCTTGAGTGTAATTTTTATACACCATTATGCAAGTAACGGTATATATATATATAGTGAAATCAGAATACACACGATACTACCTTTTCATATTTCAATTATATATAAAATAAACTTACACTGAAATATTTCAACATTTCATTCATAGCATGGGCAAATCGACTTAAACTGGCCTGAAAATATAGTACAATTTGACTAATAAGATATTGTTCAAAATTATACGGTTAAATTTCTACAGATAACTAAATATACTAATGAACCCTTCCACCTGCTTAAATTTCATTCTAGTAGTTAAAAATGTCCTTTTCTACTTCTACTTTCTTTGTGCCTGCAAATTTTTTTTTCAAAACAAATGTGCCTGCGCACGCTGTGTGCATGTGCGCGGAAATGTCGATGCCTGTCTAGCTCCTGGTTTATTTACACAATGTACATTAAAAGGTCTGTTTAAGAAGTTGATTTCCTACAAGATGTTGCTTTGTAAAAATATAAAATCAATGAAATAACGTTGAATGGAAATATTACCTGAGTTTCGATACCAAATTTATATTAAACAATTCATGTGTGAAATCCAGTCAACACAATTGTCACAAATCTGACACCAACAATTAACCATTTTACAATGCTACCATCACCTAGGATGATCTGATACTATATCCTAGCTAACACAAAAGTTTAGAATAGGCTGGTATCAACTGACGCCACATCCTAGCCAATACCATTAAACACCATAACCTACACGAACATGTAGCTTGGCAATGACTATATTCTGATAACGTCTACATCTAGCCATATCCAAAACCTCTAGAAACCATTCCAAGACTACATCTAGACTTATCCAACATCCCTGGAAACCATACCCAGCCTACATCTAGCCATATCTAACATCGAACACCACTACAAACCATAGCAAGACTACATCTAGCTATATCCAACATCCAACACCACCAGAAACTATACCAAGACTTGGGAATTCATCCTGGTAGAACTATAGTCCATGACCTATAACCCCCCGTCTATAACTCTTGTCTATAATTTACCAGATGTAGCCCACACCCACCCGCCTAAGTTTATCAGCTAATGTTAGCTCCACATGTTATCTTCTAGTCTCACATTTTATTAGCCAATCAACAACATTTCACCAATTTCGCAGACCAATTTGACTATCACAGTAATTTGTTCAAACTCAAGAAAATATAAGTAATTCAATTTAACTTATCATCATTTTGGGCCTGTGTATAATGAACCAGTGATTGTTGTTCAGGGCCTGTGTATAATACACCAGTGATTGTTGTTTAGAGCCTGTGTATAATGAACCATTGATTGTTGTTTAGAGCCTGTGTATAATGAACTAGTGATTGTTGTTTAGGGCCTGTGTATAATACACCAGTGATTGTTGTTCAGGGCCTGTGTATAATACACCAGTGATTGTTGTTTAGGGCCTGTGTATAATGAACCTGTGATTGTTGTTTAGGGCCTGTGTATAATGAACCTGTGATTGTTGTTTAGGGCCTGTGTATAATGAACCTGTGATTGTTGTTTAGGGCCTGTGTATAATGAACCTGTGATTGTTGTTTAGGGCCTGTGTATAATGAACCTGTGATTGTTGTTTAGAGCCTGTGTATAATGAACTAGTGATTGTTGTTTAGGGCCTGTGTATAATACACCAGTGATTGTTGTTTAGGGCTTGTGTATAATACACCAGTGATTGTTGTTTAGGGCCTGTGTATAATGAACCTGTGATTGTTGTTTAGGGCCTGTGTATAATGAACCTGTGATTGTTGTTTAGAGCCTGTGTATAATGAACTAGTGATTGTTGTTTAGGGCCTGTGTATAATACACCAGTGATTGTTGTTTAGGGCCTGTGTATAATACACCAGTGATTGTTGTTTAGGGCCTGTGTATAATACACCAGTGATTGTTGTTTAGGGCCTGTGTATAATACACCAGTGATTGTTGTTTAGGGCCTGTGTAGGATACACCAGTGATTGTTGTCCTATATAATTCTTTAGTTTTGTAATAAGTAGTGGACTTGTCTTTCACCAATAATATTTAAAGAGTTTGAACTTCATCATAGTTTTTTCTTTTATTAACTTTACAAAAATTTCATTTAAATGGATTATGCCAGGAATTGCAACTATAAATAATCTGTGTGTAAGTATTGTAATTATATCTGTAATTATTTTACACAGAAGAGAGAGAGAAATTGGGTTTAATGTCCACTGGACACAAACTAGGTCATTTTCGGGACTAACAGATGGTTTATTTTATTTCAATAATTCACTTGCTCGTAGGGGTCTTTAGCAGTGGGAGGAAACCAGTTTACACAGAAGCATGAAGATTGTGTTGGTATTTATAAGATTGTGAATTGTCCTGTTTGAGTCTAGTAATTGATCATATGTGCATCATGTCTTTCTATAGTATAAAAAAAACTAACAAGAGGAAATTGTTGAAACGTAGTGTGAAATAAACTCAGTGTTTTATATTATAACAATAACCTTGAATACCATAATACCAACTTCTATTAACTCTACTTTAATGTTGATTTATTGTGTTCATATATTTCACAGGCACTAGATTCTCCAAATCAAGTCAGGTATTACGCAAACAACTAATAATACTTTTCACTTATCCGCTGGCCGGCAGCCACGGGACCTTAGCCAAACCAAAAGTAGATTAGACCCCTAAATATTTCGCCAACAATAATGATTTCTGAGCTGGTCACCCTCAGCCCCTCCAAAAAAATCTGTAGCCACCCCCCCCCCAAATTTTATAAGCTGGCTACCGGCCCGCTCATCCATCTGAAAGAAAACAAGTGAAATTTCCCAGGTGTAACATCATACTGCCCTCATTAGTTTACATCTAGATCCCGAATATCTTGGTCCCAGGAAGACAGACTCCGTCTAATGTTCAGGGACTCAGCGGTCCCAGGAAGACAGCAAATCAGTCTAATATCCAGGAACTCAGGGTTCAAAGTGTTAATAAAAGTAAACAGTAAGATTGTGACAAAAATTTACTTGTTGAAAAATATATCTCCTTCTACAGCAGAGCAATTTAGTATTCTGTAGAGGAAATCAGATTCAAAATAAATTCACAATGCAAAATAAATAAATTCCCATGCTTACAGTAATGCTTGTAAATCAATATGAGGTATGCCTAGTTATACTTTTATCATGCAATTTCTATTCAAATGTTCTTTAATTAGTATTGCAGGTTGGGGAGGGGGGGGGGTACCATGGCACTATGCCTAGTTGCATTAAACGATTTCATGCTACATTCAAAATGTTTTTAAAATTTTCAAATTTGGCACCACTAAAGGTCTTTTATTCCGTTCCAAACTCAGACAATCTAAAAAAATATCCATACAGGTGTAAAATATAAAAATGCACAAATAAAGAAGAAGCATGCAATGAAAAAACTTGCAATGAAAAAAACGAAAAAACTTAAAATAAAAATAGAAACTGAAATAATTTCATATCTACATGTACATGTAAATTAATAACAGTGTCTCTACGGCAACACAAGTCTACTGTTTTCTTTAATTGTTGAATTTTTCGAAAAAACCTTAAAACCATCCTTTTCCAGAGTGCTTTCAAGTGTTGATGTATATATTGAGTGTTTTAATTATATGTCCTACAATCGCTTGTCTCTGTGTGTAAAATGTATTATGTTGTGTAGTTGATTATTTTTCGATTTTACGATTGTGTTTGTAAAGCGCCACTGAGAAACACTCGTGTTGGATATTCGGCGCTATATAAATGATTAATTATTATTTATTTATTTTATTATTAATTAGCATGTGATACTATCAGTTAATCTGTGAGAGGGATTTTACATAGGCTAAGCCTGTTCCCTAATCCCATTTAGACAACATGAATAAAATATTGTTTATAAAATAAAACCCTGTGAAGAACATATAAATATAAAGTATTAGGGGACCCTTCGGGACTATATCTTATAAATTGTATCGCAGTCCGTTGCAACGTGAAGAACATCAATAAGATATTACGATATAGCTGTTGACAGTTGTGTAAATACTGTTGCATGAATATTCCCCTAGTTTTATATGGTATGTTTGATATATATACGTAAGTAGCTGTTTGAACAATAATTTATCACAATGAAAACACAATGAAATAACTAGTTCCTTCTGCAGACAGACCTTATATATGTAGATTGAGGTATTTGTCATCTAAGATTCAACTACAAGGATACTTGCGCACTAAACTTATTAAAATCTATAAAAAGTTTTATGGCCGTCATATTGATTTGATTGGTAAATATAGTGCATCTCTATGGTCTATTATTCTAGATATATTTAATTGACGCGTATACTATTACTATCTCCCTGATAATGTCTACTACATCGTTAAAACACTAATAGTTTGGATGCAGCTATGACGCGTGTGGCGCCAGGCAGGGTAAGCTTACTCTTCGGAACACCTGTTACAACTTTTGCCTATAACATTTTTATGACTTTGAATTCTGTCTTATGGTTTGGGTTCATGTGAGACAGATGTAATCTGTGTAATGGGTTCATGTGAGACAGATGTAATGGGTTCATATGAGACGGATGTAATGGGTTCATGTGAGACAGATGTAATGGGTTCATGTGAGACAGATGTAATGGGTTCATGTGAGACAGATGTAATGGGTACATTTGAGACAGATGTAATGGGTTCATGTGAGACAGATGTAATGGGTTCATGTGAGACGGATGTAATGGGTTCATGTGAGACATATGTAATGGGTTCATGTGAGACAGATGTAATGGGTCCCTGTGAGACAGATGTAATGGGTTCATGTGAGACAGATGTAATGGGTTCATGTGAGACGGATGTAATGGGTTCATGTGAGACATATGTAATGGGTTCATGTGAGACAGATGTAATGGGTTCATGTGAGACAGATGTAATGGGTTCATATGAGACGGATGTAATGGGTTCATGTGAGACAGATGTAATGGGTCCATGTGAGACAGATGTAATGGGTTCATGTGAGACAGATGTAATGGATTCATGTGAGACAGATGTAGTGGGTTCATGTGAGACAGATGTAATGGGTCCATTTGAGAGACAATAGTGTATATAAAAACTAAAGTTGTTATTCTACTTTGTGTGTATATCACATTGACTAAATTAAAGGATCTACAAATTTACTAAACTTGTCACGAAGGAATGCGATATACACCTATACAATCGTCAAAGTTTAAACAGGAAGTAGTCAGTATCTAGTATCTCGTAATTTATTGTATATCTACAAGTAATCAATCGTAGGACGAGGCAGATTTTATTTTCAGCAACCTCTCAAGGTGGGTTGCCAGGCAATGAAACAAACGCCCACAGCAGCTAAATCATCTGGGCAGTCAACAAGGGTTGTCGCATACAGGTTTATTTGGTTTTGTTAGTAATGAAAACATTCATAACACACCAAAATCTGATTTTGAGTAGCAAAGCATTTTCTATATTCTAAACATTTAATATCAAGGGCCATAACGCTGGCAGTAACTATGAAATCGCCGAGACCAAAAAGGCTTCCTCGTCTCATGACCTTAAACACTGTGTATAAATTCACAGTCAATTCAGAGTTATCAAGAGTCATAACTCTAGCAGTAATAATTGGAAATTATCTCATGACCTTAAAAATACTGCATAAATTTAAAGTCAATTGGATATTAACTTTAGCAGTAATTATTGGAAATAGCTGAAAATCAATAGACGTCTTCGTCTCATGGCCTTAACACCGTGGATATTAACTTTAGCCTGTAGAACCTCACAAGCTTTTTCAAAGTGATCAATGGCAGTAATTATTAAAATCTTTGAAAATCAATAGGATTCTTTAAGCAATTGTGGATGCACAGTCGAAGAGGATTGGGACGACAACAATATACAACCACATTTAAATGTAGCTGCATGAAAAACCTTTAATGCACTTTACAGACAGCATGCCTGAATATTCATTCTGTTAGTTTCTTGTTAATTACTAATAATATAAATATCAATACACAATCTAAAACTCAAATAATTCACAGCAAAGCAAGCTTCCATTTTCTTATAAAAATCAACTACCGAACTACAACACTCAATAGTTGATAGAAATACTGTTTTCTGATTGGATCAACTCACATGTTACAATGAAATACAATCATGAAGTTTCTTAGAATTATCCCCCTTGTCGTCAAATTGCTCATGACAACCTCTTGAGTTTCATTTTGAGTGTGGTGAAATAAAGGTCCTTAGAATTATCCCCCTTGTCGTCAAATTGCTCATGACAACCTCTTGAGTTTCATTTTGAGTGTGGTGAAATAAAGGTCCTTCGAATTATCTCCCTTGTCATCAAATTTCTCAAGACCTCTAAGAGGCGAATTTTGAGTGTGGTGAAATCAAGTTCCTTAGAATTATCCCCCTTGACATCAAATTATTTATCACAACCTCTAGAGTTGCATTTTGAGTGTGGTGAAATGAAGTTCCTTAGAATTATCCCCCTTGCCATTAGATTGCTCACGACAAAGTTCAATTTTGTGAGAGGTAAAAAAAAGTAAATGCAAGCTGAATGTTTTCTGTCTGAACTTTCTACTTTAAAGACTGTTCATCCAAACATTATCCGAAATACATGTATTCGGGGAGGAAAGGGGAGTCAACCATACTTTCAGGATTAGGGAGAGGTGTTATTGATGGTACCGATAGAGATACATATCGTATCATTAAAAACATTACGATCAATTACCTCACACATTTCACAAAGACATAAGTTTTTGGTCTAAATGTTTGCATGCAAGGCTCCTGCCAAATTAGAGCATATTTTTGCTTTTTCATTTGTTCATTTCTGGAGGTTCATCTCGATTTTCCGGCGTGATTTCCCCTTGTCAGTGATGCAGATGGAGGGCCTGACAAGGACAGCTGCCTAGTCGTTCGGATGGGACGAAAAACCGAGGTCCAGTGTATACATTGGAGTGCACGTAAAAGACCCCTTGGCAGTGGGAATTCGACATAAGAGTAAGCCGTAGCGCTGCTGCCCGGACAAAATTTCCCTCATAGCACACTGTATGGCGTAAGCCCGTCTTCAATTAGCTTAGGTTAGGTGCATAACAGTAGAACGTTAAACCCCATTTCATTCATTCATTCATTTCTGGAGTTTAACGTTCACTTCCACCTAGGGTGATATCGTAGCCAATTTTTTGGCGAAATACCAATACTTAAATGGACAACATTCGATGTATTCATTCATTGTAACTTGTAAGTTTTATTGAAGAGAAGAGAAAACAGTATTTCAACTAGCTAACTACTTACTGCTACTTTATTGTCCCCCTGTTAGCGAAAAAAATACACAATAATAGAAATAATATACAATATAATAATTTAACTAACTTAAAGGGACAATACCACTCTTGCTGGCTTAATAGCTCCGGAAAATAAATAAATAGCCTTATTCTAACTACTAGATGTTTAAATGTCCTACCTGTTGTGTAAATTATCCATTACATCCTTTTTTACTTGTCCAGAGGGTTCGAAAATATTTTAAAATCTAAGTTACATTTGAAAAGGTTTACGTAAAGCTTTTCGAACCATGTAGTTGAATTTTTCCAATTTTTTCAATTAGGTGTGTTAAGATGAAGTTTGTATCATCAATTAATTTGAATATTGTAAAATAGTACAATTTGTTGAACAGAATAATGATTGGGGCATATTATTCAGTTACAACAAGAGTGGTATTGGGGTATTTAACACAGTTTTAAATGACTGACTGTTTTACGGGTTCGAAAGTTGTCGGTGAAATGTTGTAAATAAAAACTGTTATGATGGTCGGGCAACATATATTGTCACATGACATGATGTTATTTCAACCATTTTGATATTCATCACTTCAATGGCTAATATAAAACAACTTTTTCTTGAAAATTTTATGACATCTGCCTTTTTTAAGTTTGAGAGGGAAATTTCTTTGTCCAGACATTTTAATTACTGTCATCTGTCTTAACATTTTATATAATCTTGACACCCAAACCATTTTGTACAACTATACGGTCAATTGAAAAGCTATTTACATGTACATCATCAGAGTTACCTCCCCCTAGTTAAATCTAGCAGCCATACCACAACAAATGAAAGCATTCACCACTGTATCATAAGTTTCATTCCCTGACCAAGTAGAGATTGTGAAGATGTTCTTGTTTAATGGGCACGAACAATTTATCGTTACTGGGGAAATAGAAGCCTTGTCCCAGCATACATCTCTACCTGCTACCAAACTATGTGATTTACCTCAAGACATAAACTATATAGACAGGCATACCCAGACATTTTATGGATGGGGACACAGCAGGAGAGATTTGGCGCAATGGTTAGAGAGTAGGATTTGTGACCAAATGGTTGCAAGTTCGAGACCCGAATTGTGCGCCGAGTTCTTGTGTCCTTGAATAAGACACTTTATCCCTGTATTCCAGTCTACCCAGCTGTAAATGGGTACAGGTAGGATGGTGTATGTGTTACACAAAAAACTAATGCGCTCCTTGAATTTCAAGTTGATGCTGCCTGTTTTGGGACTCTTTCTAAGAGTTCGGGGTAAAGGCAGATAATCAGGCTTTACCTGTATCCTAGAGACCGGGTTAATGATTGTGTAGCGCTTTGAGCATGCATTTCTGGATGGATATATGAGCTTTATAAATTAACATTATTATTATTATTATTATTAAGTAATGCCTGACCATATCTATGGATGAAGTTTTCTGAAAACCTTACTGTAGAGTTTTACCCAGAGTTAATTTCTGAAATGACCTTACATGTCTTATGGACAATCAAGACTTGTTTTTTTTATCGTACCGACTTTAGAAGTTATGGTCGAGGCTAGCCTAAAATTCAAATATTCAAAAGCTAATAATTTTCAGCCATTGGACAGTCACCAATCACATGTCTTCCATGCCCCAAGTTAAGATATTCATCAAAGTTGTTCGTTTAAATTATAAATGAGCTTTTATAATATAGGTCATGCAAACCATCCCAAGAACCCAACAATAAATTCTGACGGAAAAATTCATTTGAAGACATCAAAATACTGGATAGAGAAACCTTTAAAATAGTTTACAAATTTACCAAGAAGAAAAAAACCCAGAGTCGACCGCAATTGAAGTCACCAAGGAAATAATAAGGCTTTAACAAGAAAGACAAATACATTTGATAATGTTTCCTGTTTACTCGAACACAGACAGATTCTATGTGCAAATGTGAGAAAAATAACAAATGATACAAAATAAAAAATTATTTATGAATCATATTTAGATCATATCTATATTCAAAGAAAATTAATTGTTAATTTTTTTTAGAGGGTCAGGCATTTTGACATGAGTATTTAGCAAGCTTTAAACCCTATATATCCACTAAAAGCATTTCTCTGGTAAGCTACAAGTAACGGGAAGGAATTCTCTAAGAAAAGCACTGATAGCAAATTAAAATATTTTAAGCAAAGCTTGAAGCCCAGATATAAACATGACCTAACTTACCGAGACAAGACCATCGTCATGGAAATAGGAGGCCAAATCACGGATACCATTTATAAAACCACTGAAATATAAAACATGAAACATATACTTTATCTCAAGATTATTGTCATGGTTACTGTTAAAAATGGTTTTAATCTGTTTGGAGGGAGAGAAAGAGAAATGGGGGTTAACGTTCACTCGGCACAAACTAGGTCAATAATTTGTTTGCACGTAGGGGTCTTTAGCAGTAGGAGGAAACTGGAGGACCCGGAGAAAACCCACGAGGCTGGACAGGTGGCCCTACTCCTTGCCACGTACAACCGGGGATTCAAAACCACGCCAGGTAACTCAATGACAGGCTTTGTGATACAACACACACGTGCTAACCATTTGGCCATCCAACCCCCCTAATCTATTTGGTACTTACAAAAAGATGAACTGAAATTCACATTCCAAGTGAGGAGATTATCTACCATACAGGTAGACATTTTGCTATCAGAGATTTTTGGCAAGTGTAAATTCCTGGTCCGTATCGCATATCTGTATGAACTTTGCGTGTGACTTTATCAATGTTTGTGTATTTATAATACGTGATACGGCAAACAGGTACAGCAAGACGTATCGAACAGCGCCCTTCATACGGCAAAGGTATGTATAACACTGTCGTTTATTACCGTCATGTTTGTTTCTTTTAGACCCTTAAATGTTGTATTATAGCGTTCTAATGAATCTGTGTGTATCCTAGAGAGAGAGAGAGAAATAGGGTTTAATGTCCACCTGACACAAACTAGGTCATTTTGGGACTAACGTATGGTTTTCAATTTTTATTTCAATAATTCGCTTGCGAGTACGGGTCTTTAGCAGTGGGAGGAAACTGGAGTGCCCGGTGGAGACCCACGAGGTTGAGAAGGCGCCCCTATCTCCATGTCACATACGCTCACACTAGGGCTTGAATCCTTAGCTGCAAGCCAGGGGTGACCGACCAGCTAAAGGTCGAAGCGTGGCACTCTAGACGACCCCAGCCCCCCGCGTATCCTAGAACAAAGGTGTATATTTGATGTGATTTTAACCACGATAAAGACTGGAATTTAATCATTATTATTTTTGATGGGTTTTCTCAGAATGTTCATTCTATTCCTGTCTGTCTGTATGCTGGCTGATCTGTGGGCTAAATTAAGGGAGGCGAGATCTTGCAAATGGTAAACGGGGTATAAACTTTCTGGAATGATACATTTAGTAAAACTGTTGAGTTGAAGTTGAGAGACTTCACTCCTTCCGGGAAATTGTAGGCTAGGTACTTGACTAGTACCGATTGTGATCTTGGTAGATATCTGTCATCATGCTGTAATAGAACTCAATGACGCATACGTATGTGACGCGAAAATCTGTCAAAAAATCTAAAACTACATTGACACAAAATATACCAGGTATACAATACAGATATGTGATACGGTTTGGAAACATTCCACTTGCCCAAATTCTCTATTGTTCAAAACTTCAAATCACACACTTTATTTGTGAAAGAGAGAGAGAAATGTGGTTTAACGTCCACTCAATACAACTAGGTCATTTCGGGACTAACATATAGTTTAATTTTATTTCAATAATTCGCTTAAAACCTACTTAAAATCAAACCTATCCAATGGCATCGAGACTTGATTATGGTATTGTCATGTTAATAAATGTCTAATTAATAGTTTACATTACTATTTAAGGTCTAAGGAAAGATCTGCAATAGGCAGATTTAGCTTTTAGATTATGCATCTTTAATTATATTATTCCAGTTATGTATAATAAGTTAATCATGAGAGAGATAGAAATAGGGTTTATTGCCAACTGGACACAAACTAGGTAATTTTGGGACTAACATTTTTTTAAAATTTTATTTCAAAAATTAGCTTACGCGTAGTGGTCTTTAGCAGTGGGAGGAAACCAGAGGAACCGAAGAAAACTCACAAGGTTGGACAGGTGACCCTTCTCCTTGCCAAGTACAACTGAGGATTCGAAACCACACTAGTTGACTCAATGACAGACTTTATGAGTTAATCATGAATTCAATGATTATATTATAGAATGAAATTGAGTTTAACGTCTTACTTTTATGCACCTAACCTGGGCTAATGGAAGACAGGTATACGCCATACAGTGTGCTTTGAGGAAAATTTTGACCGGGGAGCGACGCTACGGCCTACTCTTATATAGAATTCCAACTGTCAAGGGATCTGTTACGTGCACGCCAATGAGTACACAGGACATCGGTTTTTCGTCCAATCCAAATTACTAGACAGCTGTTCTTGTCAGGCCCTCCGTTCTGCATCACTGACAAGATGAAACCACGCCGAAAAATCAAGATGAACTTTCTCGGACAATGCAGGGATCGAACACCCGACCTCCAGGCTAGGGACCATCAATAAGGTACGTACACTTGAAGGGGGGAGGGGGGGTCACGCCAAAAACGTACAGGTGCGTACAACGGGGAGGGGGGTCATTGGCAAAATGTACGTACGCTTGATTTTTTTATTTTTAACTCTAATTTTGGGACGTGCGCACTTCCCTCACGTTCGACGCGTACTGCTTTCCTGATATTATTGTTATATAGTCATTGTATATGGGATTGCGTATGGGCATACAGGGGTTATGCCAAAAGCGTACAGTAGCGCACAGGGGGAGAGGGGGGCTGAATTTTACCCATTTTGAGCATACGTACGTTATGGATGGCCCCCTAGCGACCCAGTGACCTACCCACTTAGCCACGTGATCCCCACTAGGTTAATGAAGACGGTATATTATAGATAAGGAGATGTGTATAATGAGTTAATCATAGTGATAATAGAAGTGTTAATCATAGTGATTATATTATACTATAGAAGATGTGTATAATAAGTTAAGTCACCTGTTAGCAGAGTTGAAAGCTTTTCCTGTGTCCATCATTGTATTACATAACTTGACGAGCTGAAATTAGAACCAAGATACATTTATCTATATATCTATCTATATATATATATCTAATAATAACCCTGACTACACTATCTTGTAAATAAACCACATGGATATACATCTAATAATTAACATCCCTGATAACACATAACCCTACATAATAACCACCCAGTCAATAAACACCAATAGGTATTTAGTTAATCATTAAAGGAAAAAACAGAAATGATCATTCAGATTTAACAATCCCCTAATCTGAACAGAGAGAGAGAGAGAAAGAGAGAGAGAGAGAAAGAGAGAGAGAAATAGGGTTTAACTTTAACCTCCACTCAGGCAAACTAGGTCATTTCATGACTAACATAATATAGTTTAATTTTATTTTAATAATTCGCTTGCGCATAAGGGTCTTTAGCAGTGGGAGGAAACCCGAGGACCTGGAGAAAACCCAACACACAAAGTTGGACAGGCGACTATATAATAACCACCCCTTATAACCCTGTCCAGTCAAAACACCAGTAAACACTATGTATGGTCAGTTATTTAGTTCATTATCAAGAAATGATCATTCCCACTAATCTGAAAATAATCCATGGTTAATTTAACTAACGACACAATGAATTCAAATTGAAATAAAACGGGAAAATGATAAGAAAATCATCCATCTAATTAATTTACAAACCTTTTCTAATTTTATCTCTAAACTTTCGATATCAGATTCAGCATCTTCCAGCGAAGCCCTGAAAAATCAATTGAGAATAGAAATATATGATGATATTTTTTATCTAATAATATGAGAGAGAGAGAGGGTTCAACTCCATTGGACACAAAGCGTAGGGTCTTTAACAGTGGGAGGAAACCGGAATATACCCACAAGGTTAGACAGACGACCCTACTTCTTGTAATGTACAACCGAGGATTTGAAACAACGTCAGTTTACTCCATTCGGCCACCCAACCCACCAACACCTTATACGACTTCTAACATAGGCGGTAATTTCAGAATGTAGACGGTGTTCGTTATTAGTGCTTAAAAATACATGTCACACACATGTATACAATGTAACCATTAACCATGTATAGGAGAGAGATAGATAAATTGGGTTTAACGTCCACTTGGCAAAAAACTAGGTCATTTCAGGACTAAAATATGTTTTCTTAATTTCATAACATTAATTCGCTTGCGCGTAGGGGTCTTTAGCAGTGGGAGGAAACCGGAGAACCCGAAGAAAACCCACTAGGTTTGACAGGCGACCCCATATGTACTCCTTGCCACATACAACCGGGGATTCGAAACCACGCCAGTTGTCGACTCAATGACAGGCTGTATGATACAGCACGCACATGCTAACGATTCGGCCATCCAACCCACCACCATGTATCAGAGTAAAGAGACACACACATGACCATTAACCATGTTTCAGGGTGAAGAACAGCTCCATCCTGCTGGTACTTGGGGTTAGGGTTAGGGTTAGGGTTATGTATGACCATTAAACCATGTTCCAGGGTAAAGAACAACTCCTGCTGATGCTCATTGCAAAATGGTTTACAAAAATGGTTGTTATTCTATTCAGTATTTATGACTTGATCAATTAAAAATTTCAAAACATTCACAATTCTCTGCCCACACTAGGAACAAGTCACCTTTAAAATCTTTTGACGTCCCTGTTTGTAATCCGAACGAAACCATGCCATGATACTATCATTTGTCAATATTTAAGTTTAGTTGTCTTGATTAAAATGTAACATGATCACATTTTTTTAAAGATTAAATCATAAATATAGTAATGAACAATTAGATATTGTCCGAAAAATACAACCATGAATTCGAAACCACTCAATGGCAGGCTTTACGATACAGCGCGTACGGGCTGACCATTCGGCCATCTACCCGCCACCCCAGAAAAATACAATGAGATGAGTAACTTTAATAATCTGCTGCTTCTATGTAACAATAACCATAACCTATCCGTTATATTGAACATAACAAGGAAAAAATAGGTTAATATTATAACAATAGGCCTACATGTATAATTATAATTCTATAATATCTCTGGTAGTTGGCCTATTTGTATTATAACCATTAATTAAGTCGAAATAATGATTGTTTGTTTGTTTGCTAAAATAATTTTTGGACGTTATTCAAGTTGGTTAGCCAATATTATATTTATAGTAATAGTATAGGCCTTATGTATAACGCAATTCAAGTTGGCTAGCCTACATGTACCATGTATATTATTATTGTTATAATTTTTTTGATTGAATGTCAGTTGTGTCAGTTGTCTGTGTTATTCTTAACACCTGAATGCAACATTTCACTGCCTGGATAAATAACCCTCAGCAAATCACCGGGTAATTGGCCAATTAATTAAATGTCACAGTGGTCTGTAATTCTAATTTATCAAAATTTCACATCAATTCAATTCAACCTAAATTTTTTTTAAAAATTTAACCATCTTGTGTAAAAGTTCACTGAATTAAATACCATTAAGTAAAAAAAAAACAATGTGTTAGACAAAAATACTGGTTCAAAATTTACTCTGGATATGCAGTGTGAACTGATTAAATTAAAATCCTTGATTGACATTATGATTATACTACAGTATGACTCAATTTCTTTCTTCCTGTCACTAATGCAGCCACTGACTGTCTCGTCGTCTGTTTACAAATTTACCTAAATTTCGGCGAATCCTTGAGACATTCGTTAAAATCGACGGAATATTTCATTTTGGATGATTCGGCGACACAGTCTAATTAATCTTGGTTGTTTTTAAACAGCTAAATCATTTTCTGGAGAATATTTTCATCGATTCCCTCAATCACATGAACCACCGCCTTCCATGTTTATTTCCAGATCCACCGCCAGGTGGAGTTGTTAAATTAAAATACGAAACTATATTTTTGATTATTGCCGTTTACATCAAAATTTATCAGTAACTTCCAAGTCATGTCTGGTAAGTCAATAGAATACATATTTTAATGAATTAGCAGAGTTGTTGCGCTTTATATAAATGTGAAAATAAATAGCAAGGAAAGGGTCAAGGTCTAGTCTCGATCAATTAGACTCTCGACAGGTCATCTCAGGTCACATAACACGGCTCGGGAGAACGCACACGATAAGACTTAGTTCTTCGTCAAGTTCCTCGAGTTCAAATAATTGAAAGGTTTAGATAAAGGCAATTCAGTAGCACTACAGCCCTGTTAAAATAGCGCCCCCTCTCCCCCAACGTTCCTCTGAAGGAAACAAATATTATCCCTATAAGACATATAGAAATAGATTTCACAAATTAAAAACAATTATATACTACTTCACTGAATTTAGTAACAAGCTACGTTTCGATACACATACGGATATCGTTATCAAGCAAATAATGATATTTAACAAAAATGTGGTACAATATATAGATAGCAATTATGGGAACCATTTAACAGATTAATCATTAATTAAGAAATAAGATGAACGAAATAATAATATCGATCAGCAAATACAAAGGATTAAAGGATTAACAAGATAAAAGACCATAATGTATTGATGAATGAATGAATGAAATGGAGTCTAACGTCCTACGCTTCTGCACCTAACCTAGGCTAATTGAAGATGGGCATACGCCATACAGTGTGCTATGAGGGAAATTTTGCCCGGGCAGCAACTGAGTTCCAACTACCAAGGGTTCTTTTGCGTGCACGCCAATGTGTACACGGGACCTCGGTTTTTCGTCCCATCCGAACGACTAGGCTAGCGAACCAGTGCCTTATCCACTTAGCCACCGTGATCCCCTCCATAATGTATTGATAACAATATTGTAAAACAACAATTTTTATGAGAAAAGTGTCACGATCGTGTGCTTTATCCTTTATCTTCAGATTGTGGGATGGGATGGGCATTCAAGGCCCACTCCTGCAAAAGATCCTGGATCTGCCCCTGCCTTGGGGCTGGATTAGCAGTTTAGTTCATTTTTAACAATCCACCCCACCGTGGATAATGTATTATTATGCTCGCGAATTCGTATTTAATCCACTCTCCTCCTACTTATTCCCGAACAGTTTATGTAAAATTAAATGAAATGGGGTTAAGCGTTCATCTCTTTTGAACAAACTCCTCACATCATGAACAGGACATTTCTGGCGTGATCATAAAATATATACTTTTCCCAGGGACTATTATATTCTATTTATACCTCCAGGGGGGGTCACGTTGGCCGAGAAAGTTCATCTCGATTTCCGGCGTGGTTTCCCCTTGTCAGTGATGCAGAACGGAGGGACTAGACGAGGACATCTGTCTAGTCGTTCGCATGGGACGAAAAACCGAGGTCCCGTGTACACATTGGCGGACACGTAGATGATCCCTTGGCAGTTGGAATTCGATATAAGAGTAGGCTGTAGCCCCGCTTCCCGGGCGAAATTTCACTCATAGCACACTGTATGGCATATGCCCTTCTTCCATTAGCCCAAATTGGGTGCATAACAGTAGGACGTTTAAACACCATAAATTTTCATTTCACATACTTCTAGACTTTTCCCATTCTGTCAGTCATCGAGAGAGTGGATGATCAAGACAAATCCAAGGTCACGGTCAATTTCAAGGTCATATTTAGTTGACTTCTGGGAAAGTTGCCGGTTGCAAGCTCATCATTAACAGACTAATTCAAGTGAGTTTGGTTTTATTATTTAAGTTTTGTATTTTCTTACAAGCACTTTGATCAATCGACAGTGTATGTTTGAAAGTGGGTGCCAAACAAATTCGTGCTTCGTGCCGTTTATAGATTATAAAAGGTTTTATAATAAAGATAGATCTAGTTGAAATGAAATTGATGAGAATTTCAGACTTTTTAAAATTTATTTTACCACCTTGAAAAGTCGGAAGATTTGTAAAATTATTGTCACATTTGACATTATTATTATATGCATTTGGTTGAAAAGGATACGAATTATAAATTGAATGTCTTGTGACATTGTTACTTCCGTGAGGGTGAGGTTGTCTCGTGAGCCAGTCAGTCTAACTGACATCACCTTCAGTTCACGAAACGCTCATCTCTACTTCTTCTAGCCATCGGTAGGCCTACACAACTAAAAACTTTGAGATAATTTTATGGTTTTTGTTCTTATACTAGTTCTAATTGGATCCCTTTATTAGCTTTAATTTAATCTTAGAATCTCACTGTCCAGAGTTTATTGATGAAACTCACATATAAAATTTGTTTATGGGGTTTAGTTTAACGTCCTACTCTGTTTAGTGTAAGCTTATTAACCGTGGCGTTATGCACCAAACCACCTGGGCTAATGGAAGACGACATGGAAATATTGACATTGTTTTAACATATATTAATCAAGACCATGGTGAAAGAGGCTGACATGGTCTCTTGTCTTGTAGATTTGACATCAGAATGTTTATTTGATAATCAGGAATAGCCTAATCAATCAAAATCAAAGAGAATTGACTGTATAACATTGGCTAAGTGAATTTGCCCATCCTAAAATAAATGATTGCGATCCCAAGTCCCAAGTATTATCAAATTAAACACTTATATTAATTATTTTTTAAAAAATTATGGACTGTTCTATTGTTAAGGTAAGGCCATGTTAAATTAATTCTGTGTTTCAGGTTTTAGGGTCTCCAGAATTCAACGCACATTTTTTCAACACAACACAAACTCAGAATATAGCCAAATATACCCAATATAGCCATATCCAGGATTGTTTTTCAGGAAGATTCTATTATTATTATTAGATAATCCATCAGGTGCGGATGTAACATTCTATGTTATAGAACTGCATTTCAAGGCCAGCCTATTACTATTGATATTATCTTTGCAGTTAAGTTGAGCTGCCATCCACATCTAATGAATTGTTAATTTAATAATAATAACATAACTACTCTTATGTATGAATTTATATCATATACTTTTAATAAACTTGTATAAAGCTTTCACTTTTATTGGAACACAAGTTGTAGGCAATTTGAAATGAGTCGCGCTATACAAACCGGAAATAATATTAAATAAAATAAAAATTGTCCAGTACGTTAAACTGTTACTAAAATTCAGCGCGTGTCGGGGCAAACAAGCCTATGTACACATGTAACCAAGGACAACGTGGCAGCGAAAGCTCGCGTGCTGACACATGGAGCAATGTAATAACGTTTTAAATTTATGACTGATTGTTTTCAAACTCTCTGTATACAAATTACGATATTTTTTTATACCAATATTTATGCGTGTAAATTAAAAATGTGCGTATGTCGCCTTAAATAGACAGGCGTGTGTTCGATAGTGAAGAATGTACTGTGTGGATAGGTACGCGCACGGAGCTCCCGAAATCAAAACACACACAAACTACCGCGTAGAAAAACAACACAGCCATCGATTTGACGATGTGAAAGCTACGCGTGCGGTTGTGCCGGTTGACCCGAAACGCAGAATTAATTTAACATGGCCTAAGGTTTGCGTGTTTGACATTTGTTAATTTTGGTCCACATGCGTATAAGTCTTTTGATGTGTTATCTTACAGTATTAGCTGTCTGTTATTACTATATTATAAATGTGTTATCATATAGGCCGACATGTAGTCTTTATACATTCTTCAGTTGGTGTGAAGATTAGACTGTCTTAGTCTTAGTAATCATGTACCGGTAACAAGTACAACCCCACTTGTACTTAAATTTAACTTTTTCAAATAGATTTCATTGTAAAACAGGTTTATTCTTTTTTAACTTTAAGCTGTACATGTATGTCCTGTGAAATGTGGGATGGCTATTTTTAGAACTTGCAAATATTTTGTTGAAGAAGCCTCAACATTGACAACTTGACATTTCACTATTAATGTGGTTTATTATTTTATTTGTTTTTCAGTTCACATCCAAGATGCCAATCAAGTCGATCAAAGCTCGTCAAATTTTTGACAGCCGTGGAAACCCAACTGTAGAAGTTGACCTCACCACTGAAAATGGTAAATATTTAAAAACTGAAATTCAAAATATTATAGGATATATTTATTAATTTGAGCTGGTAACTTGATCATGATCAGGTCTTCTAGTAGCACTGTAGTCAAATTGTTTGGTCTGTTGCCAGCTTGAGGCATGCAATGCATAAGGGAGTTGGTGCAACTGAAAAAATGGAGGACTATGTATGTATAACTTGTATAACATCCGGCTTCCTTCCAGTGCTAAAGACCCCTATGCGCAAGCGAATTATTGAAATAAAATTAAACCATATGTTAGTCAAAATGACCTTGTTTGTGTCGAGTTGGCCTTAATCCCCATCTCTCTCTCTCTTTCTCTCTCTCACTTGTATAATAGGTGACTTTAGTGTATGGTTAGATTGATCAAATATACAAGCCTTTACAAGCCCAGAGGGTGGACGCAGCATCTGGAAGATAAAAAAACAAAAAGTACACTGTTGTTAAAAAAATGTCAAATTTTTCCCTAATTCATAATATTGTTTTTAAATTTTAGACGCCCACATTGAAATGTCATTTAATTTTCTCATGAATTATTTAAATTGATCTTCTATACACTAAATTCACTCTGATTGAATGACTTGAAATTTATTTCTGCTCAAGCATTCTGTGTTTTAAACCTGGACAGAAGGCAAATTATCACACAACAAATATATAATAAAATATAACTTGTCTAATAATATGTATCCGACAAAGTTTTTGACAGGTGCCTTCTGTTCTGTCAAGGCCTGTTTTTAAATATTTTAAGTTGATTGATAATAGTAATAGAATAGGTGATTATGGATATATTTTAGCCTATTCAAATGTGGAAATGGAAGGAAATGGGGTTTAACGTCCTACTATTCTGCACCTAACCTGGGCTAATAAAAGATGGCTATACAGTGTGCTATGAGGGGAATTTTGCCCGGGCAGCGGCGCTACAGCCTACTCTTATATCAAATTCCAACTGCCAAGGGATCTTTTACGTGCATGCCAATGTGTGCAAGAGACCTCGGTTATTCGTAAAAACCGAATGACTAGACAGCTGTTCTTGTCAGGCCCTTTGTTCTGCACCACTAACAAGGGGAAACCATGCAGGAAAATCGAAATGAACTTTCTCGGCCAAGGCAGGAGTCGAACACCCGACCTCCAGGCTAGCGAGCCAGCGCCTTACCCACTTAGCCATGTGATTCCCCTATTCCGATGTTGAATAATTTGATGATATATTTCTAGGATTGTTCCGTGCGGCTGTTCCGAGTGGAGCATCAACTGGTATTTATGAAGCGGTTGAATTACGGGACGGAGATAAGAAAAATTACCATGGTAAAGGTGTCTCCAAGGCTGTAGAAAATGTCAACTCACGAATTGCTCCTTTATTATTAGAAAAGGTTTGTATCGTCCACACTAAAATACCAAACTAAGTATAAGTTAATCAGATTTCCTGTTAAAACATTGTAAAAATAGTCTTCTGTGTGTTTGGAATCAACTCCGGTTAAATAAAATTCATTGCACAATTAAATATCCAAACAAACAAAAAAGTTATCTCTTGAATAATTGACATTATTCGTTGGGATATGTAATTGATATGACCGAAATTTGGCTGCTGATATCGATATGTAAAATCGTTATCGATTGCCAGCCCTAATGTTGGTTGATGTAGACAGAAACTGTGCTAGTTGATGTAGATAAATTAATTTGTTAATTAGTATTAGTAAGAAGACTGATTTATTTTGTTTTTTCAGCAACCTGATATCAAAGATCAAGCTGCAGTTGATCAGTTGATGATACAATTAGACGGATCAGAGAACAAGGGTAGGTAACTCTGTATATTATATAACAAGGGTAGGTAACTCTGTAGAATATAGGAAGGGTAGGTAACTCTGTAGAATATATGGAGGCAGACCATCATTAATTTTCCCATTGACTTCAATGTAATTCTGGCCTCTTTGCCCACCTCCAACCTATCCCCAAACTTTTATTGGCCTGAATGCTTTTCGCTATAGACAGAGGAACAGATAGCCATGTCTTTGTCCCAAAAAATTTGTATCAGGTTGACGACCAGAATTTTTAGATATATACAAACTTGAAGAAGCATACCCAAAACATGTAACTAGTTGCCGTACACACACATCACCGTAGCCAACCTGATAATTCAGTTATCCTTCCGCCTCAAAATCATGAATATTTACCAAAACCTGGCAGAAAATATTAATATCCTGAATGATTTAGAATAGGGAATACAGCCCTGAATGATTTAGAATAGGGAATACAGCCCTGATTTTCCTGATTTATGGATTATTTGTATATTTCAGGTACCCTTGGAGCTAACGCTATCCTTGGAGTCTCACTAGCCATCTGTAAGGCTGCTGCTAACCACAAGGTAAGGGAGATAACTCATTTTACAAGATCTAGTTGTGTTGAGGGGAGATAACTCATGCAACTAGATCTAGTTGGGTGTTCTTGATTGAATGTTCAGCAATTAAATTCTCTCAATACCAAAATTATTGACAATCAAGTGGTGAAAAGGGGGATTTGGGCTACAACGCATGCACCAACTGGATAAGTAAACATCTCAACATCTCAAACATCATGCAGCCAAAACCTATTCGCTGTGTCAAATTACGTCACAATTCTACTCACACTACCTCTGTAGTAGGGTGTGACAGAACTGTGACAGGACTGAGTTCTGAGTTACTAGATTGCAATTCTGTCAATTCGGGTTGCTCTGGACTGGGAATAGAGCCTCCCAGTAGGACGTTAATCCCCATTTCATTCATTCATTCCCCAATGTGTTGAGGGAATTTAAAACAGAGTTCTCAAACATTAGCTGTGTTCAAATCCAAACTCAAAACTTATTTGTTTCATATTGTCAGGATTAGCTATTATCTTCCATGCGCTGAGAGCATACAATGTGGATTGAGTGAGCGCAATTACAAATTTACATTATTATTATTATGTCTGTGATTGGTCATAGTATATCTATCTATCTCTCTCTCTTTCACTGTGATTGGTCACTGTATTTCTATCTATCTCTGTCTCTCTGTGATTGGTCGCCTTATACCTATCTATCTCTGTCTCTCTGTGATTGGTCACTGTATTTCTATCTATCTCTGTCTCTCTGTGATTGGTCGCCTTATACCTATCTATCTCTGTCTCTCTGTGATTGGTCACTGTATTTCTATCTATCTCTGTCTCTCTGTGATTGGTCGCCTTATACCTATCTATCTATCTATCTCTCTCTGTGATTGGTCACTGTATATCCATCTCTCTCTCACTGTGATTGGTCATATATTGTTTTTATATTTACAGGGTGTCCCATTATACCGCCATCTTGCTGACCTTGCCGGTAATAAACAAGTTATCCTCCCTGTACCATCGTTTAACGTCATCAACGGAGGAAGTCATGCTGGTAATAAACTTGCCATGCAGGAATTCATGATTCTTCCTTTAGGTGAGTACACTTTACTTGTACGGGAGGGGTTGGGTTAGGGCTGGTAATAAACTTGCCATGCAGGAATTCATGATTCTTCCTTTAGGTGAGTACACTTTACTTGTACGGGAGGGGTTGGGTTAGGGCTGGTAATAAATTTGCCATGCAGGAATTCATGATTCTTCCTTTAGGTGAGTACACTTTACTTGTACGGGAGGGGTTGGGTTAGGGCTGGTAATAAACTTGCCATGCAGGAATTCATGATTCTTCCTTTAGGTGAGTACACTTTACTGGTACGGGAGGGGTTGGGTTAGGGCTGGTAATAAACTTGCCATGCAGGAATTCATGATCCTTCCATTAGGTGAGTACACTTTACTGGTACGGGAGGGGTTGGGTTAGGGCTGGTAATAAACCCGCCATGCAGGAATTCATGATCCTTCCATTAGGTGAGTACACTTTACTGGTACGGGAGGGGTTGGGTTAGGGCTATTAATAAACTTGCCATGCAGGAATTCATGATCATTCCATTAGGTGAGTACACACCTTACTTCCACTGACACGGGAAAATGTGGGGGGGGGGAGGATGGCCGAATGATTAGCATGTACGTGCTGTATCATAAAGCCTGTCATTGAGTCAACTAGAGTGGTTTTGAATCCTCGATTGTACATGGCAAGGAGTAAAATAACATGTTAGTCCCGAAATTACCTAGTTTTCTCGAGTGAACGTTAAACCAAATTTCTCTCTCTTTCTCTTTGAGTTAACTAAGGCAATATATCTACAAACATGGATGGCTTAATAATCGTGTCATTTTTGCAAGGGTAGCAAATTAGGCCCTTGGCACAGATCGTGCGAATGATTTCATTCATTACTGCAGGAAGAAACCTAATGACGAGATAAGATTTAAGGCCTAAAGAAACACCTGCAATAGGCAGATTTAGTTCTTGCATAATGTATAAAGAAACAACGCACTGCATCACATAGAGAAATGATTAAAAAGTTATTTTATTAATGTTTTTAAGTACATAAATAGTCCTAGGTGCTAGATTACTTTTCTGGCTTACTTCTATCCCTTTATGTCTAACTCAGGGCCCTGTTTCAAGACACCGTTACTAAAAAAAAATTCCAAATTTTAGTTGATACTTCAATTTTGATGAGCTAAGCACTAAAGTCAATCCAATATTATCCAATCAAATTACTAAAATTTGGATTTTGTCTTAATTAAAATTTAGTGAAACTGCCCCTGATTAATAAAAAATATTTTGACTGGCCAAAATTAAAACACAATCCTCAGAGTAAATACGATTGTTATCTATCGACTCGAATCAGTTGATCTATATCTTGTATACAAGTTTAGTTATTGTCTTATGTGGGGGGTTGGGATGGCCTAGTGGTCCAGAGTGCCGCGCTTCGACCTCTAGCTGGCCTGTCACCTCTGGCTTGCGACTGTGGTTTCCAGCCCTGGTGTGAGCGTATGTGGCAAGGAGTAGGGGCGCCTTCCCAACCTCGTGGGTTTCCTCCTGGCACTCAGGTTTCCTCCCACTGCTAAAAACCCCTACGAGCAAGCGAATTATTGAAATTAAATTAAACCATATATGTTAGTCCCGAAATGACCTAGTTGTGTTGACTGGTCGTTAAACCCCATTTCTCTCTCTCTCTCTCATATTTAATTTATTTATTTTAAGGAGCTAAATCATTCACTGAGGCGATGAAAATGGGAACCGAAGTTTATCATCATCTTAAAACGGTCATCAAGAAGAAATATGGACAAGATGGTAATTATATTGACACCAATTACTGGCTGTATTTATATTGGCACCAGTTACTGGCCGTATTTATATTGACACCAGTTACTGGCTGTATTTATATTGGCACCAGTTACTGGCTGTATTTATATTGGCACCAGTTACTGGCTGTATTTATATTGGCACCAGTTACTGGCTGTATTTATATTGGCACCAGTTACTGGCTGTATTTATATTGGCACCAGTTACTGGCTGTATTTATATTGACACCAGTTACTGGCTGTAATTATATTGACACCAATTACTGGCTGTATTTATATTGACACCAGTTACTGGCTGTAATTATATTGACACCAATTACTGGCTGTATTTATATTGGCACCAGTTACTGGCTGTATTTATATTGACACCAATTACTGGCTGTATTTATATTGACACCAATTACTGGCTGTATTTATATTGACACCAATTACTGGCTGTATTTATATTGACACCAATTACTGGCTGTATTTATATTGACACCAGTTACTGGCTGTAATTATATTGACACCAATTACTGGCTGTATTTATATTGGCACCAGTTACTGGCTGTATTTATATTGACACCAATTACTGGCTGTATTTATATTGACACCAATTACTGGCTGTATTTATATTGACACCAATTACTGGCTGTATTTATATTGACACCAATTACTGGCTGTATTTATATTGGCACCAGTTACTGGCTGTATTTATATTGACACCAGTTACTAGCTGTATTTATTTAATTATATTGGCACCAGTTACTGGCCGTATTTATATTGGCACCAGTTACTAGCTGTATTTATATTGGCACCAGTTACTGGCCGTATTTATATTGGCACCAGTTACTGGCCGTATTTATATTGGCACCAGTTACTAGCTGTATTTATATTGGCACCAGTTACTGGCTGTATTTATATTGACACCAGTTACTAGCTGTATTTATTTAATTATATTGGCACCAGTTACTGGCCGTATTTATATTGGCACCAGTTACTAGCTGTATTTATATTGGCACCAGTTACTGGCTGTATTTATATTGACACCAGTTACTAGCTGTATTTATTTAATTATATTGGCACCAGTTACTGGCTGTATTTATATTGACACCAGTTACTGGCTGTATTTATATTGACACCAGTTACTGGCCGTATTTATATTGGCACCAGTTACTAGCTGTATTTATATAATTATATTGGCACCAGTTACTGGTCGTATTTAGTTTCTTTATGTTTTACTCAATAAACTCAACTCCCTGAAATTTAATTTTTATTGAGTTCTAAAGAGCAAGATCTAGAGCTTTTTATATACAGGGTTCGTACGCTTTCTGGAAAACCTGGAAAGTCATGGAATTCCAGTCATGAAATTTTCACCTCTGTCCAGTAATCACCCTATCTCTGAAATTTGATCCAATTTATTCAATTTGTAAAACTTATACGAAAGAAAAGCATGGTAAAGAAAAATAGATCTAAGTAAACATGCATAGACAAACTTCAGTGCAATGCTCTAATTTTGGTCCTGGAAAATGCCCTTTTTGGTTATGGAAAGTCATGGAAAAGTCATGGAATTTAATTCATATTTTAGTGTACGAACCCTGTATATAATTATACACCCATATGTTTATGTTGGTGTATATTGTTGTCACCCCCTGTCAGTCCACAATCCTTTCGAACCTCGTGGGTTTTCATTGGGTCCCCCGTTTTTTCTCCCACAGCTAAAGACCCCTACACGCAGGCGAATTATTGAAATAAAATTAAAAACCATATGTTAGTCATAGTTTGTGTCGAGTGGAAGTTAAACCACCCTGTGGGTTATGGGATGAGGGGGTATAGACTGATTGTTCAGCTTATAATGTGGGTTAGTCCCGAAATGTCCTAGTTTGTGTCGAGTTGAAATTAAACCCCATTCTCTCGCCCTCTCTGTCTCCACCATTTGATATTAATTGAGTTCTGGAGTGCAAGATCTAAAGTTCAAAAATCCTGTTAATGATAGTACATTAATCTGGATGATATTTTTAATATGGTATACTCAGTAATTTTGGGTGAAGTCTGTGTTGCTTCAGACCCGGGACTGTACAGCGCAGAGGACGCTTACGGCTAGCCCCCGGATCCATTCACTCTTTTTTGAATTGTTTATTTGTTGTTTCGGGGTATGTCTTGTCGTTATGTTTGTCTTTTATGTTAATCATATGTGGCTCAGTTCCCCTGCATTTACTAATAGAATGATTGTTACAGCTTATAATGTGGGTTAAGAGGTTAGCTTTAAGATTGTTAGTAATGCGAGTTATTAATGAATGATTGTTTCAGCTTGTTTTATAGATTGTTAGTAATGAGGGTTATAAATGAATGATTGTTTCAGCTTGTTTTATAGATTGTTAGTAATAAGAATTATAAATGAATGATTGTTTCAGCTTGTTTTATAGATTGTTAGTAATAAGAATTATAAATGAATGATTGTTTCAGCTTGTTTTATAGATTGTTAGTAATAAGAATTATAAATGAATGATTGTTTCAGCTTGTTTTATAGATTGTTAGTAATGAGAGTTTTAAATGAATGATTGTTTCAGCTTGTTTTATAGATTGTTAGTAATGCGAATTATAAATGAATGATTGTTTCAGCTTGTTTTATAGATTGTTAGTAATGAGAGTTTTAAATGAATGATTGTTTCAGCTTGTTTTATAGATTGTTAGTAATGAGAGTTATTAATGAATGATTGTTTCTCTTTCAGCTTGTAATGTTGGTGACGAAGGGGGTTTCGCACCAAATATTCAGGAAAATAAAGAAGGTTTGTAATGGCTATTCAAAATTGGTTTAGTTTTCTCAAACATTCCCTAGATTTACTTCTTTATTCAGACTGAGGTGGGAGAATTGTTCATGCCAAGATCTGGGGGGCCACGGTGGCTTTGTAAGATGAGGGTTGTGTCACGGGCGTAGTAAGATGGGGGGGGGGCATGTCGGCTTAGTAAGATGAGGGGGAGGCACGGTGGCTTTGTAAGATTGGGGGGGGGGGCATGGTGGCTTTGTAAGATGAGGGTTGTTTCACAGGCTTAGTAAGATGGGGGGGGGCACGATGGCATAGTAGTAAGATTGAGGGGTGTGGGGGCGCACAGTGGATTAGAAAGATGGGGTATCTCAGTGAATATAATGTGGTATGGGTTATGTCACGGCGGCTCATTGGGGGAAGGAGTGGCTCAGTTAAGAGGGAGGGGGAAGGAGTGTCTCAGTGAGAAATCTTAGGAGAAATCTTAGATTTGGTAGAGAAAGAAAAATCTGATTATTACAAGACAACACAAATTTCAAATAGAGGGAAATCGTCTTCATTACCATAAACTAAAGTCAATAAAATTCTGATTTTATATTTTACTTTGTTTAATGTTTAACAACAGGGTTGGAACTTTTAAAATTGGCCATTGAGAATGCTGGGTATACCGGAAGAATTAAAATCGCCATGGATACAGCAGCATCGGAATTCTGTAAAGATAAATTGTATGATTTAGACTTCAAAAATCCTAACTCGAATAAAGCTGACTATGTAAGTATATATAGATTTATTGAAATGTCAGTATGGTGTAGCTGAGGTTATGTATATTTAAAATAATGTCATTATGGTGTAGCTGAGGTTTTTATATTTAAAATAATGTAAGATGTACTGTTAACCTTGTGAATATGTTTACATGTATAATTGTTAGTGTGTATGTCATCTGCTAGAGAGGTGTACGCATGCGCGGGAGGAATTAAAGAATATCGCAGGAGTAAAGTGAGTTGGTTAGGTGGAGAACGGTAGTAGAGAATATCGCTGGAGTCAAGATGAGTTGGTGAGGGAAGAGAAATGAGTAAACTTACAACAGGACATCTTCATCTCACTAACGAAGAGATTATATGTGACCTGCTCAGCTGTACTTGCCTTGTCATCAGGAAACAGGATACCATTAATTAACGGGATTACCGTACACATAAACTGTCGGATTATTTCTCACCTTGTTCATTCTATATTTAGAGTCGTGTTGGCTCAATGAGTATAGAATGAACAAGGTGAGTCAAGGTGGCTCAGTGAGTAAGACGTTGCCTTGGTAACCTGGAGGTCCTGTCTTCAATCCTGATCGGTGTTGACTGAGAAAGTTCATCGGGATTTACGGCGTGGTTCCCGTTTAATGGAATGAAAAACGGAATTCTTTGTCCAGTGCACATAAAATATCCCTTGACAATTGGAAATTTAATATAAGAGTAGGCCCCAGTGCCGCTGTCCAGGCAAAAAGCTTGTCTTTATTAGCCAGGGGTCTGTTTCACGAAATTTTAGTCATCTGCAATTGATTGGATAATATTAGATTGATTTTAGTGCTTAGCCAATCAAAATTGAAGTATCTACTAAAATTTGGATTTTATCTTTAGTTAAGATTTCGAGAAACGGGGCCCAGATCTGAGCAGAATAAGACGTTCAACTTCGATGCTGAATACACTATTTTGCCTATACTGGGTTTTTTTTGAATTTTGTCTAATGGTTTTTATTATTCGTACTTGGTTTTATTTTGTTTAAATTCTATAATTTCAGTTGACGACTGATCAGTTGGCCGATCTGTATAGAGGTTTTATTAAGGACTATCCGATCGTATCTATCGAAGATCCATTCGATCAAGATGATTGGGAAGGTTACAGTAAACTTACAGCCTCTGTTGATATACAGATAATGGGGTACGTATATTTCATATAATCCAGGGAACCAGTGACTAAGTGGGTAAGGCGCTGGTTAGTTAGCCTGGAGGTCGGGTGTTAGATCCCTGCATTGGCCGAGAAAGTTCATCTCTATTTTCCGGCGTGGGTTCCTCTTGTCAGTGATCCAGTCTACCCAGCTGTAAATGGGTGTCGGTAGGATTGTGTATGGTATTACACTGTTGCGCTCCTTGGGCAGCATATGTTGGGGCTCTTTCTAAGATTTAAAGAGTTTGGCGGTAAAGGGAGGTAATCAGGCTTTACTTCTATCCAAAAGACCGGGATAGTAGTGTAGCGCTTTGAGCATAAACTTGGTTTCTGGATATAGCGCCTGACAAGGACAGCTGTCTAGTCGTTTGATTGGTACGAAAGAACAAGGTCTTGTGTACACATTCGCGTGCTCGTAAAAGATCCCTTGGCAGTTGGAGTTCAATATAAAAGTATGCCGTTGCCCGGGCAAAATTGGTTGTCAATAAATCGGATATCACATAAGACATTGAGAAACAATTCACAACTTTTATATAATCCTTGAGTGGCATTTAGTTTATTAATTTATCATTTGTACTTGATAACGATAAGAGAATACTTGTCGTAACGTCGTGCTATATGTGTATAAACCAGTGATTGTTATTTCCATATAAATTGTGTTGGTTTTTTTTCACAATTTTTATGTTTTGTTTGAAAGATGCTTAGAAATCATGAATATATAGAATTAAAAGTGTTGATGAAACTTGAAAGTATATTTCTATTTAAGAGATGATTTATTGGTGACGAACCCTACTCGTGTACAGAAAGGTATTGATCTAAAAGCGTGTAATAGTTTATTATTGAAGGTGAATCAGATTGGTACCGTTACAGAAGCTATCAAAGCGTAAGTTTTTATTAATTCTTTAATCGCACTTCGATTTCCTCCTACTGCTATAAACACCCATGCCAAAAGCGTAAGTTATTATCAATTCTTTAATCTCACTTAGATTTCCTCCCTTGGGCGGTTGGATGGCCTAATGGTTAGCATGTGCGCTCATGTATCATAAGGTCTGTCATTGAGTCAACTGGCGTGGTTTCGATTCTCCGGTTGTACGTGACAAGGAGTAGATTAAGGGTTGCCTGTCCAACTTCATGGATATTTTCCAGGTAAAGACCCCTACGCACAAGCGAGTTATTAAAATAAAATTCACATCATGTACGTGTTACTCCCGAAATGACCAAGTTTTTGATGAGTGGTTGTTAAACCCCATTTCTCTCTCGATTTCCTCCCACTGCTAAAAGATCTCTTGGCAGTTAGAATTCGATTAAGAGTAGGCAAAACTGGGCAAAATTTCCCTCATAGCACACCACCGTTCTTCATTAGCCCAGTTTAATTTCAGTACGTAGGACGTTAAACCCCATTTCATTCATTCATTAATTTCAGTCCTTAGTTTAGTTAAATCAGTCTTTTGTTATATCTGTTGGAGTTTGTTTTCATTCGATGGTGGTTGTGTTTTAATTAGACTGTCTAATTTATTGTATTGAACTAGTTTGTGTCGTGGACGTTAAACCCTACCTCTCTCACTCTCTTCAATTAGACCGTTGGTTGAGTTTTAATTAGACTGTCTGTGATTTCTTGTATTGAACTATTTTTAGGTGTAAAATGGCGCAGGCAGCAGGTTGGTCTGTGATGGTATCACATCGTAGTGGAGAAACAGAAGATTCCTTTATAGCTGATCTGGTTGTTGGTTTATGTACTGGACAGGTTAGTTGATAATATAGGGTTAGGGTTAGTTAATATCTCCCTGTATTACTCTAATTAATATATCTCCACTACAGCAGCTCTTCTTGTGGGTTTATGTAACGAACAGGTTAGTTAATATACCGGTAATAATATCTCCTTGTATAGTTAATAATAATAAAATAAAACCAAGTACGAACAACCTAAACCATTAGACAGATGTTTGAAGTCCTAAAATACGTTGTAGGCAAAATAGTGTATTCAAGCAAATAGTGTATTCAAGCAAATAGTGTATTCAAGCAAATAGTGTATTCAAGCAAATAGTGTATTCAAGCAAAATAGTGTAATTAGCAAATGGACTGCTCCTCATATTCAAAATACACAACAAAAAGTGGTAACAGGTATCCGGAAGAGTAAGCTTACCCTGCCTGGCACCACTCATCACCTTAATTAATATCATTGGCTATTTCTCATATAAATTAAATAACAAAAGAATATCATTGGCTATTCCTCATCTAAATTAAATAACAAAAGAATATCATTGGCTATTCCTCATCTAAATTAAATAACAGAGAATATCATTGGCTATTCCTCATCTTAATTAAATAACAAAAGAATATCATTGGCTATTCCTCATATAAAATAAACAAAAATTCTGTATGGAAATAAACTCCCAATCAACCTGAAAATAAACAGCACAGTCTCAGTTATAGTCTTGACAGGAAACCCTCAATACGCAATCTGCAAAATGAAAATGAAGTTTGAAATTTTGAAGACTGTGTTTGTACATTTGTCACTATGATTCAACTTCTACATGGGGGTTGGATGGCCAAATGGTAAAGCACATGCGTGTTGTACTGCTGTATCATAAATCCTGTCAATGTGTCAACTGGCGTGGTTTAGAATTCCCGGTTGTACGTGACAAGGAGAAAGGTCATCTGTCCAACCTCGTGGGTTTTCTCTCTGTCCTATGATTTCCTTCCACTGCTAAAGACCCCTACGCGCAAGCGAATTATTGAAATAAAATGAAACCCTATGTTAGTCCCGAAATGACCTAGTTTGTGTCGAGTGGACGTTAAACCCAATATCTCTCTCCATATTCATCTTCTATCAAATTGATTTTCTTTATTTTCAGATTAAAACTGGTGCTCCCTGCCGATCTGAACGATTAGCGAAATTGTTAATATTATTCGACCTCTATATAATTGATTTTCTTTATTTCAGATTAAAACTGGTGCTCCCTGCCGATCTGAACGATTAGCGAAATACAACCAGCTGTTACGTATTGAAGAAGAACTTGGAAGTGAGGCTGTATACGCTGGAGAAAAATTCCGCAATCCTCTCGCATAAATTAACATCTTTGATTGAGTATTAGCGAATATCATTGGCTGTTAATCTTCTATAGTGAATAATTTTATTACGATTTAATTTAAACTTTTCCCAGGTGTCTAGTCTACTGTGAATGAAAATTGGGTACAAGGCCCCACCCATTAATATCTTTCTGTAAATTCTATATCTTGGTATTTTTGAAATTGATTTGTTTGAATGATTTCGATTGGTTGACTCTGCGCTGTCTGCGGTTTTAGCTTCTATCATGTTGTCTTGTTTCTGTGGAAGAAACAAGGGGAAATTAATTTATAAAAATCCTGTGTTTGATCGAAGTAACGGCTAAGGGTTAGGGTTAGGGTGAAGTTAATGGTTTAAATAATCCAATGCCTGATCGAATTAACGGCTTAGCATTAAACTAGATCTTAATAATATTATTACTATTAAATATTAATGGGGAAATTATTCTGATATTATTGATGTGTTTTTAAAAACTAACATTTAACTTAACTTTGATTTCAAGGGTCATATTACCAGAAACCTCCTTCGTTAACGGCTATTTTCAAACAGTGATCTGAGGGGTTTGATGGTCAAATGTGCGTTCACTGTATCATAAAGCCTGTCATTGAGTCAACTGGTGTGTTTTCAAATTCCCGGTTGTACGTGACAAAGAGTAGGGTCGCCTGTCAAACCCCATCTCTCTCTCCATCTCAAACAGTGATCTTGTTACAGCCTTGTTTAGTTTTATATGTTATAAATAAAGTGTGCTCAAAATTTATGATATCTGAAGATCGTCTACGTGATAGCAGACAGAGACTTGGGTAGAGATGTAAATGAAAGCTTCCAAGTTTCTGATAATATGATCCTTATTTAATAAATATCTGTAAAATTATAATGTATTGAAGGTGTTTGTCCTGTTGGCTTATTAGTTGTATTATCTAGCCTGCTCCCTTGTTCTTTGCCATATTATCAAAACAATACCTGGGCCCTCTCTCCCCCCCCCCACCCCCGAGTTCACGAAGCATTCTCAGACATAAGTTCAGAATATACTCAAAATTGTTTGTCTTATTTTAACTAAAATATAGACCTTTATAAAACTTTTGTTGTTTTAATGTATCAAGTACACTAAAGTGATTGACAGTTGAGTAAATTCTTAACTTAAGTCTGAGAATGCTTTGTGAACTTGGGGCCAGGTCCATTTGGGCTTCTGATCCTCGTATTATGTAGCCTGAGGCCTGCTGTTATTTATCCATACTGTATATTCCCAGTTCTCTAGATTAAACATTTATAGTCCTCATACAAGATCTGCTTTGGACAAATTCGTCAAAATTATTCTACCGAGAATATACAGTGCAAAAAATTCCACTTGATTCACACTTTTAGAAGTTTGGTCATGATTGAATCAAGAATTACATGGATAAAAGATGTTTTTATATTTGAACAACTTACCCAAAGATCTTTTGTAAATAAATTAAGGATATATTTTATTTGTGCCATAAGTTAAACTTATTGTTGTTAGAATTTATTGTTTGCTCGCTTTGCCATGTTTGTTTACAAGTTGTGTTTTGTTTATATTTTTCCTTGTTGAGGTAACTGAAGTGTGCTAGCCCTTATTCCATTTCTCAGTTCTACACTCCGTCAATTTCTGTTCTGGTTCTTCTCCCATCCGTTCTACACTCCATCACTTCCTGTTCCGGTTTCTCTCCAATCCGTTCTACACGACATTAATTCCTGTTCGGGTTCCTAGAAAGGAACAGAAAGAAAAGAATCGAGTTACGGGACGAGACTTCTTAAGTTAATAAATGGAACAGGCTTATTTTAGATTCAACCAGATCATCTATAGTTACTAATGGTTACCAATCTCGATCTAGTTATAATTTTAGATATCTGAGAAATAGGATGAGTGCTAGAGCTCATTCAGTTATCCATTCCCCGGCATCATCCTAGTGCTATATAATGATGTAACAACCCATTTCATTGGTTCAAATATACTGTATTGTATAAGGACTGGTGTGATTGGTTAGTTTAGTATGATTTGTTGAAATATAGATTATTTTGACCAAATTAGCGAAAGCCAGTGAAGAAAATTGTGTATTTATTTCAATTTTACAATTTCTATCACTTATGTCATGACCCCGATTCCTTGTACCTAGCTATTAAAATGATAAAACAAAATGGAGAATTTGTTATGTGTATATTCATTCATCCCAGAGATAGTATGGGATGTTAATCTGATGCATAATGCACCAGTGTAATAGTTATAAAGAGTAGGGATACTAATCCATGTGCATATTCCTGAAGCCATGGGCCGAGAATTCGAAGTCCCTCTCTAACAATAACATGATTAGGTGATCTCTGTGAAAATCGTTTCGAAGGAGTAGCGTCGCCTGTCCAACCTCTCGGGTTTTCTCCGGGTCCTCCGGTTTCCCCCCACTGCTAAAGACCCCTAAGCACAAGCGAATTATTGAAATAAAATTAAACTGTATGTCCGTCCCGAAATTACCTAGTTTGTGTCGAGAGTGGAGGTTAAACCCCATTTATCTCTCTCTCTCTCTCTCTATAGGCGTACAGGCTCGATGATAATTGGTGGGGCGGGCAAAAATTTCGGGTTATAGACGGCGGCGCCGGTCTTCTGCGAAGGAGGAGGTACGGAGCGCTTACCGTGTAGGGGACCCTACCCCAAACCCTTCCACGACAATTTTGGAAAATTTGACGGTTGCAAACGCATTTTCCCGCTATTCTCTCCTGAATACAGCGACTTCAAAGTTGTCTAATATAGCCTGTTTTTAAGATAGCTGATTTGAATTCCATGGAGACGGGACCGTCGAGAGAGAAATTTGAAAATTTAACTGCAACAAACGCGCTTTCCTGCTTTTTCAGCACTTGAATACAGCAACCTCGATGTGGTCCAAATTAGCCTACCTTTGCTGACTGACCTGAATCCCATACAATCAATGGTCTCGGAGAAAAGTTTTGAAAATTCAGCTATCGTAAATGCGTTTTTCTGCTTCTCTAGCCCCTGAGTTAAGCAACACCAAAGTCGGACCAAAGTTGTCCAATGGTTTCGTAACCGAACCCCACGTTACGCGACGTCAACTCCGACCGTTCAATAAGACTGTTGCACAGAGGCGGACCTAGGATCTAATGGACCCTAGGAAGCCCCAAATCAACTGGGCCCTTTGCAAAACTGGCTTTAGAAATCACTCCCTGAAGGTCGGTAGGCGATTTATTATTCTCGATGATAGGCATGCCATTCGTGTTTTCATCGACTGAGCAGTGATCTTGTCCCTGGTCACCGAAAAACATCGCGATTTTGGGCGTAGTTCTACCCGCTTTTTTCAGCACTTCAGTTTCATGTGTTTTCTGTTCTCTCTACTTCCATCCACACATTTGCCTTTGGGTCATATCAACGGCAGACTGGCCTAGGTTGAAATGACGCGGCCTTCGCGTAATGAAAGAAAGACAAATTTCAAGAGAATATTGCGAAAACTTTTTTTTAAAATGAAAGCGAACACGGATACCCGACTAATGCAAGGCGAGCGAGTGACCAGTCTCCGAGTGGCCGATCACACTAAAGCTCATCTCGAACGCTATAGTGCCACTGACCACTGACACTGGTCCCAAGCAAAATGTTTTAATATTTAATATTCGGCCACTTTATTTTGCCAACTATTCAATTAAAAGAAACGTAAAATTAGTTTTTTGTATTAGATTTCGGCCATTTTATCTTGCCAACAAGATCATATAATAGTTTTTTTTTTCACTTTACCCGTCTGCCTGAAAAGTCAGATTGCTCGAAATTTGCCCCCACCCCACACCTACTTTGAGAAATGAAATATTGTGTCAATATTATTGATGACGCCCACACACGGTCAATTGTTGCAAAAAAATTGACGGTTCGTCAATAAAATATCTACGGACTTTTGATTTCTTCAATCATATTGACATCAATTATATCGAGCTTTAATATCGCATACACACGCTCAATATAATTGTCAATATCAAGTATTGACAATATTATTGACAATTATATTGAGCGTGTGTTGGCCGCTTAATATGATCAGATGCTCTTTCTGACCATCATTTGGGGGGGGGGGGGATCCATGAAAAGATGGGTTTCTGATATCCAATCAATATTTAAGACAAAATAAACAGTTTACCAGGTATCTCATCAGCTATATTTTCGCCTTTTTATCCACGTCCATGGGAAACACATACATTCCCACATATAGCACAATGCTAGGAAGTTCAAACCAGTTTCAATTGATTCTCAAATTTCAAAACAAAAAATACCAGTAGGGCTTGGCTCATATCGTTTATATATTTACAAATTATTTTGGACGGACAACGAGCGCAGGCGATGGCAATCTCCATCCTGAACTGTCGGCGTTTTAAATAGGTTAAGCTGTATGGCGGGATATCGGGTTCAAAATGCGATCTAAAGTAAAAAGTAGAAAATCAAAAGTCAAATGAGAAAATTCTTATCCGAAATGGACATTTTCGTGTGGGAAACATATACCGCTCGTGATTTTCAACCTAATACGTCCACCTTTTCAACCCAATACCCCGCCATAAAGCTGCGTTCCATATTCTATGGCACCCTGGAATACGATCTATATGATGACACTTATCCAATCTATAGCTAGTTCATGCTACATTATAGAGTGAGTCTATTTATAAAGGGGTGCGTGATTTGTCAATTGGGCAGCCTTTGTTGAGAATTGATTTGATAATATAATGGGATGTTCTGACCTTGAAACGCCCACATGCGTGACGTATGTAAGTAGCTTGTATATTACCGTATTATCCATATAAAATTATTTGTGATAACGCTTTAACCTCGTGGGTTTTCTCTTGGTCCTCCGGTTTCCTACCACTGCTAAAGACCTCTACGCGCAAGCGAATTATTGAAATAAAATTAAACCGTGTGTTAGTCCCGAAATGACCTAGTTTGTGTCGAGTGAACGTTAAACCCCATTTCTCTCTCTCATTATCCGTAGGCCTATTCCGAGTAAGCTCGCGCCCACTGAATGTGTATTAAAACATAGATAATAGAACTTGTAGCCTGGAATTAAACATATATTATACAAGAGCTAAATCTGTCGATTTCAAGACTTTCTTTAGGCCTGAAATGTTATCTAAATTATTAATTAGACATTGATTAACTTATCCTGACCATAATCAACTCTCGATGTCATTGCAAGCGTGTGATATTTACTGGATTAGGATCCGATTTGCTGCTCAACTTTCATTTATGAGTTAATCATGAATTAGATAATCGAGACTATGTTTTTCTTGTACCAACTTTAGTACTGATGATGGAGGTTAGACCGAAAATTCAATCACTAAATTCTCGGTTCAGAGTGGACCAATTTTAAATTTTCAGCAAATTCCCTTAACGTTATCTAGTTTTTATACGCCCACATTTTCATGTGGACATATTATATTGTCGGCGCCCCTGATCGTCCGTCCACAATTTGTTTGTGGACACATTATATCGAGGGCTGAAAGCCAGGAGTGTCTATCTCCAAAATTGCCAAAAATGAGTTAAAAACACCAAACAGTTCGAAATTTCGTGAAGTTTCTCAGCAAAAATTATCTAAGTCCTATCTTTATAAATAATGACGCAACAAAGAAGTCATATATTCTTAAGTACAGAACCACTTATTTTTTTTCATAGCAAAAAACCGTATCTCCAGATAGACAGTTCTTGCTGACATTTTTTTTTGCTAAATGGTATGTATTTACATATGGAACTTAATGCAAGATATGTACTGTCTTGTCAATGTTCCAGAACAGGATATCTCCAATGTTTACTTCCCATATTGGGTGAATTTATATCGACCAGAAGTGTCTATAATCCATTATTATGAAATAAATTGAAAACTACTGCAATAAACCTATTGATCATTCAGCATTTGTTTTCAGCTAATTAATACACACGTAATTACCAAAAATCATCTAAATTCAACAATTACCTGATTTTTAAAATTCAGTCAAACTTTAAATCTTCATTTTTCTCAAAACGTCAATTTTTGGCTTTCAGCCCTCGATATACAGGTCACAATCTGTATTCGATTTTGACGAAACTTAAAATATAGGTCTATCTCCCAAAGATCCCGGTCCCTGTCGATGTTGGCATAAATCGGACTGTAACTTCATGAATTATGGCCCCTGATTGTACGAAAAATCATTTTTGAGTCTGTGTACAGGTTGATAACAAACCTCGTCTCTCAAACCTCCGTGTTTCGAGATAAGGAATGGTCCTTCGATTCTATACAACCATGCAATGAATAGTCTACGCACTCTTCGAACGGTGCCATTTTGAGAATCTCTTTCTAAAAGCGGAAAGGTTTTAATAATAAGTAAACCGGTAGCCGCAGAACAATAGCAGGGGTGTAGGTAGCTACATATTATCATTGACCGTATTTACGGCCCATGATCTTACTTACCGTCGCACAGTTTATGATAGGTGAAGGGTACCAGATGTGGTCCTGTTGTCGAGGTTTTCCGAATGAAAAGAAGCTTGCAGGATGACGTTTCCAAATCCGATACAAACAACGCTTCATTATTTAAACGCGAATATTTGAAACAAGGCGATAGTTATGTCACTACATTGGTCCCTGTAAGTTTAACAGGTCATAATAGTACAAAATTATTTTATTTTTAAAATGTAACAGGCTCCCAATCGTAGCTAAAATAAAAAAATTGTATCTTGTGAATACTCTGCAGTTCACAATTTCGATCTGATTTTGGTGAAACTTGAAATGCTTTTTTATAACCAAAAGATCTTGGTTCCTGTCGATATTAGCGCATATCGGATCGTAACTTCCTAAATAATGGCCCCGGATTGCATGCACTAAAAATCACGGTTGTAGCTTGTGGTCCCTCGAGAGGTCACAATTATTATCGGATTTCAAAAACCGTTCGAATTTAATATTTACAATGCAATGACGCTTACGTTTGAATTTCGTGAACATCGGAACAAAACTGCCGGACTAAATAGCCGCCCCGTGTATGCGAAAAGTGTAAAAATGTGGTATAACACGGTTGTGGACCCTCTAGATGTCACAATTTTGATCCGAATTTGATGAAAGTTGATATATATATATATCTTTATAACCCTAAGATCTTGGTTCCTGTCGATATAGATATGGATGTCATTCGTGAAATACATGTACCCGTCGTCAGGTGAGGACGCTCAACTGTCGCTAGACGGTGCCTTATTAGATTATAGGCTATAGAAGGTGCCTAATTATTGGACTCTCGGTGTGGAACGAAAAGATTCGGGATTTATCAAGCCCTGCTTTCTTGGAAGAGTGGGGGTGGGTGGCTGAATGGTTAGCACGTGTGCGCTGTATCATAAATCCTGTCATTGAGTCAACTGGGGTGGTTTCGAATCCCCGGTTGTACGTGACTAGGAGTAGGGTCGCCTGTTCAACCTCGTGTGTTTTCTCCGGTTTCCTCCTATTGTTAAAGGCCCCTACGCGCAAGCGAAGTATTGAAATTAAAATTAAACCATATGTTACTCCCGAAATGACCAGTTTGTGGCGAGTGGACGTTAGACCACATTTCTCTCTCTTGGAAAAGTGGCGTACACGTAAGATCAGTTAAACATCACTGTACGGACACACGCACGCGTAACAATAAAATTACAAATTACCAAATGAAGGAAAGATTGTTTTGACGAAGCAGCTGTAGTGGCTCAGTGAGTAAGACGTTGACTCGTTTATCTGGGTGTCCTGCATTCGATCCCTGCGTTAGATGTGAAACGTCATTGGATTTTTTAGGTGTGGTTCCTCCTTGTCAGTGGTGCCGGACAGAGTGCCTGGCAGGGAACGACGTATAGTCGTTCGGGCCGGTCAAAAAACCTAGGTCCATTGTACACATTAGCGTACACGTTAAACATACCTTGGCAGTTGGAATTCAATATAAGAGTAGGCCCTGGCGCCACTTTCTGGCGTGCGCTCGAGGGGGGTCTGGGTGATTTCTCCCCCCAGAAAATTTTGAAAAATCGACAGCCGCAAACCCATTTTCCAAGCACCTCAGGCCAGAGCAGCGGATGGAGATATATGGTGACCTGCGAGCACTTTAATCACACATCGTCGAATACGAATAGAGACATCAAATTTGTCATAGTCAAGAATTCACAGAATTTGTCATATTCAACAGTACATATAGTGAAATCGAAACGCGGAATTTTTTTTTATTTTTTCACAAAATATTCCAGTTTTTGGCCATTTATCAGGTTTTAATGACTTATCAAGAGCTGGGAGTGACTGAAGAAAGATTGTCGGTTTATAATGCTGTCACCAACTTGAGGTTAAACTCATGAATTTATGCATAATTTCACCAGGTGGTAGAATTTGTTTCTTCCAACGAAATCTATCTTTCTGCTTTTTTTTCCTTTCCTTTCCCTGTTTCCTCTCCTCTCCTCTTTTACTACCTTTTCTTTTTCTTTTTTTTACTTTTTTCTTTTTTTTCTTTGAGGCTTAGGCCCATATTTTTTTTCGGCTTAGGCCAATGGCAAGTGGGCCCAGTCCGGCACTGCGTGGGGTTCCTCCAGATTCGCCAGTTCCCTCCCACGCTAAAGACCCCTACGTTCAAGTGAAGTAATGGAATATAATTAAACCAGAGTAAGAGTTATTTTTACTCTGTGATCAAATATAAGTCGTGAAATGACCTAGATTGTGTCGAGAGGACGTTAAACCCCATCTCCTCTCTCTCTCTCTCTCTCTCTCTCTCTCTCTGAAATACAACCCATTGTGATGTTTACAAGGTGAAGCACGGTAAAAGTCGGATCAAATTTCAACATCTTAATAAAAAAGAGATTTATATTCCTGTAGACTAGATCAAAAGTTGACGATTGTCACCAATAATACATATTCATTCATGCGATGGTTTCGATTATCCAGAACTATTTACATTGTATTTAAATAAAAGATTGTATTAGATTGAATCTTAGATAAATAGTCATTTTAAAACAAGTCATTTCACGCTAAATTTTAACGTTGATATAAAAAAGAAAAGGTCAATGTGCAATCAATTATGGGTTGTTTTTTTTTACATTTTAAAGGATTACTCGGTGAACTTTGATTTTATCACTCAGGAATTTGTCGTTTTATTTCATATTTTAAAATATTGTTTTATTTTGTTAGGGAGAGAGAGGGAGAAATGGGGTTTAACGTCCACTCGACACGAACTATGTCATTTTGGGACTAACATGGTTTAATTTTATTTCAATAATTCGCTTGCACGAGGGGTTTTCAGCAGAAGGAAGGAACCGGAGGACCCGGAGAAAACCCACGAGGTTGGACAGGCGACCCTACTCCTTGTCACGTACAACCGGGGATTTGAAACCACGCCAGTTGATGACAGGCTTCGTGGTACAGCGCGCGCACACTAACTTTTAAGGATAGAGACGTAATTTCTGGGAATCAACTTTCCAAAAATTTATATATTTGACATTTCCAACACTTTGTGAAAAATTAATCTTTTTCGATTTCTCAGAAGAGGGCGCGGGAACGGCGCTAGGGTCAAAAGTACAAAATATCGGGGGATGGGATTTCTACCCGGCCACTAGAATTTTTTTAAATTTGTCAATTCTGAGAAAGCTGTTCAGAACGCCTCTAGCGTTCCAAATTCCAACACAAAACCCATTAAAATACATGGTAATGAAAGAGCCAAAAGCCCGTTTAACCACTTCTAGACATCTGGCCAAGGCATGCACTGATAGCTGATAATGAGAGTGCGAGAGCCGGTTCGCGATCGACCAGGGAGAAATTACATATCTATCATTTAAAAATGAATAGACTTGTAAAAAGGTTGAAAACTTTCATCACTAGGGCATGGGTATACATGTAGGCCTATACCCCAGAAAAGGACAGGGTAGCCTACCATTTGTATACCCTGGTACCCTGCCGGCGCCCCTGTACACAATACATAATGATACAGTAAATATTTCTTTGATCACACAGGGAACATGAAAGGGGCCGGGGTTGGGGGAGACATTCTAGACCCTCGATCGGATGGTTTTTCTTGGACCAAATCGCGGATCGAATCTAAAAATAAGTAAAAAAAGCTACAAAGAAATGAGACTAGCTTGATTCACCTATTCTGCACGTGGCCCCAAGTTCATAAAGCATTCTCAGACTTAAGTTGAGAATTTACTCAACTGTCAATCACTGTTTATGAGAAATATATTTGATCCAGAAACACAAAACTTTGTGCAAAATTTCTTATTGGTGTAATTGATGCATTAAAACAACAAAAGTTTTACAGAAGAATATATTTTAGTTAAAATAAGGCGACCTTTATTGAGTAAATTATTAACTTAAGTCTTAGAATGCTTTGTGAACTCGGGGTCTAAACAGATAGAGCATTCTTCTCGGGGTTAGACCATTAATTTTGTTTTCCGTGTGTGCGATAATAAATTTCTTTTTTTCTAATATTTACTTTTTAGATTAATAGTTCAAAGTTGTTACTTTTTCAATCAGAGCATTCTTCACCCAAACCAAACAGCGATTGTCTAAAAGTGTCCATGAGCCATAATATAAACAATTCTATTAAAAATGAAAGTACGCGAAAGAGAGACAGGGAGAGAAAAAAAAAATGCGGTCATGTAAACATTTATTTTCGAATCAGATTATTATCGCTCTTTCTCCAAGAAGTCCAAAAAGTGGTAATGAAATATTTCCCGCACTCTAGGTCAAAGGTTAATTCGGCTGCTAGGTAACGCTGCTGGGGGTAATGAAGCTATTCTGACGTTTTACTTTTATTGATCCTCTCAAGTAAAGTAGTTCAGTGAAATAATCTGATTTGTTTGTGGTATTTGAGAAATCTCTTTCCTTTATATCAAATCTGTTGGATATATATTGTTATCTAAAGCTGGTGAAGCAAGAATCCGTGAGAAAATCAGTACAACATTTTTGGTGACCGCGGATGAATTTATGTCGTCATCGGTAAACAAATGTAGTGCGAGTACCTGTAAAAATGGCGGAGCTGGAAAGTAGCCTGACGGCAATGGACTGGCTTCATCGCCTCCGTGTTGGTGGGGCGATTACCGGTGGACATTTAGGAGTTGGGGACAATATCAGTAAAACTGCCGGTGGGCAGTTAGCGATGCGAAAGGGGCCGAACTCCCCACTGGACACAAATGCCATGTACGAAAATGGACTCAGTCCTGGCCATCCGAACACTCAAAAAGACGGTAAACCTCCGTACAGTTACGCTAATCTCATTACGTTTGCGATAAACAGTACGGGAAAAAAGAAAATGACACTCAGTGAAATTTATCAGTGGATTTGTGAGAATTTTCCGTATTACAAGGAAGCTGGAAATGGTTGGAAGGTGAGTTCAACTATTAATTAGGTCAACAATCGAGTTATTCCAGCCTTCTGCAGTGCATGTCTTGTCAGCAGACAGTACCATCGAAGTGTGACGGAGCTACGACCCTTCGTCGATAAAACTGATTGACCCATATAAATAGATCGCTTTACGTAATTAATTATGATAATTAGATTAGTGATTAAATTGATAAACACCAATTTAATTATCTCAATAGATTATGCACGTAATCACTTGTGGTTCTGATCGATTAGGATTACCCTTGAATTGAAGTGATGTGATTACCTTGGAACTTAGGTTTTTTAGAACTAGGTCAAGTGTCTTGACAGATTCAGGCACGACACAGAAATAGGCAGATACAAAGTTTTGGTTTGGATAAATGGAATCAGTATTTGTTAAAATTAGTACAATATATGATGTGATATAAAATGTCAGTTCTGAGTTTTGTATAAATAAATTAACTATTACAAAATGTGTTGTAAAATTGCGCCATACCCATAGACATATAAATAGGCCTACTTACTAAATGAGAATATAGCAATGTCAGCAATATGAATATCTTTTTTTATTTGCATATTACGTCTATTAAGAACAGTATACGAAAAATACAAATACATCAACATACATGCATTCAAAAAATATATTTGACATGGAATACTATATGCCTAATATGGGGATAACGTGATATAAATAATGAGATATTCCTTAAATACACATTACACAAGAGCTAAATCTACATGTATAAGTAAAAGTTTAAAGTATTTATTAATATTAATTTTTTACCTTGATTTGCTTAGTATAAAGTGCGTATCCGTCTACAATTATAGTTAGGGGGGGTGGTGGGATGGCCTAGTTGTCTAGAGTGCCCCGCTTCAACCTCTAGCTGGCCAGTCACCTCTGGCTTGCGACTGTGGTTTCGAGCCCTGGTGTGAGCGTATGTGGCATGGAGATAGGGGCGCCTTCTGAACCCAATGGGTTTCCTCCGGTTTCCTCCCACAGGAAAGACCTCTGCTCGTGCGCTTTGATAATAAAAATGAAAAATAAGACTTGTCTGCGATATCACCTTCGGTGGAACAAGTATAGTTTGAGGTCTACAGATGACACCATTTTCTCTTCGGTGGAACAAGTATAGTTTGAGGTCTACAGTTGTACAGATGACACCATTTTCTCTGTTAAATCACGGTCGGTTTACATGGGTGTTATTGCCTATGGTTGAATGAAAGAATGAAATGGAGCAAAGGTTAAGATACACAGGCTATAATATGATTGATTATTTTATGCTCGATTGTCATCAGTATGCAAAGAAATTAGAATGGCAGATTCATGTACATGTACCAAGAATGGCAGATTCATGTACATGTACCAAGAATGGCCGTTGAATACATGTTATTATGCCCGATAAGTAAGATTGCCCGAAAGTAATAGCCCCCCCCCCCCCCCCCCCGGCCATACTCCTATGAAGTGACATCTCCAACAGTTTATAAAGAAATAATCTTTTTAGATTTCCCTCACGAGACAGACAGCATTGAAGGCACAATCAACAGTAAATATTCCTTTGGTCATACAGGGAACATGAAAGGGCCCAGGGGGGCAGACATATTTATAGGCCTTATTTCAAACTAGTTTTCCTTGGACCAAATCGAGGCCAAAAATAAGTGAAAAAGCTAAAATATGAGACGCTTGATTCACCTTTACTGCACCTTGTAACTATAAAAATACAAATTACCAAATAATGATGGACGACGGAGCCGCAGTGGCTCAGTATGTAAGATGTTGGCTCATTAACCTGGGGGTCCCGTGTGCGTTGACCAAAAAACTACGTCAGTGGTGCAGGAATGAGGGCCTGGCAAGGAGCAACGTATAGTTGTTCTGACGAGACGAAAAATCGAGGTCAAGTTTACACATGTACATGTATTTTGCAGCATTTGTTTTTTCTTTTCCAGAATTCAATCCGTCATAATTTATCATTAAATAAATGTTTTCTCAAAGTTCCCCGATCTAAAGATGACCCAGGAAAGGTAAGTAAATATATTTTATGTACGGTATACCGGTAATACAGTACCAATGTGAGTGAAATATGTACAGATCTATCTTTTGTTTTTGGATTTCAACCAGTTAGCATGTGCACACATATCATTAAGCCTGTCATTGAATCAAACTGGCGTCGTTTCGAATCCTGACTGTACATAGCAAGGAGTAGGGTCGCCTGTCCGATCTCTTGTGTTTCCTCCGGTATCCTCCCACTGCTAAAGACCCCTACGCGCAAGCGAATTATTGAAATAAAATTAAAGCATATGTAAGTCCTGAAATGACCTAGAGTTTGTGTCGAGTGGATGTTAAACCCCATTTGTCTCTCCCTCTCTCTCTCTGTCTTTTGTTTCGATGACGGACAACAATATACAAACCCCTTTCAATGTGGGTGTATAAAAATCAGCAATTGCTTGTGGACCCTGGGGGGGGGGGGATGGGAAATGGGTGGAGGTGGGGTTTGGGTTGGATGGCCCGTGCTGTATCATTTAAGCCTGTCACTGAGTCAACTGGCATGGTTTCGAATCACTGGTTGTATGTAGCAAGGAGTAGGGTCGCCTTTACAACCTCGTGGGTTTTCTCCAGGTCATCCGGTTTTCTCCCATTGCCAAAGACCCCTACGCAAAAGAATTATTGAAATAAAATTAAACCATATGTTAGTCCCGAAATGACCTAGTTTGTGTCGAGTAATGTTAAACCCCATTTCTCTCTCTCTCTCTCTTTTCATAGAACACTTGGGGGGTTTCTCTCTCTCTCTCTCAATCACCAGATATCGTAAACTTGTACCTGAAAGAGCCTGGGTTTGTTCTTGTATGTTGTCAGTTACAAGTGTGTTATTTACATTGATGGTAATTTTATTTCTTTGTTTATTTCAGGGATCATATTGGGCAATAGACAGTAATCCTCCCGACGATCCACTTCCAGCCAGACATAAAAAACGACGACCGGGTGATCGTGTAAGTTTTATTTAATATTTAATTACATCAGATAGCCTATAGAATCTAAGTCATACTTTATTAAAACTCTTCTGTGATAATTTAAATTCTAATTCTTTAGGGGGGGGGGGTGGCCTAGTGGTCTAGAGTGCTGCGCTTCCACTTCTACGTGGCCTGTCACCTCTGGTTTGCGGCTGTGGTTCGAGCCCTGGTGTGAGCGTATGTTGCAGTGAGATAGGGGCGCCTTCTCAACCTCGTGGGTTTCCTCTAGGCACTCCGGTTTCCTCCCACTGCTAAAGACCCATACCCGCAAGCAAATTATTGAAATAAAATTAAACCATATGTTAGTCCCGAAATGACCTAGTTTGTGTTGAGTGGACGTTAAACCCAATATTTCTCTCTCTCTCTAATTCTTTAGGATCTGTCCTGTGAAAGATACTAGACTGCAGATATTAAAGTTCAGACATTCAAAAAAACAAATTCTGACCAGTTAAGCCCAACACTGATTGACTGGTGTCAAATAAAACAAATGTTTTACACCTCAAAGTGGAGATGATGTGTGACCTGCTCCCACAAAACCAGGCAATTAGTCATTTTTATAAAAACAAAGCTGGCAGCATATTTGAATAATCCACAGGCTAAGCTTTCCAAAAAATACAATTCTTTCGAGATTTTTCGTATCACAGAAACAAGAAGGCATATAGTTTGTGCTTCTGCGCCTGTAGTACAAAATGAATTTGTGCGACAAGCGCCTGGTTTCGTGGGAGCGGGTCACATATTGGCTAAAATGATTGAATCTGTTTCCAGCACATACATTTATCATATTAACAGTAAATATTTTCATTGGAAAATATCTTGGATTAAAACCGGAGAGGAGGTGGTGTAGATTTGATTTGCTGTGTATATTTACCGGAATAAGTTCATCTTCAATTTCTTAACTGCATGTATAGATCAGTAGATGTAAAAAGTGTTATAACAGAAACAGGTTCTAAAGGTTTAATTTTATTTAACAGTTGAAATAAGTTTTATAACAGAAACAGGTTCTAAAGGTTTAATTTTATTTAACAGGATTCTCCATACAGTCCTGATCATGGAGGTTCATGTACACCGATATCTAATCCGACCTTGACCTCTATTAATCTACAAGTTACAACTGCTCCCGCTTCTCATCAGGTAAGAACATCTATTTATAGAATCTATTAATAGAATCTTTCACTCATCAGGTAAGAACATCTAACACGGACAGGAGATCTTCCTTTGTTCTTTTCGGGGGGTTGGGGTGGTCTAGAGTGCCGCACTTTGACCTCTAGCTGGTCGGTCACCTCTGGCTTTTGCGGCTGTGGTTTCGAGCCGTAGTGTAGATAGATGTGCCTTCTCAACCTCGTGGGTTTCCTTCGGGCACTCCGGTTTCTCCCACTGCTAAAGACCCCTACGCGCAAGCCGTGCTATAAATATAACTCATACAATCTTTGATAGAATATTTGACTGAAACATAAATCTCTTGTATTCGTCAATAAATATCTGACAAGTTGTCTCACTGAAACAAAAACCACTTCTATTCCTGGGGGGTTGGATGGCCGAATGGTTAACACTCACAAGCCTGTCATTGAGTCAACTGGTGTTGTTTCGAATCCCTGGTCCTGGTTGTATGTGACAAGGAGTAGGGTCGCCTGTTCAACCTCATGGGTTTTCTCCGGGTCCTCCAGTTTCCTCCCACTGCTAAAGACCCCTACGCACAAGCAAATTATTGAAATATAATTAAACCATATGTTAATCCTGAAATGACCCTAATTTGTGCCGAGTGGATGTTTAACCCCATTTCTCTCTCTCTCTCTCTCTGTTCATAGAACACTGGGTTAGGGTTAGGGTTGATGGTTAGCATGTGGGTACTGTATCATAAATAAGTGATGGATTGAGTGGAGGTTAAACCTCATTTCTCTCTCTATCTCTCTCTCACTCTCTCCCTCTCTCTCTCTCCCTGTCTCTCTCTCTCCCCCTGTAGATGTAATGATCAGGCATTCTAGTGTTAATTTGTGTGTTTTATTTGGTTATAGATGTAAATATAGAATTTATTGTAGAATACAGAGACTATGTAAAGCTCTATATAAATCAATATATTTTAATATTTAGTATTAATATGGTTGGAATGTAGACTAGATCAATATGTCACCATGACAATACTCTTATGTCATCAGTTGAATAACAGGTCATCATATGTTTCAATGGGTATGGTGAAGGAGGAGGGTGGTGCCGGTTGGACGGGGTGGGGTGGGGTGAAGATTAGTATTAACAGGTCATCATTTGTTTCATTGGGCTAGTTGAAGGGGGATGGCGGTCGGGTGGGGGGGGTGTGTGAAGATTAGTATACACAGAATAACAGGTCAGCATTTGTTTCATTGGGCTTGTTGGAGGAGTAAGGTGGTCGGGTAGGTGGAGTAAAGATGGTGGTTTATTTATTGTATTGGAGGAGGCAGTTCTGTTGGGTGGGGTAGAGAGAGATGCTGGTTTATTTATCATATTACTATATTCAGCTCATGAGACTTAAACAGGATCCCAATATAACCCAAATACTACAAAATGAAGCCTTGTTATTATTTAAAACAAAGATAATTTATCAATTTCTTCGATATCAATGAGTTAATTCACAGAATTTTTTAAAAAATGTATGAGACGTCTATTTATAGTATCACCGATAAATGGAAAAGCAAAACATTAGATGAATAATTTGGGAAGGTTCTTAGGCAAGAAATTTATCGTTGTAAGTGAGAGGGATATTCGGTCTCCCGTCCGATCAGGCAGGTTTCCCCCGAGTTCTTTGGTTTCTTCCTGCAGTAATGATCGAAATCATTCGCACGATCTGTGCCAAGGGCCAAATTAGAAAAAGGCCTCGGGCCTATTTTGCTACCCTTGTAAAATGATGAGATTATTATTATTCCTTCATCTGTCACCATGGGTGTTATTATGTTAGAAAATGTCAGCCTACAATCCGACCCAAAATCCCGGGCACATTAGTGAAGCATTTTCATGGCATCTCGTCATATTAATTGTGTTTTTATCTTGGTAAATCTGGGGGAGGTTGGCATGGCCTAGTGATCTAGAGTGCCGAGCTTCGACCTCTAGCTGGCCGGTCACCTCTGGCTTGTGGCTGTGGTTTCGGGCCCTGGTGTGAGCATTGTGACATGGAGATAGGGGCCTCATGCAAATTACCCAGTTGGAGCAGAACAGAAGGACGTTAAATTTAATTTCCTATACACAGCTGTAGATATTTTTGACTATGATGGCCAGGCTGTTATAGAGAGAGAGAGAGACAGACAGACTGTAAGGCAAGCTGAAGCTCATTGATTAATTTAACCTGAACTCGATGAGCAGGTATTCAATCAATGAATTGATTAAAGATGTTGAATTCTTGACATACCTGGAGTTCTATTGACGTTAGTATCAGTACAAATAGACAATAAATCAATACAGGTCACTGGATAGATCATAGCTATTTCCTACTATAGACTTGTATATCTAGTTCTATTGACAGTTGTATCAGTACAAGTAGACAATATAAATCAATACAGGTCACTGGATAGATCATAGCTATTTCCTACTATAGACTTGTATATCCAGTTCTATTGACAGTTGTATCAGTACAAGTAGACAATAAATAGCAATAAATCAATACAGGTCACTGGATAGATCATAGCTATTTCCTACTATAGACTTGTATATCCAGTGATAAGCCAATCACCTCTATAAAGTACATGTAATTGATGTCATCTTGTCAATTAAAAAAGCACTTGATGGATCTAAGCTATAGACTAGAATGTCATGTCATTTATTGATTAAGGGAAGATGTCTATGGGAATCAATTCATTGTATTTATTGTGAAGATTTCTGATATAAAATGAAATGAATGTTATTATGACTGATTATTGAAAAATTACACAGAAAATAAAAAAAATTAAAGGAGGATTCCTGAAATAGATGAAAATCAAACTCCATGAAGTACAATAAAATAAAACCAAGTACGAACAATCCAAACCATAAGACAATTCGAAAACCTAAAAAAAGTTATAGACAAAATAGTGTACCGGGTAATCAGCAAATGGACTGCTGCTCATGTTACAAAATCCATAAAAAAGAATAAAATAATCAAGTGTCCACATATAAAGTAGAAATTCACACCTGTAAATATCTCATTTCTCTCATTTAATATTATGGGGGGGGGGGATTACATGTATGGCCGAATGATTAACATGTGCATGCCCTATTATACAGTCCGTCATTGAATCAACTTGCATGGTTTTGAATCCCTGGTTGTACATGACAAGGAGCAGGGTCGTCTGTCCAACCTCGTGGGTTTTCTCTGGGTCCTACGGTTACTTCGCACAAGCGAATTATTGAAATAAAATTAAAACCACGTGTTAGTCCCGAAATTACCTAGTTTGTGTCAAGTGGACAAAAAAAACCATTTCTCTCTCTCTCCCAATTTCGTTTGGTTTTTATAGTTCAAAATTTTGTTGTTACTACACTAGGATCTGGGAGAGTTGTTATTTAACCTGTGTTCCCATTAATGTAAGGGATTAGCCAATGAAACGGTCTGTTACGGCAAGTTCTTGGCGTGTGTTGTATGGAACTGTGGGTAACCGTCTAGAAACATGAAAAGCTGCTTGTATGATCTCTGACGCAAACACTTGTTACAACTGGTCAGTTCTTCATAGAGGCCATCGAAAGTATAAATTTTGATCAGATTGTATTTTCACTCTACCTTTACTTTGTATCTTTTTCCCTTGAGTCAACTGGCGTGGTTTCGAATCCGTGGTTGTACGTTTGTATCTTATTTCACTTGTGGTGCTGGATGGAGGTCCTGGAAGCCCTGGCAAATGTCTAGTCATTCAGATGGTAGTGAAAACCATGTTCCCATACATGTACTGGTACATTAGACTTGCCCATAAAGAACTTCAAACTGCGCGCCACGAAGCGATCCATCTAGTCTACGTCAGATTAAGATCACTGCTCTAGTTGTCTGTCCTCCATTTAAAACTCTCACCTGATCATTTGGAGGGGGTGGGGATTCATCGACTTGACTTACTGCATTGTGTACACAACAGGGTAAAAATAAGATGATCGAGCACATGTTTTTTACATGTATGTACATGTAAACACACGTCATTGGCATAAAGTCATCTTCTGCCACTCCAGTAAAAGTGATATAAAACATGTCACTGTGACCCAGGTATCATTTAATCTTGTGTATCTAGCACTAATTTCTTTCACATTTGTAAATTATACACCCATTATCAAAATTGAATGGTCAGTTTTAACTGGAAAGAAGTACAAATTAAACGATTTATGGTGATTTTAAACAGTTTTTATGTATTTTTAAACAAAGATTGGATATTAATCATTTGTGAAAGAAATTAGTGCCAAATACACAAGATTAAATGATACCTGTGCTTCGGTGTGTGCTAGTACGTGTACAGGTAATATTGCAAAACATTCTTTGTCATTGTAAACTTTCTTAGAGTTTCAATCTTTCAAGGTAGAAAATCCTAAATTTGTCTTCGCAAACAAAACAGCATCTTTATTGGGGTCCCCCATATTTTGAATAATTAGAGGACTATTTTGTGATTTGGCTTTGATTACATGTAGTTTGACATCTTTCATACACACGACGGCTAGATAAACATATTTAATTTCATTCAATATGACAATAGAAGAGAAATAAATACTTCTAAAAATTGCTAAAAGCATACTCAGTGTTTTCGACTAAAATTGCCGATGTAGGAATTAAAATGTCGGTTAATTAGGTTAGGGCCTATTCTCAGTCGGAGCTAGCTGTAGATAGGCAGCCTAAGTTTGGTGTGAAAGAACTCTTGACAAGTGTTGGACTTGATGATAGACAAAAAAACATGTAGTGAACTGAAAATACAAGAAACTGGAACATGGCTGTTTATAGAACACTGATGATCACCATTCTATGCAAGCCTTGAAATAAGGCATCTGTCATGGACAATGTCAGGCAGAGATTTAGGATTTGTCCGGCACAAAACCTCTGGTGCCTGTCATTTTGTCCAGCACTGATTTGTCTTTTTTAATGATATTATTAATACATGTCCGGCACTGAGTTGAAAATGTCCGGTAGTATTTCATTAGTGGCTGACATTATGTCAAATACTATTTCATTGGTGCCTGACATTATGTCAAATAGTATTTCATTAGTGCCTGACATTATGTCAAATACTATTTCATTGGTGCCTGACATTGTGTCAAATACTATTTCATTAGTGCCTGACATTATGTCAAATACTATTTCATTAGTGCCTGACATTATGTCAAATACTATTTCATTAGTGCCTGACATTATGTCAAATACTATTTCATTAGTGCCTGACATTATGTCAAATAGTATTTCATTAGTGCCTGACATTGTGTCAAATACTATTTCATTAGTGCCTGACATTATGTCAAATACTATTTCATTAGTGCCTGACATTATGTCAAATACTATTTCATTAGTGCCTGACATTATGTCAAATACTATTTCATTAGTGCCTGACATTATGTCAAATAGTATTTCATTAGTGCCTGACATTATGTCAAATAGTATTTCATTAGTGCCTGACATTATGTCAAATACTATTTCATTAGTGCCTGACATTATGTCAAATACTATTTCATTAGTGCCTGACATTATGTCAAATACTATTTCATTAGTGCCTGACATTATGTCAAATACTATTTCATTAGTGCCTGACATTATGTCAAATAGTATTTCATTAGTGCCTGACATTGTGTCAAATACTATTTCATTAGTGCCTGACATTATGTCAAATACTATTTCATTAGTGCCTGACATTATGTCAAATACTATTTCATTAGTGCCTGACATTATGTCAAATACTATTTCATTAGTGCCTGACATTATGTCAAATACTATTTCATTAGTGCCTGACATTATGTCAAATAGTATTTCATTAGTGCCTGACATTATGTCAAATAGTATTTCATTAGTGCCTGACATTATGTCAAATACTATTTCATTAGTGCCTGACATTATGTCAAATACTATTTCATTAGTGCCTGACATTGTGCCAGTTACATCTAAATCTGTTATATCCGGGCCTGAGTATGTTTTATACATTGCTTCAATTGCTTGAACATGTACATGTAGATTATTACATGTGTGTCAAAGTTGTGAAATAAAATGACCTATTTTTAACATGCTCCAGTGTAGACCTGTATCTATATGGTACATTGTAGTTGTACATGTATATAAACATGTACTCCTATAACCAATATTAAAATATTGCTCCTCTATTTTTTTATACTAAGTATATTAAAAAAACCTTTTATTTACTTGTACTTTAATATATATATATATATATATATCTAGATCCTTGATCATATATGGCATGCAGCCAAAATACATTAATATCTGCTGGTATAATGCCAAGTGGCATAGTTAAAATAGTAAACATTCGATATATAATCTATGTAATATACGAAATATGGTATATAAATACTATACGTATATTTAAAGCCCCAATAACATTCTTGCTGTAACCGAATAATATGTTCCAATCTTTATTCTGGTCAACAAATTGTACCATTTCAATTAATTGATGATACAAATTTCATCTTAACACACCTAATTTAAAAAATTGGAAAAATTCAACTACGTGTTTTGAAAAGCTTTACGTAAACCTTTTCAAATGTAACTTAGATTTTAAAATATTTTCTAACCCATTGGACGGCATTGGACAAGTAAAATAATTTACACAACAGGTGAGGTAGGACACTTAAACATCTAGTACGTAGTTAGCATAAGGCTATATTTTTTTTCTGGACCAATTGATAGTGTGCTACACCAATTATATTGGAGTTGATTTAAAAACGTATATTTAAATGTGGATTTATTACACGACATGCATCAAATACCCAAACAATAAGCAGAGATATTGTATTACTATTAAACAATTTAAGTGTAAAAATTCGGACTGCGATTAAAGATATTTGATACCCGGTATAGGACCTGGTGTACATCAACAATGACTTGCTGAATTCTCCCTAAAATACAACTGTATTCAAAGTCTTGACAAGGACATCTATCTAGTTGTTTGAATCATGTATGGGATGGAAAAATGAGGTCCTGTGTCACATTTGCGTGCACGTAAAAGATCCCTTGACAGTTGGAATTCAGTTGCTGCCCGGGCAGAATTTCCTTATAGCACACTGTATGGCGTATGCCCATCTTCTATCAGCCCAGGTTACATGTAGGTGCAGAAGCGTAGGATGTTAAACCCCATTTCATTCATTCTTTCATTGTATTATATATCCATGATACAGAGTGTATATTTATGATACCGGTATATGCCCAGCACTAGATTGTAATGTCAGGGACTAGTTTGTAATGTCAGGTCAGGGACTGGTTTGTAATGTCAGGGACTAGTTTGTAATGTCAGATATTGATTGTAATGTCAGGTATTAGTTTGTAATGTCAGGTACTGGTTTGTAATGTCAGGGACTAGTTTGTAATGTCTGGGACAAGTTTGTAATGTCAGGGACTAGTTTGTAATGTCAGGTCAGGGACTGGTTTGTAATGTCAGGGACTAGTTTCTAATGTCTGGAACTAGTTTGTAATGTCAGGTACTAGTTTGTAATGTCAGGTATTGGTTTGTAATGTCAGATATTAGTTTGTAATGTCAGGTACTGGTTTGTAATGTCAGGTATTAGTTTGTAATGTCAGGTACTAGTTTGTAATGTCTGGGACTAGTTTATAATGTCAGCTATTAGTTTCTAAGGTCTGGGACTAGTTTGTAATGTCAGGGACTAGTTTGTAATGTCAGGGACTGGTTTGTAATGTCAGATATTAGTTTGTAATGTCAGGTACTAGTTTGTAATGTCAGATATTAGTTTGTAATGTCAGGTATTAGTTTGTAATGTCTGGGACTAGTTTGTAATGTCTGGGACTAGTTTGTAATGTCAGGGACTAGTTTGTAATGTCAGATATTAGTTTGTAATGTCAGGTACTAGGTTATAAATTATAATGTCTGGGACTAGGTTATGGGCACCTGACATTTCACCAGGAAAATCAGTATTTCCAGAACTGTTTACTTTAATCTAAAAGGTTTTCAAATAAAATCAATTGATGTGCAGCTAGTGTTTAATATTGAAACAGATCAAATCAGGATTTTGTATTTTTTTGTTCTTCAGCTATTTTTATCTCATGTTCTGTAATCGTTTCAACAAGTTTTATAATAGCTTAAATACCAAATATTGAAGACTACCAGGAACTTGTCTGTGTTTGGTTAGCGTCGTGTACATCCCTCCAGCGGTAAAATTTGTATAAGACTACCAGGTACTTGTCTGTGTTTGGTTAGCGCCGTGTACATCCTCCAGCGGTAAAACTCTGTATAAGACTACCTTGAACTTGTCTGTCTTGAGTTAGCGCCGTATACATCCCTCCAGCGGTAATATTTCTATTGAAATGTTTGATAGACTACATGAGAAGTAAACTCTGTCTGTATTGTGACCATCCAATCAATGATTTAAATTATTGTTTGTAGTAATTGCACTTTACCTATTGGTGTCCTTCATTGAAAGTCAAAGTTTAAGTTTAGAAGCAATCTGAGTAAAATACAGATCCTATTTCGATTCGTTTTTATAGTTCAAATTTTGTTTTACTTGTCTTTATCACACTAGGATTTAGAGGAGTTGTTATATTACTGGTGTTTTGGTTGAAGTGAGGGATTAGGCAATGAATCGGTCTGTTATGGCGACTTGGTAAACCACTAGAAACGTCAGCGCTGATTGATTAATTAATGTGTCAACGACCCCTGACACAAACTTTAAGTACAACTTGTCAGATCTTTATGTACATGTACATGTAGTGTAGGCCATCGAAAGTTTCAAACAACCAAATATAGAACTGTACTTCAATCACATTGTTTAGAAGTCTATTGAAAATACCCAAATTGAGTATTAATGAGTGTTAAAAACATGAATATTTAGGAATATTCATGAACCATTAAAATGAATACTTTATAAATAGATGCTTTATATCCGAGTTTTATTTAATGTCATAAGCCGACTAATATTAGCAATCACTTATGAGACTGTGATGTCATACATGTACATGTATTTTGACTTAATGCATCCAAATGTAGTCTTTTCGTATAATAAATGATATTTCAGACTGTTATATCACATAATAATAAAATAAAACCAAGTACGAACAATCCAAACCATAAGACAGAATTTGAGGTCCATAAAAAACGTTATAGGCAAAATAGTGTATTCAACAAAATAGCAAATGGACTGCTCCTCATGTACCAAATTTTTAAGACTGTTATCACATAATAGACTATTTTTCAGACTGTTATTACATGTTGTTTATATTTCAGACTGTTATTACATGTTGTTTATATTTCAGACTGTTATTACATGTTGTTTATATTTCAGACTGTTATTACATGTTGTTTATATTTTAGACTGTTATTACATGTTGTTTATATTTTAGACTGTTATTACATGTTGTTTATATTTCAGACTGTTATTACATGTTGTTTGTGTTTCAGACTGTTATAACATGTTGTTTGTGTTTATATTTCAGACTGTTATTACATGTTGTTTATATATCAGACTGTTATTACATGTTGTTTATATTTCAGACTGTTATTACATGTTGTTTATATATCAGACTGTTATTACATGTTGTTTGTATTTCAGACTGTTATTACATTTTGTTTATATTTTAGACTGTTATTACATGTTGTTCATATTTCAGACTGTTATTACATGTTGTTTATATTTCAGACTGTTATTACATGTTGTTTGTATTTCAGACTGTTATTACATGTTGTTTATATTTTAGACTGTTATTACATGTTGTTTATATTTCAGACTGTTATTACATGTTGTTTGTGTTTATATTTTTCAGACTGTTATTACCGGTGGGTTTGACGGGAATCCTGTCAACAGTGAAGATTTAAACAATTCATTCATCACACTTTATAAATCAGTGTTTGAAAATTCTACAGGTAAGTTCATTTAGAAATACCTGGATAATACCTGGACAGGTGAAATATATGTACCTAGAGGGGGGTTGGGATGGCCTAGTGGTCTAGAGTGCCGCGCTTCGACCTATAGCTGGCTGGTCACCCCTGGCTTGCGGCTGTGTTTTCGAGACCGGGTGTGAGCGTATTTGGCACTCCGGTTTCCTCCCACTGCTAAAGACCCTTACGCGCAACCGAACTATTCAAATAAAAATTGAAAACCATACGTTAGTTTCAAAAAGACCTACTTTGTGTTGAATTACTAAATGCCAATGAAAGAAGATATTTATGATATATAGCCTACTACTGTTATAATTTTACAATATTTCTAATTACAGGGAATTTAAACGCTTTATTAAACGGAACTCAACCTCTCAATTTAACTGGTAAGATTAATTTTATTATTCATGGTCAAATTACAACTTGTGTTCTTTTGATCATAAGGTCTGTCATTGAGTATTGTGACAAAGTTTCGATCCACCCACAGGACAATTTGGAGTTTCTTGCAACTGCTGAATCCCCCAACACACAAGTGGTTAAGTAGAATACCATATCGTAGTACCAATACTATCTGTTGTTAAAGAAACAAATAGAAACAAATCATGTTACCAAGTTATACCAAGTTGTAATACCGGTAGACAGGTGTCTAGTTGTTCGGATGTAAAAAAAAAACGAGGTCCTGTGTACACATCGGTGTATACGTAAAAGATCCCTTGGCAGTTGGAATTCGATATTAGAGTAGGCCATAGCTCCGCTGCCCGGGCAAAATTTCCCTCATAGCACACTGTATGGTGTATGCCTGTCTTCATTAGCCCAGTTTAGGAGCAGAATAGTAGGACGTTAAACCTCATTTCAGTTCATTTCTGTTTTTGGGGTTCGTTCATACATTTTTAGATATCTCCACTTGCGGCACTTGATGACAGTTGATTCATTTAAAGTATACGGCCGTACGCCACGTGATCGACACTGAGTATAATGGTTAATCTAATCTAATGCAACTTATTGGTATTACTTATTTACGCTAGCCGAATTATCAGCCAGTTGAATAATTTAGAGTATATCGCCACGTGATTGACACTTGGTGTAAAGGTTAATCCCTGGATAAATATGATTAGAATTTATAGATATTTTTCGCCAGTACTGCAAAATGTTATCACAAAAGGCAAATTCGAATAGCCACTTTTAATATTTTTATCGTAAATTGCAACTTTGACGACGGACAGAGTGAACCCTGGTAGACCACCAATAATTTACCTCCTGTAGGATTGGCCACCATATAGAACATAGACTATTTCTCTAATTTCACCTCTCGGTTTTAAATCCAGTCTTCATATAAAACAGTTGACCTTTAACCCTGTTTCATTGGAATTAAGATTCAGATTGTCAGGTTGCCATGGCAGTAGATTTAATATTCAGATTGTCAGGTTACTATGACAGTTGTATATATATATATCTATATTTTCAGGTCCTAATTTAAGCAACTCGACTGCTGAATGGTTACAGAATTTAGATACGTTAAAAGAATCGATGAGGACGTCAGATTGGCAGAGTATTGATATGACACAATTTCAAGGTAGGCAACTCTCTTTACGAACAGTTTCCATTATCGCGAATTATCTTAGAATTTGATCATCTGACATGGCAAGCCAATCATTACATGTGACATGGCGAGCTAATCAATACATTTGGTCATGTGACATGGCGCGCCAATCATTACATTTGATCATGTGACTTGGCGCAGCTCGATCATTACATTTGGTCATGTGACATGGTGAGCTAATCATTGCCTTTGATTACAATTGCACAGAATTTGATAAATAGGAAAATCAAAAATAAATAAGGCATCGATCAAGAATATTTGAGATTAAAACTCTAATCTTGTGGGTTGTAACGAATTCCTATAGTGCTAAATGATGCATCAATTCGTGCGTGCGCTGTGTCATAAAGCCTGTCATTGAGTCAACTGGCATGGTTTCAAATCCCCGATTTTATGTGGCAAGGAGTAGGGTCGCCTGTCCAACCTCATGGGTTTTCTCCGGCTCCTCCGGTTTCCTCCTACTGCTAAAGACCCTGACTTGCAAGCAAATTATTGAAATACAATTAAACCAAATGTTAGTCCCGAAATGACCTAGTTTGTGTCGAGTGGACGTTAAACCCCATTTCTCTCTCTCTCTCTCTCTCTATTTTATTAATGAAAATGATATAATAATATATGTACATAGAATATTATGTTTAGCATGCAAGTTGCATGTACGTGAAAATAGTCCATTTATGTATATAAGCATACATGTACCTGTATTCATATCGTCATTCATGTTTATAGTCCAGTCACATTCATACATGTATGTTCATACTCTATTCAAATTCATGTTCATAGTTCTAGACCTCATTTCACAAAACATTTCAGACTGAAGTTAAGAATTTACTCAACGTTTAATCACTGTTTATGCGAAATTTCTTTGATTCAAAAACATAGAAATTTACACATAGTTTCTCATTGATGTATTTGATACATTAAAATAACCCCAGTTTTATATAGGCTATATTTTAGTTGAAATAAGGCGAATAATTTTTAGTAAACTCTTAACTTAAGTCTGAGAATGCTTTGTGAACTCGTAGCCAGTCATACTCAAGTCATTCAATCATTTGCATGCTTCTTCTTTTGTCTGCTTTCTCCCTGACTAAAACTGACTGTCAACATATTTATCGGAATTTCACAATCATGATATCCGTTTTAACTCACGAAAGGTTTAAATAAGTTTTAATCTATAATATGTTGACAATCAGTTGCTTTCATTGAAGACCCTTAAATTGTACTTAGCTGGTTTATTTTGCTTTTTCTAATGTTGGTGACAATTTTACAGATGCTTTACACAACAAGTTATTATATTATATGAGACCCGCTGCCACAAAACCAGGCTCTTGGTCATTTTAATAAAAATAGTACAAATCTTTCTAAATTTGTTGTATCATATGGAATTGAGTTCAGCTCAATCATGGCAACAAAAAGGCATACAGTTTAGGCTTTTGTGTTCGTATTGAACGACAAGTGTCTGGTTAAGGGAGCGGGTCACATATTCAAACACTATTAGTAATAAACGACAGTGTTAGAAATAAACAATTAAACATACATTATGGGAAATTAGATAAAGAGCGGACAGTTCTCACTATAATAGTTAAAAACAAGATAATGTAAAGGCAATTTACTGAAAATTTCAGTCAAATTGATCCACCCTGAACCAAGAATTTAGCGATTGAATATTTGGTCTAAAGTTGGTACGATAAAAAAAAATAGTTTCGATTATTCATTTCTTGATTTAATCAGCAGCAGTAGCAGACCAGGTTCTAATCCAGGAAATATAACAGGCTAATGATGCCATCGACAGTTGATTATGGTCTGGATAAGTTAATGTCTAATTACTAATTTAGATAATATTTCAGACCCAAAGACGTGCAAAAGGCAGATTTAGCTCTTGCATAATGTATGTTTAAATCAGGGTAGCTGGCATATTGAGTTGTCTAAATGGCAAATTTTACCTCATCATATTTGTCGCAATAAACAGAGTAAATCAATCTTGAATAAAACAGACTTAGCTATCAAAACATGGCCCAGTTTCTTGAAATCTTAACTGAATGATAAAATCCAAATTTTATTAGATACTTCCATTTTTATTAGCTGAGCTATAAAATCAATGTACTACAATTTGGATTTGATCTAAGTTAAAATTGCATGAAACGGGCCCCAGATTATTCGTTGGTTCTATTTATCAAAATCATGAAATATTAGATTTCAAATTCTAGTTCTGCACGATTTTCTTGTTTTGCTTTTTGTTTCAATGTGTGGCACCTTCATCATCGAACCATGTTACATCATACAACAAACCAATCATATGAAGCCTTACAATAGTCATGTGATATGTACAAACCAATCATATTACGTCTTACAATGGTCATGTGACCGGCACAACCAATCATATTAAGTCTAACAATGGTCATGTGACATGCACAAACCAATCATATTTCGTCTTACAATAGTCATGTGACAGGTACAACCAATCATATTACATCTTACAATACTCATCTGATCGGTACAAACCAATCATATTAAGTCTTACTATGGTCATGTGAAATGCACATCCAATCATATTACATCTTAACACAGTCGTATGATAGCTACATCCAATCATGTAATATTTTACAATAATCATGGGATAGGATCACTCAGTATGGAAGGAATCATAAATCTTTCAATAGCCATTCATGAGAAATAATCAGGGGAGATCACTCCATGTGAAATAACCATGGGAGATTATCAAGGGAGATAACTTATGATCAATAAACAAAGGGAAATAACTATTGTAGGTTTGATGGAAACTTTGAAGAATAAAGATCTGACAGCGAACGATCCGGATGTCATTGACCTTGCTTCCTCCCTCAATAATTTCTTCAACCAATCAGGGATGGCGTTATCTCACGCTGCCCTCACTGCTACAGATTCTCTTCTCTGTGGTTAGTTTAGTTTAAAACAATATTTTATTCATTTGAAAAGGATTGAACAAAGGCAAAGCCTATATAAGTTCTTTCCTATGGTTAGTACAAACACTTCAAAATATCAAAACCTCAAATGCTACAATTAAAGGGAGCTCGATTGGACACAACTCTTTTGGCTTTCAAAAAACATGGTTATAAGGGCAAGACTAAAAGGCATTGAAAAAGACAAGAGTGTCAAGAGGAGTTTAATTAGGACAAAATGGTTTAATTTACAAAAATAGGGTTAAAAATTACACCCTTTATGCGTTTGACTTGTGTCTGTCAAAAGCCTAGAGCCAGGTACATGTAGTTACTGTATCAATTGGGAACTCCTTTGATTGTATCTGCAGTTAAGTTGTGTCAATCAAAAACCAGCTTGTTCCCAGACAATGTCAGGCACAGATTCAGGCTTTCTTAGCCACAATACATCTGAGGTCTGTCATTCTGTCCGGCACTGATTTGTCTTCTGATTTTATTAACACACTGAACATGTTCGGCACTAATTTGAAAATGTCAGGTACTCTTTCATTAGTGCCAGACATTAGTCAGGTACATCTAAAACCGTTATTTACAGTCCTGTTAGTACCCTACATGTATATTAAACCCTAGTGTTAATAACTACTGAAGGTGTCATATAATAATATTATTTCTGCATGGCTTCTCTTGGAATGAAATGTTTTTATTATATCCTGATAGATTAGTTTGTCTCAATGTTTTAGATTATAAATTGATGTGTTTATTGCTGCATGTGAATTAAATGAATGTAGGCCTATTTTATATTTTAATTGAGAAAAAAGATAAATCATGTTTTTATCGTGTTGTAGGAGCTGGGAATAATTTTTGTAACAGTTCTGGATCGTTACAAGGTCCGTTGGGTGTTGCTGATCCGTCATCTGTTGACACCGTTAGTCCAAACTCTCAGGTATGGTCGTGATATAGATATAGCTTTAATAGTGTTATAATACGAGGGAGGTTGGGATGGCCTAGTGGTCTAAAGTGCCCCGCTTCTATCTCTAGCTGGCTTGCGGCTGTGGTTTTGAGCCCTGGTGTGAGCGTATGTGACATGGAGATAGGGGTGCCTTCTCAACCTCGTTGGTTTCCTCCGGGCACTCCGGTTTCCTCCAACTGCTACGGGCAAGCCAATTATGAAATAAAATTAAACCATATGTTAGTCCCGAAATGACCTAGTTGTGGTGAGTGGACGTTTAACCCCATTTCTCTCTCTTTAGCACGATGTACATTGTAACTATTGCACATTCTATACATGTTAGGGGTGTTGGATGGCCGAATGGTCAGCACGTGCTCGCTGTATCATAAAGCCTGTTTTTGAGTCAACTGGTGTGGTTTCCAATCCCTGGTTGTACATGGCAAGGAATAAAGTCACCTGTCTAAACCTCGTGGGTTTTCTCCGGGTCCTCCTACTGCTAAAGACCCCTATGTGCAAGCAAATTATTGAAATAAAATTAAACCACATTATGTTAGTCCCAAAATGACGTAGTTTGTGTCCAATGGAGGTTAAACCCCATTTCTCTCTCTCTCTTTCTCTCTCTCTCTCCCTCAAGTCCTGTGTGTATATACATGTATTATAGCCTATCTATACATATATTATATTTGTTTCAGAGTGCATCTGAAAGTTTTTCATCTGTCAATACTGCTGTTTCTGCTGCCACGGCAACCACACAGTTTCATCCTGGTGAGGAAATCGAGGAAGATGACTTTAATTGGGATAAGTTATTATAGTTTCAGGGTTTCCATAGTTACATGTATCACATGATCAGTCTCATCCAATCATATTAATCAAAGTAGTAAGTCACCAGATAGTTATTAAAACTCTGTGTACACACCCCGTTGAATTTACTGAATGAAGCGCGATGTCTAACGATTATTTCTTGATGTCGAGTTTATATTTTAAGCGCTGGTTGTTTTATTCAAGACTTCCCTGAAATGTTTGTAAATATTTTAATGGACCGCACGTCAACCATTATGGTTGGTGTTAATTAGATGACACTGTATATTTAAGGAAGTGTCTAAACGTTCGGATTCGGTTCCTGACGAAAATGTTCTACGAAACCGAATATCGTCTCTGATTGGCCAATTTTTATCATGTTGTTATGACGTCAAGATTATTTTCGAATATGGCGGCCTCTGCATGCATCATTGTTGGTGCTGAATTTACGTCCCTAAATTCACTTTTAGAGGTGAGGAAACAATTTGAAATCGAGAATAAAGTGACATATTGGCGAAGAAATACGCGGACATTAGATAATGGGTTAGGATTGGGAACGGAAATTAGCGAATCAGAGATGATATTCGGTTCCGGTTTCGTAATAAATTCTCGTAAGGAACTGAATCCGGCTGTTTAGCCTCTGCCTATATTTAACTGATGCTGTGCATTATGTTAGAGGATATTCATTTTATGTATATTGATGGATATTGTTGTTATATTCTTTTATTTATTAAATGATTATTTAATTTACTGTCTGTCGTTATGACAACAGTTCGAATTGAGGCACGCACTGCTTCACACAGGTGGTGCTGCGTACTTCGTGTCACATGATATATATTATTGTAAGGCGCTGATGGTCATTGGTTAAAATTAACATTCCATATTTAATCCATCCAATCAAATACCTCTTGTAAATGTGGCCTTTTTAATCGATGGAGAAAGCTTTTAGGACTGATATCGGCCCCTAGATCCTTTTTCCGTTTTAGGGACCACAGTGGATCTGTAATGTATTATGTTTACAGAAGGTGCCGTTTGTGACAGGCAGTCACTAGATTCCGTATTTAATTCTATGTTAACGATCGATAAAGATGGAACGGAATATAAATAAGGTGCCGTTTGTGACGGGAAGTCGCTTGATTCTGTATTTCACTATATGTTAAAGATATTTAAGGATGAAACGGAATATAAATGAAACCAATAGAATTCATTCCACTCTTACACCGATCTAGGGGCTTATCACTTCCAACTATAAATAATAGTTTCAGGGTTTAAGGATTTCCATAGTTACATGGATCTAGGGGCATATCACTCCCAACTATAAATTATAACTTATTTTGAATTATTTATATTATTGTTTTGTTTTGTTTTTATTTGATTGTCTAAATTATTCCTTGGTTAAAACAAAACCTTCTTCAACTGTTTTTATTCAGTCCGTTTTATTCAGTGATCGGCATATAAAGAGAGAGATTTTATAATTGAAAATCACAGATGAAATGATCAGTCCATTTAACTTTAACTCTTAACCGGTCATTGTCGACTATAATCACTAAACGTTATACAGCTAAGTGGTCACGGTCAACCATAATAAAAACCTTTTATATCAGCCGCATTTTAGTACCGGGTATTTAGTTAAATATTTAATTGATATGGCCACGCATGCGTGTCAGACCACTTGTCTTGTCAAGGGCATTGAGAAAAACATGTCTTTGTTCAACAGTTTTTTGACGAAAAACGTAATTTAATGATGTCGGGAACGTTGAAAAAGTTGTTGAAATATTATGAATTATTCCAAATCGAATCATATCGATGATATCAATTCTGAAGATGATATTTCTGGTGAAAAGGATTTAGAATGATTTGCAAATTATAGATCAAATTATCCCCTTCAACTTTTTTTTATTGGAGTCGAGAGTCTTATCACCTATAATTATCTTGCAGAAGTTGATTGAAATAGGCATACAACTTATTTCACGTCACCCTGTATGTAGCCTGACCACTTGACGTCGACCGGTTAAGGGTTAAGAGAACCAGTAGAGAAACTGACCAGTGTCATGTGTGTTACAGAGTATGCTTATACAAGATATCACTTGTCTTGTTATTAATATTACCCGTTATTTAAGGGGGGTGCAGGGCTAGAAATTCGTCATTTTTTGCAAGAATCTAAGAGGATTTTCATATATGCAATCTGCGCGAATCCTCCGAATCTTAATTTATAATAATGTCTAAAAAACAAAATTGTGTTTTTTGTATTAATCTAAAACACCAAAATACAACAACAATGATAAAAATAAAACAATCGGATAGAATTTTTCGGTAAACACTTAAATAGTGTAAAAAGTAATACTCAGATAATGCCGTAGCCAAAATAAACTAATACGGCACCATGCTATTTCTGTATAACACAATGGGTAGTCTTTTTTTTGTCACATAACTTGCACAATTTTTTATTCATTCGTCGATGATACTTTTGATAGACAAACGGTACAATGATCACGTGACAACCATAACTGCAATTGCTATAAAGTAAAATTCAGTAGTCCTACGACTAGGATATATCCGTCATTACAAAAATTAAGCATCTGTCAGCATGTGTATAAAATAAAATAATCAAAACGGTACACGCAAATGTAGAACTGGTTAATTGACCTAATTCCTACCAAGATGTCACGTGTTATTGGAATTCGAACACTGCGAGATTCCTTCGGGAAAATATCCACTAGTGTTACAGTCACGATTATAAATTAAATCTTGAATCGGTAAATCGGCCAGCCAAAAATCATATCAGTGCCGATTAATCGGATACCGTATATAAATTCTATAATGTCATGGCTGATAATGTCATTGTCGTTACTGCGTTGATATGTGTGAGAACTGAATAGCTGACGGCTACCGTTTTAACTGCTAATTAAAAATTCAATACTGGCAATAAATTACAATTCACAAGTACAACAATTCCCGTACATAATATTTAAACATATATAGCGATAATCGTATTAACGAAAAACAACAAGAGAGCCCGCACAAGACGGTACAAATAAAAATAAAAACCATGTGTCTTTAAAAAGTGGCAACGTATGTCTAGGGAGGCGAAAAGAAGAGCCTCCAAGCTGGTAATGTCCAATTGGGGAACGGTTTATTCGTCATCTCGGACACAGTAACGTCACATTCTGATTGTAAATTAAATAACAATATTAAAACTGGATTTAAAATCAATTTACACATAAGGAATTCTATCCCTCGTAAAAAGGCATCGCCAACTTCCCTGTCTCGTGCGGCATACGCTTAGTCCATGTATTATAAGGTCCGTGACATGTCTGTTATTGGTGTACGTGGCTGTTGACAGCTATTTCGCGCCAAAAGCAATCTTTTTACACATTTCGTAGTAAGCCATGCCTAATATGGAAGGCGGAGAATTCCATGCGACATCGAGTCCGTGGCCGACCTTGACAGTGACAAAATAGAATTGGAATGACCCAATTTAACAACTAACGGAATCAAATCGCCGTTCGAAAGGATAAAATCATGGAACCCAAAGCTATTTCGTTTTAAGGTTGGCATGCTAAAGTAGTTTCTTTTATTTTTTAAAGAAGGATTTAAATAAATAATAAGGAAACCGATAACTTTGTAGCGTTACTGAAATATGCATAAATGCTCTACTTCTAAAAGTCGTCGCCGTGTCGTGATCGTGGAAGTTTCCACACAATTTATTACATAACAAAGACAATTAACGGCCAGTCTGTAACTCGTCCAAATTATAAGTTAAAAGTAAAACAAAAACACAACAATTATTTTATTTTATTATACATGTAGTATGCTATAAAGTAAGTCATACAACTTTGATTCAAAACACCATAACTGACATTCAATAGTCGGACCCGAGATTTTTAAAAAATTTTTTACAAAAGTTTTACTCGAATCCTTATAGATTCGCACGGTAAGCTCTTGCGAGAATCCTTGCGCGAATTAGATTCGGAGATTCGCGTGAATTTCTAGCCCTGGGGTGGCTCCAATTCAATGAGAAAATATTTGTTTTTAAATTGCGCTGTCAACTATTAACGCTAATGCTCTGAAATTTTCAGGACTTTATCGTTATCACACAAGTTTTTGCAAATTTGCATTTCGGAACCTGGAGCACGCCCATTTCCAATAATCTAGGATGGCCACCCGATGCCGTTGAGGAAAAGCGTTGAAAAAACCCTGCTTGATAAAATATAGATTGTTATATATCCTACTAAAGCTAAAACACCAAGGAACATAATTATCTATATTTTAATGTCATAAGCAGTTGTAGAAACAAGTAATTAAAATAAATGTCAAATTTATTCAATATTTTCTCATTGAATTGGAGCCACCCCCCTTAACTTACAAATTCTGCTGTATTAATAAAGCTTCTGTTGGTCATTTGCGATTTTCAGAAAATCTTAAATTTTCCCCCATTATAACTTCCACTCAAATTGGCCATCAGGCCCCGAGTTCAAAGCTGGTTTTGGGAAGATTGGCAGCCATTTTGGCAAGCCTGGAAATAAGGCACCTGTCACCAACGATGTCCGGCACAGATTCAGGCTTTGTCAAGCACAAAACCTCTAGTTCCTGTCATTTTGTCTGGCACTGATTTGTCTTTTGTTATTGATATTATTAATACATGTCCGGCACTAAGTTGGAAATGTCAGGTACTATTTTTTTGGTGCCTGACATTTTGTCACGAACATCAAAAAAACGTTATTTCCAGGCCTGCATTTTGGAATTCGTGCTAAACTTTGCTCAATCTCGTCGTAACAATAGCCAATCTGATTACTAAATACCACTTAAAGTTGTCCTCAAATAATGACGTTGTTTTCTATCCGATATGTAAATATTCCGTGCCATCCTCCAGTGAACTGTTGTATTATGAAATATTGTGTAAATAGAGAGACGAACGTAGATGTTCAAATTGTTTTATTTTTTAGTTATATTTTGATATTTATTAGTAAGTATTCGACTCCTGCACGATTTGATTCTGCACACGACACTTAAGTTAACGTCTATCACTGCAAAATTGGTATGGTTTAACTTGGTGTATATAGCCCTAATTTCTCTTCTGTATAGTTTAATTTCGGCTAATAGTGTTCAACTTCTACTTGTGTATAACTTAAATCATAGTGTTTAATTTTGATCACCAAGCGACTAATCAAGTAGTGATTAATTTGTTAATTAGACACTTGGTACCGGTAATCAAAATTAAACACTTGGTGATCAAAATTAAACACTATGATTTAAGTTATACACAAGTAGAAGTTGAACACTATCAGCCGAAATTAAACTATAGTTATGAATAATTGAATAATTGAACACAGAAGAGAAATTAGAGCTTTATACACCAAGTTAAACCATACCAATATTCCAGTGTAATATATTGTTAGTATAGATTTTATAGATAGAATGTACATGTAGCTGTGAATTAAATATGATGTTTAGACTTTGTGACTTAAACATACATTATGCAAGAGCTAAATTTGTCAATTGCAGTTCTTTCTTTAAGCCTGAAAAGTTAAATAAATTATTAATTAGACATTAATTTACTATGCAGAACTTTCGATCGCTTATTTCTCGGTTCATAGTGGATCAATTTGACTGATATTTTCAAGGCTTAACCTTGCCCCTTCATTTCTAAATTAAACCATAGAATGGCCAAACTGCTCTAATCTAGTTGAAATTGCAAGCATCCGGTGGCATTGAGAGTTGATTATGGTATTATCATGTTAGATGCCTAATTAATAATTTATATATCATTTAAGGTAACCACACCATTTCTAATCTATTTTAAATAGGAGCCATCTGATGACTTGAGATTTGATTATATGTTAATATCTAATGAAAAATTTACATAACATTTAAGATCTAAAGAAAGACCTGCAATAGGCAGATTTAGCTCTTGAATAATGTATGTTTAAGGAAGAAAACCAATTTGTTTGATATTATGAATCAGGCTGAAATCAAAATAGTCCTGATTGTTAAGTGCAAACAACTGTCTTTATTTCATTTTGACTGAAAAACTTTTATTTTTGGTCCGACTGGAAATTGAACAAATCCTGTGTTTTTTAAGCTTTTGAATGTATTTATGAAACGTTATGATATGAATAGATCTGTTTTTAAGCTTTATTTTTGTTTATGAGGAATATATAAATTATATAAATGTTTATCAGTTATATTTGTGGCTCAATGATTATGATTGAACAATTCCATTTCTACATCTCAGTCCCTATAAAATCTTTAATTATGAGATCAATTATTTACGAGGATTTTATATTATTTATTGTGACATCTGTCAAAACCATTTTTAACCTTGAACTCCATTTTTAACCTTGAACTCCATTTTTAACCTTGAACTCCATTTTTAACCTTGAACTCCATTTTTAACCTTAAACTCCATTTTTAACCTTGAACTTGATTTTTATTAATGCAAAATGTAATGCCTTTGTTTTTTTGTGCATTATTCAAGGTCAAGGACTTTTTATATGTTAAATTATTTGTGACAAGATTGATTGTTTCAATTTGAATTATTATGCCGTCCAAGAATCTAGTTGAAAAACCAAAGTATTGATATTAGATAATTCAGATTTGGGTATTTTTTTAAACTGTTTTTTCCGTCCTATTGAAACACTGAAAACTTGTGAAAACACTACTTTTTTGTGTGTTTTTTGGAAAATCTAGGTAATTATTATGATGGTTTTACTAATATTTTTTTTCAACAGATATGTTTTAAATTTTACACTGGTAGCTGACACTTGTGTGGTCTGCCAGGACTTTTGTACAACTGAACTAAGTCTGGACATTCTAGTTGTGTCTGACAATTAAACTACAACGCGAGTCTGGACATTCTAGTTGTGTCTGACAATTAAACTAGTTCGTGAGTCTGGACATTCTAGTTGTGCCCAACAATTAAACTAGTACGCGACACTGGATAATCTAGTTGTGCTTGACAATTAAACTAGAACGGGAGTCTGGACGTTCTAGTAATGAGCGAGAAACTGTCGGACACTAAATGAAGTCGAAGGTAACATTTTAACCTTTGTCCTAAACATGGATTAAAACAAAAATCAATAAAAAAGCTGATAAAAGAAAAACTGTGCCTGTATCTTTACCAGCCATTGTTTGCAACTGGTTCCCTTTAAGAACCTTGGCACGATTTGTCTATTGTGTGATAGGCATAATTGGTTTCAACACACCGTGTCGCAGTCTGTCGGCTGCCGTGTCATAATCTGTCGGCTGCCGTGTCACAGTCTGTCGGCTGCCGTGTCACAGTCTGTCGGCTGCCGTGTCACAGTCTGTCGGCTGCCGTGTCATAATCTGTCGGCTGCTGTGTCGCAATCTGTTGGTTGCCATGTCACGATCTGTCGGCTGCTGTGTCGAGATCTGTCGGCTGCTGTGTCACAATCTGTCGGCTGTATTGTTGGGTTTTGTCGGCTGCCATATCAACATCTGTCCATTCCCTATAAACATTCTATGTATTATTAACATCTTGAAGAATTCCGTCCTGTTTTTAACAGAAATAAATTGTAAATAATTTTATCATCACTGCTTCAATTATTCATCGTTTTATTTATTATCATGGCTTTTCATTACTGAGAATATCATTATTATATTTGAGACATTAAAATGCACAACATAATGAAATCTATGAGAATATTGTTATTATATTAAAGTTAAAATGCACAACATAATGAAATTTATGTCTCAAATCAACTAAACGGATGCCATGACTGTGTCATAACAAAATCTGAAACCCAGTAATAACAAGCAATACCAATCTGATGAAAACACAGACCCTATTTCGTTTCTTTTTTTATAGTTCAAAGTTTGTCTTTACTTTACAAGGATCTGGTAGAGTTGTAACCAGTGACATGTTCTGGATGATGTGAGGGATTGGCCAATGAAACTGTCTGTTACAAAGACATCTTGGCGTGCCATGCATGGAACTGTGGGTAAACCACTAGAAACTTCAACGCTGATTGATTAATCAATGTCTGATGTCATGGGGTCAAAATCTGTTCGTATGACCGCTGACACGACCTACCAGAACATATGGTCAGTTCTTCATGTAGTGTAGGCCATCAAAAGTATAAAAAAACAAAATGAAATATGGATCTGTAATTTTAATCCGATTGCAGGCAATACAGCACTATTTGTTACGATGAGTTGTTCTAGGGTAAAACAAAACGTTTTGGTTTTGTTTAATACCTGAGCCCTAATCAACGACTTGTATCTGAGAAAGAAATTCAGAGAAAGAGATTCTTTGCTTGTTACAATTTAAAACTTGATGATTGTTGAGATTTATGATTTTATTCAAGGCAGTTAGCTATGATGTTTAGTTGATCAAAAGTTTTAATGATATATTAGAAATCTGCCTGGTGATTGGCTGGTACATACAACAAACAGTTGAATGTATACAAAGGCAACACTCGGCAAAACTCGACAGATTCCGGTACCCTACATCTAGCTTCGGCTGTGTGACAGTAACTGATACATACCTACGCCTATACAATTGCGATGCGGCACCGGTTTACTTATGATGGAAACTTGACGCTTTTAGAAAGAAGTTCTTAAGATTGCGTCGTTTGAAGAGTGCGTAGAATTTTCAGTGCAAACTTGTCCTTGTCTAAAGAAAATCGGATAAACTTGAAAGAAAAACAGCTTCAGACTTGGAAAATTTTGAAAGATAAAATCATTTTTTAAATGCATTGCCATTGTGCAACGCCATTGATAATCTGGGAACTTGAAAGTAGTTCTAATGGCGGACTTTATTATACAGCCGAGGCTAGATGTAAGGTACTGGAATCTGCACAGGTTTGCCGAGTGAGAAAGGCAGATGTCTTAAAAATATCATGGTTTTGTGTAGTTGGAATATTGGAATCTGAACTTATAGCATTTTGAATTATTTAACATTTGGTAATTTGATAAGTTTTAAATAGCTTGTATGGTACAGGTATGAGCATGATTTATATAAGGATTAGGATATTTTTTCAAAGCTTTGGTAATTAAATCTTTGTTAACGAGCTCAATAAGAAATAAAACTGTTGATTTTTTAGTTGTTTTTAGTTCCGGCATCTTTTATGCCCTGGATAAACACATGTATATAGTTTTCATTCACTTTGTCCAAAAAATACATTTATAAATAAATAAGAATTTGGGAGATGAATTTACTAGGATAAGGTGCAATAATTAATCCTGACAGGTATCCTTGGTAACTTGTATAATTTAAGAATACTGCCTTTTGATTGGTTAATACCTAGATTTGAACAATTAGCCAATCAAAATGCAGTTTCTCTGAATAATTGTGAGTGATAATTATTTCATATTCTTTGCAATTTTTACATCACGGCTTTATGCAGTTGGAAATTTATTGTCTACTAGAATTCTCTAGTTAGCAAGATGAGTTGTAGTCTCTATCATTTAGACAAATATTCTAATGCTAGAAGGGTTCTGGGTGTTAGAGACTAATCTCTAACCCTAACCCTTTATTTAGAATTCACATAAAGCTGTGATTAAATTACAGTCATATCAATACAAATGTACGATTTGTGAGTCAAATAAAAATTGTATTTCATCAGTTTTGTCCATTCAGCAGTCCCAGTTATAGCTAAATAAACTCTGAAAAATCATGCATGTTTTATGTTTTGTTTTAAATCTTCTAGGGTGGCTTTAATCACCATTAAAAGAAAATCTTGATAAACTTTCTCGGCTTCCAGGCTAGCGAACCAGCGTCTTGCGACCATGATCCCCTATTACATGTGATAAACACATTCGAAATATAATTTTAACACCAAGATCTTTGCTAATTTTATTGTCTTCATTGAGGATAACTCCTGTTTTTATATCACTTCCTGATTCTTCAAATCTTTGTTACACATCAACTGTTGCAAAGATCTGTTTTAAAACTATATTTCGAATGTGTTCATCCATCACATGTTTAAATATCGATGGACACCAACAGTGTAGAACATCGGTCAATTCCAGCTGGGTAGAATATCTGTGGACATCATCAATGTGAGGGAGAGAAATGGGGTTTAACGTCCACTCGACACAAACTAGGTCATTTCTAATTTCAATAATTTGCTTGCGCATGGTGGTCTTTAGCAGTGGGAGGAAACTGAAGTAATCCAAAAAGGTTGGACAGACGACCCTACTCCTTGTCACATACAACCAAGGAATTAAAACCCCGTCAGTTGACTCAATGACAGACCTAATGATACAACACTCACATGCTAACCATTGGGCCATCCATCCCCCAACCAACTATGCAGAATATCCTGTGGGAATATTAGTGGACGCCAACAGTGTAGAATTATTGGCTTTTCTTAAGTATTGTTCTGTGAAGGGTCCAGTCCAGTGTGGGTTAAGGTCACAAAATCTCGAAAACATTGATCATTAGCATCTTGGACAGACGGAAGAAAAATAATCTTAACCCATAAAGTTAAGGCAGTGGCTATTGTTACCGTCCCAAGGCTATTGTTACGAAGATGCTTTCAAAGTCCTCCACATCGGGGAAGTTAAAAACTGAAAAGTCGTTAAAATAACCCTAACCCTAACCATCTCTTAATTGATGCCTTCAGTTCAAAGCTGGTTTTGGGGAGATTAGCAGCCATTTTGAAATTTGTTCTAAACTTTGCCCAGACTCATCGCAACAATAGCCACTAGCTAAAGCTAACTACAAATATGAAATGTTTGGAAACCATTTATTAATGTTTGTCAGATTATAATATATACATGAGTGATTAAGATGAAACAACTAGAACAAGCCTATATGTATATATATAGATCAATGGTCTTCGTAGAACTTGGGTAATTGGTTTCCCGTTAGATTGACTCTTTCTACTCCATCTTTAGTAATGGCCGCCAGTCGAATAATACCCCCACTAGATCCATCTCGATTCATAGCCAGAGATAAAGCTGAAATAAAATCAGTAGCAATTATGGGAATGCTCACTAGTCCCTGGGTTTATTATTTTAGTCCAACAATATATAGTTGATATCTAGGGTTAGCTTAAGGGGGGTCCCATAGAATTTTTTTTGAAAAAATCGAGGGTCAGTGATGATTTGTGGCGCATGTCTATTTTTTATACAAAGTAAAAACAAAATGAATGGGTTCAACTCACCATTTGCTACGAAAGGTAGACATTCTTCTTTAGTCATATTTTTCTTAAACTGTGAATCCACGTAACCATAGAGATATGTACTTCCTGAACCCCCGATAGCAAATGGCTGCCTAATTACCATACCACCGAGTGGAACAGCAAAAACCTGGATAAAATATTTATAAAATATCAAACGAATGGGGTTTAGCATCCAGTACCGACAAGGGGAAACACAACAGAAAATCCTTGACCACCATGGCTCTCTTTATTAAAGGCAGATGGATGCAAAATCTAAATTCTTTGTACAGAAATCCCACACAGCAAGGCATAAAAACTCTACTAGAAAATATGTACTAAGCTTTACCAACGGTAAATAAGTCATGCCAAAAAATTTGATCAAGAATTATTTTTTCTGTATTCTGTTCACAAGATCTAACATTTAAAATCTCAAAAAAAAAGAAAACTCAACTCAAAATTACAACAGAGTTCTACTTTATTTGTTTTTTTAGTACAGTAGTTTTTCATATTAACATTTTCACAAGATTTTATAAATTTGGAAGTAAACTGGGAGATAATTTAGAGACTTGCCCAGACTGGGGCCCTCTTTTTTACCGAAGATCCAAGAATAGCAATGGTCAAAATAAGTTTGTAACACTATTGACCAATAGCGAATTGTCATTACGTGGAGACAGGCTTATCGAGTTTCGTTTTATTATTAGAATGGACGCAAACAATATAAATGGCCACAGGATGCTCGTTAATAATTCACACCAGAGTAAAAGATAATGGGGATGCTCGATTCCCAGTCCAGAACGTCCCGAATTGACAGAATTGCAATCGAGTGACATGGAACTCAGTCCTGTCACAGTTCTGTCAGTCCAGACAGCTGAGGTTGTGAGTAGAATTGTGACGTATTTTAAGTAACAAATATGTTTCAGCTGTCTTGATTGGTTGAGGTATTTTTTATGCAGCCGGCACATGCATGGTACTCCAAAATTCTCCTTTTCACTTGATTGACACTATTTTCGTGATTGTGATAATTCTATTCTGGAACGTTTAATCGAGTACGCCCTATGAAAACCAGATGGATTAAAGGGAGATAATCTGTTTAAACTACGAACCTGTCCACCTTCCTTTTTATCCCATCCTGCTACAATAATACCAGCTGAGATATTGTCGCGGTGATCGTAACATAATTCTTTAAAGGTGTGAGCTGCTGTTTGGACTAATGGTTCTTCTCCCATCTCCATTCTAAATATAATTAATAAACAAGTTAGGTTGCCAGAAAACAGAACAAACACCCACAGAACAAAAACGTAGTAGTGTCAATTTCCGTTCTAAATATAATAAATATAAAAAGTTAGGTTGCCAGACAAACATCCACGGAACAAAACGAAAGTAATAATAAACACTTGTATGTATGGATATACTACTTCTGAATTCTATTAACTGCAACTTTTCAATACATTTACAAATAGTATATCCATATAAGTGTGTTTATATTTAGTGAAATCTATTTCTATATGCCTTATAAGGATTAAAAAGATAGTAGTGTCAATTTTTAAGTTCTATGACATAATCAAGAGACATAAATAATCATCAAAATTTGGTGGAATTTTACAGGCTTCTTTACTTCACTAAACTAAACAATGCATATAAGTTTCAAGCAGATCAGATAATAATATTTGATACTAGAACATTCAACAAAGTGATAAATAGCAAAACCCTAGAAGGTAAGGTCCGAAATTTCGGATAATTTAATTAATTTGCCATTTTAGCATGGATCTGGAAATTTAAATCAGATAAAGCGAGAGAGAGAGAGATGGGGTTTATCTTCCACTCAACACAAACTAGGTCATTTCGGGACAAATGGTTTTTAATTGTATTTCAATAGTTCAATTGTGCGTAGGGGTCTTTAGCAGTGAGAGGAAACCGGATGACCCAGAGAAAACTGAGAGGTAGGACAGGCTACCCTATTCCTTTCACGTACAAACGGGGAATCAAAACCACACCAGTTGACTCAATTACAGAGCTTATGATACAGCGTGCATGTGCTAACCATTTGGCCATCCAATCCCCCAAAAGTTAAAGACAACCCTAGAATCAGGTTAACAATACACTTACTGATAGAAATTCAGCTGATATTTGACGACATCTGCAACGGCTTGCGTGTCGGCTGCTGATCCAGATCGACAACAATAAATCTTTTCTGTAATTTTTGTTAATTTATCTGTAACTCGATTGGCAATATACGCCCTGAAAATATCATAATAAAAAATAGATAGAGAATAGTGCTGGATTAATCATAGTTCCATCACACTATACTATTGAAGAGATGAATCCAGATTCCTACTCTTGTTATTTACGGTATTCAATTCGTAAATCAAATCTTGTGGGATTTTATTTCAGAAATCAATGTCGACAAGGTGACCATTGGACAGCGGACAAGATTCAGTCAACTATCATGTAAATAATCAAACCGTGAAAGCACCACAATTTTGACTCTTAACAAGTTGAAAGTAGATCTAGAATTCTAGATTATGTACATTGTATGTTGTATGCAACTGTTGCCATTGTGACTTGGTTATGAGTCCGGACAGATGTCATCACACCTGACTCACAATACATATCATACCGGACACTTATCGTCACAGTACCAAGCCTGGAAATATGGCGCCTGTCACAGACAATGTCCAGCACGGATTCAGGCCTTGTCCGGCACAAAACCTCTGGTGCGTGTCATTTTGTCCGGCACTGATTTGTCTTTCTTATTAATACATGTCCATTGTCCGCCACTTAGTTGAAAATGTCAGGTACTATTTCATTACTGCCTGACATTTTGTCAAGAACATATAAAACCGTTATTTCCAGGCCTGCACAGTACCTGAATCGCTGGCATTTATCATTAGGTCAAGTTTTTAACAAGATGAAAGTTTAACGTACCCTGATGTTGTTCTGGAATCAGCACCAATCACAACACCACCGTCAAATTCTACAGCAGCTATAGTCGTCTAAAAAAAGAACAAATAACAGAATAAAGTCAAAACTATCAAACATTCATAAATCCCACTTTTAGTAATTTTTCTTGTTGCTTTCGAAGGTTGAGACTTGAGAGGATATTTATATTGACAATTCCCCGTTTTATAAAGAAGATAAACATCGTTGTTTATCTTCTATATAAAACGTATTGTAAAATTACATTTACGCGAATCGAATGCCAACTGTAAAGAGATATGCATGCCAATGTATACAACGGACTATCGTATCATTTGAATGTCTACACAGCTGTCCTACACCCCTAACAAAGTGGAAACCGTGTTGGAAAATTCTGATGAACTTTCTTGGCCAAAGGAAGGATCAAACACTTGATCTCCAGGCTAGCAAGCTAGCGTCTTGCCCACTTAGCCACTGTGGCTCCTTTCGGGTAAATAAAACAGTGGATTGGATGACAAAATCAATCAAATCAATAGACAATACAATGGTCATGGAATGACTGTTGACAACTTGTTACTGTGACTGTGGACGACTTTCAAGGCTCTATGTACTGCAACTGCGACGGAAACACTGGCAATTGCGAGTTAATTTTGACAATGGTGACCAGATATATATAAATGCTAGGTCCTCAATTGACACTATAGCTATCTGAACTTTTATCCGTAAAGATACCACGCAATCAGCAATGCTCCGGAGTCGACTCTTGCTTTTGTTTACTGTCTTATTTATCGGAAGTTTACGAGACAGTTGACAGCACGGTTAGCAGACGAAACAAACCTATGTCGTTTTACTTTACTAGTCTAGTAAAGTAACTAAACTTCGTCTTGCAGCTAGTCTCAGTCAAGGAAAATGATGAGTAGTCATACTACTAACGCTAAAGCATCCAAACGGGCATTAGTACAAGCCTAATCGTTTTTGTCTTGCAGTGTAAGTGAGTCCCAGTCGGAAAAATGACGACAGTCATACTGCTACACCACCCAAAGTGAAACCGAAAGTCAACAAACATCTTTTATTATTATTATCGGGCAAGTTGAAGAGTTATGTATGTTGGTATCAGGCGTATTCAACACCAGGCTAATTCAACACCAGTAAAATTGGCGTATTCAAGACCAGTATATTATAAGACAAAAGCAGGATAAACAAGATATTTATTATATATCTTAAATTAAATAGTCATAATACAAACAACATGCCATTGCCAACCCTCGACGTCTTTATTCGGCGAACGGGGCGCATAAACACGGACCAACTCTTCGCACTAAACATTCGGTTTGATATCCATTGGTTCTTGACGTACTCAAGGACATCGGAATTGATTTGAAGTTTAAAATACAAAATAACAATATATACATGTACTGGTCTTGAATACGCCGATTTTTCTGGTGTTGAATTAGCCTGGTGTTGAATACGCCAGGATTCTGTATGTTCACAATATCGTACGACAAATTATTCTAATCTTCAGACTGGGCAACTGAAAATTTTGTTTGGCTGGTGGTTTTGAAAAATTACTTATGTTTGCACACAAGTAAGTTAGTGTGTAGAGTCTTAACGACTTTGCATGTGCCGCCAGTGGGGGGACAAGTTACTGGTACCCCTGGACTGGCTGTTACCAGTATGCCACAGAGGTAGGGTAAGCGATGTCCTCGTATGGATGCAACAAAAATAATGTTCAATTGTTTTTGAGACATCAGTATGATAATAATAACTTGATCTCGACGCTACACAACATTTGAAAATATTTCCATTTGATTTGATGAATGCCAGGATATGATTTCCCAACAAATGAAAGTGGTGACATCAAATAAAATATACATCCGAGACTTTTATAAACATTATTAAAGCTGAAAGAAGAGTATAAATTGATAAATACCCCTGTCGTAAGTTCTGTTTTAAGCCAGTCAGGCGTCAAATTCGACATAAAAGCCGGTTCGCGATTTTTGCTTATCATGCTGGTAGCCATGTTGGAAAATAACAGTAGAGAACAAGCAAAGGGAAATAACTCCATAAATTTAGTCCAACAGGATTCCGACCAGTGTTGCTCTATAAGTTTTGTTTTGATTTTGTTCCTTCCGATGAACTTAATCTAAAATTCCTCAAAATATCACAACCATCTGACAATCTATATTTATTTTTAAACACCCTCTGAAAAGACATTTATCGTGTATTGAACAGTCCATTTGCTGATTAAACTATTTTCCTATAGCGTTTTTCAGGACTTCGATTTTTGTCTAATGGTTTGGATTGTTCTTACTTGGTTTTATATTTATTATAGTCTATGACGTCGGTTTCGTACTTGATTTTCATTATTTCATGTCCGTTTCCACTAGTTCCCGATCAGTTTGCATCAGAATCATGAATCTTCATTAAACCTGGCGGAAATTGTAAATTCTAACACCCTTCTTTAATTCTAGCCAAAAACAAATATTACCAGGGGGGGGGGGGGGGATTACTATAAATAGACAAGCACACGGTGACTTAGTGAGTAAAACGATGTCTCGCTGACAACTGGAGGTTCCGTGTTCTATCCCTGCGTAGGCCGAGAAATTCATTGGGATTTTCTGTCGTGCTCCCATCCCCTTGTCAGTTGTGCACGACAGAGGACCCATGTATACATTAGTGCGCACGTAAAATATCCCTTGGCAGTTAAAATTCGAAATAACAGTAGGTCGTGGCGCCGCTATCCCGGCAAAATTCCCCTCATAGCACGACCCCATTTCGGTCTCTCTATCACTCATTAGTCCAGCCGGAGCAGAACAGTAGAACGTTAAACCCATTTTCATTTTAATCGAGTAACGAGTTATGGAATGTAATTACTAGCCTCGGTCCATATAGGGGATTTTTAAATTAATAGTTCAAAAATATCTGCGAGCTGTAAGAAAATAGATTTTAGAAAAAAAAGAAAACATACAAGTGAAGATGATGTTAGTAAAATCATAGAATGAAAATAGAACGGCGTGAACAGAATATAATTGGACACAAAATTAGAATCTCCGCTTATAAAGTACATGCACTTTAGATGTAGATGAAACCTGAATCTAAGATTTGACTTAAAGGGCGCATAGCTCTATTTATTGGAATGAATGAATGAATGAAATGGGGTTTAACGTCCTACTATTATGCACCTAACCTGAGCTAATTGAAGACGGGCCGGGCATACGCCATACAGTGTGCTATAAGGGAAATTTTGCCCGGGCAGCGGCGCTACAGCCTACTCTTATATCGAATTCCAACTGCTACGGGATCTTTGAAGTTGTTGTATTCGTAGTCTCGGGGGATCACGGTGGCTAAGTGGTTAAGGCGCTGGCTCGCTAGACTGGAGGTCGGGTGTTCAATCCCTGCATTGGCCGAGAAAGTTCATCTCGATTTTCCGGCGTGATTTCCCCTTGTCAGTGATGCAGAAGGAGGGCCTGACAAGGACAGCTGCCTAGTCGTTCGGATGTGACGAAAAACCGAGGTCCCGTGTACACATTGGCGTGCACGTAAAAGAACCATTGGCAGTTGAAATTCAGTTGCTGCCCGGGCAAAATGTCCCTCATAGCACACTGTATGGCGAATGCCCGTCTTCCATTAGCCCAGGTTAGGTGCTTAAGCGTAGGACGTTAAACCCCATTTCATTTCATTCATTCGTAGTCTCTTTGGACTGTAAACGATTGATCGGTTGATTGAATTTGAATCAGCCATCTTAATTAGTCCATATTAGACCACTTTATAGTTGTTGTATTCAGGGATTGGAATAGCAGGAAAATGCGTTTGCAGCTGTCAGGTTTTTGTCTAAAATTCTCTTCTGGGGTCCCAACACGGTAAGCTCCGCCCTCGCAGAAGACCGGCTCCACCGACAGTAACCAGGAATATTTTCGGGTATTTCATTTTCCAAATATTAGTCAAGATATTGGGCTATATGTAGGCTACCCAGAATTATTGACATACAACTATCAACACATGAATAATACAAGATGTTTTTCATCGGGACTTCTTCTTAGTCACTTTAAATCTAATAATGTGACGTCACTATGTATCATAGCTGTACGACCAAATATGGCAGTGTGCCATCCTAACATCGATATACATGTATCAGTCTTTATCGATCTTCAAGTTATCTCGTTCAATTTATTACTCTTCATCTCGACCACAAAACAAATACAACAAAATTAAAAAAAGTACAGACAAATAAAAATAAAAAGGAAAAACACGTGGATTAATCGTGTCATGTGGGTCTACTTTTTTATAGATATTATGTTGCACTCATTTAGAAAACAAAATAGTTCCGTTTTTATAGATAAATAGCGAGAAATGTGGTTTAACGTCCACTTGACACAAGTTAGGTCATTTTGGGACAAACACACGGTTCAATTTTATTTCCATATGACAGGCTTTATGATACAGCACGCACGCGCGAACCATTCGGCCGCGTTGAAGAACACGTGCCATGATCTACCAATCAGTAGGCATCGGACTTTGACCAAATAATTCTCATTGGATGCTAAGATGAATTTACGCTGAGAATCTTTTTATGCCATCTTTTCTTTTCTTGTTTTTACATCCGTGGGTCAAATAGCAAGACCAGTTCCGTGTTTCTGGAAAGGTCCAATTTATCGTCGCCGATACCAGATGGAACAAAACACCAAACCGATTTATTTCAATTATACAGATATTTTTGGTATTTCACAAACACGGGTTACCATAGTGAAATTGGGTTAATGAAGGGGAGAATACATCACACAGTGTGCCTGACAGCAGCGCTACCGTCTGCTCTTATTTCAAAAATTGGTAGGGAAATTCGAATTTTCGCCCTTTCTTGGACAAGTGTTAATGGAATCAGAAAAATAAAAGATCGAAATCCGCTTGAAAAACCGCCTACAAGGAAACACAACCTGCCGTGTGTCATGTCTGCTTCCGTACCGGAGCCGGACCTGAGCCGTACTAAAGGAAATGCAGCTTAAAGCTGCATAGAAAACCGTACCACATAGAAAACCGTACCCGCAGCCGGACATAAGGAACCACTCTTACTAAAATTCTATGGAAGTGTTTTTTTCCGTATCCGCAACCGGACCGGTGCCGGACCGGATCCGTACTAAAGGAAATGCAGCTTAATATGTCCCAATCTTTATTCTGCTCAACAAATTGTACTATTTTACAATAATCCAATCAATTGATGATACAAATTTCATCTTAACATCACCTTATTAAACAAAATAGTAAAAATTTCAGCTATCTCTTGCATAATGGATGTTTAATTATTCCTTATATACGAACTAAATCTGCCTATCAACGATCTGTATTTTCACTTCAAATCAGGCCCGTAGCCAGGGGGTGGCACGGGGGGGGGGCAACTGCCCTCCCAAAACTGAGTCTTGTCCCCCCAATATCACAAGAAAATTGGCCTTTACCGCAAAATTCATGCAGATGCCCATGCTAGTTGGCCCTCCCGAAAACATCTTTGCCCCCCCAAAAACAACTTCCTGGCTACGGGCCTGCTTCAAATCTTATATAAACTAATTATTCATACATTTACTTCCGTGACAAGCCTATATAATCAACTCGTCAAATCAAATTTTATATAATACTACTTTTTAATGGGAAATAACTTCTACTCAAACCCACATGAAGTCAATTTGATTAAAATTAAGTTTATTTTATTTTTGATCTACAATGAAATCGTTTTCATGTTGCACTACATCTGACACATCTAGGTCGCCATTAATTTTGATGTTGCACTGAAGGTGTCACGCGAAGTATGTAGATATTTAAACTGCCCTTGAGCAAAGACCATGCAAACTCTATGATTGTAACCTAGTTGGAGATGTTCCAAGTGTTACATCAGAACTTTTATTAAAGTTTTAAAACATCAAGATTTTAAACTTTAAACCACATATGACGAGTTTACATCTAGTTTAATAAATCCCATTGAATGTCATCTTGGACTATTCTTAGACAAATTGTAAAAAAACCCAAAAAACGCCGTATACAGTAGAACTTGCTCGGACGAACACCCCTAATCAGCGAACAATTGCTTCAACGAGCACCAAAAAATCCCCCCCCCCATCGATTTTCAAGTAATTTGACATCTACTTATCAGGAACCTGTTCAACGCGTGCAACGGGCATCACGATTAATTCCCCCGTGAAAATTGTAACACAGTAAATATCATTTATGTGCATAGAACTTAAAGTTGGGTTCCCAGCAAAGTATTTATCGGGTGGTTATTTCCAATGAAAGTATGTCAAATTTGGTATATATGGAAAGTATAGACACCTAATCTTACTAGAAAAATACTGGATTACGCGAAAAACGCCCATGGGGCAAGCACTGGGCAATATTGTCAGAAAATCACTAACAAGCAACCCAACAGGTTCTGCTGACTTATTGTCTGCTAGCTAAGGTCAGGGAGCAGTTGTTATTTCTTGCTCAAATGATTAGGCGGTTTGGGGCATTGAGTGTTGTAAACGTACAAAAGACTCTGCGATTAAAAGGTCTAAAAAGAAGTAAACAGAAATAACTAAGAATTTACTTAGGCCTCAGTATATATGGTAAATGTACAGTAAGTATAAAGGATACATTCTGAAAAATTGCCCTCCCACAATGAAGTTTAGTTGGCAGACATTGCGTCTAACAACAGCTTACTTACAGCTATGGGTATCCACGACGAAAGCAAAGTTTTGAAAGGGAATTGAAGCAAATATTTGATAGATTGGTTACTTTGAATATGTTTTTAGTCCACATATATCGTCAATTCACAAAGTTTGTACCCGGGAAGGCATCTTTAATGAACTCTGCTAATTTTGACAATAAATGATCTTGACGTTCACCCAATACATGATTTTGACGTTCACCTTTATATAAACTGCCGTCGAGGCACGAACTATTAAACATCTAATATTTTCAATACGTTCTGTGTACAAGATCCAAACGACTTCAAGGGATTGTGCACATGCCGTGACGAGATAAAAGAGACCATTGTAGATTTTTTTTTTTATTCTTTAAGTAAAGGTTACAACATGACAATAAATTAATGTATTATAATAAGAACTAGTGCAGCATTGTACGACTGGGAAAGTGACAACAATAAATACAGATATATATATATATATATATACACAAAAATATAAAAGTTTTCGAAAAAAGAACTACATTATTTGTCGATTATTAGCACTTTCGCTTATTTTATTAAGCTCTTCAGATAATCTACATCTTGATAATACAACAATTGTTAAATGTAGATTATCTGAAGAGCTTAATAAAATAAGCGAAAGTGCTAATAATCGACAAATAATGTAGTTCTTTTTTCGAAAACTTTTATATTTTTGTGTATTTAATACCTAAGAGTAGTTATCTTTAACTTTTCATATATATATATATATATATATATGAAAATAAGAACTGTGCTACATTGTATAATTAGGATTTGAAAAGGGACAAGTATAGAGAAATATGAGAAATTATGATGTCATGAAGAGACCTTTACTTAGGATAGCCGATAAAGCCTGACGTATAACGTCCGTTGCTTATTTCCAATGGGGTCCAAAGGGTATATATTGAGGAGTTTCCTGCAGTTAGTAAGCGAGTAGCCGGGGGAGAAGAAAGGCTTGGGACGAGTGTATGGACTCACGTAGTCCAGCCGCTGCCTTGGCAGAGGGACAGAATTGTAGATGAAATGTTATATTGTTAGATGTGTTCCTGTAGAAGTTTAGTTGTAGATTAGTTTAAGCTGTATTATGTAGATGTGTTCCTGATGTAAATAAATCCATGATATTTACTTAACTGAGATATTCTGTTACTCACTACAATAGTGTTACAAAATTCTATTGCTTCAATGGTCACTGTTTTACTAATAAATTCAACAAAACATGAGCGGCCATTGTTGATTGATAAAATCTTGTCGTTCTTTCTTTGTAATCCAGTGAGTAGTAGTTAACTAACTGGACCCCTACTGATCAGGTAAAAAGAAATGTAAAATAACAATGAATAAATGAAATGGGGTTGAACGTCCTGCGCTTCTGCACCTAATTATAACTTGGGTTAATTTTGGACGGGCATACGCCATACAGTGTGCTATGAGGTAAATTTTTGCCCGGGAGGCAACTGGATTCCAACTGTCAAAGGATCTTTTACGTGCACGCAAATATGTACACGGGACCTCGGTTTTTCATACCATCCGAACGACTAGGCAGCCGTCCTGGCCGGAAAATCGAGATGAACTTTCTCGGCCAATGCAGGGATCGAACACCCGACCTCCAGGCTAGCGAGCCAGGGCCTTACCCACTTAGCCACGTGATCCCCGTCAAAAAAAACATCAACTCCCGCTTATCCCGCCGTATACAGTAGTTTGAAATTCTGTGATGGGCTCAAAATATTTACTGTTCAAATATGGCGGAAATGGTCATCAGGCGAGGTTAGATGCGTAGAATCTGTCGAGATTTTTCCGAATGGTTTCTACCATGAAGTCTGGAGTGTCTGACAGCTGCTCCTTCACGTGTTCCGACTCTATTTCAGATTGTCATCCAATCATTGAAATATCTCTTAGCTAGGAAAAACATCTCGCTTTCAAGAGAGTTGTGTTGGTAGATATTTTAGAACGAAATGAGTTTTAAAAACCCAACAAGAAACACAGAAAGAAAAAAAATACTAATATCTATAAAGTTGTTATGCATGTACATTGAATTTAAAATGAAGGGTTTTCTTGGATCAGTCCGTTAGATAACTGATAATAAAATTGACTTTCCAGCAACACGTTAGCAAAGATAACGATCCGTTAGCGTTTAACGAATGAATGAAATGAGGTTTAACGTCCTACTGTTATGCACCTAACCTGAGCTAATTGAAGACGGGCATACGCCATACAGTGTGCTATGAGGGAAATTTTGCCCGGGCAGCGGCGCTACGGCCTACTCTTATATCGAATTCCAACTGCCAAGGGATCTTTTACGTGCAATGTGTATACGGGACCTCGGTTTTTCGTACCATCCGAACGACTAGGCAGCTGTCCTTGTCAGGCCCTCCTTCTGCATCACTGACAAGGGGAAATCACGCCGGAAAATCGAGATGAACTTTCTCGGTACTGGGTTTTGAAATTCTACTGCTAATCTTTCACCAACAGGGGCGGATTACCCTATTTAGGTAGTGTAGGCAGTCTGGGGCCCAAGAAAAAAATAGGGCCCATAAGTTTTTGTTACGACCTTTTTTTAATTTTGATGTTTAACATTATTAAGTGATGTGTAAAGGTGAATTACAGAATACATTTCTCTTCTTTTAAGCAATAATAAAAGAGTTTGTTTTCATTTTATCCAGAAATTGGTTGTCGCTGTGCTCCTCTGAGCATCATTCGATTGTCACTGGTCGGCTGACATGGTAATAGTAATGTTTGTCTATAAGTTGTACTTGTAAGTGTTTGACATTATTCCAACAGTAGGCCTATGTCCTCGGAAATTTAGTTTCTCTTACAACAAACCAGTCCCGCAAAGGCCTCAGTTGGTCGAGCTGCCTAGGGCCAACAATAACCTTGATCCGCCTCTGATTTCACTTTTAAGCTATACTATATTATTATAGATATACACAATCTGAATCGTATTCTCACCAGTGGAAACCCGCCTTAAGGGAGATAACCAAAATCAATATTATGCTCCGTCATCCAGTGACTCAATGCTGGTAGCACTGAACACCGTTGGTTAAAACTAAATGCGTAGATTCATTAATTAAACGAGTTATTTGTCATGGGTCAAACTGACCGAGGTACTTCCTTATAAAAACTTGGTTATCTTTCCCAGTCTTCCAAACAAACAGAAGCCATAGAGCGGGAAGAACGTGGTATAATAACAGTTAACCGCATTGCGGAATGAGGGGGAATTCCCGATGTCGTAAAGCCTATAAATAGTAACAGTATATTATATTTTGGTGAGCACGTTGTGTACCGCCTACCTATATCTATGACCTGACGTGTAAAGGATGTATTGTGACTCAGACTGATGAAATAGTTTCAGTCTGTTATAGAAGCGAGGATACAATAGTTGACATGACGACTGTCCTGCACGAGACACGTGTTGTAACATGCAGTATTCCAAACAGCACGTTCTTTAATTTAAATGACGTCAACATCTAACACGAGCTCAGGTAAGATAAGTTTAAATAATTTGTAAAATCATTTATCAGATTTTTCTTGACATTTCCGTGTTTAATCAAACCAGGAAATATAATAAATCAAAATTTCACCCCAAATTCTTGGTACTCGAGTTTATCCGACTTTCCCAGAAATAAAACTAAGTCGACTATATTTGGAAATAATACGTAGTTAGTTTAAATTTATTTTATTTCTACATCCAACGGGTTAATGAAGACAGGTTTACCACATCGCCACATGCATTCTTTGAATTTCAACTGACAACGATTCCTTCATTCCGGCAACAGTTCCACGTAAAAGACAAGGCATTGTTTGTTGCCAAGTGATATTATACTTGGACGAAAGTTTAACACGTTTTACAACATTACAACCTGATAAAGATGACTTTGTAATAATTTAGTGAGAGAATATTCTGGAATATTATAAACGAGCACGTGTTGAGATGAGTAGGCGACTTGGTCTATATTCTACTAGCCTAGTAGGTGGGTGTAATATAGATAAAATATATAACAAATCAATAAATAACAACGTGTTTATACTATCATATATCAGTAATAGGTAGGTAGAGAGAGAGAGAGAGAGAAAGAGAGCTAGAGAGAGAGAGAGAGAGTGTAAAACAAATCAATAATTAACAACGTGTTTATATTACAATAGTATCTATAATAGGGAGGTATATAATATAGCACAGGTAGATACTACTGTATACAGAGAGAGAAAGAGAGAGGGAGAGGGGAGGCTAACGGGGTTAATTTGGGCGGCTGTCCTTGTCAGGATGGGACGGAAAATCGAGGTCCAATGTACACATTGGCGTGCACGTAAAAGATCCCGTGACAGTTGGAATTCGACTTAAGAGTAGGCCGTAGTGCCGCTGCCCGGGAAAAATTACCCTTAAAGCACACTGTATGGCGTATGCCCGTCTTCCATTAGCCCAGGTAAGGTGCATAACAGTAGGACGTTAAACATCATTTCCTTTCATTCGCCCGGTCGACGGAGAGAAGTGGGATGTTAAACCCCATTTCATTTCATTTTAAACTTTTTGAACTACGTAATATATTAGCTGTCTCTTTAAATGAGAGTTTTGTCTTTATCTCGCTGTTTAGTGTTTACCCTACTCCGCGCAGTGTTCCGTTAGATTAGGGGCCATCCATAAAGTACGTACGCTTGAAGGGGGGGGGGGGTGTCACGCGAAAACGTACAGGTGCGTAAATTCATTGGCAAAACGTATGTACAGGAGCGTACAGGGGGGGGGGGGTCTGAATTTTACCCGTTTTGAGCGTACGTACTTTATGGATGGCTCCCTAGAACTGTAAGAGAGGGATTTCCCGCACTATTTCTACAGGAATATGGCTGTTTACCCGACATCGTCGATGTGTTTATATCTGTACGGGGTTCATCGGTTACACAAGGTGAAGGTCGTTGTTTATATAAATCTGCTTGGTTCACCAGTAACACAAGGTGAAGGTCACCATTTTAAAAGTACAAAATAACATCACGTTGGATTATAAAAAATATATCTTCATAGAAACTGAGTGTCGGATACAATTATGGCAGACAGCCTAGAAATAGAATGAGGTTTAACGTCTTACTGTTCTGCACCTAACCTGGGCTAATGGAAGACGGGCATACGCCATACACCTACTATGAGGGAAATTTTGCCCGGGCAACTTAACCTCGGTTTTTCGTTCCCATCCGAACGACTAGACAGCTGTCCCTTACAGGCCCAGTCACATATTGCATGAATAAGTGTCGGAGCTATCTTAAAAAGGGGGGAGTGGGGAGGGGGTTGTGATGGTGGAGCGGGGGGAGGGGCTGGGAGGGGGTTGTGATGGTGAAGTAGTTGCATACAGTAACATATTAAAGCGTTTGTGTCTGATATAAAGAATGTTTAAAGTCAAAAAGGAGTTTGAATAATTGATATGATGAAGTATATTCTGTTATTTCATGGTTGGGTATGAACTTCACCAGCATTAAAGAAATAACTAATATATATCTACGTATGATGACGGTTTGAAATTAAAACGCAGTTGATATTTTAATGCCATTATTTTTAATATTTTTCTATGAAATAACATGACAATAAAATATATTCTGTATAGGGTATCATATTTTTAATATTTTTCTATGAAATAACATAACAATAAAATATATTCTGTATAGCCTATCATAAAATAACAATATAAACGATCTCTACTGCGATATTATTTAACTGCGCAAAAGATTGGCTCGATCTCCTGATTGGTTAAAGCTGTCACTGTGGTTACCTGAATGTAAAATTCAGCCGTTTTAAATGTCGTCAATGAGAGATTTGCCCGAGCCTTTTAATTTGTTATTAATTTTGATATCGTTTTCTCATTCATTTTGTGATTTTCTATTGATTATTTACGTATTGTTTGTTGAAGTCAGGAAGTTGGTTTTGTCGTATAAAACATTTACTGTGGATAGAACGCAAAAAAACCCGAAGTTAACGTAAGTTTACAAAATATACTGAAAAACAAATATAATACTCTTTGATTTGAATTATCTAGGCTTTTCTAAATAAGTATTTTTTTTCTCCTGAAAATAACAACCAAAAAAATAACACCAAGTGGCACATGAAAAACAGGGGGCATAACTCGTGCTTTGTGGCGAGTTTATCTGGAGTTCTCTCCCCTATTCAACCGACAACGGAATTTTATTATTAAAACAAGTACAATAAATTACATTTATAATATTTATTTAAATTCTCAAAACCCGGTTATTTTATGAGATATGTTTATTTATTCACTCCACACCCTTTAGTACCAGAAATGTCTCATAATTAAACTTGACCTATGATAATTTTGGATACACCCAATCGTTTGTGAAGAAATGTATTATAAACGCCTAGTATTAGAGAGAGAGAGAGAGAGAGAGAGAGAGGGAGAGAGAAAAAGAGAGAGAGAGATTAACGTTCACTCGACACAAACTACGAAATTTCGGGACTATTATTTGGTTTAACTTTATTTCAATAATTCGCTTGTGCGTAGGGGTCTTTAACAGTGGGAGGAAACCGGAGGACCCGGACAAAACCAACGACGTTGAACCTGCGACTCTACTCCTTGTCACGTACAACCAGGGATTGGAAACCGCGCCAGTTGACTCAACGACAGGCTTTATGACACAGCGCGCCGATGCTATCCATTCGGCCATCCAACCCCCGCCTAGCATTAGACATGTACATGTCTAAATTTAAACCGTGGCGTGAATCTATGTAGCTATTGTTGATAAATCAGTTATCATGTGATATCAAAACGTAATATGTATTTTTAGATTTTCTTATATTTAAAATAAACCGATTAAGAATAGAACCTTTTATTCGGGGGCGTAGAAATATATTTCAATACAATCACCGCCTGTTAGCAGAAGTCGATGACTCCCAAGATTGCTACAGAAATATATAAATATCCAATTTTAAAACAAGTGCAAGTATGATGATTAATATTGAAAGGAATTGTGAGATTATATTTGTTACAGCAGTATTAAACGATCCGTTGTGTATAATCATTAAAGGGACAATGACACTCTTGCTGGATTGACAGGTCCAGAAATTTTTTTAGGCCTTATTCTAACTACTAGATGTTTAAGTGTCCTATCTGTTGTGTAAATTATCCATTACATCCTATCTTCGAAAATATGTTTAAATCCAAGTTGCATTTGGAAGTGTTTACGTAAAGCTTTTCAAACCATGTCGTTGAATTTTCCCAATTTTTAAAATTAGGTGTGTTAAGATGAAATTTGTATCATTTATTAATTGAAATATTGTAAAATAGTAGAATTTGTTGACCAGAATAAAGAAATATACATATTATTCAGTTACAACATAAGTGGTATTTAAACTTTAACTAACAGTCTGTGAGATTGTATTTGTTACACTACAGATATTTCAATCACGTTTTGTTGTAGTAGCTATGTTATTAACTAACAGTCTGGTATTTTTTAAAGAAACTGTGAGATTGTATTCGTTACAGATATTTCAATAACGTTCTGTAGCTATGTTATTATAGAAGTGCATATAATGATTAATATCGAAGAAATTGTAAAATTGTATTTGTGTGGTATATTTTTTAAAAAGAAACTGTGAGATTGTATTTGTTACACATGTTTGAAACGCTCTGTTGTTGTATAAAATCTGAGTGAGATTGTATTTTTTGTAAGAAACTGTGAGATTGTATTTGTTACACATGTTTAAAACGTTCTGCTGTTGTAGTAGCTATGTTATTGTAGAAGTAACGATATCCACTTATTTACGGTGAGTGGGTGGGTGTGGATATTAGTATTACATTTCTTTTGTTGTCTGTTTGGGTTACAATGTGTCTTGTTTCTGTCTGATGCCCATCCCAAATTGTCTGTAACTTAGAGATTAGTTTTTGTGTGGTCTGGACCCGACCTTGGACTGTATTATGATGGCTATATGAGCGTATATTACATACATTAGACTTAAGGTTAAATCTTACCCAATATAAAAATCTAACTTTAATAATAGTAGACTTATTCGTGTTGAAACTTAAGCCTTGGTTCTGTTTACAAATCTGGGACTAGACGACAGGGCGGGTAGGGGTGGGATTTTCGTCTGCCCAACGATTTTATTTTAAAAAACAATGTTTGTATTCATTAAATGTGAATGTGGATTGGGGAACAGGCTATGCCTATGTGTACCCTCCTCTCTCTCCGATTTAGATGCATGTACACATTATAAAAATATAAACATACATACAAACATAATTACATAAATATAGAACATATAGGATACATTTAATGGATAATATAGAGACTTAGATTATTGTACAGTGTGCAGGGATTGGCATGATGCCGTAGATTTGTAATGGTGACGTTGTATTTGTGACGTTGACGTGCGCCCTAGAACTGGTATGGTGGTGATCACACCAGAGTACGCTCTAGAACTGGTATGGTGGTGATCACACCAGAGTACGCCCTAGAACTGGTATGGTGGTGATCACACCAGAGTACGCCCTAGAACTGGTATGGTGGTGATCACACCAGAGTACGCCCTAGAACTGGTATGGTTGTGTTCACACTAGAGTACGCCCTAGAACTGGTATGGTTGTGTTCACACTAGAGTACGCCCTAGAACTGGTATGGTTGTGTTCACACTAGAGTACGCCCTAGAACTGGTATGGTTGTGTTCACACTAGAGTACGCCCTAGAACTGGTATGGTGGTGATCACACCAGAGTACGCCCTAGAACTGGTATGGTGGTGATCACACCAGAGTACGCCCTAGAACTGGTTTGGTGGTGATCACACCGGAGTACGCCCTAGAACTGGTATGGTGGTGATCACACCAGAGTACGCCCTAGAACTGGTATGGTGGTGATCACACCAGAGTACGCCCTAGAACTGGTATGGTGGTGATCACACCAGAGTACGCCCTAGAACTGGTATGGTGGTGATCACACCAGAGTACGCCCAGAACTGGTATGGTGGTGATCACACCAGAGTACGCCCTAGAACTGGTATGATGGTGATCACACCAGAGTACGCCCTAGAACTGGTATGGTGGTGATCACACCAGAGTACTCCCTAGAACTGGTTTGGTGGTGATCACACCTGAGTACGCCCTAGAACTGGTTTGGTGGTGATCACACCGGAGTACTCCCTAGAACTGGTGTGGTGGTAATAACACCGGAGTACTCCCTAGAACTGGTATGTTGATGATCACACCAGAGTACGCTCTAGAACTGGTATGGTGGTGATCACACCAGAGTACGCCCTAGAACTGGTATGGTGGTGATCACACCAGAGTACGCTCTAGAACTGGTATGCCCAAAGATTTATCTTTCCTCGGTTCACTATGTGAAACAAAAAAGACAAAGTCGCGGTCAGAGTACCAAGAGATAACTATAATTTCCCATACTGGAGGCAAGTCTAGAGTACGCCCTGTCTCAAATCATAGATGACGTCATTCGTTATGTTTGGAATGAAACATAGACAATAATATTATCAGAATAATTCCACACATTCCTCCAATGACGTAATATTAATTCTATTTCGCGTCTTATGAATTAAATACAGATGGTGATACTTGGCTTGGGTTAGTAATTTCAAGATGGCGGTACTTGGCTTGGGTTCGGTATTTAAGTCTAACCCTGAGAAGAATTTATATTAAATGAATTATTTATATGATATTATTTCCAAGCAGCTCAGGGCGAGTAGAAAATATTCCAAATTTTTATGTGAATGATTTGTATGTGTTCGAATGATGCCTATGATCGTATAATAGTGAGTTGAGAACCTATTTAGTAAAAGACATTCAAATAATTATGTTTTGATTTCCTTGGAATAAATGAAATTTTCGCTTTTAATCACTAACACCATCCAGATATAGAAACAGTTATTTTTATCTGTGTGTTTAAACTTTTGTAATACAGTATTTATTTATAGATTATTGCGTAACAAAAAATCAATGACTGTACTGTATGATAGGAAATGATTCAAGTTAAAATTGTAAATAACTTTCATGTCCAATCTTTGAGTACACTGGAATTTTTTTTTAGTTGGGTGTCGAAGCTGATAACAGAAATAAACTGATAAATTAAATTTAACTCTGTAGACCAAACTTCTTCACTAGATATATTTCTTAGTTCTTAGGTTGGGATGGCCTAGTGGTCTAGAGTGCCGCGCTTCGACCTCTTGCTGGTCAGCCACCTCTGGCTGGTGGCTGTGGTTTCGAGCCCTAGTGTGAGCGTATGTGACATGGAGATAGGGACGCCTTCTCAACCTCGTGGGTTTCCCTCCACTGCTAAAGACCTCTACGCGCGAGCGAATTATTGAAATAAAAATTGAAAACCATACGTTAGTCCCAAAATGACCTAGTTTGTGTCGAGTGGACGTTAAACCTCATTTCTCTCTCTCTATTTCCAATCTTCTGAGAGAAAGAGATAAATTGGGTTTAACGTCCACTCGATACAAAAAAGGTCATTTCGAGACTAACATATGGTTCAGTTTTATTTCAATTATTCGCTTATGCAAAGGGGGCTTTAGCAGTGGAAGGAATTAAAAAATGATACAAATTTCATCTTAACACACCTAATTTTAAAAATTGGAAAAATTCAACTACATGCCGTAACATGGTTTGAAAAGCCTTACGTAAGGGCTTTCAAATGCAACTTGGATTTAAACATATTTTCGAACCCTCTGGACAAGTGAGATAGGTTGTAATGGATAATTTACACAACAGGTAGGACACTTAAACATCTTGTAGTGAGAATAAGGCTAATTTTTTTTCTGGACCTGTCAAACCAGCAAGAGTGTTATTGTCCCTTTAAAATAACTCAGTTTTGAGCAACCGGCCCCAGTACGTTTTAAAATGAATCCAGTCCCGTATGTTTGAATCCAGTCCAGTGTGTATTTTGTAGTCCTATTTTTGAATCCAGTCCAATACGTTTGAATCCAGTCCAGTATGTTTGAATCTAGTCCAGTATGTTTGAATCTAGTCCAGTATGTTTGAATCCAGTCCAGTATGTTTAAAGAGTTCCACCACCCATGATGTTGCTGGTATTTACCATGATTTGGTTCAATAGTAGGGTGTTGTTTAGAGGTGAAATGTTGTTGTAGATTATATGTGTGTTGATACGGGATTGGTTCATTCATGTATACATCTTTATGTCGGGGTTGAGGTGATACAATCGTCTAAAGCATATATTTAAAGTGGCTATAGAAGTGTAAAAGATATATGAAATATGTCCCAGCTGTAAACCTGAACGTCAGCGTCTGGTTTAAATGACATCATTAACGACATGTCATCAACGTCAACATTTACAACACGGTGTTAACGTCGTTATTAACTACATTTACAACACGGTGTTAACGTCAGCATTAACTGCATTTACGACACGGTGTTAACGTCAGTATTAACTGCATTTACGACACGGTGATAACGTCAGCATTTACTGCATTTACGTCACGGTGTTAACGTCAGTATTAACTGCATTTACGACACGGTGATAACGTCAGTATTAACTGCATTTACGACACGGTGATAACGTCAGCATTAACTACATTTACAACACGGTGTTAACGTCAGTATTAACTGCATTTACAACACGGGTGTTAACGTCAGTATTAACTGTATTTACAACACGGTGGTAACGTCGGTATTAACTGCATTTACGATACGGTGGTAACGTCAGTATTAACTGCATTTACGTCACGGTGTTAACGTCAGTATTAACTGCATTTACGACACGGTGTTAACGTCAGTATTAACTGCATTTACAACACGGTGGTAACGTCAGTATTAACTGCATTTACGACACGGTGATAACGTCAGCATTTACTGCATTTACGACACGGTGTTAACGTCAGCATTAACTGCATTTACAACACGGGTGTTAACGTCAGTATTAACTGTATTTACAACACGGTGGTAACGTCGGTATTAACTGCATTTACAACACGGTGTTAACGTCAGCATTTACTGCATTTACGACACGGTGTTAACGTCAGTATTAACTACATTTACGACACGGTGTTAACGTCAGTATTAACTGCATTTACGACACGGTGATAACGTCAGCATTTACTACATTTACGACACGGTGTTAACGTCGGTATTAACTGCATTTACGACACGGTGATAACGTCGGTATTAACTGTATTTACAACACGGTGGTAACGTCATTATTAACTGCATGTACGACACGGTGGTAACGTCAGTATTAACTGCATTTACGACACGGTGATAACGTCAGCATTTACTGCATTTACGACACGGTGTTAACGTCGGTATTAACTGCATTTACCACACGGTGGTAACGTCGGTATTAACTGCATTTACGACACGGTATTAAAGTCGGTATTAACTGCATTTACGACACGGTGGTAACGTCGGTATTAACTGCATTTACGACACGGTGTTAACGACGGTATTACTGCATTTACGACACGGTGGTAACGTCGGTATTAACTGCATTTACGACACGGTGGTAACGTCGGTATTAACTGCATTTACGACACGGTGGTAACGTCGGTATTAACTGCATTTACGACACGGTGTTAACGTCGGTATTAACTGCATTTACGTCACGGTGGTAACGTCGGTATTAACTGCATTTACGATACGGTGGTAACGTCGGTATTAACTGCATTTACGACACGGTGTTAACGTCGGTATTAACTGCATTTACGACAGACGAGTGTCCAGGGGACATAATAACCTGAAGAAAAGAGTACTTGCGGTCAATTTATTGGGGGGGGGGGCTAAAGCCCTCCGTAGCCCCCCTACTCCGCCGGGCCTGGAAAGGAAGGTATATTTATTGCTTACATTTATCCACCGTCAGGGTTAGAAATAAAACGAGGTTTAACATCCTACTGTTCTGCTCCGGCTGGGTTATAAATACAGACATATGTCAGTGTGCTATGAGATAAATTTTGCCCGGACAGCTGCGCCACGGCCTACTCCTATACCTAATCACAAATGCACGAGGTTTTTTTTACGTGTATGCAAATACGCCTGAAAGTCCCAATGAAATTTCCATTAGTGGCATAAATATCCACGGAAGTCACCCACACGCTTATTAAATAATCGGCCACGCTATAAATATTATATATTGTCATAAACAATTGAAATGTAACACGATCGTAATATTTGAGTTCAGATCGAACAGGAGAAACTCGGTCCTTCGTAAACAACTGGCCGAGAATTTATGTGTTTATCACCGAAGCCTAGAAAAGGAAATCAGAAAAAAACAATAAATCAGTCGGGCACTTAACGCCATAATCATCTCTCTCCATTCATAATTATCACCTTGCTGACGTCATTACTTCAATCTATCAATTAAAGCAGCGTAAACTACGTCATTAGTCGCGGTATGGACCGACGATTGGACAATAATTGACGTAAGTGCACCTCAACTTTGGTCAAATGTTACCTGGTAATATATTAAACTATTTATGAGTTAATTTTATACACTGACTATTTGTTTATAATTAATATCGTGTGTATGTTATCACCCACTGGTATTATTCTAGAATATTAGTTTTATATTTAGATGTTTATAACAATTAATTGCTCGACTTTTATTTGATTTAATTTGAAGGTCATCAGTGGGCTTATAGTTAGACATTTATTCATTCATTCATAATTAAATTATCTTTGAATCATGTCTGTCATTCGATTGTTGATTCATTCACTCTATTGATTCCTTTGTTCTACGGGTTGTTGGGTGGCCGAATGGTTAGCACGTGCGCGCTGTATCATAAAGTCTGTCATTGAGTCAACTGGCGTGGTTTCGAATCCCCGGTTGAACGTGACAATGAGTAGGGTTGCCTGTCTAACCTCGTGGGATTTCTTCGGATCCCCCGGTTTCCTCCTACTGCTAAAGACCCCTACGCCCAAGCAAATTATTGAAATAAATTCAAACAAAATATTAGTCCCGAAATGACCTAGTTTGTGTCGAGTGGACGTTAAACCCCACCCCTCCCTCTCTCTCTCTCTCTCTCTCTCTCTCTCTCGCTCCCCTTCGTTGTTTCATGTTATGTGTCTTCACCAAGTAGGCTATCGATTTGTGTTGTTGGTTTAGTGAAAGCGTGTGAACACATTTCATTCATACAACCTACCTACCTATCATATATACATATATATATATAGAATCTATTTTTGGCTATTGGTCATCATTGAGTCACGAGTAACCACGTGTTTAGTGTATGGAAGAGCGAGACCACGTGGTCGCTATGTGTACAGTGATACAAGTTCCGGTTATTAATAAACATGATGTTTTGAGTGACATACATGCTGGCTCTACTACCGTTAGAACGTAAGTAATAATATATACATATACTTGTATAAAATAGTCAATTATAATCATTGTATATAATAATGACTCAATTCATTAAATGACATCTAGAAGCACGGTTAACTTTTCATAACAAAACACAACACAAGGTATAAATGGATATAATCACTCCTCTATTCTTTAATAACGACGTTTCGTAACACATACAGGTCACGTTTTCAAAGTATAGAGAAGTAGTTATATCCATATTTACTTTGTGTTGTGTTTTGTTATTAATAATAATGACAACTTTTATTTTCCGTGTAGCCTACTACAAGTTGGTTTGAGTTGAGTTTGATTAGTTATTTTCACCTGTGGAAATTTCCCAATTTAAACAGTTATATTGGATCTAATTCACTAATTGTTGTTGATCCAATTTGTTTTACGGTTGTTGAGGATTAATTATCTCTGTTAAAATAATCGCTCACCAATTATCCTTTTAACTCATAAATGATAATAATTTCCCAAAATGGTGGTCATTGTTGTTGTTTTTTTTTTTATTAATTTGTGAAACTAGGGCTGAAATTCGATCGGCATAAAGGTTTAATTATTTTGTTAAATTCTGTCTTATTGATAATTGATTTTAAATTTAAAGGTAAATTGTTTTCTCGTCTCTAGGTAGATATATTTATTGTTACCCAGGTAACCCCCTCCCTATCAACAGTTTTGCGTCTTACTTTATTCTATTTATAGGCATGATTCAATCTCCCATTGACGTTAATTCTTCTTGACCCGTTGACCTCTTCATTCACCCATCCATCATTTATTCTTCATTCATCCTTCATTTATTCATTAATTTATCCGTCTTTTTAGTTGTATCATTTATATGCTTATTTTCTTCATTAATAGTTTTTCTCTATCTCTCTCTCTCTCACTAGTCTCACTCTCTCTCTCTCCCTCTCCCCCCCCCCTCTCTCTCTATACATGTACAGTATATGCATTTTTCCCCTGGAAATTTTTCATTCAGACATTGCAACATCCGTATTAAAAATATATCGAAATGTCGCAATTCCTTCATGTTACAAAATTAATTGCGTGATAATGCCATAAAACTGAATGTTTGTAGCTTTTAAATGTAACTCGTCACGTGCAACTATAAGCAAATCGCTGGTTGGTTGACGAGATTTCATCTTTATCAACAACTCACGTGCTTGTTTTTACTTCAAATTATTCAAGTTAATAAAATTCTAGAAAAAAAAAACCTGTAACATTCTTGAACCATCCCAGACGAAATTACTCTAAAATATTGTTGACTCATAACGCCTGGTTAATCTAGACTATAGTAGGTCACATTGACCAGGCATTTCACGGTTCGTTGATAACCAGGGGCTATATGGACTGGGTGAGCGTGACTTGTCCCGCCTCCGCATGCCAAGAGGTCAGTGGGTGCAGGGATTAAGCCAATCCTGTGTCATGTTAGATAACTTGAACGAACCCCACGAACAACGTGTTGATCTCGTTTTGTCGATCAGTTAAAATTGATTTTATAAATGTTGATTTGAAAATGGACATTTGATGTTTAATATGGGTAAGTTTAGTTTCACATTTTATTAATTTTTTTTCGGTTGTTATTTAAACTATGCAGGCCTATACACATCCGGTTTCACAAATTCAACATATTTTTGTTTAAATTGACACAAAATAACTAAAAATATTTCACATTAGTCTGTTGCTGTTTGTAATTTCCGTTCTCGACATTCGTAGTATTTTTAAGCGGGAATTTCTGCTGTTATTGTCATGTTTCCCAACCTACACGAGAATTGACCGACTTTATTTAAGTATTTTATCGATATGTTCTAGTGTTGATAGATAAAACGGGGATGGAATGTAGTCAGGTATTACACAATATACTATTAATTGATAATATATATGTATGTATTGATTTAAACAACATTTTATTTATAAACGAATGGGATATCTGTATTGAAGGGGTATGGGGCGTGGGCGGTAATTTTGCACTTCTTTCATCTTTTATTTAAATGTATGTTTAATATTAATTAAATCGTAGATGGGTGTATACTGAGAGGTGTAGGACTATTTACTACTGAGTTTGATGATAACATATCTGTATTAAAGGGGCATAGGCGGTAATTTTGAATTGTATTGTTTTCCTTTATATTTGATTTGAATTTTTTTTGTTTAATATTAATCAAAACATATAGATATATAGATGGGCGTATACTAAGTGCGTAGGATTTATTTAGTTTTGAGGTCGATTTAATGTAACGGAGAGAGAACTGAGTTGTATGCCCCTCCCCTTCCATGGGGCCTCAGATGGGATCAAGTTCGCATGCAATCATGGAATAGACAACACGCACAATCATGTAATGAAGACAACATAATCAAAGAACGCACCTAGCCTGGTTCCCGCTGAAAATATTCTACAAAGAAAGAAAGAAAGAAATGGGGTTTAACGTCCACTCAACACAAACTAGGTCATTTCGGGACTAAAATATTCTACAAAGTATACACCAAGGGTAAATACACCCATTCTCGTATTTACTACACCTTAAATATCGCCATTTAACTTTGACGTCATATCTAGCATATCGCCATTTAACTATAAACCGACGTCATATCTATTGTATTTCCATTTAACTTAAACAATCTGACGTCATATCTAGCAAATCGTCATCTAACTTTCATAAACTGACGTCATATCTATCATGACGTTCAACTTTGATAAACTAACGTCATATCTATCATGACGTTAAACTTTGATATACTGACGTCATATCTATCATGACGTTCAACTTTAATAAACTGACGTCATATTTTGATGTTGATTAGATGGTAATAATACAAGTGATAATTTGAAATAGAATTTGTAGAAAGTCGACCAAGTTTTGACGGCACATCCTGGTTTTATTGAAGGTGACCGACATTAACTTTGACGACATTGTGTAAATCCTTATATAACCGGCGTGTGTAAACCCGATACCCCGTTCAAATCCGGAACCAAAGATCCAAATACAGTACAACGTCATCATCATCATCATCATCATCATCACCACCAACATCAATATACAAAAAACGTTTGAATTCTTGAAGGAGATGTTAGCAGCACGTGTTATGGTTCTAGTAGATTCGGATTATCGGAGATTCTACTTTCCCAAACAACTGATCTGAAAAATTGTTTTTTTTGTAAGATGACCAGGGGCAATTAGCTGGAGGGAGTTGACCAAGAACAACTGAGATTTTGCCCGGACAGCGGTGCTACGGCCTACTCATATATCGAATTCCTGCTGCGATGGATCTTTTTACATGCACGCCGATGTTTACACGGGACCTTGTTTTTTTGTACCAGCCGAACGACTAGACACCTGTCCTTGTCACGGACGAGAACCAGGATATATGGACGAGTTGTTAACTACTTGCTTTGTTTTATCTTTGTACCAACCAATAACCTTGACTACCAGGAAGTCCGCCTCAAACGTCACTATTAGACGTCTTAATGATCTAGACAATATGCAGTCTTGGTTATCAGGATGTCTGTTTTGAACGTTACATCACTCTTAAGATGTCTTAGTGATCTAGTCTAGATGATATGCATAATAGTAGGACGCTAAAGCCCATTTCATTCATTGCAGTCTTGGTTATCAGGATGTCTGTTTTAAACATTACATTACTGTAAGACGTCAAAAGCGGTGGACACACAAGCCGAATGATTCGGCTAAATCGTTCGGCCGAATCAATCGGCGTCGAAATTCGCCTAGTGTGTCCACTGTCATTCGGCCGAATTTCTAATCGGCAGAATGATTCGCCCGAATCAAACATGTTTGATATATTCAGCCGAATATTTATTCCCCCGAATTATATTCGCCTGGTGTGTCCACTTCGCCGAATGCAGAATTCATTAGCCTATCAGCACTCATATCGAGAAGTCACGTGATTGTTTGAAGACATAGACGCCGCCGTTTTTAATCATGTGACGTGAAAAGTGATGCAATCGACTGGTGAATCGGGCGAAACATTCGGCTGGTGTGTCCACCCATTCTGCCGAATAAAATTCGGCACCGATTGATTCGCCCGAATGTTTCGGCTAATGTGTCTAGTGCTTTAGTGATCTAGACGATATGCAAATCAAATAAAGAAGCACGTGACCCAACCGATGTAATATGAATATTATCCAATGGTTGATTAAACTGATACCACGATTTATTAAATAAAACACGTCACTGGTCACGTGATGCTTGATAACATTATATGTAGTTTAACGGATTGAAAATAAAGATGACTATAGGGAGAAAGAAATGGGGTTAAACGTTCACCCGACACAAACTATGTCATATCTGAACTAACATGCGTTTATTTTATTTCAATAATTCGCTTGCGTGTAGGGGTCTTTAGTCTTTAGCAGTGGGAGGAAACGGGAGGACCCATAGAAAACCAACGAGGTTGGACAGACGACCCTCCTCCTTCTCACGTACAACCGGGGATTCGAAACCACGCCAGATGACTATAAACCGCCGGTTGGTAGTCCAGCCGTTTGACCGAACAATCGATGATGAATATTATAAATGTCCTCGGTCCTCAGTCTGATCTGATCCTCCTAATCTCTACCAACTCACTGGCCCCGAGTTCACAAAGCCTTCCAAGACTTAAGTTAAGAATTTGGTCAAAATTGTGCAAGCTATTTCAACTAAAATATAGCCCTTTATTTCTTATAAACAGTGATTGAAAGTTGAGTAAATTATTAGCTTAAGTGTGAGAATGCCTTGTGAACTCGGGGTCAGATCATTTCAACCGGAAGTAAGTAAATGATAAAGTTAGATGGATCAGCGAAATGTTTATGGTTGTCAAGTTAATTTGGCATGACGTGTTACACCCCCACGTGACTGAATAATCTTTATCAGTGTGATATCAACAAGAACAGTAATGACTCGACAAAAATAAATATAATAATATATATATTATTGACAGTCATGATGATCTTGTATGATGACCTGGTATATAATATTAACCGTCATGATGACCAGGGATCGGGTGCTCAAAACTTAGTTATTTTAACGATCCGTTAAACTCTAATGCTATGTTCATTCACACCTAATGCGCTTTCAAACCGCTTTCCGTAAAACGCCCTACGGAAAGCGCTTTCGTTACCACGGGTGGCGTCACACTACAAATTAAACCGCTTTCGATTCGCATTAAAACACGTCACACTCAATTTTCATTAACAGCGTGCGACATCTATAGCAATGGAACTATCAGATGGGGTAATTGTGATGCGCGTCAGTTATATCGCTTCAGCCAATGCGCATTAGAAATGCGGTTTCGCTAAAGCGGCTTAGTTTTGGTTTAATGCGCATTGAGTGTGACGCGTTTTATCGACTTAAGGCTTTAATGCGCATTAGATGCGCATTAGATGCGCATTAAAAGGCTAGTGTGAACACAGCATTACGGATATATCTTGGTAACGTGTTGTTTCTGTTAAATTTACTACAGAAAACACTATAAAATACTTAGTTTTTTCCTTTAGAAATATTACCATAAATCTGTAGGAAAAATTTGCACCACAGAATGTTCTGGGCCTTTATTTTCAGCAACAATATTTCTCTAACCCTAATCTTTCTCTCTGTTAAATTATACGCAAACAACAGTTATAATATTAACTGTCACGATGACCAGGCCCTGAGTTCACAAAACATTCTTTGACTTAATTTACTCAACTGTCAATCACTGCTTTAATATGAGAACTATCTTTCAGAAAAAAAAATTGCACATAGTAGTCTTGTTGATGTATTTGATACATTAAAGGTTGGGATGGTCTACTGGTCTAGAGTGCCGCGCTTCGACCTCTAGCTGGTCGGTCACCTCTGGCTTGCGGCTGTGGTTTCGAGCCCCAGTGTGAGCGTATGTGACATGGAAATAGGGGCGCCTTCTCCACCTCGTGGGTTTGTTCCGGGCACTCCGGTTTCCTCCCACTGCTAAAGACCCCTACGCGCAAGCGAATTATTGAAACAAAAATTTAAAACCATGTGTTAGTTTGTGTCGAGTGGACGTTAAACCTCATTTCTCTCTCTCTATTTGATACAATAAAACAATAAAAAGTTTTATAAAAATCTATATTTTAGTTAGAATAAGTTGAACACTTTTGAGTAAATTCTTAACGTAAGTCTGAGAATGCTTTGTGAACCCGTTGCCTGGTTATTTGACAGGGTTAGTAGAATTCTGACAAACTTGGACTTTGTCTGACGATAAAACTAACTGTTTGTATCCTATCTTTATAATAAAAAGTTGGGTGGCCTTTAAAAATGATCGACCTTTAAACTCTTGCTGAGGGTTTCATCATGTTGTGATATTATGTGTAATCGGTTTATTTTCGTATATTATGTAACATTTAGACCTCGAGCAATATATCTGTTTCCGTTCTAAGATTATAATAATAATAATAATAATATATCTGTTACCGTTCCCAGATTATAATAATAATAATAATAATAATAGTGCACTTTTAACGCGCTAAACTCCATACACTAATTTACCTTTTGTTCTTCCATTATGTTAGTAAGGTTGCTTTTCTTTGTATGTCTGTGAAGTTTTCAACTAAAAAAAAAACAAAACCAAAAAAACTTCAGCCCATCTGTAAACGGGAAATAGCTATTTGAGAATTTGTGACTTGTCGACTAATCTAGGAACGGCTTGATGTTGTAAATCATGAAGTTGCTCCAGGAACATGATTTACCCTATGACTGGATCTGACTTATATTACGATAAAAAAAATAATTGCGTTTATACTTTTCCCGGAATGACTTACCGTGTGTACGAGATAGTATTGCCTATGCACAACCAGCGGCTATGGAGGCATGTTTCGTTGCCTGGCGACCTATCTTTGTTAATTCTAATAATATAGAAAAGAAAGGAAATCATGTATTAACGTGATGTGTTAATATTGATGGATTTTCTATTGACCGACTTACGTACATGTATCACGTGACCTTTTGATCAATGAAAACTGTAGTCATTATTATTGTTCACACGGATATTGACAAGCTCTACTTATATCTATTATCCAGTCTCAATGAATTAATCCATTACTAGTCATCTTAATCGGTGAGCCTACCTGTCACGTGGTCTCACTGATTTAATTACACCCCCCCCCCCCTCCCGAAAATGTTGAAATCTGATATATGAATGACCCTGGTACTTTATTTGTTATGAAATTATTGTTAACCATTGTGTAATTTGACAGAGAGCAAGAGATAATGGGTTAAACGTCTTAATAAGGGTGAATGGTGTTGGTGGGTTAATTAGGGCGAGTAGGAGTATATCCCCACCACGTTTGAAAATTATCTAGTGAACCCCTCTCTCTCTCTCCCCCCCTCTCTCTCTCTTTCTCGGATCAAACCCGTCTGTTATGTTGTATAATTACGAGACTGCAATATTTTTGACAATAACCATGGAGACAATTTGAACCCAATGGTTTCGTTTTTCTTACCCATGCCCCCCCCCCCCCCGAAAAACCCCGTCTCGTCTTTTTTACTCAATAGCAGAAGATGTCGGTCGATAGTGGAAACATTCAAATATTTGTCGGTTGTAACCTGACCTGTTAAGAGAGTTATTTCAACAGAAGGTTTTGTAATCGGTGAACTGGTTAGAAAAAGGGAAGGGCAAGTGGCAATAAAACAGCACGCGCTGCGTGGGTGGTGACGAGCGACATGATCGGTAGAGTTGTCTTTGTTAAAAAATATTTGAGATAGGGTTAATGTATGGTTTACGGTGTTAATGTATGATATATACAATGAGCTGACATATGTTTATTATTCAGCCTGGAGACGAATAGAAATAGTAAGTAAAATAGGATAAATATTTAAAAATATAATATTTCACTTCACCCAATAATACATTATACAGTAGATATCGCTTGTGTGATAAATTTAAAAATAATGAAATATATCACCCAATAACCAAAAATATTCACTGATTGATATGGTACACTCATTGACATGGTATAATATGATATATTTAATTAATACAACATTAATATCACCCAATGTTATTCACTGATTGATATGGCACACTCATTGATATAGTATAATGGTATAATATGATATATTTAAATAATCAAATATATCATCAAATAATATTGGTTTAAACAGTATTTATTTTACATATTCACTGATTGATATTGGCGTATTGATATATTTAAAAATAATATAATATATCACAAAATGATGTTCACTCGTTGATATGATATAATGATGTTGTATCTTATGAGATTAGTATATGAACATGCTCATTATAAATCCAAATAGTTTTAGTGTTGTACTCAGTAATGGTATTAAAAACTCCCTTGGTGTGCCGTGTTGTACTTAGTAATGATATTAAAATCTCCATTAGTGCGTGTGTACTTAGTGATGATATTAAAATCCCAATCACTGCACCGTGTTTTACTTAGTAATGATATTCAAATCTCCCTTGGTGTGCCGTGTTGTACTTAGTAATGATATTCAAATCTCCATTAGTGCGTGTCTACTTAGTAATGATATTAAAATCTCAATCAGTGCACTGCGTGTTTACTGTCCCGGATTCATTCACTTGATTTGATAGTTGTTTAGTGTTTGCAAAGTCTGTTTTCTGTCTTGTCCGCAGGTTTATCTTGTAGATATTTTTTTGTTTGTTTTGCGTGTAGTGCAGTTCTCCTGCATTTACTATTAGTAATAGTTTTAAAATTTCAGTTTACTTAGTAATATATATGTATTCCTTTTTTTCTAAATTGCATTTGTTAATTTTCAACTTTGTAATTAAATTTTATCGGTATATATACCGCACTCAATGTGTTGTCATGGCCTCCCGTGATTTGTTGTTGTTTGTTTTTTTTATAAAAATGAATGTGTTCTGAAAATTTGTGAATAAGATTGATGTTTCTAATTAAAAAAAAAGTGACAACATTAAAATCATTTATTTGTTTTTCTCTGCCTTTATTCTGCGGTTTAACACGAGTAGACTCACTCGGCAAATCTCGACAGATTCCGGTACCCTACATCTAGACTCGGATGTATGACGAATTCCGCCATTTTGGAACTATTTTCAAGTACTCGGATAAAAAATGGCTGCCTCCATGGAGATTATATCAACAAACTAAAAATGGCTGCCTTTTTGGGACTTTTTTTCAAATAAGCGGCACGTTTTCCTGTTAATCGGTAGTCGACTAGTCGCATCGCAAATGACATTGTATGGTCGTAGGTACATATCACTTACTGTCATACGTCCGAGTCCAAATGTAGAGTTACGGAGAGTACCGGAATCTGTCGAGGTTTGCCGAATGGAGTATACTAGGTCGACTTACTTACACGGGGAGCAAGTCTTCTCATTAAAAATTTTAATTCATGTATTAAAAAAACTCTGGAATAATCTTTTGTAAAAATCATAAATTATAAACTCTATTGTTCATACCGGATTCAGGATTTTATAAACATTACCGGTTTAGTTTTAACAATATTCCCGACAACGACCAATGAATGACGAGATAGCTGATATTCCCGACAACCAACAATTAATAAAAAAAAATTTGCACAAGGGAGACATTCCTCACAATAGTCACAACACAGGCTATGGTGAATTGACCCTGACAGGCACCACGTGCTAGGGTTAGGGCTGGGTTTGGTCCAAAAATTCTAACGTCATGTGCAATTCAAAGTGATTAACCCCGTGAGGAATGTCTCCCCGACGACAAACTCTAAATAAAGAGGTCAAGGGTATCCCAAATGAAGCCCGACTTCCGTAAATGCACAGAAAAATTATTTCATTTGTAACAACAATTTGGAGCGAGAGTGCATAAATTTCATTTTGCTCGAGAAAGAGATTTAATTTCAGATTAAGGGGACATTATCCCGTTTATCTTAATGTATTATTTTTATATAACCAAGTTGTTTTTGTCGTATGTTTTATTTATTATATAACCAGGGCTAGGTTTGGGTTGTTTTATATATTTATATAACCAAGTTAATTGTCGTATGTTTTGTATATTTATGTATTGTTTGTATGTTTCTCGGGTCAGTTTCTTTCACTTCGTTTGGTTGGATTTAGATTAATTTTAAGGTTTTGATCATTGATACCAACTCTTTAAAGTCTATTATTGTGGGTACAAACATTGTCTGGTCTACTGTCGTGGGTACCAACTATTTCTAGTCTACTATCGCGGATACAAATATTGTCAACTATACTATCGAGGGTACCAACTATTTCTAGTCTACTATCGTGGGTACCAAACTATTTCTAGTCTACTATCGTGGGTACCAAACTATTTCTAGTCTACTATCGCGGGTACAAATATTGTCAACTATACTATCGAGGGTACCAACTATTTCTAGTCTACTATCGCGGGTACAAATATTGTCTACTGTACTTTCGTTGGTGCAAACATTGTCTGGTATACTATCGTCGGTACAAATAGAGTCTAGTCTACTATCGTGGGTACGAACAATCGTGGATACCAATTAACTCGGTATTATCCAAAGTCTTCGAGATTGAAAACACGAATTATTTGTCAATTTAAATCAACATCGATGTTGTGATCGTACCCGGAAAAAACGGGCTTCTGATATCCAATATTTAGACAAAATAAACATTTTACAATTGGTACACGAATCGTGTACCATAATGCGTTTCAGTGCCATTGATAACAAGGGCCTCGAAGAACGAGGCTAGACACATACCAAACGGTGGTGCAATATTATTATTTGGAGTTCATGCACAATAAATACTTTAGTTGTGTACTGCAATAACTAGAGACGCTAGAGATTGCCAATCTGGTGTATTTCGCCGAAGATAACTGATTTTAAATTAAGAGTAAAAAACGGAAACGATTGAATGTAAATCAGTTTATATACATCCATATTATATGCGTTGCTCCTCCTTTGTATCAATTTCTAGGTCCAAAATATTAGCGATTTATCGCCTTTAAAACATAATACACAAAGATAAGTGTGTGGTATTCAGTGTTTGACAGGATTGGCTATGTAATTGATATAATATTTTTTAAATTTTATATACTATTGATAGGTTTGACAGGATTGATATACTATATTATTATATACACTATTATTAACCCCGACATATCGTCTAGTATACACCTTGTCGCTATCATCCAGACTCTCCAATCCGTATGTTAAAGACTAGGAGGTTCTGTATGACCGAGACTAGTATACACTGTCAAGATGTCGTCTCTCGCACCTGACACACCGGAAATAATTTCCGTTTTAGAAAGTTGAAAGAGAAGTAGGTAACGACTGGACCAGGTGATACGTTGTTTGTAAATGGAGATTGTTACCAGTCTGTTTGATCTCGGCCAACTATTTAAATATTTTATATGAATTTGAAACCTTATTGATGTAGCATAGTGATCACTGATCATGTATTTTTATTGGTTGACACGGTGTGGAGTAGGCGTGGCTTGCGTTCAATAAGAGGGGCGGGGCATAAATCACTTATATTTTAAAGAACAAAGATTTTATATTAAAGAGAGTAGAGGAGGGGCGAAGGGATTTAGGAAATAAACGGTATTGGCGAACATCAAGAGGTCCACGATATCACTCTAGGTGAAAGTGGACGTTAAACTCTAGATACGAACGAACGTTGAGAGTTCACAACAATATGCTCCCTTTACAGCTTTAAATTTGTACCCAGGTTTATGTACATGTTTGAATGTCGCATGCAACTAACTGGGCTAAATATACCCTGTTCGTTATTCAATGTTTTAAAATAAAAAAGGGTACCGAGTTTGTCGAAACGAAAAAACTGGTCGATCGACACCCTGGCTTAAATCCCTGTCGCGAGCGTGTAGCTTGGAGATTTGAATGAAAATTTCAGAATATACCATTTACATTGTCTATTTACTCTCTTGTCCGCAGGCTTATCTTGTAGATTTTTGTTTTGCGTGTAGTGCGGCTGGGCCAGCGGAAGCGATTCTTGATTGGGGGGGGGGGGCTTCCATACTAAAACCCTATAGGCGAGAGTCCAGGGGCCGCAATAACCTGAAGAAAAGAGTACTTGCGGCCAAATTATTGGGGGGGGGGGGCTTTAGCCCCTCAAGCCCCCCTACTTCGCCGGACCTGTGCGGTCCTCCTGCACTTACTATTTATAGTGAGAACTGTCAACTCTGTATCTTGTTTTGTAAGATATAATAGTTGTTGTTATTGTCATGTAAATCCATGTGAATGGTTTCATTATGAATTTCATACTAAATGTCATTCTGCTTGATAACGATAAGAGGATACTTGTCGAAACGTCGTGCTGTTAGAGTAAACTAGTGATTGTACCCCACAAAAAACTGTGTTCTGTTAATGTGTTTCCATTCGCTAAATGCCTCTTAAAATGATAGTGTTACTGAGTATCTTGTAAAGTATCTATATATATTTATTTTGTGAGATATAATACTGTTATTGTAGTATCTTGTTTAAACACTAGTATTTTGTCGAGTAATTTGAGGATACGAACGAATCTCCAGAATTACTCATCGTTTTCTGGTAGAACGCAGTATGATTCACAGGTCGCCATCTTTTCACTAATCACTATGATGAGATAAAGTTTCACGTGTATTTTCTATATTTAGTACAAACTAAGAACAAGTCACATGCATTTTTATGTTTAGTACAAGCCACTTGCACATCCAATGTTTAGTTGAAGTCAGATGTATATTCTATAATGTTTAGTTAAGTAGAGGTTCTGTGTATTTTCTATAATAAGATCAATTTCAGTGAAGTCATGTCTATGTAAACTGCCCACCCCCTCCTCTACTCAAATCAAATGGAACGGGGTTTAACGTCCTACTTTTCCGCACCAACTTTGCTATGAATGACGGATTTAAGTACAGTATGCTATGAGAAGGACATTTGCCTTGACAACGGCGCTACAAACTATTCTTATTTCAGAGGTTCTTTTACGTGCACTAATGTGTACACGGACGCTTTAATATGCGTATTAAACACTTATAGCACTTGCAAGGTATTATAAGGGTTTTTTTTTGGGGGGGGGGGCTTAGTGGTCTAGAGTGTCGCGCTTCGACCCGAAACATTCGATGGTGCAAATGTTTCCTACAGATTTATGCTTATATATCTAAAGGAAAAAAAATATAAGGTATTCTATAGTGTTTTCTGTAGTAAATTTAACAAACAACATGTTAACAAGTTATAAGTCCATTAGAGTTTAACGGATCGCTAAATCATCTTAGTTTTGAGCAACCGACCCCTGGTTTGTTATGACTAAGCGATTGATCTGTTATCAAGTAATTGGGGGGGAGATTCGTCGGTGACTCAGGGTTTACCTGTTTGGAAAATTGCCAGCAGTTCAATATACTAGTCTATAATTATCCCCCCTGACTAGAGATATGGTATGTTATTAACAGGATTGGTACATGACTAGCTTCTTATTTATACCGAGAAAGAATATTAACAGAACACAGTTTTTTATGGGGTACAATCACTAGTTTATTCTTAAAGCACGACGTTTCGATAAGTATCTTCTTGTCGTTATCAAGCACAGTAGCATTTAGTGAACTTAAGATCAATATATATGAAATTTGTAATGAAACCATTTACGTGGATTGACGTAACAATAACAACAAGAATGTAAAGATGAAGGATATTTAACAGAGAACAACAAGCAATACATGATTAGGGGGGTATTAAATAGTATGAGGCCCTTCAAGGGGTACCATAAATAAACAAGAAAACACAGCCAGACTTTATCACATTCTACATCACTCCACGCTTTAAATACCCCCAAAACAACAGCCCCACCCCCAAACAATAGCCCCCAAACATGTTATTCATTTGTAGGCTAAAGTTATCATTCGAGTGGCTTCGATAGTTACATTCCGACGAAGTAGTTAATTTTTAACGAATTTGGTTTTTTTACTGTCGGAGTTTTTGCCCTTGATCACTTTGTGACAGTCTTGCGACTTTTCTAGATACTAAGGTTATCATTCCTATTTTCCACAATATACAACCGCCATGGACTGCCCGTAAGACGTAGTCACTTACGTTATTGTGTCTGGTAATAGCCTCAATAAACCGCACGCAAGACGCAATCGCTTACGTGATTTGCCTGGCAACAGCCCCCATGAACTCCACGCAAGACGTAGTCGCTTACGTTATTGTGTCGTGCAACAGCCTCCACGAACCACACGCAAGACGCAATCGCTTACGTTACTCTGCACGTAACACGACTTTTCCTGGTAACAGCTTCCATGAACTGCACTAAAGGCGGAGTTGCTTGTGTTACTTTGCCTGGTCACAGCCTCCGTCGACTGCACGCAAGACGGAGTCGCTTACGTTACTTTGCCTGGTAAATTATATCTACATTTATAATATAAATCCGGGGGGTTGGATGGCCGAAATATTAGCACGTGCGCGCTGTATTCGAATCTCTGGTTGTACGTGACAAGGAGTAGGGTCGCTCATCCAGCCTCGTGGGTTTTCTCCGGGTCTTCCGGTTTCCTCCCACTGCTAAAACCCTACGCACAAGCGAATTATTAAAATAAAATTAAACCATATGTTAGTCCCGAAATGACCTACTTTGTGTCGAGTGGACTTTAAACCCCATCTCTCTATCTCTCTCTCTCTAATAGAAATCCGGGCTTTCAGTAGACTTATACCAACAATATTTGAGATAGAAAATAAAATAAAAAGTAGAAACACGATTTCCTTTAAATAGAGGTGCTAATATTGAGATTAGATAAGGAAACTATTTAATATATTTGAAACATTTATGTCATGACAACTTGTAGGTCTGAATGATAAACAGCCAGGTTTTATTTATATGAATCATTTAAAATATTTCCATGTTTTAGAATCAACAACAGCTTGATGTCTAGACGTCCGTGTAAGCTAGCCTACATACACGGTTCACTTCATTCCGGTACATACACGTTACACGGTTAACAATCCGTATTTCATCCAAAATTATTTTTCAAAATATCAAATTTAAAATCCGATATAAAACTCAGGAAGTACGGCTAGAAATCAGTCGGAATAGTTCAGATCTAAATACAGTGGAATCTGTCACTTGCGACATCGTACGCGATGGTTAAAATATATGCCAGATAACACAGCTCGACAGACCACTAAAAACAAACACACGTTGTTACTTTAATCCCTGGACAGAACGGACTTATATAATAACTTTCCGATTCCGAGTTACTGCCCTTTCTTGCTCTGCTGTAGGTGTTTGTTTCGTTGCCTGGCAGCCTGAGTTTCTAAACTCGGTTAAATTAAATGTTTAATTTTAGGGATTAAATGAACATGGAATCACTTCTGTAAAAGTGTTTTTTTGTGATCCTGTTTCTGGTTTGTCGGTGCAAATTAAATGGTAACGATGTACTGGTTAATCCTCGCAAACCAAGTTCAGCTGATAATAACACATTTATTTATTTTATGTACTTTAAGTCTACCTGTAACAGTCTGGTTTTTGGAAGACCTTGAACAGTGCACAGATTAGGCCATTTCCAAAGTCAAAGCGGGTGGTCTAAGTTTCTCAGAAGAGTACATTACGCCACTTTAGTGAGTGCGTTACTTCACGATAGTAAGTGCAGTACGTCAAGGTAGTCAGTAGAGTACGTTACGATAGTAAGTGTAGTACGTCACGGAAGTAAGCGCTTTACGTCAGAATGACTTTGAATGTTACAAAAGTTGACTGGAAAGGTCTAACAAAGTAAAATTTGCACCAAGAAAGGGCTAGTACACCCCGCTTCGCTTAGTTCTCCTCTTAGAGCTGTATGAGGTTATGTTGTAAATGGTGACATTTTACGGAAACAACGACCACTTCTGTCTTGTCATTAGTACAAGAAAAGCCAACGTCGATGTACCCATGGTCACTGGGTCTCAGTGATGGTTGATCGTTTGCAGTGCCGGACTGGTGGGCCGAAGGCCCACTTGCCATACCTGTGACAAGGCCCACGAGCAAATGGCGGGCGAAGGCTATTGAAAAATAGACAGCCGCAAACCCATTGTCCAAGCACCTAAGGCCAGAGCAGCGGATGGAGATATATGGTGACCTGCGAGCACTTTAATAACACATCCTCGAATACGAATAGAATTTGTTTCTTCCAACGAAATCTATCTTTCTGCTTTTCTTTCCTTTCCTTTCCCTGTTTCCTCTCCTCCGCTCTTTTACTACCTTTTCTTTTTCTTTTTTTTTAACTTTTTTCTTTTTTCTTTGAGGCTTAGGCTCATATTTTTTTCCCGGCTTAGGCCCACTTGCCATTGGCAAGTGGGCAAGTGGGGCCAGTCCGGCACTGATCGTTTGACAGCCGCAGATCGACAGTATCCGGCAAAGTAAGAAAATAACCCTGTGCTATTTTAACTGTATTAATGCAGAACTAAATGAACCCCCGGATTACCCGACTTAAAAAACATGCACCGATATATCCCAAGTAAAATATTTACTGTGAATTTGTTGTTGGAGAATAACAGGGTGCTCTATTTCTGGATACTATATACATGTTACATGTCTTTAATTAAAATACCACTTGTTATTTTTACTTCATACAAAGTCATTTAGTATATAAAAGTATGAAGCATTGAGCACACTCAGAGAGTGTACTTCACCCAACCATCATATTTCAGAATTATATTGAAATAAATAATCTGTGCCGCTGCTATGGTCATTGTGGCACCACACAGATCCTAGTTATTCGCCCAGCTTGATTTGTGCATACCGGCGTATACCAAATGCCAAAACTTCGGCAATAATAGCGGCGAGGTCATTTCATTTCCAAAGTTCGGCTGCGGCGTACCGAGTGCCCCACTTTGACGGGAGTGGCGAATATCACTTTTTATACGCCCACATTAGAAATGTGGTCGGATATTGGCGTCGCCCAATCCGTACGTACGTACGTACGTACGTCCGTCCGTCGTCCACAATTTCTTGTGAACGCTCTAGAGGCTAAAGTTTATTTCTAATTGACTTTAAATTCGTACACAGTGTTTAAGGTCATGAGACGAAGAAGCCTATTGATTTTCATCGATTTCCGATAATTACTGTCAGAGTTATGGCCCTTGATCACTTCAAAAAATCTTGTGAACGCTCTAGAGGCTAAAGTTAATATCCGATTGACTTTAGATTTATACACAGTGTTTAAGGTCATGAAACAAAGAAGCCTATTGATTTTCATCGATTTCCGATAATTCCTGTCAGAGTTATGCCCCTTGATCACTTTAAAAAATCTTGTGGTCGCTCTAGAGGCTAAAGTTAATATCCGATTGTCTTTAGATTTATACACAGTGTTTAAGGTCATGAAACAAAGAAGCCTATTGATTTTCATCGATTTCCAATAATTACCCTCAGAGTTATGGCCCTTGATCACTTCAAAAAACCTTGTGGACACTCTAGAGGCTAAAGTTAATACCCATTTGACTTTAAATTTATACACAGTGTTGAAGGTCATGAGATGAACAAGCATATTGAGTTTCAATGAATTTTGATAACTTGAACAGCTAAATCCAGAATATTAAATGTTTCGTATACTAAAGGTTAGCATGGAGGAGAACTTTATCAAAGCCAAACAAATTCAAATGATTTTCTGATAATTATATAATCAGACTTAAGTGTATTATAAATGTTTCATTACCGAAAAAAGTAAATTATGCGACAACTCTTGTTGACTGCCCGGACGATTTAGCTGCTGTGGGCGTATGTTTCGTTGCCTGGCAACCTATCTTGTAATTAGTTACGAATAGGAATTGGAGTTAAGCGAGGGATTGGTAGGGGGACATGGAACTACCGTGCCACTACAGAACACATATTTGTTATAGAATCACGCATATTGGAAATATGAAAATCTCAATTGTGACGGTTGCCACAATGGGTGTAAAGTGCTCTGCCTAAATATCCACAAACACGGAGAGAGAGAGAGATTTATGACCAGATCAACTTATGAGAGGGAGAGAGATATAGAGATAGAGATTGAGAGAGAGGTTTAGCGCGACACAACCATAACCCTGACTAGGTAATTTCGGGAGGGACGTACCTGACCTCCATCTAGAAATAATTTGTCCCATATCAGACGATACAATCATTAGCGTCGTTCGTGACTGTTAGTTAATGTGGGATATCGTCTGTATATACACTTCTATACACTTCAGATGAAATAGGGAAACACTCGACATTAATTGGTCTAGAAACTGGTACGGATTAATTATAGGTCTCTCGTGTAGAGAGAGAGAGAGAGAGAGAGAGAGAGAGACAAACTAGGTCATATCTGGATTAACATATCGTTCAGGTTTTTTTCAATAATTCGCTTGCGCGTGGGAACCTTTAGCAGTGGGAGAAAAACGGAGGACCCGGAGAAAACCCACGAGGTTAGACAGGTGACCCTACTCCTTGTCACGTACAACCGGGGAGAGAACCCACGAGGTTAGACAGGTGACTCTACCCCCTTTTCGCGTACAACCGGGGATTTGAAACCACGCCAGTTGACTAAATGACAGACTTTATGATACAGCACGCACGTGCTAACCATTCGGCCATCCACCACCCCCCTCTCGTGTAGATTACAATATAAAAACTATTAGTCACGTGAATGTGTAGTGATATCAGGTGTTCCAGGGAGATTTAAATATGCTGAATACAAAACACGTGAATGTGACGTGATATCAGGTGTTCCAGGGAGATTTAAATATGTTGACTTCAAAATCACGTGAATGTGACGTGATATCAGGTGTTCCAGGGAGATTTAAATATGTTGACTAGAAAAACACGCGGTTGTGATATAGGTTGCATTCTTCTGATAAATTAGTTTTTTTTTCTTTTATAGAGGATAAACTTACAGAAGTAGGCCATATTGGGCAATAATCTGTAGGCCTATATCTTCTAACCCCGAATATCACCTGATATATCACCCTTGTCTCATGTCAAACACGAGGCAACTATAATCTTAATGTTACATAAACCGACAGCGTATGGGTTTGTGCAAATTCTAAATATAAACCGAACAATGTTCCAACTTAATATTTAAATGTTCGCTCCAAGAACTCTCAATCTTTGGACTGTATACCATTAAGTGACGTGTGTCGTAGTAACACCAGTTTCAAGAACACCTGATGCCACCTTGCGATGAGTTTCTGTGTTGTATTTGAGTATTGCCGGCATTTGTATAGTTTTATTAAAACATATAAAGTCTGATACAGAAGAGTCGTGACTACATGTTGCTGGATTGAGATTTTCCTTTAGACAAGGATTTCAGAATTCGAAGCTATCCGGTAGGCAGAACGCACGAAATAAAATATCCTTGTGACCATATACAAAAACTAAAAGACCCTCTCTCCCATTTGTTTAATGCATAACAGTAGGACGTTAAACCCCATTTCATTCATTCATTCTCTCTCCCATCAACCCCTAGTAGAACTTATGACCAAGATTTGATCTCCACAAGTACGCCTCATTATCCCTGTGACCCTATACCGTACCCTAGAGAACTAAACGACCTTCTTTCCCCAAATCAAAGATTTACCTCCACAAGTACGCCGACAGGGATGTGATTAGGGTTTTACCACCACTATAAGTTGACATGGATATGACCAGTAAGGTTACTATCATCATATATAATAGGAGTATAATAGGGGCAAACTGTTTCCTCTTTTACTAGGTCATCAATGACATCAGCTTACTCTGTTACTTTAAATAACTCAAGTTTTGCTGACTCAACACGCATACATCTCAAGTTGGACATATTTTAAATGTTTAATATGTCGGATAGAAAAATGAGACAACGGTGTTATTTTATGAAATTATATAATTCACGTTTTTTAAAGGCATAGAGATAAAAAAAAAATTCATTGCAACTCAGATCTAAAAATACAAATAAATGCATTAATTGATCAGAAATTTCAAGTCCGAAAGCGCATCTCTAAATTAGATTTAACCAAATCAAAATCTCAGACTTTTATTTCAGACCTTGACTGAATGTCTAGACAGGGTTCTTTGTTAGTACCAGGGCGAAATCACGGGAAATGTCTGGAACTAGGTCCTGGATAGGTTTCAGAATGAATCACTCTGATATTTATGGGAACAGTTACTTGATAGACGTTTCGGTATAGTTCTGTTTCTGTTGATTTCGTCTCGAAGTATTAACTTTATTCCATCAAAATGATGTAATTTCTTATTAAATGTATTATAATTGTTTCCACCTCCTTTGGCTTTGTTATTTTCTAATGGTAATGGCTGCTTTTAGCTATTGAAACCCGTATATGTTTTTCTCACTTCTTTGTTTATTTCCAGCGACAATTTCAGATTTTATCTATTTTCAATGAATTGAAACTAGAATATAAAAATATGATTTGTCTTGTGCAGTCCTGTTTATTAACTGATTATCAACGTATTTATTTATTTATTGAAGGCTCTGAATCGATTCCGTAAGACATCCAACGCCAAAACGCAATAAAAATGAAAATTCTTGTAAATACAAAGTAGTTGTTTGAATGAAAGTTTGTTTAAGTTGAGTAAAATGAACTGATTGACATCGAGATATAAAAATGAATTTATCTTGTAAAGCTGAACATTAGGGGTTTATATTGAATAAAAGGAACTTGTCAATTATTATATACAAAATATCATGTATATTCGATCCATTCAACCTAAACAAAAATATAAAAAGAACACCGAAAAAAAGAAATTTATTATAAGTACCTATTTTTGTTTTTTTGCAGGTTTGGTAAGTGACTAATGCCTCAAGGGGTCGATACAATACGAGAATACTGCAGGTTTCCGGTGGCTGAACATATTTGTGGTTTTTGTCGACCTGTTCCTCCGCACCCACACCAATCCTTTTTCGGCACCTTCATTTAAATAACCTTGATTTCAACCAATGAGAAAGAAGATGATGTCTTTGTCCAAGATTTCAGTTGCTGTGGTGACGTTGTTTGGCCCGTTTTCTCCATGTTCTGGTCAGATTTCTTCTGTCTTCTGCACATTTTTCTGCTCGAGTTGATGAGAAAAGGTTGCTGTTTCTTCGGTCTCTGTAAAACTTGTCTTAAAAGGTAAGTTTTTTTGTATTTGCAACAATCTTATACACTTGTCGAAAGGGTACGCAACCAGTTTAAACTTCGCGTGTTGGATTTAGGGTTTGATTATCGGAATGCATAGATTCTTAAAATTAACGTTTTATTAAATATCACATAAAAAGATCCTTGAAATGTCTTAACAAATTGAAGTCGACAATGAATAAGTCTGAATTGTAAACTGTAGTTTGGGTTGTACTTGACATTGTTTTCACATCCCATATTCGTTTTGAGATTTAGAATTCACATTGTTTTTTTTTTATTTTCCAAGACCGAGATAAATAAGCGGAAAACCCAAAGCAATCAAATAAATTAAAAAAGTAAAACAAAAATAAGAAAGAAATGTAAGGCCGATTGAATACAATGATAAGGTCGATATTTCTGATTTTAATATTGGAATTTCAATTTAGCATGCATTAATGGCCAAGACCCAGGGGTCAATCTCTAAATGCTGCTGAAAAAGTAAAACAAAATAAGAAAGAAATGTAAGACCGATTGAGTAAAATTATAAGGTCGATATATCTGATTCTAATATTGTAGTTATGGACATTTGTTAAATAATATAAAATCAGAACTTGAATTTAAAAGACTAACAGTTGTAGGCGTTAATTGGAAAGAATTAGGCGGCAGTCTCTAATTGGTGCTGAAAGTTCTAAGAGTTTAATGCCATTGTTTTAAAGGCCGTTGTTGCGCATGTATAAGAATTCGGAAAAAATATTAGTATTCAGACATCACTAACAAAATTCCTTCATAATTTAACATAAGATGAAATATAAACAGTAAACCCTAAAAATGATTTAAGTGCAACTGAACATCAGCATATAGTTGTTAATGTAGCTTCACTTTACGACTCCATTAGTTGTTAAACCAGATTATTTCATTATTAAGAACATACCAACTGCCCCCCCCCACCTAAATTCTGTTTAAACTAATAAACTATGGAACTGACAGATATTTCAATGATAACAAAGAAAGACACAATAATACGATGCGCAAGTCAGTTTGTAGTTATTGAACAAACTATGGAGAACTTTATTGTTACGATGCGCAATTCAGTTTTTAATTAAAGCCAACTAGTTTTAGAAACAACAACAATTTCCCCTTCTGTTGTTTCTAAATCTATTTGAATGACAAAATTATTTTTTAGTTTTTGTTTACACTGTTGAATAAACACATAAAAGTATAGAAAATAGGAAAAGCATTTATTCAAATAAATAAATAAAAACCCGCTTGATTTTAAAAATGTTCGCATTGTTTTATTTAAAGTTTCCAGCAGGGAAATAAAAAAATAAATGAACGAATGCATAGATAAATAAATAAAAAAATGAATAAATAAAAACATAAATAAATAAATGAATAAATAAATGAATAAATAAATCAATGAATAAATAAATCAATGAATAAATAAAGAAATGAATAAATAAATGAATAATTAAAGGAATGAATAAATAAACGAATAAATAAATAAATAAATGAATGAATGAATGAAAAAAACTAATAATATATATATTTAACTGGAAATATTTTTGTATTGTGTTTTTTTCTTTATTTATTTATAGAAATAAATACACACATATTAATAAAAATAAAATAACTAGAAATATATATGTATGAAAAATATATATGAAAAAATAAAAAAAATAATAATAAATAAATAAATTAAAATATCTTTCCATTTTAATAAACTAAAAAATAAATGAAAAAAAATAGAAGAAATGGGATAGAAATAAATGGAAATGAGGAAATAATAAAAAATAAATAAATAGATAATTACAAATAGAAAAATATATCAATAAAAAAATATATTTAAAAAAGGTAATACATAAATGAATAATTGCATTTATAATAAAATAAAAAGTAATGGAAAAATTAGAATAAATAGGATAGAATAAAAGGGAATGAGAAAAGTATATCAATAAAAAAATATATAAAAAAAGATAAATTATAATAAATAAATGAATAAATAGATGATTATATATTTAATAAATTAAACAATAAATGAAAAAAATACAATAAATGGAATATAATTAATATAAAAAAAAAAATCAATAAAAAAAAATATATAAAAAAAAGATATATAATAAATAAATAAATAATTACATTTGTAATAGACTAAAAAAATAATTAAACAATTAGAATAAATGGGATAGAAATAAAGGGAAATGAGAAAATTAAATCAATGAAAAAAATCAATAATAAATAAATAAATTGATAATTACATTCTTAATAAAGTAAAAACAAATAAATGAAAAACTTACAATAAATGTGATAGAAATATGATTTATTTTTTTAATAGGGAATAGATATAGATAGTGAGTTTGTTTTGGGACGTGACAGTTATTGTGACAGTTATTAGTAGATCTGACAAAGGAAGACCAAAATATATAATATAGTAGTATAACCTTTACCATACACCTACCGCAATCACACAACTCCGTGGATTATGGGTTAGACAAGGGTTGGGGCAAGGGTTAGAACCTGTAGACTTCGGCTACGCACCAACCACAAACGACGTCATATGTGCAGGACCGATGTAGCCTTCTCCGCCTATGGATGGAAACAAATGCTTACCCGTATCTACTGTACCTACCGAATTCAGAGAACCCCGTACCTACCGCATTCAGACAACCCCGTACCTACCACATCCAGACAACCCCGTACCTACCGCATTCAGACAACCCCGTGCCAACCGCAATTACACAACGATTAACCAACTTGCGATACGAAGTCAATTTATAAACCGTAATCTTTCTTTTTTCTACTTTTCTAATGAATTCATTTATTCTAGTATTTTCTGGATCAATTCAACCAAGTATTTTTCCCGCAATGATTACAAACCCTAAATATAAACGTTTAAGGAAATTTCCCGTCTTCCCCTTAATTTGGGATATTTCCTTCTAAATGTCACGACTACCTAGGAAAATAAAAATATTTTAATATTTGTATTCACAGTTGAATTCTATATCATATTATTTAGAAAAAAATGGAAATAAATCAAACAGTTATCCAATTTACGAAATCGGCAAAATCTACCGATCATCCCCGCACATTTTGAGGCGAAAGAAACGACACCTGTTACCACTGTTTGTCGTGTATTTTGTAAACGGTGAACAGTCCATATGCTGATAACACTATTTTGCCTGGACCGTTTTTTTAGGACTTCGAATTTTTTGTCTAATGGTTTCGTACTTGGTTTTATTTTATTTCAATAACTTTGTTTTAAAATCCCGAAACAAACACCATGATATGAATGGAAAAAATGTGTCTCAGTCAAGCGGAGAACCGTTGCTATTAAAATAATTTTGATTGTGTGACGTCACTGTGCCCTATCCGTCAGGAACTGTGATCAATACTAATACCACAGGACCTTCCGATAGGGACCAGTGCCTTACACCTAGCAACAGTAACCACGGAAACCACAGGGCCTTCTGATAGGAAACAATATCATACAGTAGCAACGGAAACCACAGAACCTTCCGATAGGGACCAGTGCCTTACACCTAGCAACAGTAACCACGGAAACCACAGGGCCTTCTGATAGGAAACAATATCATACAGTAACTACCAACAAGGGACCTTCCAACAGGAACCAGTAACCTACCCTGAACAGTAACAGTACCAAGCACAGCAAACTGGGGACTAATGAAACTATGTAACTATAGAAACCTGCCACTTAGTCATAGCAACTATTGAAACCGGTGATGTAGATATAGAAACTGTTAATGAATGGTTGACTAATATATCTGTTTAAGTTCCTACCGGTACAAAAAAAAATAAAAAAAGAAAGGAAACGAATACCCACACACCTTGTGCAAAATTAATTAATTTTCATTTGACAGCAAACCATAAGGATTACTAAATAAAATATTTATTACTTTAAGATATCAAATTAATTAAAATAACCGAATAAAATAATTATTAACACAATTACTGAGTTCAATACTAAGCGACGTTTCGACGAGGATACTCTCGTCTTTATCAAGCTTTCAGTATGCATAACATTGCAACTTGTGTTAATATCTTCAATTACTAAATGCAAATCAAAGAAAAAATATTTATTACTTTAAGATATCGAATTAACCAGCTCTTAAATATTCATTTAATACTCGGCGTTAAAATCCTTAAAAAGGAGATAAAAATTATTAAAAGGAAATAAATTAAAATTATTTTCATAGCATTGTGATTAAGTTCAATGGCTTCAATGAGTTTTCGAGAGGTGTCATTGTTTGTCCTTTTTCAAAATTCCTCAAATTAGTTTCCTCCTTTCCTGCTTCCTCCCACGGATCGTGACTTCCTGTCTGACTGTTTCACCATAAAAAGACCCCCGGCTCGTAGTTCAGGGTATTATAGCGAACTAGTTGTTGGGGGAGGAAGGTGGAACAACACTAGCCGTATCGAACGAGATGTTGGGGTAGGAAGGTGAGACAGGAACAGCCGTGGTTCAGGGTATTACAGCGAACTAGCTGTCGGGGGAGGAAGCTGGAGCAGCACCAGTCTTATTTATCGGACTCTCAAATGGACAGGACATCCGGAAAACGCACAGAAACCACGAGGTACCAACACAAGAAAAGGGTTTGCTTCTAAAATGTATTATGGAATCCATAGGCGGGCGTTTTTGATACTGGAATTAATTAAAATGAATAGTTGGTCAAGATTCGACACCTTTTAAAAGAAGCATAAGGTTTGTTCTATTTTATTAGTGAAATCCACATTTTTGGAATTAGATTTTGTTGATATTTTTAACAAAAAGGTCACGTGATATGACAATTATTTCGACAAGATTCCCAAGATGTTGGGAATGCGGGGAAAAGATTGTGGTGAAAATGCTTGTTTTGGGATGAATTCAACAAATGTCTGTTTGACGAAATCATGGGATGGTGCTAATTTTAAACACTATTTCTTTTATTTAGATTCTAGGTTGGTTAAAGGGGGTGACAGTTATTTTGTCAAGATTTCCGAAAAGTTGGGGGTACGGTGAAACGATTGAGTTGCTAAAAAAGAGTTTAACAAATGTCTATTTGGCGAAATCACGGGATGGTTCTGATTTTAAACATTTATTTAAATTCTAAGAGCACAATAATAGGACGTTAAACCCCATTTGATTTCTGGTTATAGGGGAGAGAATAGTCTTGGTTATTGGAAGTCAAATTCGAGTTTTTAAGATGCTGTAAATTAGTGGCAATGATGTCTATTCAATGACTTGCTCATTGTACATTCTCCAGTTGCTCAGGACGGTCTCCAATAAAAATATTGTTTAAATGAAAAAATAGATAAATATGTTATTAACATTTAAATTTGATTCATTAATCGCAGATAATAGAAATTGTGTAATTATTGCAAATCATTTCATAAGTAATTTGTCCAGACCCAACAATTTTAATGCTACGTTCCGACTATCACGATTCGCCTTGTGTTGATCGTATAGAAACGTATCCGATTAGGACTGAGCCGTGTAGTTGTTACTCTCTGTAGAACACCTGATACCACTTGGTCTAAATATATAGTATTAATACATGGTGTACATGATGTAGGGTATGCTTACTCTCTATAGTCTAGATATGTAGTATTTATAGTTGTTGTACATGAGACAGGTTATGCTTACTCTTTTTAGAACACCTGATACCACCTAGTCTAGATATGTAGTATTTATAGTTGATGTACATGAGACAGGTTATGCTTACTCTTTTTAGAACACCTGATACCACCTAGTCTAGATATACACTATTGATAGGTGTTGTACATAAGACAGGGTATGCTTACCCTATCTAGAACACCTAATACCACCTAGTATAGATATAGTATTGATAGGTGTTGTACATAAGACAGGGTATGCTTACTCTCTCTAGAACACCTGATACCACTTACTATTTATTTGGGTCCCCGGGGCTCCAAAACACGCCCGACAATCCACCATATCAGTGAAAATTCTATTGACAATATTAGTTGATGAGATTTTGTAGAATGAAAAAGTAAAATATGTTATAATAATTGTAAACTTAAATCAAAACGAAGGTAGACCAACAGGATTCAAATCACTGCACTGTTCATTTCTGTAGCGCGTCAAGTAAATAACGAAATAATTGATATTATTGAAGATTTGTAAGTAGATAATTTGTTATATAAATAGTCCATGAGGAAATATTTGAAGTTGATTGGCGGAAGATTTTATATTTAGAATAAGGAAATACTTGTATGTAGTATGAGGTCATTAGATGATATCCCTACAAGGCATGAATTGGAGTGATCTGAACAAGGAAATAAAACTTGATTATTAATCACAATCTGTGGTGAATGAATGAATTGTTTGTAGTTTTAATTTTTACTCTGTTCATTTGGTTGATTTTTGAGGAGATGACGAACTAATGGGGAAAAAACAAACGGAAGTTCAACGTCTACTTTCATATTCGTTTGTAATGGCAGGTCAACACGTGTTTGTGACTGTCTCGAGAAGATAAACGTCATAGTCGGGGTAGCTCGGGCGGAGGCCGTCTTTATGAGACTGTCTCACGAGGAACAACGGGGCAACTCGGGTGGAGACCGTCTTTAAAAGAACTGTTGTAGTAAGGACACTTGTAGTGTGGGCATCGCGAGTGCAGGAGGACAACAATATATTAAACCTGATCTGTCAATAGAAGATTTTTCTAGAATTGTTATGCGTCTTTTAGCGATTCACGAAGATGTTAATAATAATAGCGTTTTCACGGAGAACTGTCTTTTAAACGGAAAAATTAAACCATTTTCATTCTACTATAAATATAGTTGGTAGTCAGGTCAGTATAGCAACACAAGCTAACTTGTTGGACCTGGACAAAACATGGCGAGCTTACCAAACACGAACCCGACCAGGACAAAACATGGCGAGCTCAACACAGATCATCACGGATCTATTCACGGATCTATTCTGGACATTTTGGGGAAGTTGACGAAGACATTGCTAGCGGAAAGTAATACTTGTATATATATAACATGAAAATTGGTTATCTATTCAGTCCAAGAACTAGAAATGTTTGGGGAAGTTGAGGAAGACCTTGCTACTGGGAAAAAGCATATATATAACATAAAAATTGGTTTTCTATTCAGTTCAAGAGCTAGACATTTTGTGGATGTTGAGGAAGACCTTGCTCGCGGAAAGTAATTGGTTATTAGTTAGTTGACGAAAACCTTGCTAGCGGGAGATAGATTGTGACATGCCATGCCATTTTTATCAGTCACTGTGTTCTACAATAATTCACAGTGTCTGTAATAATGGTTTGATGGGTCGCTTTATTCATCCGTTTACTCTTCATACCATCTTCGCTCAATCCTGAACCGCATGGAGTGACTTAACCCCGGACCGTATATTGAGTGGTTAAGTTTCGTATAATACAATGCATAAAAATTATTGTGTTGATCCCACAACCACCCATCACCCCAGAACCAAGAATAGAGAGATATTGTGTACTAAATGAATACTACATGTAATTATTCCAGAGTGAATTGATTAGGTAAGTATTAAACCTCTTTATTTTACAGAGTGATTATTTTTAATGGGATGTAGACAAAGATAGATTTCCTTCTATCATTATATCATTAATGACTGCGTGTTTTTTTTGTGTCTGGTGCATCCCCTTTCCATACCTTTTAGTTGTCGGTTTAAAAATAGCAAAATGAGGTTTAACTTCTGTTTTTCTTCAACACTCGAGCGAATGAAGACAGATATACGTCATACAATGTGCTACATCATGCATTGTTTTGTAAAAAAAAATTAGAACCAAGTACGAACAATCCAAACCATAAGACAGAATTCGAAGTCCTAAAAACGTTATAGGCAAAATATTGTATTCAAGCAAAATAGTGTAATGAGCAAATGGACTGCTCGTCAGACAGTGTTGTACGGCATGCAGTGTTGTTCGTTATACCATGAGCTACGTCATGTAGTGTGCTACACCATACAGTGTTATACGTCATACCATGTGCTACATCATACAGTGTGCTACGACGGCATTTTGGCCAGGACAGCGATTGAATTTCAACTGACTTTGGTTCGTCTTCGTGTACACCAGCGTTAGGACCGGACTTTTATCGTTACAACCAAACGACCAGGGACCAAGAATCAACGCCTCATAGGTTTGAATCTGTAAAAATTAAGTAAATCTATTATAATTTAAAACGTCAGTATTCAAAAAGAAAGGTAGTTGACTTACATTAATTTTGTGGATGAAAGTGATAAAGTCGCTTTAATACACCTTGCAATAAGAGTGCCCGGAGGAAACCCACGAGGTTGAGAAGGCGCCCCTATCTCCATGTCACATACGCTCACACTAGGGCTCGAAACGACAGCCGCAAGCCAGAGGTGACTAGATGTCGAAGCGCGGCACTCTAGATCACTAGGCCATCACAATCCACCCACCTTGTAATAAACTGTTCAATTCGAGCAATACTAATCTAGTATAATCGCCATTTAAATTTTATATTGGTCTCTTTTGAGTTTGGGGAATCACGTGATTAAGTGGGTAAGGTGCTGGCTCGTTAGCCTGGAGGTCGAGTGTTCGATCCCTGCTTTGGCCGAGAAAGGTTATCTCGATTTTCCGCCGTGATTCCCCATTGTCAGAGATGCAGAACGGAGGGCCTGACAAAAACAGAGATCCCGTGTACACATTGGCGTGCACGTAAAAGATCCATTATAAGTTGGAATTTGATATAATCGGACACGAATTAAAGCGGCTTTATCACTTTCAACCACAAAATGAATGTAAGTCAACTACCCTTTGAATACTGACGTAATAAAATCACGACCCACCATCTGTATATTCACCAATATTAGTTACATTCAAGACGAGGCTGGAGCTTTATATCATGGGTCTTCTAACTGCTACAGCTCATTACGCGCAAGATAATTATTGATTTAAAACTGTACCGAAGTGACTTAGTTTGTCAATCTCGTTCCCAGAGTCAGCCGCGGGGCCGGAGGCCTCTGGGGCAAAAGACCGTCCATTATCTTCAGATTTTTTAACGCGTAAGCCCCACCCATGCTGACCTCTGATTGGACAATCTTTTTGGGGTCTTTTTCTCGAAAACAAGATGTCGGATCGTTGTTTTGTTTGTTGTGAAATGATTCTTGATTCAAAGTCAACAAACTGACATGTAAAAAATTAAGTTTTCGTAAAGATCTATTTTTCTACGCGTGTGTATATTTTTAAGCGATTCGGTCATCCGGAAACGTAAAATAAATACATGTCACGTGACAGTCGTGTGATTCGTTCCTTCCGGGAAAATGGCTACTCAGTGTCACCAGAGAAATTTCTTTCTCCAAAATTTTTCTGGTTCGAGATTGTTACTTTGAATTGGGTGGACATTTAGCCCATTGCTCTCTTTCAGTTTTATGCCCAACCTTACTCTTCCGGACACCTGTGTGACCTGTTACCACTGTTTGTCATGTATTTTGCCTAATAGTTTGGATGCAGCTATGGCGGGTACGGTGGGGAGCGCCAGGCAGGCTAAGGTTACTCTTCTGGACACCTGTTACCACTGTTTGTCATGTATTTTGAACACGATGACCAGTCCATTTGCTGATAACACCTTTTTGCCTATACCGTTTTTTAGGGCTTGATTTTTTTTATTATAAGTTTCAGATATAAATCCAGTTTCTGGAATGTTTATGGCATTAACACTTCAAATGAGTTTATTACTTTCAAATATCCCCTAGAAAAGGTCCTACTAATATCAGACAAGGTTTGTTAAAACTACAATTTTCTCAAGTTTTGATGAAATCATTAATTTTTGAAAAAAATTGGTAGAATGTGCATGTCTGTGACATTTCTTTCCTTCTCGATCACTGTTTGCGCTTTTTGACAGGAAACGGGCTTGTCGGTAATTATTAGGACCTCATTTTAATTGTTTTTAAAACATCTAGTCGCATATTGTGTTTATTTCTGTCATTGATGATGTCTTGTTGTAATAGTTTTAACGTCCCAGTAGACCACCAATAATTCCACCATTGACTTAAACGCTATTTCTGTTTCTTTGCCCGTTCCCAAGTTTTCCACAAATTATCGTTGGGTTGAAAGCTATTCACAACAGTCAGGGCAACAAGAGAACTTCTGTAAACCAAATGAAAATTGAGTTTGAATTTTCCCGAGGAACAAAGATTTTAACTAAAATCAAAATAAAATTGTAACTTAAAATGCAATTGTAATAGTTTTATAGTTAAAATAGCTTTCGCCCACGCAGTGCTCATTTCCGGTGCGGGCACTTAGGGTGTAAACAAATACGGCGCTTCGGAACTGAAAATTTATTGAAAGGCTGAACGAACGGTTACTACACCAATGGAAGGTTTCATACACTGTATCAATGTTTGTACGCGGTCGGACAGTCGTTTCGAAATGTATCGGTGAGTTGGCCTTAAACATGTTTGCTGTCTTCTAATTCCAAGAAATTGGCCATTTGAAACCATTAAAGGCCTACACGAATACATTTCTTTTGTAGAGGGCTCTTCTTTCTATGACATTAGTTATGAAGGGATTTTAAATTTTCTTTTAAAGTTTTTTGTCATTGTTTGTAATTATATGAATATAGTTTTACTGATACTCGAATCATATGGTAATATAAAAAACACTAACACAAAATTTTGTTTACCGGGGTATTGAGAAGCAGTTTCTGTTTAGGGTAAGCAGAGATAAGCAATTTGATTGGTCAAGACTTTATAACATAACTCTGCTTTTAATTGAGGTAGATTGTTTAAACTTGATGCAGATGTTCATTAGGTCAATGCCTTGATGGAGTTCGACGATGTTCAATAGGTGAAAGTCCTGACTGAGTTAAATGATTAACATTTCGAGATGAAGCTTAGCCGAGTTAAACAATTTCATTGGTCGATGCATTGGGACAAGATAATCTGGATTCTATTTGATTGCTCAGTACTTATGAAAAAAAAATGTAATTGATATGTGTCATTTTATTTTTTTCGGGATTTTGGCGTGGGACATCAGTTGAAATTATCCCTAAAATAGTTTTATAACGTGACAATTTTAAGTCAAGAGAGCATTTTAACTTACAATAATATTTTAATGAATGTAATCTAAAATTCTTAAAATTGTTTTGTGAAACTCATCTATCTTAAAGAAGCTAAGTGGCTCACTCGATATTATCCAAAGTCTTCGTCATTTAAAACACGAATTATTTGTCAATTTAAATCAACACTGATGTTATGGTCTTACCAGGAAAAGATGGGCTTCTAACATCCATTATTTAAAACAATGCGTTTCAGCGCCATTTGCAACAAGGGGCTCGAAGAACGAGGCTATATATATTCCACAAGTCATGCCAAACGATGACGCCATATTCTTATCTGGAGAGCATGCTCAATATAAATACTATCAGTGCAGACTGGAATAACTAGACGTAAGATATTGACATTCGATTGAGACTTCCGGCGTATTTCGCCGAACATACCTTATTAGGATTTACAGTAAAACAGAAACCATTGAATGTAAATCAGTTTGTTAACATTCATATAACATTATTTTATGCTTTGCAACCCATTGTGTAAATTTCGAGGTCCCAAATATTCGCTCCTTTAAGTTTGTTTGGATAACATTTTAGGTTAAGACGATTTTAAGGAGATGTAAGTTTTTGTGAAACATGGGGCCTAACAAAAAAAGGACGACTAATTGTTTTTTGGACTCGATCGCATCCACCTACTCGTGGAAATTTGATAAAGGGTCTGCGGGCTAAAATGAAATGCAATGGGGTTTAACGTCCTACTACTCCGCTCCGAAATGGTTAACGGAGACGAGCAAACGCCATACTTTTGTAATGAGGGAAATGGTGCCTCCATTGCCTGCTCTTATATCGTATTCCAACTGTCAAGGGATCTTTTACGTTTTTTCGTCCCATCCGAACGAATGGACAGCTTCCTTTGTCAGAACCTCCATCCTGCATCACTTACAAGGGGGAACCACGCCGGAAATCAGGATGAACTTTCTCGGCCAATGCAGGGATCGAACATCCGACCTCCAGGCTAGCGAGCCAGCGCCTTATCCACTAAACCACCGTGTTCCCCAGCATGGCGTCTGCCAGTATAGTACAGATAATTAGGTCATTAAAAACACATCTCATTTCAATGAATAATCCCCCGCACCTTTAAAACCATATAAATAAATAAAGGTTATCTCGTCCATATTGAGCCACATCTGCTGTTTACAACTTAAAATGTGTTTTTTTTTTCTCCGAGAATTATTATCTTTATCAATTCTTCATTATGACATCATGAAGTGAACCTATTACATCCCTATCCCATAATTCCTGTGGTCAGTTGAACAATGGCTGCTTACCAGCTGCCGTACAAATCGACTCACAAATACGCAATTTCAGCCGATAACTTTGCATACAGCTGTGGGGAGTAAATATTTGATAAATGACAAAAGACAGCCGCATCTAAAATATTAATAGAGGGATAGTCTTGACATAAAGGACTACTGCGAGTCGAGGTCACCTAGATCTGGCAAAAATATTTAGGTTTCAGTCACAAAAATAATTCGTTTTCTTTTTATCGTTCTATAGATACAAGTAAACAAAGTATCACAAATATTTTAAAATAATATTTCTATTACCAGCATGCACCATGTTTCATTGACCAAACCTGCCAGGTTCACAGTGTGTTTTGACGCTGACTCTCTAGCCTGGAGGTAGAGTGTTCGATCGCTGCATTGGTCGGGAACGTTCATCCAGATTTTACGGTGTGGTTCCTACTTGAAGTGATGCACATTGGCGTGCACGAAAACGATCCCTGTCCGGCCAACATTTCCCTCAGTCATAGCAAATCGTCCACATTAGCTCATTACTTAGCAGAAGAGCAGATGACGTTAAACCCCATGTCATTTCCAATCCTCCCAATGGTAGAAAATATAAGTTTAAGATTCGAGTGTCCCAGATCGGTTTGTTTTGGAATTTGGAAAACCATTGCTCAGAACTGATCCACGAATAATTGTAGGACAGCACACAGCATATGTTTTCTATTCAACTTCACACTAGACAAGTGGGGTATCCATATCTATTTCAAACAGCTAACCACTTACAGAAATGTGACTAACTCTCTAGATTATAGCCACATATCACTAATGATTTTCCCACTGACTTTAATGTTAATTCCTGTCGCTAACACCGGCTCTAACAGTTAACCAAATTTTCGTTGGGTAGAAAGCCCTCTGCCACATATAGGGGGAAGGAGAGAACTGTAGTTTAACGTCCACTCGACACAAGGTCATTTCAGGACTAACATATGGTCAGATGGAGCAACATGGGGCAGCCTCTTGCCCAAAAGCACGTATGAGGCTCACGATGGAAAACTTGAGATAAATAAACTCGAAGTAAAGACCAATAAACATGCTATTGTTCGCACTACATTGTAACCTGGTCAACGTCCAAACGCCTTAAAATCATGAATATTCACAAAAACCTGACAGAAAAGGTATTTCCAAACAACCCTTTTCTTCGATTCTACACCAAAAAGTCAACAAAAACCGCTATGCAAAGGGGGAAAAGGGAGAGAAAGACTTACAATAACTGACGGCGTAGGGATATTTGGTGAGACAAGAAATCATTTCCCCTTATTCCATTTTTCCCATAAATTTTTTTCTCCCCTCTTCCTGCATTTTTAGGTTGACTTTTTGATCTAGAATAGGAGAAAAGGGATCAAATTATAGCAGTTGTGGGTAATACTGATGATATTACAGCGGAGAGATGGGGGTTGTAAAGTGTCTTTCTGAAGAGCAATCATTGTGTCGGGAAGTGAGATTTTCACCCAAGTCAACTTCAAATCCAAACGGTCAACCCCCTACAAATTTATGATGAGGGGATTGCTAAATGTCGTCCCCATTGTGCCTATATAGATTGGAACCAACGGAATGTTGAGCAAAAAGCTACAGCCTGTGATGTTACAGCCATTTAACATTGAAGCCAAAGGGGCAAATAATTACTAGTCTGAGTCCTTATAGTGATGTTATCATGTGACTGGTTATCTGCGCGTGGGGTCATGTTATCATGTGACGGAACATAGGTAGTCAGGGAGATTCCATGGAGAAACTGTGTGACTAGAGAGAGAGAGAGAAATGGGGTTTAACGTACACTCAATACAACTAGGTTATTTCGGGACTAACATATGGTTTAATTTTATTTCAATAATTCGCCTAGGGGTCTTTAGCAGTGGGAGGAAACCGGAGTGCCCAGAGGAAACCCACGAGGTTGAGAAGGCGACTTTATCTCCATGCCGCATACGCTCACACCAGAGCTTAAAACCACAGCCGCAAGCCAGAGGTGGCCGGCCAGCTAGAGGTCGAAGCGCGGCACTCTACACCACTATGCCATCCCAACCCCCGAACTGTGTGACTGGCATGAGGATTTAGGTCCTAGCGTACTGCACAAGCAGTAGTAAGGAAGACGGATCACGGCGAAACTGCTCGGGACTCGGAGCAACTGAGACACGAGGTTATGGAAAACTGAGAATCCATTGAAAATAAAAATTTAATATGAAGTATATATTATTTATTTTTATTATGAACATTTAGATCTATATACAAGACATATAATAAATAGAATAAATAATATCTAATTATATGACACATCCTGATTAACCCCGAACATGTAAAAACATTGTCCCTGCATGGTACCTCAATTGTTTCAATTAAATTGATTGACATTATGTTCATGTGATACTCTTCGCCAGTAATCTACACTTTTAAAGACACATTAAAGACCTAGCTATTCTTTGCTATGTTAGATCGAAAATAGATAATGTAAAATGAATAATTTGAATATTTCATTCAAATTACTCTATTGCAAGCGAAGGTATTAGCCTGTGAAGGTTTGACAAGACGTGTGCAATAATTGCAACCGCCTTACTTGTTGTTCGAAACTAAGTCTCTTCCCTCCATTTTAAATTTAATCAAAATATGGCCGAATCGTTCTAATCTAATTAATATCTGGTCATTCCGATGCCATCGAGAGTTGATTATGACCTTGATCAGTTAATTAATGTCCAATTAATAATTTAGAAAAAAAAAACATTTCAGGCCTAAAGAAAGACCTACAATAGGAAGATTTAGCTCTTGCAAAATGTATGTTTAAATGCGGGTAATTGGCACCATTTTCATTTCGCCATTATTTACAGAGAGTGGGGAATTGGAATCAAAATTAGGGCATTTAGCCGGTTTTTCACTAGGCAAATTTTTTTCGCGCGAAGCGAATTTTTTCGAGTACAGGCATGCGCAGTACAGTTTCAAGCCGCCTGAAATTGTACTGCGCATGCCTGTACTAGAGAAAATTCGCTTTGCGCGAACAAATTCGCGTAGTGGAAAACCGGCTTTACGAAGGAAGAAAATGGCGGGAATCTTGGTCATGCGCACATCAATGGAGGCTCAAACGGGATACTCGGGGTTATTCAGGGTGATCAAAATATACACCACATTCTATTAATACTTATTATGATAATATCACGTGACAATCTCAGTTACTATAAATAGATATATACATATACAGGGGTGACCACATAGCAACAATTGAACATAAACACGTGATACAATGTAACCAATCAATGAGCTAGAAAATCTAATAAATTATGATGCTGCCGAATTATTAATACATGGTTTTATACATTTCGATAATTTTACGATAGTAAGATTTTTATTTTAAAACAGACGTAATTAACATATTAATGAAGTGTTCCGAATATTTCGATTAATTCCAGTTGGTCATTCGATTATGTCTTGATTCTGAGTTGGATTCATCCGCAAAAGGAATCCATGTGTGTATTTAAAGAGTTTGTTAGGCGTTTACTGACCTGAAAAATTACAAAAAAATATGAATATATATATAAAATGTTTTATATTACTTTTATGATATATTGAACAGTCCATATGTTCACAATTACAACATGGAAATCGATGACATTTGTTCCATTGTCCCATGGAAGCCGAATCACAAAATGAAAAGAGGACCATCTACCTCAGAAGTGAAGCAACCTCCAAGCCCAAAAAGACAAATCGTTGTTCTAGTATACTCGGGTTAGGGGTAGGTTTCAACACTGGCACGTATGAAGTAGACCCTTGTGTTCCAACAGCGAAAAAACTTCAAATAATTAAACACAAAAACCGAATTTCTATTTCTAATTCGCCACGTTTAGTGACCTTAAACCTCTATTGTTTAGAAACGTGATACAACTAGCCGATGCACATCCTAGGGAGATTACTCCACAATACAACAGGTGTTGGACGATCTTTCAACTGACTCCGGATTGTGGAATTGTCCGATAAATATTTCTTCGAAATTCTTAAACACTCTAACTAAAGACCAACTGTATGCCACAGTAAAACACCCCTAGCTAATTTCGTCAAATTGAGTGATAACACGTCGTTTACTCATGAAATTGGAGATACTAAAATTTGATACTGTTGATACTTCAAATATTTCTTTACTCTGATTGATATTTTTTTAGTCTTATATCAATCTGTAATTTAATCGTATTTAAATGAAATTATGCATCCAAAAACCTATGTATGTCTGGGGTCTTAGATTACCACTTATTGCCGACAACGTTTTTTCATGCAAGGTGTCCGCACAAGGGTTAACAGTTGTTGGAATATTCACAAAAGCTTATTTCGTCCAATTGTGTGACAGTCCGACGTTTAACCAAGAAAATGGGGGTACTAAAATTTTCTACTCGCCCTTCCATTTTCACCTTATGTTAGAAAAGTAAAACGAAATTTTAAACTATAAAAAACGAAACGAAATATGATCTGTGTTTTAATCAGATTGATATAATTACAACAGAATGTTTTTACCTGAGAATATTAACAGGCGATATCTAGAGTAGGAACAGAATGTGTTTACCTGAGTGTATTAACAGGCGATATCTAGAGTAGGAACAGAATGTGTTTACCTGAGTAGATTAACAGGCGATATCTAGAGTAGGAACAGAATGTTTTTACCTGAGTAGATTAACAGGCGATATCTAGAGTAGGAACAGAATGTGTTTACCTGAGCAGATTAACAGGCGATATCTAGAGTAGGAACAGAATGTTTTTACCTGAGAAGATTAACAGGCGATATCTAGAGTAGGAACAGAATGTTTTTACCTGAGTAGATTAACAGGCGATATCTAGAGTAGGAACAGAATGTGTTTACCTGAGTAGATTAACAGGCGATATCTAGAGTAGGAACAGAATGTTTTTACCTGAGTAGATTAACAGGCGATATCTAGAGTAGGAACAAAATGTTTTTTACCTGAGTGTATTAACAGGCGATATCTAGAGTAGGAACAGCGATGGTACAACCTAGAGCTGATGACGAATCACTACCTCCAAATGTTTCTAATAATTTAGTTAAATAACCATTTAATAAAATCTGTATATCCCGACACTTCGAGTTATCCATACTTTGTGTAGCGGCGGCTGTAACCGGAATGGTAACTGTTCCAGAACTTTTTACAACGGCACAAGCTAGAAAACAGAAAACACATTCCGTATAGAATCATTCAGATAATGGTCATATTATTATGTAAAACACACCCAGGAGTAGGGTCGCCTGTCCAACCTCGTGGGTTTTCTCCGGGTCCTCCGGTTTCCTCCCACTGAGACCCCTGCTAGTTTGTGTCGAGTGGACGTTAAACCCCATTTCCCTCTCTCTCTTAACACCCCCATATAAAATCATTCAGATAACGATGATATGTGAATCCACACTAAAGTCTGTTAAATATACTTTACACGAATTTGTTAAGTTTCAGGGTATAAGATCTAATTCAGCTGAGGGCTACTTGCATCAGATATGTTATCCACTTGATAAACTACAGTCTTACATTTCTTGGGGGGGGGGCTCTAGCAAGCCGATCACCTCTGGCTTGCGGCTATGGTTTCGAGTCCTGGTGTGAGCGTATGTGGCATGGACATAGGAGCGCCTTCTCATCCTCGTGGGTATCCTCCGGTTTCCTCCCACGGCTAAAGACCCCTACGCGCAAGCGATTTTTTAAAATACAATTAAAAAACCATACGTTAGTCCCGAAATGACCTAGTTGTGTTGAGTGGACGTTAAACCCCTTTTCTCTCTCTCTCTCTACTTTTCTAAGCCAACCGGGACATTGAATGCGGGCATACCAAATGTAGTATGCTCTTAGGGAAAACTTGTACTTTCTGTGGCAACCGGGACAATGAATGCGAGTATACCTAACGTAGTGTGCTCTGAGGGAAACTTATACATTGCGCTAGTTAAAGAGTTCCAACTGCAAAGGGTATTTTGTTCGGGTGGCAGAAAATGTTTCACGGATTCATTTTCTTGCCAGACACCCCGTCCCCCTAACAAGGGTTGAAAAACCTGAAGTATTTTGTAGACCGACATCTCGTGGTTAATTAGCTTATTCCTGTCACTGTATCTTGCTATTTTCAAACCGACTATAGTTTCTAGCTTTGTTTCAAATATGAAAATGATGTATAAAGGGAAGTAAATCTAGCATCCAACCCAATCCTCCATCAAGGTCGATAATCTAGACATTTCATTTGTTCTAAAAAAATACCTTCAATTGTATACGCGTCTTGATACGATTTAAGATAGGAAATCAAAATGATGAAGACTCCATTTTAAAATAATTGGAATGACGAAGATTATAATTAAAATAATGAGAAAGAGAGAGAGAGAATGGGGTTTAACGTCCACTCTGCACAACGTAGGTCATTTCGGGACTAACATATGGATTTATTTTTCAGTAATTTGGTTCAATCAGCAGTAAGGTGAAAACCGAGGATCCGAAAAAAAACCAGGCGACCCCACTCCTTGTCAGGTACAACCGGGGAATCGAAACAGCACCAACTGACTAAATGACAGACCTAACGATACAGTGCGCACATGTTACTCATTCGTTCCCCCTGCCGAAATGATAAAGACTCTTATTAAAATAATTGGAATGCAGAAGACTTTAATTAAAAAAATTAAAATGAGGTAGATTATAAATAAAGTAAATAAAATGAAGAAGACTCTAATTAAAATAATTGAAATGATGAAAACTCTAATTAAAATAATGGAAATGACGAAGACTATAAACAAAATAATTGAAATGATGAAAACTCTAATTAAAATAAGGGAAATGATGAAAACTCTAATTAAAATAATTAAAATGTTAAAACTCTAATTAAAATAATTGAAGAGATGAAAACTGTAATTAAAATAATTGAAATGATAAAAACTGTAATTAAAATAATTGAAATGATAAAAACTGTAATTAAAATAATTGAAGTGATGAAAACTGTAATTAAAATAATTGAAATGACGAAGATTATAAATTAAATAATTGAAATGACGAAGACTACTTACTGCCCTGTTGACTGATGGATGCCGATGTAGCACCGTTTGAGAAGGGTGGAACTAAACCGGAAGTAAGACCACTCATACCGTGACCAAGCAACGAGTTCATCAGAAAGAAGTCACGAGCTGTTTTGGAGGTGTTTAAATTCGTGTCTTTGTTCCTAGTGAGGAGAGTTCGACAGCCGTCCGTGCAGAACGGGTCCTCCTCTAAAAATGGTGAGTCAACCATAGGTGGGATGAATGGAGGAAGCATGGACGCTATGATGACGATGTTAGGTAAGTCAGCTAATGACGGCGTGGCCGATGAAGGTGACATCGTCGTAGACTGCATCATTCCACCAATTGGATAGGGCACCATCATCTGTCCCTGTCCCATCATCTGAGGCTGTCCCATCATTACACCTTGTCCATAGGGTTGTTGTCCCATCATCATGCCCTGTCCCATCATCTGAGGCTGGCCCATCATGCCCTGTCCTCCCATCATATTAGAGAGCAGGCCACCCGCGTAGACACCCTTACCACCCTTATTACCCTTGAACAATGGTTTAAATGTTTGGGCTTGGTTAAAAACTGGTTGTTGTGGATAATAACCCGTGCTCTGTCCTTTACCCAAGAACGGACTCTGTTGATAATTTCCACCAAGGAAAGGATTCTGTCCGTAAACTCCGCTAACAAACGGACTCTGTCCATAGCCACCGCCACCGCCAACGAAGGGACTGTATCCACCACTACCGCCGAGAATTGTTCCATAAGATCCGCCATAACCGCCAGCCCCAAAACCACTGGAGCCATAAACACCCTTTCCATACCCTTTACCGTACCCTCCTTTTCCGTACCCTCCCTTCCCATACCCACCCTTTCCATATCCACCCTTTCCATATCCACTAACGAACCCGGGCATTGCATAGCCACCCCCATAGCCACCTCCATAGCCACCCATTCCATACCCGCCCATCCCATATCCACCTCCATATCCCATTAAACCCCCATATCCACCACCGCCTCCGTATCCACCGGAACCATGGCCGCCACCGCCTCCATATCCTCCTGAACCATGGCCGCCACCGCCTCCATAGCCTCCTGAACCATGGCCGCCACTGCCTCCGTAGCCCCCAGAGCTCCCTCCATAGTCACTCCCTTTGTTTCCTCCATAACCCCCTCCATTTCCACCATAGCCGCCATCACCTTTATTGTTATGTGCGTGAGCACCGGTCCCGTGTCCAGAGTCAGTACCACTGTCGTAGTTAGAGCCGTGACTATGGCCGTGCGATTCATAGCCTCCAGAATTTCCACTGTCGTAATCACCACTATCATAACCCCCAGAATTTCCACTATCATAACCTCCAGAATTTCCACTGTCGTAACCCCCAGAATTTCCACTGTCGTAGCCTCCAGAATCGCCACCCTTGCTCCAGCTATCAGAGTCCCCACCCTTGCTCCAGCTATCCGAATCACCACCCTTGCTCCAGCTATCAGATCCTCCACCATAGTATCCCGAGTCACCACCGCTATCATAATCACTGTAATCACTATCATCGTCGCTATCATATCCTTTATCATAGCCACCACCCTTGTTGCCGCTGTTGTACCCGCTGTTATATCCTCCTCCCCCGCCTCCTACTATGCCTTTAGATTTAAGACCGGCAAAATAACCCTTGCCGAAACCCGTACTATACCCGCTACCATAGCCACTGTCATATCCACCACCACCTCCACCACCGTAGTTTCCACCGTCATCAGAAGAACTATCACTGTTGCTTCCACTGTCTCCTTTGCTGTAACTCTGACTATAGAAGTCCTCGTATTCATCCACCTCCCATGAGTCATTCTCATCCGCGGCGTTTCCACCTCCTCCCCCTCCACCCCCGCCGCCGCCTCCCCCACCACCACCTCCATTACAGTTGACATCTTTCGGCCAGTTGCAGACACTGAGAGTCATATCAAACAGTAGGTTTCCAGGACAATTAAATCTGTATTCAATAGAATTTGCGCATTGATAAAACACGCTGCAATCCTGAGGGTCCTGTCGGAAATCCCCGGTTACACAATTTGCAGGTACCGCGTTCTGGTTTTGGAGACTGCTGCTCTGCCATGATCCGCCAAATACATGCGACACACCTGAAATAAACGTATTATTTCATTAAATACCTGCGACACAATAATAATAATAATGTATATTTGCAATGTGCTTAATAATCCATCCATATACGCATACTCAAAGCCCAACATTTAAAGAGTCTCTCACATAAAAAACCTGTTTCTTATCTGGATAATAGAGTTTAAACAAATGAGTTTTTAGTTGACTTAACGATTGTGAAAGTTTGAGATTCTTTTATGTTCACTGGTAACTGATTCCGAAGGCGAGATGCCACTGAAACTTTTATCACTAAATTGTTTTAGTTTTGTTTTGGGAACAGCAAGTAAATTTTTATTTCAATCAGTTGGTAAAGATTTTAATCACGTGATAGGTTCTTAGTAATTATATATTAACACAAGGTATCGTTCTTCGGAAGCATGTCTGCGACATCACCCAAGTTGGATGTGGACGATAAACACTTGTATATGGATACAGTATTTCTGGATTGTTAACTTTCAACGAGAATATTCTTGTACAAATATATAAACAAAAGACAGATATAGAATATGCAACAACAATAAAAATAGAATATTACTGCACCGGAAACGTTTCACTTAAACGTCGCCTTAAATAGTAGCTGTTTTCCATAAGTATGTGTTTTGTTGTTTTCACTTCTGATTGAGCTTCATTTATAACTAAAACTACTCAAGGCAATTACTTATCATATATTAGCTGAGTAAACAAGAACAAATAACTCACATACCGTTTTATTGTGGAATGGGGTGGGTTGTGGGATTCTCGGTAGAGTAAACAATTATAGAGTTGTGGGAGATTGGAGTAAAGGCAGGGGGATCACACACACACAGACAACTCAACCCTATAAGACAATCGGGCGGACAATGGGAGAGAGAGAGAAATTGGGTTTAACATCCACTCAACACAACTGCCCACATACGCTCACACCACGGCTCGAAACCACAGCCGCAAGCTAGAGGTGACCGGTCAGCTAGAGGTCGAAGTGCGGCACTCTAGACCACTAGGCCATCCCAACGCTCACACCACGGCTCGAAACCACAGCCGCAAGCTAGAGGTGACCGGCCAGCTAGAGGTCGAAGTGCGGCACTCTAGACCACTAGGCCATCCCAACCCCCCGCGGACAATGGGACAGAAACTACACAGACATTGCAAATTATAAACAACAAACGTAAATATCAAAATAAGTGAAAGGATCGGGGGGCGATTCGTAGGCATCAAGTGAAAATCAATGTATAATAGGATCATCACTGTTTAGCTCCGAACTAGGCTAATAAATACAGGCATACGCCTTACAGTGTGCTAAGATGGAGATTTTGCCCGGACAGTGGCACTACGGCCTACTCTTATTTCGAATTCCAAATTTCAAGGAATCTTTTACGTGCACGCCAATGTTTACACGGGACATCGTTTTTTCGTTCCATCCGAATTATTAAACAGCTGCCCTTGTCAGGCCCACTATTTTATAGAAGAAAACCATCAATTTATGAAACATATCTGTTATAAAGATAGTACGAAACAGAGAAAATAGTATTTATATATGAAAAAAAACCCTAATGACTGCAACATTTAAAGTATATTTACATAAAGCTAAGGAAACAATAATAAGCTTAAACTGATATTTTAAAATTATTTAAAAAGAATAACTGAAATATTTGAAACATAGTCGTTATGAAAATAATCACGAGATAACACTGGACATATTTGTTTATTTTTTAATCTTTAGTATATTCGACGTAAAACTTGCAGCAATGTATAGAATATAGTCTCTATAAAAATAATCACGAACAGAAACTGGAAATATTTGTTTTTTTTGTTTAAAGTTACATTATTCAAGATATAGATAAGAACTAGCCATTCTTGCTATACTAGTTCGAAAGTAGATGATGTAAAATGAATAATTTGAAAATTTCATTCAAATTACTCTATTGCAAGCGAAGATATTGACATTTTAAGATTTGGCCGACCTGTGCAATAATTTCAACCACGGACCTGGTTGATCGAAGCTAAGACTCGAAGCGTCTTTGGGCGCCATATTTGATTTATCACTGAAACGTTTTCATCTGTTTAATATCGGAGCAATCTGATGCGATCCAAAGTTGATTAAGGCCTGGATCAGTTAATTAATGTCTAATTAATACTTTAGAAAACATTTCATGCCCAAATAATGACCTGCACTACACAGATTTAGCTCTTGAATAATGCATGTTTAATCTTTAGTACATTCGCCGTAAAACTTGCAGCCATATTTAGAAAATCTTTAATGTGGATCCGTTTATTAACTGCAATGTCTCTATGAGGTTATTCTCACCGTTATCAAGCAATGATACAATCAAACATGTTTTAGAAGGTTATATATATATCGCGTTCACTTAATGCACTTAAAGAGTGAAAGAAAGAGAGAGAGAGAGAGAAATGGGGTTTAACTAGGTCATTTCGGGACTAGCATATGGGTTAATTTTATTTCAATAATTCGCTTGCGGGTAGGGTTCTTTAGCCGTGGGAGGAAACCGGAGTGCCCGAGGGAAACCCACGAGGTCGAGAAGGTGCCCCTATCTCCATGCCACATACGCTCACACCAGGGCGAGAGAGAGAGAAAGAGAAAGAGAGAGAGAGAGATGAGGTTTAATGTGCACTCAACACATCTAGGTCATTTTGGAGCTTACGTATGGTTTTAATTTTATTTCAAAAATTCGCTTGCGCGTAGGGTTCTTTAGCCGTGAGAGGAAACCGCAGTGCCCGGGGGAAACCCACGAGGTCGAAAAGGCACCCCTATCTCCATGCAACATACGCTCACACCAGGGCTCGAAACCACAGCCGCAAGCCAGAGGTGACCGGCCAGCTAGAGGTCGAAGCGCGACACTCTAGACCACTAGGCCATCCCAACCCCCTAAATGCCTTTTAAAGATATAATATGAATCCGTTTGATGATTTGTTGATTTGGGGAAGATTTTGTTGAAGTTGTTTGATGGCGCCATGCATCAAGGGTATAAACCCTATTTACACCACATCGACATTAAGATTAACGAGTTAATCTGTTGCTATAGTGACCGACCACGTCCTCATCAACTCCTCGTACTGGGGACGAGACATTCAGTTATTTGTCACGAGCACGGAGATAAACAAAACAGGTCAACAAATAAACAAATAAACAAATAAACATTGGTTATCCTTTAAAGTCGACGCCAATTGTTCGACATTTTCAACATGGTGTAACGGGCAAGCATGTTAATACATTATTACACTGGGGGAAGGGGGTCATAGCATGATAAGAAACCCCGCAATCCCCAGGAAACGGTTTATATTTCACATACTGTACACTAGTAACTATACTTGTTACCTTAAACTGTGTTTAAGGTAACAATTGGTACAGTCTAGGACCCCTTACGCAAGTTGAAATAGGTTCAAACGCACAACTGTCAACACACATCATTACAGTTTGTATTAAAATAAGTAATTCTATCACAAATAGTGACGACTGGACCATTAAAATAGTTACCGAACAGTTTTTCTCTGCATAGCGCTGTTTGTGTTGTAGGCCTAATGACGTATTACGCAACTTGCGGCCATGACGGTCGGCCAGTTGAAATTTCGCGTAGGAGACGGGTTTCATCAAATCATATAATTGTGCGGTAAGGCCTCACCTTTATTTAAATAAGAATTGATTTATTATATGCTAAGCTACATGCAGTACTGTTTTGGGCCAGTTTAGTTGTAAATTAAGCGAGCTATAGGCCAGTAAACTTTTTGCAGTGATTTGACTAAAAAACTTGCGCAAAGGAACTCTGTAGGAAAGACCACTACTGCGACTGGAGTAAGACGGAAGACAGCAGTAGCGGAACCATTTCTAACTGTACACGTACATAGAGGACATATTTCGAAACCTCATTCAAGGAGTTGCTGTATTACTAGGAACCAATTCAATAATTCAGGAAGACTGTAGTGTAGGGCAAAATTTAGCAAATTCAGACCAGCTCCACCCAAAGAAGCACACCCCCTCTCCTACGCTAAACAAACACACACAAAAATGTTCGAATCTATATTAATGATTCAGAAAAAAACGGTCTTTAAATGCAAGCACGATTTCTCTTTGACTGGGCATATATTACATTGTTGCCATTTATAAATTTCACCAGCTTTGCATAAATTGTCGGGAAAAAATGTCGAGAACGTGAAAATTATTCAAATAACTTTTTACTTTCTTGTGTATTTTGTTAAGACTAATTCACGGATGTTATAGCACATCACTTTCTCAAATAAATATGAATAACAGTGTCAATTTCTTTTGGGATATTTGACTGAGTTTTGTTTGTTTTAAATGATTTGTCAGAAAAATAAAAAAATATATTGTTTTCTTTCTTTCTAAATATTTCACGTTGATGCTGAAAATAGTTTCATCGTTTCAAATCTATCACGTCTCGATTTCAACTTAAAAAAAAAAAAAAATCCACCCTTCTTCTAACTCTGCTTTGTATAATTCAACCCATTCCTTAAATAGATAGGTGATATCAGGTGCTATGGAACTATATCATGTCTGAAAATAGTTTCATTGTCTCAGATCTATCAAGTTGGGATTTCAACTTTAATAAAAAAAAACCCCAACTTTCTCTTAATCTGCTGTGCATAATTCAACACAAAGTAATACATTTATACCCATTTCTTAAATAGATAGGTGATATCGAGTGTTCTGGAATTATTCGGTCTCCCGTCCGATCAGGCAGGTTTCCCCCGAGTTCTTCGGTTTCTTCCTGCAGTAATGATCGAAATCATTCGCACGATCTCTGCCAAGGGTCAAATTGGAAAAAGGCCTCAGGCCTAATGACGCGATTATTATTATATAATGTCTGAAAATAGTTTCATCGTCTCAAATCTATGAAGTTGGGATTTCAACTTCAATAAAAAAGAAACACCCAACTTTCTCTAAATCTGCTGTCTATAATTCAACACAGAATACAGTAATAAATTAAACATTCCTTCAATAGATGATACCAGGTGTTCTGGGACGAGTGGGTATAAATGTTTCGTGTACAACACGTGTTGCCACAGCAACAAACATGAAACTAACATAAACTCAGATTACGGGCTTCATCAAGACAATCAAACTAGCAAGCTATAAATAATAATGTTTAGTCGTAAATCCCCAGACACCGCTAAGACAAGATGACCAGATCTGTCAGTTTAATTCTATCTCGATATTGGTACGCAATGTGTCTCAGTCAATTTCAATATATTCCTAGGACTCGGAGCAATTTGTATTCAATGAAGTGAAATATGTTTCCAGGAATTGAAATGTCTAGAAAAATGATAATTTAGGAATAATAGAGATTACACCCCCCCCCCCCGCCATTGATAAGTAAAAAGGGTCCGGAAATTAAATATGATTTCAAGAATCGAAATGTCTGGAGAAATCAGAATTTAGAAATCATACAAATAAGTAAAAAGCGTCCGGAAATTAAACGTAAAAAAATGTAAGTCTTACCTATAAATAAAGGCAAATAATATCCAAGTCGTTCTATCCGCACCATGTCGAATCAAGCTCTTTCAAATAGTCCGGATAATTTTTTACGTCCTCGTTATATAGACGATAGCTGTATCATGGCGGACCAGAACATAAGAACCACAGTTTCATGTCAGAATGGTGAACAATTGTTAAGGTCACGACTTATCCCCCCTGATCAACTCTCTCGTGTTGAAAGAAAAGATTACGTATAAGATGTAACGTCTCGCGGTGAAATAGTTACTAGGCGATCACGTGATGAATAGAAGGGACGGTACCATAAGGTAAAGTTGTAACACTGGTACAAAAACCTTCTCAATGAGAACAATGTTGTTAAGATGGACGTTATTAAACAAAGATAACTCTAACAGTTCACTGGTACATGACCAATACCCGCGTAAAAACACGTGGACTTATGTACACGTCACACGATACATACAAATACGTCACCAATGTGTGTAAAGTCATTTTAAAACTATCCCGTTGACCGGACTATATTTGTTTATTTTGTGGTTTGAGTTGATTTTCAAGGATTAGAAATCGGTGTCAAATTATTGAACACCGCGTGAAAATGTGGCTTTAGAAATAAGATGAAACAATTCTTAGTGTTTTAACTTTGAGGACATTTTAAAAAAAACTTAAACAAACAATAGTTTAAAAACTGAGGAGATTTCAGTAAGGTGTGGATGTAAAATGGTTATTTTTAGAGCCTTCTCTATGAAATATTTCAGGAAACGATTGGAAACAACGAAGTTTCATAAATACTTCTTTAAAGACTATAACGTTTATAACCCAATGTTTAGATGTTGGGAGAGGTTATGTAGCATATTTGAACTATTGTTAAGACCATTTTCCAAATGCGCATTTTCGCGACGCTTCTGTGTGCGTTTATGAATAATATCGGTTACATGGAACCGGTCCTACAACGTTTGCATCTGGACCGGAAACTCTGCAAAAACGCGTACATGGAAAGTGAGCGTACCTTGAAACGTGGAACGCATATAATTGTATCATTTGCCCGATTGAGACAAAAAGGGGTGAGGAGTCGCTCAGTAATAAACTGAAATTGTGTCCTTTATATTACCAGTAACTGAAATAGATTATATAGTTACTTTCGATTTATATAAATATAACGATCAGAAAAGATACAAAATAATACTGATTCGTCAGACTCCTATTCAAGCCGAATAAAATTATTTCATATTGCCTTGACAACTGGAACACGATATAACAATAGATCGTAGTGCCGCTGTCCGGTGAAATGCCCCTCATAGCACGCTGTGTGTCGTATGTCAGATTACATTAGCTCAGGCACTGTGCCGGACAGTAAGCCGTTAAACACCAGTCATGGTATGCTAAAGTAGTCAATAACATATTTTCTTTCTTTATTGTTTGTTTGTTTGATAATTCTTTTTTATAAGCTTATATAATATGATATATATGCACCTTGTAAATATTATGACTGTGTATAGTTGCTAGTTTTATAGAGTAGGAGGGACATGTTGAAAATTAGAACTCATGTACTAAATATGTTCCCTCAGTAAAAAAAATCAAAATTATTATTATTATTATAACATTGTATGACTCTGGAATTTGATGAACCTCCCTAAAATCGCATGCAAATATACAGTAAAGCTACTAAAGATTAAGTTTTGAAAATCTATTAGGAATTGCTTATACACGTATAATATACACTATCATGGGGATGTGATATTGGGATGACCGGGATTTCAATCAGGACGTCTGCTACAAAACACAGAGATATGTGTGGGTCATGGTACACACGGTTACAGTTGTAACGGACTAGAAAAGCCGACAGTATTATTAAATGACGACTCCATCTGTACAGATGAACAAGAATTTATCCTTTAGTCAATCATTATCCGTACCATATTCCAAGTTTTATGATTGATTGACGCAGACCAAAATTAAATTTCATCATCGTATATAGTTTGTCTATTTATTCTACTTCAAGTTAAGTGTCTCCAAATTTCACTGGTCAGATTTGTTGCTCTATATGTAGTGACAATCGTTCAGATCAACGCAAATCTGCTCCGAACTGGGCTAATGAAGACAGGTATACGTCATACAGTGTGCTATTAGGGAAGTGTTGCCCGGGCAGCGGCACTCCGGCCTAGTCTTAAATCGAATCACAATGGTCAAAGGACCATTTACGTGCACGCCAATGTGTACACGGGACCTCGGGTTTTCTTCCCACCCGAACGACTAGACAACTGTCCTTGTCAGGTAATATTGCATGTATACAATAATCTACTACATATATTGAGAGAGTAAAATATGAATGTGTAGCGTGGGTAAAATATAACTGTTTTGTTTGTTTGTTTTTCAGACGTTCTCTGACTTTTATAAACCAGTTTATAAACATGATATTTGAAGTTTTAAGGCGAGATATTTAAAGGTTAATGTTTGTTTAAACTTTCACATAAAACTAAACAAACTCTTTATGTCAATGTTTTTTATTTTACTTTCTTTTAAAACAACAATCATACAACACAACACAAACACCATGGACAGTATAGCATACGTATATTAATATACCATAGTGAAATAGTCAATACTTGTATTAATATAACACACTTTTTATGGGAAACAATCATTGGTTAATTCAAAAAAGCACGACGTTTCGACAAGTATCCTCTTATTGTTATCAGACACAATGACATTTGGTAAACTTTGGGTGAATATATATGAGTTGCAGTGAATGTTTCCCATTACAAAATGTGTTCTGTTAATGTGTTTCCCAATCGCTTAATGCCAGTTAAAGCTTACATGTATTAATACATCATAGTCAATACATATTAATATGTCAACTATTCAATACATCATAGTCAACTAGTCAATACATATATTAATATATCATAGTTAAACATACCATACATATACTGATATATTATAGCTAACTATGCAATACATACATTGATATATCATAGTCAGCTATTCAATATACATATACCATAGTCAACTATTCAATACATGTACTGTGATATATTATAGCTAACTATTCAATACATATATACTAATATATCATAGTTAACCGTCCAATACATAAACTGATATATCATAGTCAACAATTTAATACATGTACTGTGATATATTATAGCTATCTATACAATACATGTATTAATATATCATACTGATATACCATAGATGCCTGACCAATAGTCAAACAATTCCTGGATCTAAAAATATTATATCTGATGATAGATATCTGCCCTTACCACGAGAACATCTCGAGAATGAATGAGATGATTCCTGTTATTGATTTGGATTCTGTAAGCTAGTCAGTATATTGTTTAGACCAACTAAACACTTAAAGATCTAACTGTAAGATAGTCAGTATTCTTTTAGGCCAACTAATCACGCAAAGATTTAACATGAAGGCATTTGAAGATAGTTGTACTTAAGATAGTCAGTATCATTTGGATCCTGTAAGATAGTCAGTATTCTTTTAGGCCAACTAAACACTTAAAGATTTACCATGCGTGCATTTAAAGATAGTTGTCCTTAATTACCACCAGAACATTTCACGGTATTAATTAGTCTGCTGGGAGATAATCAATGTCATATCTAGTCCAATTAAACATTTTGATATAAAATGATAAAAACTACCGAGGAAAAGACAAATACACTTTATTTTATGAAATTATGACATGGAGATGTGCTAGATAATCAAATCTTTAGACACGGTTACACAGATTGTAAATTTATATTTTTATGAATAAAGGACGATTATGATTATAACATGAAGGTATTTAGGGATTTTAAAGAGGATCATTTAATATTTTACACGGTACTAATGTTATATCATCTCTCTTCAAGGAGGAGGGTGGGGGTATGATAGAGAAGGCGGGGGGGGAGGGGGCTCATTGATAGCAACCACATTTTACCCGAAGACGCGACGTGGAGTAATTGATAACAATGGAAAGGCAAAGCCAGGGAATACAAATAAATAGCTAATCAGTAAACAGCTAATCAGTAAACAGCTAACCAGTAAACAGCTAATCAGTAAACAGCTAATCAATAAATCGCTTATCAATACATCGCTTATCAATCAATAGCTAATCAATAAATAACTAATCAATCAATAGCTAAACATTCAGTAGCTAATCAACCAATAGCTAATCAATCAATAGGTAATCAATAACCAGCTAATCAATCAACAGGTAATCAATAAATAGCTCATCAATCAATAACCAATCAATAGCTAATTAATAAATGTTATGATAGAATCCTTTTCTATTTAAGAACGAGAAAAAGTTAAAATATAGAAAAACTATCCATTGTTGGCACTCAAGGAACTCACAATTATATATTGATGTTATTTTATATATAATAAATGTTATAAACAAGAAAAGCTATTGTACAGAAACTCACAATTATATATAGATGTTATTTTATATATAATAAATGATAGAAGCAAGAAAAGCTATTGTACAGAAAATAATTCATTAATACAGGAGATGAACTGAAAAAGTAACATTTACAGCTAGATTAACCCTAGCATTGAGTTGATTTAAAGTATGTAAATCTAAATTAAAATACTAGTAATGTACCTCGGGAAAGGTGAATCAACATTTATTGAAGTTTGTGAGAAAACGAATTGTAGAAAGATCGCACGATGAGGAACTATGCCAGGGGTGATAATATGCTATGATGTGGGTTAAAGGGACGGGAACACAAATATTCAATTCATTCATCCATTATTGATTTATTCATTCATTCATTCTTTTAATAATCCAATGCATAGAGAAATTAGTGTGAGTTGGAATTACAATCAAACTTCACTTCCCTGAAGGTTTAATTTTAAATTTTACAGGATTTCCTCTTCAATAACAAGGAAGATTGAAGGTAAGCTCGTTTAATTTATATTTTACAGGATTCTTTTGTTTTATAACCCTAATTTTCATCTTCAATAACAGTTGATCAAATATTAAACAAGAAAGATTGGCCATGCAACAGACATCCGAAATAGTTTGATGCAGCCAGCTTCTATAAAAATATTAATTAACTGTTGCATTAATAAATGTACATGGTAAATAGTAACGACTAGGAAGGTAGGGGTGGGCGGGCTACTAGGAGGTGGGTGTTACAGTACATAATAATTACTAAAACAAAACTTCAGTGTTAAAATTCTAAACTCTACATTCTTCATACGTGGGATCTCAGACCATGGACCAGTCAGTGTTTGAATTCGGGAGGGATCTCAGACAAGGGAGCAGTCAGTGTTTGAATTCGGGTGGGATCTCAGACCATGGACCAGTCAGTGTTTGAATTCGTGTTGGATCTCAGACGAGGGAGCAGTCAGTGTTTGAATTCGAGTGCGATCCCAGACGAGGGAGCAGTCAGTGTTTGAATTCGTGTGGGATCTCAGACAAGGGGGCAGTCAGTGTTTGAATTCGAGTGGGATCTCAGACAAGGCAACAGTCCGTGTTTGAATTTGTGTGGGATCTCAGGCATGGGAGCGGTCAGTGTTTGAATTCGTGTGGGATCTCAGACAAGGGGGCAGTCAGTGTTTGAATTCGCGTGGGATCTCAGACAAGGGAGCGGTTAGTGTTTGAATTCGTGTGGGATCTCAGACAAGGTAACAGTCAGTGTTTGAATTCGTGTGGGATCTCAGACAAGGGAGCGGTCAGTGTTTGAACTCGTTGCTCATGGCGAGAGAGATCACGAAAGGGATATTTTAGTGCTTAATTATGTTTTGATGAATGAAGATAAAAGGGTGCATCCATTGTGTGGTTGAAATTACATACAAGTTAGTTTGATGACGTCATGATATAGATGTTTCTATGGTGATTGACTGTAACCAGGTTTGAATGACGTTGAATAACGAGTTTAAGGACAGACAAAAGTGATCAAGGTCATATTACAATTGTTGAATGGACAGTTGGATAGGTTTAAGAGGGCGCTGTTGGTCACTGATTCAAGACGAGGCAAGTTGGCACCAATCTTTGTACATACATCATTTTCTAGAGATACAGAGTGTCGGGCACCTGCAAAACATTAAAGAGTCACATTTAAAAAAAAACATTTTCTTGGGTTAATCATAAAATTGTATGATTGGCGTGACAATAAATGAATTATTGCAACCAATCTACACAAACGTGAGAAATATCTCTTCTCGTATTGGAATTTAGTAATTGAACGTTTTCACACAAGGTACAAGTTTATGGATAAACAATTACTGAGTTTGATACTAAGCCACATTTCGACGAGGATACTCGTTTGCTTGATAAAGACTAGAGTACCTGGTGTGAGAAATATGATTTTTAATGTAGCCAATCTATATACTTCGTGTGAGAAATATGGCCTTAAATGTAGACAATCCATATAAAGACGTGTCTGCACCCTGATAAAAGTGAAATAACCATCTGTTTGAAACGAATGGAATGGGGTTTAACAGCCGCGTGAAGACGGTGACGCCATACCGTGTGTTATTAGGAGAATTGAATTCCTTCCGTCAACACGACAATGTCTACACTGGATCTCAGTTTCCGTCCTATCCGAACGACTTCGAATTGTTTCCTACAAGGCCTCCCGTCGTTCACAATGATAAGGGGACATCAAGCCGGATCGAGCCCGGAATCGCCTGGTTAGCCAAGGCAGCACCGGTCTCTTTGTACTTACCAGGTAAACTGCTTAATGGTGTAAAGGAAGGAATTGGTTGAGCTCCACCTCGAATTGTTGCCTGTAACAACTGCCAGAAGTTGACGTTCTGTTCCTGACACTTGACGTTAGCAGTGGCTGCGCATCCCCTACTGGGATAATCATAGGCCTGGTCAGCAGGGCAGGTTAGTAAGGAAAGGTTAAAGTCGGAACAGGACCAGTATTTATTACACGTGATATCAGTCCAGTCAGGCATGGTACCATTAGCAACCTGACAGTACAGGAATTTAGACAACTGGGAGGAGTCTTGTGGAATTTGACCTTGTAAAAGAGGGTTTGGTCCCTGTGGGAAAGGGGTCTGTTGAAAGGGGAAGGGATTTTGTTGTAATGGATCAGCGGCGAATGAAGGCATGGGACCTGGCTGTTGTTGGTAAGGAAAGAAGTTTTGAGGGAATCGGCCACCAGGGAAAGGAGCGCCTTGAAATGGTTGCTGTGGAATTTGTCCAGGAATCTGAGGAGGAACTTGTCCAGGAATCTGAGGAGGTACTTGTCCAGGAATTGGCACAGCTGTTCCTTGATTAGCTAGTGGTGTTTGACCATCTACTGCTGTAGGAACCTGTGGTTGACTAGAGGCTGGAGGTAGAGGAGGCTGTTGGGCCGGGTTGGGATCTTGTACTGGGAGTACCACATCAGCACCACCGGGTCCCTGGGATGGTGGTACCTGGCCCGGGTTTGTGGCTGGGAAGATATTAGGAACAGACGCGGTGTCTTGTTGACAACTCGCTATACAAATCAGGGCTGAAAAGAAAATAATAACAAATATAAAATTAACATTCGGTTCAAGTCCCACTGTTTAAAAACCTACTGGGCTAATGAAGATGGGAATGCGCCATGCAGTGTGCTGTGAAGTACATTTTGCCGAGATAGCGGTACTACGGCCTACCCTTAAATCGAGTTCAAACTGCTATCGGTTCTTGTACGTCTACGCCAATGTGTACAGGGGACCTCGGTGTTTCCTAACAACAAATCACCGACAAGGTAAAACGAATTGATAATCATAAAATACCAACTCTTTAAAAATAAACCCAACGTTTCGTATATGAAATGAAATACAATGGGGTTTAACGTCCTACCTTTATTCACCTAACAAAGGCTAATGGAAGACGGGCGTTCAGTATAACGTGCACCCAGATGTGGGGTCCTCTGTGTTTCGTAACAACAAATCATCGGGACAAGTTATATTTAACAAGAATGGGTAATCATAAAATATCAACTCTTAAAAATAAACCGAGCGTTCAGTATAATGTCGCAACCGTTTTACAACATGGAATATATGTGAAGGAGTAACAAATAGTAATTAATGCGTTTAAAATTCAAGGCGACATGTGACATCTGTAAACTCTAGTAAATTTAAACATAGACTTGAAGTATATTAAACTTATTAATATACTCCAACGCTCTATAAGTGACTTCTTTATTAATATAATTACATATACTGCACGAATCTAGGAAAACTTTTTTCTTTTATGTTTAAATTTACCAAATAAAACTATGACTTTTTAAAGAACAGAGAAATACCGTGAACACCCAATTAGAATTAATATTACGAATGTTTAAAGTTTTAACTAATTCCAATTTTGTTGTTTGTTTTTTTTTTTTATATACCTGAAGGTATTTTCAATTCCAGTAGTTCAATTTAACCCTTCCTTAGCGTCTGCCGACCGCTGGTAGCGTCTGCCGACAAATGTCGGGAAATTAGAATGCATGGTTCAGTGACCTTGTATCACGTAAAATCTAACTCGGGAGTGTGTAACTAGCGTTAGTATTACTAGCGACCGAATATAGCCATCATCCGGGTCATACAAAACCAAAACATCCGACTAAAATATCAACAGATACTACGCATTTCAACACGCCCTAGATTTCATTTTCAACGGCTCAAATGACGAAGATTGAGGGCCCGATAGCTTTGGCAGTGAATACGATATACCGACAAACGACAGATCTCCTGAAAGCTCAGAAAATGAGGCGTTTGATGACATAGCTGACAATGTTCCTGGACCGATGCAAGTTGATCAGCCGACCTTCGCGCTTCCCCGCCTACCTTCGCTGCCCCCCCCCCCAGATGAGGTTAGTTTTGGCCATGATCCGACATGTCCCATAACATATTTTATATTTCTCTTTGTTCACAATGAGATAGTTATATATTTTGTTCAAAAAACAATTTAGAAGTTTATTGATGACAAAATAAATGTTTTTTGTAAGTCTTTGTGCGAAAAAAAAAATTCTCGAAAAATCTGTCTTTAATTAGTTATCACACAATTATTTTTCAAATTTTAGATGTTATCCCCCTTTTTTGGTAGTAAAATATTGGAAACATGTTAGGCCCCATATTCTATACAATTGGCACTATTTTTATATATATTTTATAGCCTACAGCACTTGATTATCTTGAAAATATGATTTTTTAAAAAAAGTGGCGGCCATCTTGGATTACCTGGTTACCATGGCAACTTGGTAGAAGTAGGTCAAAACTTGCCAAGTACAACCTGAGATAGTAATAAGTAGTCCTTGAAAATTTGAAAGTTCTATATTCATTAGTTACTTAGCTGGACTAATTTTAATAATGTATACAGTATTTGGCACATTTTGCAAAAAATATTGCGCTACCTCAGTGAATATTTATGCGCTAAGGAAGGGTTAAACTCAAATGACAAATTATCACAGTTCTGGTGATTGTATATTTATGATAGTATAGATATCTGGCTCCGAGTTCACAAAGCATTCTCAGACTTAAGTTGAGAATTTACTCAAAAAAGTTCACCTAACCAAAATACAGAACTTTATAAAACGTTTGTTGTTTCAATGTACCAAATAAAACAGTAATAAGTAAAAGGAAACTACGTGCAAAGTTTGTTGTTTCTGGATCAAAGATATATCTCATAAACAGTGATTGTTTGAAAGTTTTGTAAATTCTTAACTAAAGTCTAAGAATGCTTTGTGAACTTGGGCCTGGGTTGTACATTTATAATAGCATTGATATCTATAATAAGTATAATTGTTTACCTGTTAGAACAGTTATTCCCACAGTTACCGCCATTCTAGAATATCAAAACACTCTCTCCAACTAGATGTATATAATTCTCAACACGATGCTCACCAAGACGTAATCTGAATGCAACTACATCATCACTTGTCTCTTATATACATATCCAGGAGACTATACACGATCTGAAACAATGGGTGGTCTGAACATACACCGTATTTTACCTCGAGAGATAGTTTTACAGGTGCCCGTTGATGGTTTAACATTGTTTCACCAGGAAGTGTGGTAGGTCACATTGATAGTAATTAAATAGTTTGTATTAAAGCAGCTTACTAATCAGGAAGTTGACAGCATTTTTAATTGTATTAACGTGATTTGAGAGGGATTATAATCGTTTAGTGATTTCAATCCATTGTTCCCCACCTCTGTCAGATGCATGTCAAATTGCAACTGATTTTTTAAAAATTCGACTTTGTTCACAGAGAACACTGTTACCTATTTTAGGACACTATGTATAGCTTGAGACATTCTACCAAACAATCCCCAACAATTAGGGACAGTGAATTGATCCACAATTAAGAATAATAATAATAATATGTACATTTATTTAGCGCTAGTACTCCATGCACAAAGGCATGCTCACAGCGCATATAGTTCAGTTGATTATTAATCATGATAACATTTCTCAAAAAGATGGGTTTTAAGTCTTGATTTAAAACAAGAAATAGTTGGCGATGATTTAATGATTTCTGGTAGGTTGTTCCACTGTTTAGGTGCATTAACTGAGAATGATCTGTATCCGAATGATTTTAGCTTCCACGTTGGGCAACACAACTGATGAAGTCTGTTTGATCGGAGGTTATGTGAGGTAACATGCATAAGATCGGATAAGTATTTTGGAGCTAAGCCATTTACACACTGATAAGTCAAGGACAACATTTTGAAGATGACTCTTTCATTTATTGGCAGCCATTGGAGTGATTTCAGAACAGGAGTTATATGAGAGTATTTTGATGATCTGGTAACAATTCGAGCTGCGGCATCTTTCACAAGTTGAAGTTTATTAATATTGTCACTAGATGTTTGTGCTTACAAGCTGTTACAGTAGCCAATTAGGGGCAGGAGAAGTATATTAGGGACATGGACAGTACATGGAAGGGACATCAAGGTCATTAGAGACAGGGAAGGGACAGGGACAGTGCATGGAACGGACCCTCAATTAGGGACCGGGGAAAGTATCCTGTGATTAGGGACCAGGAAGGTATCGTATAGCTCGGGACATACTGTGTTTTTAGGACTTCGAATTTTGTCAAATGGTTTGGATTGTTCGTACTTTGTTTTATTTTATTATTATTATCTCACAGCCCCGGAAAATACTCGAAGATTACAGACAAAAATAGAAATATCCTTCCAGTTAATCTTTATAAAAATAAACAAATTGTTATATCCTACTAAACGATTAAAACGTTGGATCTTTACAAATTGAAAACGACACGTTACATAAGCTGCACAAATTCTTGTTTTTTTAAACTTTAATATATATCCCTTTGTTTATTTTTTTGTTGACAAGTACAGATAAGCCGCTTGTTATTTATTACGCATCTATCCTGGAATTTAAATCCGACATAAGCCCTATTTATAAAGTATTATTTTAATATGTTTAAATTTTTATATCATGAATTAAAATATCGTTATTAAAAATTTAAAGGGGTCGTTAAGGACATTTGTACATGTCATAATTATATATGGCTTAGGGGGTTGGGATGGCCTAGTGGTCTAGAGTGCCGCGCTTCGACCTCTAGCTTGCGGCTGTGGTTTCGAGCCCTGGTGTGAGCGTACGTGGCATGGATATAGGGGCGCCTTCTAAACCTCGTGGGTTTCCTCCGGGCACTCCGGTTTCCTCCCACTACTAAAGACCGCTACGTGCAAGCGAATTATTGAAATAAAATCAAACCATATGTTAGTCCCGAAATGACCTAGTTGTGTTGAGTGGACGTTAAACCCCATTTCTCTCTCTCTCTATATATATATATATATGGCTCAGAGAAAAGAAAAACCCACATCAAACTAAACAATGGTTTGTGTCCAAATAAACATTTCCAATGCCCATATTAACCTGACTTCACGTGCCTTCTCTTTCTTAGTTCAGTAAAGAAAACAGTTCATTTTTCTCCAAGGTTATCGAGAATTTATTTTTAAAATTTGTTATTTTATAGGCCCGTGGGAAGAATAATTACCAAGGTCTACACCTTAAAATATCAGAATAACTTGCTGTGTATTACAGTAAGCCGTCTTTTAATATGAACTCGACATGACCAGCATCTGATATCAGTAGATTTTACTATCTAATCCTTTCTTTGTTCGTCTGTTCAATCTCGTGGGTTTTCGCCGGGTCCCCCTGTGTACCCCACTGGTAAAGAACCCCACGTGGAAGCGAATTATTGAAATAAAATTAAACCTTGTGTTAGTCCCGAAATGATCTAGTTTGTGTCTGGTGGACGTTGAACCCTGCTTCTCGTTCTCACTATCCTTTCACAGTTCCCTACAGTATTAACTCATTGGTTAATTTATCCCGATAAAGTTCCCCGGATATTTCCGGCATGACTTGACTTTATCAGTGGTGCATGACCGTGGACCTGGCAAGGGCAGATGTCTAGTTGTTACGATGGAACGAAAAGCGAAAGAGTTTCTTTGTACACATTGACGAATATCTTTTCCCTGCTGAAACAAAACAAAACCTCTTTACTCATTTCATTGTCAGCCTTAAATTTATGAATATGACACCAAACCAGGCAATTCAATGCCTGTACATTAATTCTACACCAATAAACAGGAACGTATAATCGGACAGTTGTTGTAGGCCCAGGCTGCCAATACGTAAATGAACACCGAATAAGTATAGATTTAAATTTAAGGCCCATTTACATTTTGGATGGGGTGGGGGTCATGCCAAAACCAAAAACGCTACATATATAAACGTACAGCGGGCGAGAGAAATATATCTAAATATAGTTCAGACATCTTGGTCAAGCTCTTTTAATAGTGATCTGCAGATACTGACACGTCTGATGAATGTGATAGTATATTAATTTACCCACATATGGCGATACAGTCAATCCTCCAACCTTCTCCTTGTTTTATATATATATTTCTGATTTCTGTCCAGTGGCTAAATTTGAGGTAAAAGGGGAGTTCAAGCTAAGTAGTGACACAGGTCTGTTGCGTTGCACTACAACTTCCGGTTCAAATACAGTTCCCAACATGAAAACAGCCTAGGAGTTTAAGTATGCGTTTTTCTTACACGAGAAACATTTCACACCTAACAGGTGGTAGCACCTTATAAGTGATTGGTTATATTGAACCATTAACCTACATGTGTAGCTGTATGTTTAATTTGAAACCGCCAAATTGAAATTTATACCGTATCGTTACATTACAACTCTAAATGTACATACTGCCCTAAAGTTGCGGTTGTGGGGAGATGGAGAATGGGGTTAAACGTTCCTTCGACACAAACCAGGTCACTTCGAGACTAATGATGCATTTTGATAATCCGATTGCGCGTAGGGACCTTTAGCAGTGGGAGGAAACCGGAGTGCCCGGAGAAAACCCACGGGGTCGGACAGACGACTCCACTTCTTGCCATGGTTAACCGTAGAATCGAAACCACGCCGGTTGACAGATAAGTAGGACGTTAAACCCCATTTCTCTTCATTTCATTTCCAATGCTTAAATGGTATCTCGAACAATTATATCCTCTGCCCCCCCCCCCGTCGGAAAATCCCGATGAACTTTCTCGGCCAACGCAGGGATAGTACACGTGACCTCCAGGTTAGGGACCTAATGTCTTATTCATAGAGTCAGCGTTGCTCACATTTGTATTTTTCAACCCTATAAATTTTTAACATTTATTTGTAAACATATCAACATTTTAAACAAGATATATACATATATTTATTGTGTTTTATACAGAACATTATAGAAAATATGGTAAATATGAAAAATATGACAAGTATGACAAAAATTGTATTTATAAATTATTAACCAATTTCCCGACGCAAAATCGTCTTCATAGCGTTAATCTACAGCAAATTAAATCGGGTTTAACCTTCTACTTTTCTGCACCAGTGTGCCAAGAAGGTTTGTTCACCTTTGGTTTTTTCTGCCCACCCTTAATCGAATTCCAGGAACCAAGAGTTGCTCTTACGTGGACGCCAACCGCAAGACTAGACACTGTCCCCTGCCCGTCCTTCCTCATGTATCACTAACAAGAAGAAACGATGATGAAACATCGCGAGGAAGGAACCAATGGTTAAGTGAGCCAACGTCTTAGGGAGAGGGGTTTCACTTAGGCTAAACCTGTTCCCCAATCCCATTCAGTCATCCTGAATAAAACATTGTTTATCCCCCCCCCCCCCGCCCGTCTCACTCACAATAATCTGTAGTGAATAGTAAAATTAAGAAATGTTAGCCTAGTCGAGATAAGTAAAAACATTATATTAGTATTAATGTGCATCTAGAAGTTACAATATTGACAATAAAAAAAACCCATATGATTTAAAGAAGGTGTTTATACAAATGTTCTACAATTGATTTACAAACATAATTATTTACAAAAGATTATCATGAAATATAATGTCTAATAGTCCAGCTATCTGTTCACCATTTAATAAACACTAGCAACGGTCATTTATCAAACCGAGATCAATCATTGTATTTACATGGTTGTGTTGTTAAATCGCCTACTTACATATATATATATGGTCTTCAAATGACAGTTAGTAACTGGATAGAGTAACAACAAAACAACTACTAGTGTATTTTTTACAGTAAGTGCTAGGGGACTACGCCAGATATGATTTACACAAAAAGACAAATATAACGACAAGACATCATACTCAGAAACAACAAACAAACAAGGAATTCAAAAAGAATGAATGGATCCGGGGGCTAGCCGTAAGCGTCCACTGCGCTGTACAGTCGGCAACGTTTTGTAGAATATTCTCTCAACGTTATTTTAAGGCGACGTTATTTTAACGTTCCATAGTTAGCTTGAGAACGTTGAGAGAATATTCTACGAAACGTCGCCTTAAAATACACTAGTAGCTGCTTTCCATAAGTATTTGTTTTGTTGTTACATATATAAGTATAATGGATGACTAGAATTTAATTTCATGGCACTATTTATATGATGATCAATGATAATGGTTTTGTGATTTAAAAGTTTATTAAATTTAATATAGATGTAGTTTTTGAAACCATATAAACCAGTATCACTATTTGTCCAGCGAATAGACAAACGTCACTATGTTTTAACATCCGTGGGTAATGTATTGTTTACACTGAGGAAGATGGGAACATCAGCACCGGTATTAACAATATCAGTTAGGGTGTTGTTAGCTACCACAACATCCGAGGAAACAGTTACGTTACTTTGGTTCGCGTTTGTCAAGGTCGAGACCGACCCCGATTTTACAGCACCACTGGTTCCTAAATCAAAACCCTGAAATCCTCCGTTGTTTCCATAATTATACCCAGAATTTCCAGGATAGCCTACGTTCGCAGGACTCAAAGAGCCCGTCTGAGAATTTCCAGGATACCCTACGTTCGCAGGACTCAAAGAGCCCGTCTGAGAATTTCCAGGATAGCCTAAGTTCGCCGGACTCAAAGAGCCCATCTGAGAATTTCCAGGATAGCCTACGTTCGTAGGACTGAAAGAGCCCGTCTGAGAATTTCCAGGATAGCCTAAGTTCGCCGGACTGAAAGAGCCCGTCTGAGAATTTGGCTGGCCGTTTATGTTGCTTCCTTGATTGTATCCAGTGTTGGTTGAAAATCCTCCTGTATTGGGGAATAAGGGGTTTTGATTGTTTATCGACCCTGGAAAACCACCAAGAACCGCCGTTCCATCACCACTAGAAGAAGCACCGGTTGGGATATAGCCACTAGCCGCAACACCTGAAGGAATGTAACCGCTAGAACTCATTGGGACGGTTCCGCCACTGTTTACATAACCAGCTGTACCAAATGAGCTCGGAACGTTTCCAGAACCGGTATTTGTTGGGATATAGCCCGTTTGGGTGTTGCCCCCTGTATTACCAGTATATACAGGAGCTACCCCGCCTGTGTTAGGGACAGCACTACCACCACTTGGAACATAGACACCTGATCCGGAAGTGATAGGGATTTGTCCACTAGACTGCGGAACATAACTGCCTGTTCCAGTTTCGACCGGCACAGCTGCCCCAGTATTCGGGACATAACCTCCATTTCCAGTTCCCACGGGCACTGCTGCACCAGTATTCTGTACATAACCCCCTGTTCCAGTTCCGACAGGCACAGCTGCGCCATTATTCGGGACATAACCCCCTGTTCCTGACGACACGGCTACAGCGCCACCACTATTGGGAACAAAACTTCCAGTTCCAGTGCCTGTTCCCATCGGTACAGCTCCACCAGTATTAGAGACTGAACCTCCTGTTCCAGATGACACGGGCACAGCACTGCCGCTATTGGGAACATAACTTCCTGTTCCCACCGGCACAGCTGCGCCATTATTGGGAACATAGCCACCTGTTCCTGACGACACAGCAACAGTGCCGCCGCTTTTGGGAACATTATTTCCTGTTGCAGTTTCCACTGGCACTGCTGCGCCAGTATTCGGGACATAACTTCCAGTCCCAGTTCCTACGGGCACTGCTGCACCAGTATTCGGGACATAACTTCCAGTTCCAGTTCCTACGGGCACAACTAAACCAGTATTCGGGGCATAACCTCCTGCTCCAGATGCCGCTGTCACAGCTGCACCAGTATTCGGGACATAACCTCCTGCTCCAGAAGCCGCTGGGACAGCTGCACCAGTATTCGGGACGTAACCGCCTGCTCCAGTATTCGGGATATAACCTCCTGCTGCAGAAGCCGCTGGGACAGCTGCATCAGTATTCGGGACATAACCTCCTGTCCCAGTTCCCACTGGCACTGCTGCACCAGTATTCTGTACATAACCTCCTGTTCCAGTTCCCACAGGCACAGCTGCACCAGTATTAGGGACATAACCCCCTGCTCCAGTTCCAACCGGCACAGCTGCACCAGTTCTCGGGACATAACCTCCCGTTCCAGTTCCCGCCGTCACAGCTGCACCAGTATTCGGGACATAGCCTCCTGCTCCAGTTCCCACCGGCACAACTGCACCAGTATTAGGGACATAGCCTCCTGTTCCAGATGCCACTGGCACAGTTCCGCCAGTATTCGGGACATAGCCTCCTGCTCCATAATTGGGAACATTATATCCGGTTCCAGATGCGATAGGAACGACACCACCAGCATTCGGTATATAACCCCCAGCAGCGTTTTGGTTATATCCGCCAAAATCCAACCCCGTTGGAACATTTCCGCCCGAAAGCGAAACGGTTCCTGCAGTGACTGGATTGCCAGTAGGAAAAAACCCTCCTGCACTAATACCTATCGGAATCACTCCTCCTAATCGTGTATTTATTGTTCCTGTGTTTACTTGAGTATTCGTAGCGATTGGTACAACTCCACCACTCGCACCATTACTTACGAATCCCCCTGTTCCACCAGAATTAATAGGCACTACGCCACCACTACTGATAGGGTTGGACCATGAACCAAAACCTGTTGGAGAATACCCGGCCCCTGAACTAGCGGGGAATGTGTTATCAATTGGTGTTAAGCCTGTCGGATTATAGCTCCCAGTCGCCCCAGAGCCAACAGGAGAAACACTCCCAGTGACAGGATACCCACCCAAACCAGTTGAACCTCCAACTCCTACTGGATAACCTCCCGTATTACCAGCCCCACCAAGGTTAACATTTGGAATAATAATACGCGTTTGAACACCCCCGGTATTTAGATTTGTATTTCCAGTGCTTGCTAAGAAAGGGTCTGTTGATCCATAAAATCCTCCATTACCAATTACTCCGGTGCCAACATTACTGAGACCAGTGCCTTGCGTGCCAAAGATTCCCGAATTAACATTATTGGTGCTGATCGTCCCTGTATTTGTAGCGGTACCAGCTGGATAAGCTGGTGTGATAGTTATTCCAGTACTAGAGAAGGAACCAGTTCCCAAATTAATTCCTGGAGTACCGAAGCCTGACCCAAAACCTAATCCCGGGATGAAACCAAATCCCTGATTAAGCAAATTAGGGGAATAACTTGTCATGGGCGTAAAACCATTTCCGTATATCAAGGGAGTTATGGGGGTTCCAGTGTTTAGGCCTAACCAATTATTCAGTCCACCAAAATTTCCTGACGCACCAGCACCAAAAGCCGGGATTCCAAATCCAAATCCTGTCGGTGGTGTATTGAGAGCTGGAATGTTTAAAATCCTAGGAATGAAGTCGTTTATGCCTGTAAAACTCGGAACGCTTCCACCGAATTGACCTCCAGGGTATCCAAGATAGGAGAGATCTGGAGAATATGCGCTGATTCCAGTGTCTGTAGGAAAAGCTCCGCTGAAAGGATTCAACGGGAATCCGAAATCAGTAACTGCAGGTGGATAAACATTTGGGAAGGGGAGGTTGTCGTAAAGTGGATAATCGACAGAATCGGGTCCAGAATATAAGGGGTACGCACCAGTATCGGGTCCAGGATATAAGGGATACACACCAGTATCCCAGGGTAGATCCGGAACATAAGCGGGAACATTAGGCAGATAGTCACTTGGAAACCCCAATCCGGGGTCGTATGCTCCGCCATCTAGTGTTGGATATATCAGATATGGAGGATCCATATAGTCGCCATCATAATATGGATAATCTGGAAGAGGGAGACGGACACCAGCTGGGTCGATATATTCAGGATACGGTGCAATAGGAAATACATCTGCTGGAAATGGATTGAAAGGCACATCTAGCGGATAAAGCGGGAAGGGTGAAGGGTACATCGTGTCATCGTAATAGTCGCCTGGAGTTCCACCCCCATACTGCAACTCATTCCACTGCTGTATCTGCAACTGGCACCAAACTTCCTGTTCTGGTTGACAGACGCGGTTCTGAAAGTGGAATTGGTAACCATCTTGACAGCTGTGTAGATCTGATTGGTATCTATGACAACGGAAATACGTATCACAGCCTAGTGCGTCAATATTCGGGAAAACTCCTTCAGATGTTAAACAGACCAACGTCAGTCCACCAGGAAGCAACGATACACCTGAAATTAAGAGAAATAAAACGAAAGTAAGAATGTATTTGGATGTATCTGACTTTAATAAACAATTGCCTGATCCTGTGTGTGAAATAGGGGGGTTGGATGGCTGAATGGTTAACTGGCGGGGTTCCGAATCCCTGGTTGTTCTTGGCAAGGAGTAGGGTCGCCTTTCCAACTTCGTCGATTTTCTCCGGGTTCCCCCCCCCCCACTGCTAAAGACTCATACGCGCAAGATAATTATTGAAATAGTCCCGAAATGACCTAGTTTGTGTCGAGTGGACGTTAACCCCCCTCTCTCTCTTTCTCCCTCTCTCTCTCTCTGTGAATTAGCATTATTCAACGACTGATTCCACACACGTGATATCGTCTAAAATTACATTATTAAGTGAGTCTCCAATGTTTGTTATATTAATCACGAGTTAAGTATTCCTTAAATGGAAATGCTCGACACACGGGGCTGACAAAATGTATCAAAAACCTGCTGGTAGATTTGCTGTGCAATAACAAGTGACTCCCGGTAGAGCCAAAACCTGTCTGCGATGTCACTTATGTGGAAGCAGACGTTAAACACCAAAGAGAATAAAGAAGAATCAAAACAAAAACTAGATAATAATAATAATAATAATAATCGCGTCATTTTACAAGGGTAGAAAATTAGGCCTGATGCCTTTATCCAATTTGGCCCTTGGCACAGATCGTGCGAATGATTTCGATCATTACTGCAGGAAGAATGAAAATTTCAAGTATGTTTGCAAAGAATTATTCCAAAGGTTTTTAATTAGGTTTCCGGAATGTCAAACTTACACGCGTTTATTTTCATAAAATGCTATTATATGGTGTTGGCTAGCACTTTTACACACAATCAAAAATAGCACCTTTTCTAATGTTCTAAAATCAAATATTAAATAAGATAGAAATGAAATAATGAAATGAAGGTTAACGTCCTACTGTTCTGTTCCTAGTGAAGCTGGATCAGACAACTCACCGAGCTGTTGTTACTTGCTATAAACTTTTGTCTAATGGTTTGGATTGTTCGTACTTGGTTTTATTTTATTTTTTATTGCTATAAACTATCATGTGAGCGACCACACAACTGAACGAAATGTAATGAAATAAACTGAAACGGGGATTAACGTCCTATTGTTTTGCTACAAAACTCGGCTAATGAAGACGGGCATACGCCATACAGTGTGCTACGGGGGAGATTTTGCACTACGGTCTACTCTTTTTCCGAATTCCAACTGTCAATGGGCCTTTTACGTGCATGTCAATGTGTACACGGGAGCTTGGTTTTTATCGTCCATCCGAACGACTAGACAGCTGTCCTTGTCAGGCCCTCCCGTCTTCATCACTTACAAGGGGGAACCACGCCTGGATCGCGTTAGGAACTCTCTCGGCCAGTGCAGAGTACGAACGATGCAGCGTCTTACCCACTTAGCCACCGTGACCACCAAATCAGAAAGAACAATATCCCAATTTTTAAGAGAAATGGTAAAAGACTTACCTAAAGCCAATATGAAAAGCAACATTTTTCAGCTGAACGAACCATAAATGATGTAATAATTAAATGTGTGATATATCTGATTAAGTTGTATATCAGACTGGTAAATAATATGTATACCTATATTAAAACCAGATTCAAGAACAACACCTCACTGATATCTCATAATACACCCAATATCCTCTACAGCACGTTCTACGGATTAATCGCAGTTACTCCCCCTTGGATTTAAGTGCGAGTAATCTGTCGTTAATCGCTCTCCTGTCAAATAGTTTACTGACTCTCAGTTTATTAATTAATTAATCGCTTGATATGTGCAGAAACATCAACGAAAGGGCAACCTAAACGTACCAAGGGCCAGAGTGTCAACCATGGTTTCACTTCCTTAATATTTGGTATCGCACGTGACTGTTAGTCTATAGCTACCACGTGACAGTTAGTCTGTTGTGAATCTGGGGACTATTTCACGAAATTTTAACTTAAGATAAAAATCCAAATTTTAGTAATTTGATTGGATAATATTAAATTGATTTTAGTGCTTAGCCAATCAAAATTGAAGTATCTAATACATATTTGGATTTTATCATTAGTTAAGATTTCGAGAAACAGAGCCCAGAACTATATTTTGGGAGCCATGGAGACCAAGTGACTAAGCCGCTGGCTCACTAACACGAGACCAATCCCGACGTCTTGGAGATTTTCTAATCTAGTTTTCGGAGGGTAGGGCGGTAGGTTTAACGATGGGAAGAGTTTAGTCTTTAGGATGGTAAGAAAAACACCAAGATCTCACGTACGTAATACGATTAATAGTAGGAGAAAACGCCATATTGGCACTTACAGAAATAAATAAAAAAAATTTATTGTAAGATATGAAAACCACTAAATATGCTGGCTTTGATGATTAAAAATATCACTGAGAATATTAATCTGATTAGTTTTACATCCTGTTTATTTTATCAATATGAGTTAAAGACAATATGGTAGTTAAAAGGATGTGTAAATCATTTAATTTTATTTAATAAATATCAAATTTGTTAAAATAAATATATTTTATATGTGTAAGCTATTTTATGTTATTTCATAAAGTTAAATTTGTTTAAATTAATACAGTTGTATTCTTAAAAAAGATATGGACTATAGTTTATAACACCATTGTTCTAGGATTAACTGTGGATTAGCGGCCAAATTTGACATCAAAGCCGAGACCTGGTTTAAGCGGATTAAATGACAATTGTCACATCTGTGTTATAATATTATTATAATTATAATTAAAACGACGATTTAAATACTTTGATGTTGCTATTTTAATACAGATTATAGGATTTATTTTATTATTAAATACAGAAATTGTCTATTTCAAAACGCCGTGTCATTTCAGTTCGGAGAGAGATAGAGTTACAGATAGAGAGAGGGAGAGGGGAGGGATAGAGATAGAGAGTGGGATAGAAAGCGGGGAGAGAAAGAGAGAGAGAGAGAGATGGAGAGGAAGAGTGAGAGACATAGACAGAGAGAGGGAGAGAGAGGGAGGGTGAAACTCATTCTATCGCTGTTAATACCACGTTCAAGTTCAATACGCCCCGGTAAACAGTTTTTAATGTATCGTCGCATTCGGAGCCCTTGCCAACTACAATTTCTTGATAGATGAATCTGTATGATGAATATCTGTCCAAAATTGGCCTATTTCCACCAAACTATACTAATTGCCCTCTTATAAGCCCGCCATAACATAATTGATAGGCCTATTGTATAACAGCTTGTTGTTGTCATTGTTGGTGGTGGTGGTGGTGGTGGTGGTGTGTGTGTGTGTGGTAGGGGGCATTCTAGTGTGGAATAATTCGATATTTTAGCGGGAAAAAATGATACACCGCTATTTTAATGTCAGGATACCATGACCTGTGTGACCACAGACATTATACCATGGCGTGTATGACGTCATATATTATACCATGGCGTGTGTGACGTCATACAGTAATCCGATATAACTAAGCATACATTTTCACCTGAAACCACAAAACTTGAAATAAGCCTAAAAATATAGAAACAATAACCTAATGTCATTTATATTATCTTGTAACGAGAACACAATAATAGACAATATTAGTTTAGTAAATCTTATTGTTTTAATTAAAACTCGCGCGTCTTTTATTTAAAATCCACCGAAAACGTGTTTCATAAATAATTAAATAAAACCGTTTCTTATAAATAATTAAAAAAAGCTGTCTATATTAAAAATAAACTTTGAATATTATACTGACGTGAACCAAAGCTCTTGCTGTGATATGTATACCATTTCTCAATTCACGTTGTCAACAATATTTTCATATTTCCGGTATTGTGTTTGATTTAATTAATCCATTAATTCCAATAAAAAATGATGAAGTTGGATATTAATAGGAAACAATAATATACGACAAGTTGTTTTATCTGGATAATCCTAGGTGAGTTAATTCAGTAATACCTTGTCATTTACCTTTCTTTTCTGTATCATAAAGGCTGTCATTTAGTCAACTGACATGGTTTCGAATCCCCGGTTGTACGTAACCAGGATTAGGATCGCCTGTCCAACCTCGTGGATTTTCTCCTGGTCCTACCACTGCGAATTATTGAAGTAAAATTAAACCATATGTTAGTCCCGAAATGACCTAGCTTGTGGACGTTTAACCCCATCTCACTCTCTCTCTCTCTTTTTCTTTTCAGGGGGGGGGGGGGGGTGCGAAAAATCTAAAAGTTGTGGTCGTGTTCAGCACCAATACAGGTTTCCCCCTTACCAACAGGCTCCTAAAAGGCTAGATTAACGGGCAGTGTGGTCTGGATTAGAGTGATTTATCACAAGAAACTGCACATTGTTTGACTAAAGTGAAAGCTAGGAAGGATACCGGAGACTGCCAGGAACCCCCGTATATCTTCGAACGATACCATTGTGAGATCTTCTTTCTAAGAGCGGCAAGTTTTCCTAATAGTAAACCGACAGACGCATCACAAATGTATGAGCCTGGCAACATATCAAATGCGTCACACAGTCGGGGATAGATGTAGGGAAACGGAGATCACCAAGGTTTTCCGAATGGTATAAAATCCGGCGGCCATCTAGAGATCCAGGTACCGTAAGCTTTAGAGTTTTATTTCTGACATTTTTTATTTTTTGAAATATAAAAAAATCTCTAAAACTTGGCAGCAACCTTAACAACAATGATGTTTAACTAAATACATATCTGATACCTTGATATTGAAAACATGGCAGCTACTTGATATCCTGTCATTTTTGGAGCTCCATTTATCATGATCATTAAGTATGATTGGACCCCAGTACAAAGTTTCATACTTGATTCAGGAAGTGTCTAGTTGAAATCCCACCACAGCCATTCAAATGGTTCTGATATAACTGCATGTAATTAAAGGGAGATAATCTCAGAGGTTAAACAAGAGTTATCTCTCTAGAGCAATCCCGTTAAAATGTTCTTCAATATGTTCTTCAAGAGAGAAAGAGAGAGAGAGAGAGAGAGAGGGAGGAAGAGAGTGAGAGGGGGGGGGGGGTAACGTGCACTTCACACAAACTAGTTCATTTTGGACTAACGAGGTTCGACAGTCCTTGCCACGTACATCCGGGGAATCGAAACCACCCGTGTTGACTCAATGACAGACCTTATAATACCACTCGCGCGCGCTAATCATCGTGACGTAATAATAACCATTCTTATTTATGCTACAATTTTTATTCCCTTTCGTTGCAAAGTTAAGAGCCCGACCGGGTGCCACGGTCAATGTAGTTGTGTTCTGGAATTTTAAAGAAACAAATTTACTTTTGACGATTGTTTTAATGTACCGATTGTTAGTACTGCCACTAAATATTAATAATGTTATCCTTGAGGCGCATTAATAATGTTACCCCCCCCCCCTACCCTCCCCTTGGACGTAACCCAATCTGATAAAGTTTTATGGGGGTTTAGTGTAATTATCAATTAAACTATAACACATAATTATGAAAAAACAATTACTGATTTTTTTAGGCGACGTTTCGAAGTTATTGTTTTTCCATAATTAAGTGTTATAGTTTAATGTTCTTTCCAGTTTACTAACGGCCTTTAAAAGATTGAAATAATCCACTTACCCATCCCAAGGTATTTATGTACACTGAAAATAACAGATTCGACGAAAAATTATCAAAAATATTTTATTATCATCTTTTATTTTCTACAATTGGAAATAAAAGATATTAAAATAACAGACAGACATCGTTCCGATACCTAAAATCTGAAGCATTCGCGACACATGGCTATTACAAAAAAAAAGCTCTGCTATTTACAAGTTTAATTGCTCTATGGCGATTTTAGGTCGTTTCTTACACGCCCTGAAGCATAATTGTCAGCATAATTGTCACATCACTTCAGTCCAAACTCAGTATTGTTATAACTATCTGATTCACGTTGGTAACACTGTGTCTCGAGGACTATCGCGGTCTTGGGATTGGACACGAGTCGCATTTAACTGTGTAACTGAAACCCTGTCTTTAATTAGCCCAGGTTAGGTGCATAATAGTAGGACGTTAAACCTCATTCCATTCATTCCTTTATTTCGTTATCATTTATATTTTATTTATTCGTTTGAGCGTACACTGGAGAAAGTACACAGGGGTAGACAGGCAGCCTTATTTCTTGCCACACACAAATGAAATAAAATATACGCCGACTTGGCTAATAAAGAAAGAAGGGTGCCACACGAAGGACACTCGGCAAATCACGACAGATTCCGGTACCCTACATCTAAACTTGGATGTATGACAAATTCCGCCATTTTGGAACTAGTTTAAAGGACCCGGATGCCCCCATAGAGATTATATACACAAACTAAAAACATGGCTCCCATTTTGGGACTTTTTTGTAAAAGCGTCAGGTTTTCCTGTTAAAGTAAATCGGTAGTCGACTAGCCGCATCGCGAATGTATGGTCGTAGGTACATAACACTTACTGTCATACATCCGAATAGGGTTACGGAGTGTGCCGGAATCTGTCGAGGTTTGCCGAATGACACGCAGAGCTCATATAGATAATTTAATACACATCTTCTTCCCGGTAAAATACGGTCAGTTGATCGTTCTCCGCTTATTTCTATACTCACAACTATGGTTATCACTCAAGTCTCTAAATCTAACCTAAGTCCATGATCATGATCATCTCCCAAACGCTAATAAGGTCCACGACCAACTCTCATAAACACAATCATAATTACATGAACCACCTTGTCTTACGCCAAATCCAACAACACTGGGAGTAGGGTCGCCTGTCCAACCTCGTGGGTTTTCTCCGGGTCACTCTCTCCAACAACACTGGGGCAACGTTTGATATCTTCATCTGTATATCATGATTGCTCTGGCAATGTACTGAACGAGATTCCAACCACTGAAACTGAATCGGATGAACTTAAAACAGATATTGTTGATGTAGTTTTACTGATATTTCCTGACACATCGTTACCATGGTTACTTCCATTTCTCTTAGATCGCTCGTTTTCGTTGTTATTTCTACATCCGCAACACAATTTTTTCAGTATCGTTGCAATCTCCTTCCGGAATCGAGAACCACTGAAGCAATACAGAAAAAAATTAATGGCGTTTCCCGAGTACATGAGAAGATTCTCCACACACCATATAAGGCTTTGCTCGGCCGATTCTTCTGGTGTCGGTGATGGTAAGTAACTACTTAATATAATATGAATAGAAATGGGAGTCGTACAGATTAAAAACAAGATACTTATTGAGATTAACATGGTTGTCATGGACGACATCTTCTTTTGTCGTTCCAACTGTTGCCGTTTATCGGACATGGAGTGCTGGGATTTCAAAGTTGAGAAGAAAACTTTCCGTATGAGTAAAGCGTTTCCGACTATTATCAAACTCGATGGTAACAACGAATAAACACACAAATCCATCCACGGCCAAATATCTTCCAGGAATATTAAATAGTCCGCATTGTTCGTAGCACAGGTGTAGGAATCTACCGCAGCTTCCAGAAGTTCCAACCCAACTAGAAAATGGCCGTTTACAAGCGAACAGGCAACGATGACGAAACCTAACACAAAATAACAGACTTTTGTGGTGCAAAATGTTTTAACTTTATGAGGAAAGTAAACAGAAATCAACCGTTCTATTGTCACAGCTACGATTGTCCAGGCGGATATATCTAATGAAGTATAGATTAACCAGCAGAGTATTTTGCATGTTATGACATGATACGATCGGATGTCGTACTCTATAAGGTAATATAACCACTGTCTTAATATGCCGGAATATAAAACGACCGTGTCACTAACAGCCAAAACTGTTAAATATCGAGATATCGTCGATCTAAAGGCCTTTCTACTGAATATAACTATAGTTAGAACATTCCCAATCGTTCCCAATAGCAACAGTATCGGCGGAACTATGGTCCAAAGGTGCGTCGCAATGACAGTTGCGATGTATTCTTCCGCTACACTTGTCTGTAACGTTTCCTTGGTGCTGTTGGTGATGTTGACGGGCATCTCGGTAGTCGAGTAAAAAAACGGAACAATTTGTGAAGCTTGATCTTGAATAAGTGCCTCCATGTTCTGTCGTCGTGTTCGACTTTTGCCGTGCCTTTATACCCGCTGTTGTAATTCTAAACGCTCTCATAAAACTATTTGCAATTACCGGCCACACTTGTTGTTTTATAATGGAACAGAATATAAGATTTCAAATCTATATCGTCATATTGAACAGCTCAATCTGTAATATAAACAAAACATTCCATTAATGTACGTGATCAATCAGTTACAAAAAAATCGACTGAAATATAGGAAGATATTGTGTAGTCTGTAGAATTTCATAAAGCAAAATATTGGTTGTCTGACAACAACTCCCGTCACACAGAGACACGTCAGCTAGGTTGTCCGGGAGTCCATAAATCAATGGTCGCCAGACAACAACTCCAGACACATAGAGACACATCAGCTAGGTTGTCCGGGAGTCCGTGAATATTGTCACATTAATTGTGAAACTTAAAACATATTATGTAAGAGCAAAATATGTCTATTGTTGGTATTTCGTTGGGTCTGCAATGTTATCTAAATTGTTTATTAGACATTAACTTATCCATATCATAATCAACCCTCGATGTCAACGCTAGCCTGTGATATTTACTGAATTGTGATCTGATTTGCTGCTTAACTTTCAGTTATGATTTAATCACGAAATGGCTAATCGAGACCATGTTTTTTTATCATACCGACTTAATTAATGATGATCATGGTCAAGCTGAAAATTCCATCGCTAAAATCTCGATCCAGAATGGATCAATGTGACTTCAAATTCCCTTAAAGTATCTAGTTTTTAACTATTATAGCGAGAACTATCAGCTCTTCAAAGTATCTAACCTAAAATCGCGGTTCCAGGTGAATCAATTGGGCTGCAAATTCCCTTTACATTATCTATTTTTCAATTATTATAGTAAGAACTAACAACTATTTGTCTAGTCTTTAACTATTATAGTGATAAATAACAACTATTTATCTAGTCTCCAATAATTAATCTTTATATAAATAACAACCAGTCTCTATATAATACAGAATTGTTTTATAATATGGACACAATTCGTTGATATAATCATAGTCTATATAATGTTTAATTGTTTAAGCGTGTAGACACGATTCGTTGATAAAATCAAGGGCAATAAATCTACAATAATCGGAACAACTTTAATAGGATTCTTTGTTTCACTAAACTGAACAATTAATAGATATACACGTCAAGTAGTTTAGATAATAACTTCTGACGTTAGTGATGATTGAACAAGCGATCAAGTGTCATAACTCTATAAATAAATAAAAACGGAGGCAGTTGTATGGAGCGGAATTTCCCTCATAATTCTAACTTCTAACCTTGTAATGCTAATGCTAATATGCTTAATTCTATGCATGTAACGTCTTACTTACATGTTAAATTTGCTATGTACAATAAATTAAAAGTAATAATTGAAATAGAACAAAACACAAATTAAATTTCAATATTCAAGAAATAAGTCATATTAGTTAGCATTTTTACATGTGTAAAGAACGAATTTAACATATGCAAATAAGAAGTGACATGCATAGAAGTAAGCAGATTAGCATACGCATTACAAGGTTAGAAGTTAGAATTATGAGGAAATTCCGCTCCATGGGTGGATTCGGTGCCGTGTTAGATCCCGATGCTGGCCGAGCGAGTTCATCGGGATTGGTGTAGAACAGAGGACCCAGTAAAGGACAATGTATATCTAATATCGTGCGGTGGTGAAGTACACGTAAATCAACCGTTGACAGTTAGTTTTACGAAGCTCTAATCCATCTTCAAGGCATTTGGTTTTATTTTAAAGCTTTAATATTCGTGTTTAATAACGTGAATTTTATGTTGTTGGCATGTTCACCATATTGTCCCTGTGCTCGCTACAACCGAACTTTTGTCTACTTCCGGTTAAATCAAGTCACCTCACCTCGCCTGTGGTCAGCCGGTATGCGTCGGTATGGACAAATCAAGCAGGGCACGTAAAACATCCATTCACAGTTGGAAAGTGTAGTGTCGTCGTCCATTGCACGTCGTGAACTGAGAACTGTAGGACGTTAAACCTGTATTTTTTTCATTTCGATATTAGGTTGACCATAAACATTTCATATACAAAAATTATATGCCTCGTACATATCACTTTAACAAACCTTGTAACTCTGTTATCCTTCCATCTTTGAACAATGAATACTCAACCAACCCCTCTGATATTATTCTAGACTAAAGACATTGCGGCTCCCATCTTTAAAGGGACAATAACACTCTGGCTGACTTGACAGGTCCAGAAAAAATAAGCCTTATTCTAACTACGAGATGTTTAAGTGTCCTACCTGTTATGTAAATTATCCATTACATCCTATTTTACTTGAACAGAGGGTTCGAAAATATGTTTAAATCCAAGTTACATTTGAAGGTGTTAACGTAAAGCCTTTCATTATCATCATACAGTTAATTTTTTTCCAGTTTTCTCAATTAAGATGAAATTTGTATCATCAATTAATTGAAATATTGTAAAATAGTACAATTTGTTGATCAGAATAAAGTTTGGGACATATTATTCAGTTACAACAAGACTGATTTTGGGGCTTTAAACAATGAATACTAAACCAAACCCTCTGATATTATACTAGACTAAAGGCATCACGGAAGGCGTGAACGAGGGGAGAGAATAGAAGGAAGTACTTTATAGTTAACCGCGATGTGAGAACCAATTGGTGGTCTGCATCCAAACGGAAGTGGTTGAGATTCAATAGGAAAGTAATTTAAATAATGCATTAAGCTGGTGAATTTGACTGTAGTGGGGGATGTATTGTATAATAGTATGGGCGTATAAATTGTTCTTTAATACATTCACAAGATTCTATAGATCCTACAGTACAAACTGGACAAACTGGCAATGTGGGTCCTACTCTAGAAACTCGTTTAGATATTCGGCTTTAAGGTATTTATTACTAATTCCACTAAACGTAATCTCACGCGTCCACGGTCTCGTTGTATTAAGTCACATAACGCGTTTATAAACATAACATGGACAAATGTAGACTCTAACGCTTTTAAATGACACTGTTGGCGTAATTAAAGATACATCATGGGAGATTACATAGAGCGCCACGAGTCCTCGCTATAATAGTTAAAAACTATAAAATGTAAAGGTAATTTGTTGAAAATTTCAATCAAATTGATCAACTATGAACCGAGATTTCAGCTTTGTAAATTTCCACCTAGCCTTGTTCATCATTACTAAAAATAGTACGTTAAAAAGCATAGTCTCGATTATCCATTGGTTTCATTTAATTATCAATGAGCGTTAGCAGTATACAGGAATCTAATCCAGTCGATATCGAAGGCTAGCCTTGACATCCATAGTTGATTATGGTGTGGATAAGTTAAGTTATGTCAAATTAACCATTTAAATAAGATCTCAGGCCTAAAGAAAGACCTGCAATAGGCAGATTTATCTCTTGTATAATGTATGTTTAACTTTGCCATAGGCGATGACTCAATCTATAATTGATGAAAGGCGCTGCATTAAAATTTGAACTTGTAAAAAATCACACACCAGGTTTTAATTGATGATATTAAATGAAGAAATTTTACACTCTCTATCTTAAGCGTTCTTTCAACATAATAACTGAACCAATTATCGACGAATCTCTTTTAACTCGACAACAATATGTGCACATTACAAATGGGGAAAATATGTTGGTGAAATTATAGAATCTTAATTCAATGGTATTAAAAACATGACAATGGTATTAAAAATGTGTCAAATGTCAACGGTTACTGGTATTCGACAGAAAATCTATTTTCCGTAATGCATATTCCTGGCATGTTTATTCCCAAACTATCAATACATGTTCATTGGATATTCATCCCCAATTGTAAATACTAATCTGGGGGAATACTAGATAATGTAAACGGATATTGGACGATCTTTAACCAAGTACCTTGTAAACAATGTGTTTGATTTGAAAGGAAATTGGATATTATATGAAATAAAAAGGTGTCTAACGTCCCGCTGTTCTGTTCCGACTGCGCTAACGAAGACGGGAATATGTGCCCGGTCAGAGGCGGTACGACCTACTCTTATATCGTATTACAACTACCAAGGGATTTTACACGTGCGTGCCAATATGTACACGGGATCTCGGTTTATCATCCAACTTTATTTTCCGACGCGATTTCCCCTTGTCAGTGATGCAGAAGGAGGGCCTGTCAAGGACAGCTGCCTAGTCGTTCGGATGAGACGAAAACCCTAGGTCCTGTGTACACATTGGAGTGCACGTAAAAGATCCCTTGGCAGTTGGAATTCGATATAAGAGTAGGTAGTAGCGCCGCTGCCCGGGCAAAATTTCCCTCAAAGCACACTGTATGGCGTATGCCCGTCTTCAATTAGCTCAGGTTAAGTGCATTCCATTCATTCATTCATTCATCCAACTCGAACAACTAGACAACTGTCCTGGTCCAACCCACCGTCCTCCACCACTGACGATGGGAAACCACGCCGGAAAATCCCGATGAAATTTTTCGATCAACAAAGTAATCTAACTCGCGACCCCCAGGCTAGCGGGCCAGCGCCTCGCTTACTTAGCCACTATGGCTCCAAGGTACTTATTGAATACTAGAAATTGTACAAAGATATTATATGACGTTATACAATTAAACTTGTAACATAGACGCTAAATCTAACTTTGTTGTTTTCGTTGAATAAGCAGATTGTTTTCCCTCCAATGTAGATTGGATGTAGCTTAACCGTGCAATGACTAGACATGTTCAATGTTATTGCTGGAGGCTGGGATGGCCTAGTAGTCTAGAGTGCCGCACTTCGACCTCTAGCTGGCCGGTCACCTCTGGCTTGCGGTAGTGGTTACGAACGTCTTCTCAACCTCGTGGGTTTCCTCTGGGCACTCTGGTCCCCCCCACTGCTAAAGACCCCTACGCGCGAGTGAATTATTGAAATAAAAATTATAAACTATACGTGCAATGACTCATGATCCAATAATTACATGTACCTGTTAGGCCAAACATAACACACCTGTCTTGACGGTAACCCGATCAATTCTATTTTTTAAAAGCCAAAAGCGCCGATACTAAACAATTTTCCCCATTTCCCAGACTCTATAAATCTGTTTGGTGCGATTTTCTGCAGATCTGTTTCAAACCTCAGATAGCAGGATTTATAATAGTCGGCATCGAGAACGTTAGTAATTAAGCTAGGGATCTAGGATATATTACAAAATTCCATGACACAAAGGCTAACGAATTAAAGTAGTCATATTTGTAAGTTCAATTACATAAAAACACATACTTCTGAAAAAAAAATGCTACCTATTTATTTCGGCGACGAAGAATATTCTCTTAACGTCATCAAGCTAATGATAACGTGAATATAGTTTAGAGAATATATTTTCGAAACGTTGCCCAAATAATTAAGTAGCAGTTTGTCCATACGTATGTGTTTTAGTTAATTGCTCTATCAAGTTACTATAACTAAAAGATTATAGATTCATTTAGTTCTATCCATTCTTAACCCACACAAACTTCGTAAAGACTATTTTTGGACCAACCTACTCTATGGTTCGGGGCCACGTAATGTAAACACATGTATTATTGCTTGGCATTAAATCCAATACTGAATAAATGGAAGATTGTATAGAAAACTGTCGGATGAAGGCGATGTGACGTGTAACCCCCGCTCTACACCTACACGTTGCCCAGGGTTACTGCATGACGTCATTTACTTGAAATGGCCAACTATTGTAACGTCCTATTGTTCTACATAGGCTGGGCTGATAAAAAACTAATTGTTTTATCTGATATTATTTCATGGTATTTTCCCGTCAAAAGGCAAAAGCAAAGTCTAGTAACCCACTTTTTAAAAAATCAAAATTAGGGCCAAATTTGTAGTTACTAGCACTAAGGATCTGGTATCCTTTAACTTGGTTGTTTTGCTCTTTAATTAATATAATAGCCTTTAATTTCAAAACATCCTCAAAAGGCAAAAGCAAAGTACATGTAACTCACTTTTTTAAAATCAAAATTGAGTTAGGGCCAAATTTGTAGTTACTAGGGTATGTGCGTCGTATTTTCGTGCTAAATATTCTAATCTCTTGATTTTGTAAGCAGTTACACCCATGACACAACCTAGCAGCTTCTTACATTTGCCTAGAATATCACAGCAAAACCCAGTAACTCAATAGTGAAATCAATGGATGAGCTGGGGTTTAATATTCATTCATTACGTTTTCCTTTGTTTTTATCAAAATAAGAAAAAGTGAGATACTAGGTTTTGACCTTTAACGGGAGTATTCTATCTTTAACATCGTTCCCTGTATTTGAGCGCGCGAAACCTAGCTGGTCGGATGGTCGTGGCGATGGAGAGGCGGCTTCTCACCAATGCAGCGAGGGTTCAATCCCAGCTCAGGGCAAAACTTTATCGTTGTAAGTGAGAGGGATATTCGGTCTCCCGTCTGATCAGGCTCCCCCGAGTTCTTCGGTTTCTTTCTGCAGTAATGATCGAAATCATTCGCACGATCTGTGCCAAGGGCCAAATTGGAAAAAGGCCTCAGGCCTAATTTGCTACCCTTGTAAAATGACGCGATTATTATTATTATTATTTTTATAACCCAGCATTGTGGATTGAGCTGTCGAACCCATGACGGGCATTTGAGAAAGTTATGTCTGACAATGAAAGGTGTCATGTTTATTTCACCTAAGCTACCCAACATGCGATTTTAATTTTATATAAATTAATACCAATGGAATGAAAATAAATATCTCATATTACGTAAGCGGGTCGTTTCATCCCTAAAACCTTATCACCCAGCTATCACCCGGAGTCATTTCACCCTAAAACCATATCACCCCGGGTCATTTCATCCTAAAACCATATCACCCCGGGTCATTTCATCCTAAAACCATATCACCCCGGGTCATTTCATCCTAAAACCATATCAACCCCGTATAATAGGGCTGTTTTACACCTATGATATACTAATTACATTTAATCAACTGAAGGAAGTTGTATTAACATATTGTGTACACGAGGAGCAGTCCATTTGCTGATTTGCCTGAATACACTATTTTGCCTATAACGTTTTTAGCACTTCGAATTCTGTGTTCGTACTTGTTTTTTATTTTATTATTAACAAATGTATAACTTATTGGTAAATAATATGTTACATACTTAAAGTGACTGTTTAATTAATTCTTGTGGAATAATAAGAATATAAACTTTGAATAAACTTGGTAATTTGTATAGATTAACCAATAAAGTTAATTACTTTGATCCAAACTTGAATGATTCCAATATTATACATTCGTATAAATGAGTGAAATAGAGTACTGTCGAGATTGGTCATATTTTTCCTGTTACGTCTTTTTTGTAAAACATTTTAGTGAAGCCTGTACCACAACAGGCCCGGGACTGTACAGCGCAGGGGACGCTTTCGGCTGGCCCCCGGATCCATTCACTTGATTTGATAATTGTTTATTTTTACAGTGTCTATTTCTGTCTTGTCCGCAGGTTTATCTGATAATTTTTGTTTTGCGTGTGGTGCGGTCTTTCTGCACTCACTACTGTTTCATCCGTGCTCTTTTATCCCAATTTTACATAGGTCGTATTCCACTTATATTGGGCCATTTCATCACACAAATTAAAAAAAAAAACAGGTATAACATGGCTTACAATATTTCTCATTAACAGTTATTGAAAGTTGAGTAAATTCTTAAGCTAATAGTGAATGCAGGAGGACTGCACTACACACAAAACAAACAAACAAAAAAAAAATCTACAAGATAAACCTGCGAACAAGACAGAAAATATACATTGCAAACACTAAACAATCATCAGAATACGATGTGAACTCCGGGCCAGAACTGTATAACGTCATAAATATATTTAATTACCGTATATCCACAACATGTTCAGTGTACCAGAATCACATATACACGATATTAAAATACAAAAATGGAATTGCTACGTACCAAAATATTGTACAAGTCGTTCTATAATAACCCCAGTTCGTTGTTTCTTACTCGCCACGTCTTTCTCGTACATTGTCCATGTTTCTTCTGATTCAGTTGACTGACTCCCTTTCTCCCTCACAATGGGGTGTAACGTTAGGTTTGCGTTACGTAATCTCGGTTTCACTTGACCTGTGACGGGCACCTGTAACTCGACAATTAATACAACAGTTTTTACAGGAATTACAATAAACTCCTTAATCTATATCATATGTTATATTAGCCTTTTTGCCACCAATCAAACAAAAAACGACACCCGCCTTCCCACCGATACATATCACTCCTTTCAACCTCAATCACACATTCGACACCCGCCTCCCCACCGATACATATTACTCCTTTCAACTTCAATCACACACACGTCACCCGTCTCCCAATCTGTATATATCGCGCCATTCAACACCAATTAAACGTGCGGTACCTAAATCCTAAAAAAGCCAATTAATTATGTACTATTCAACCTATTACACAATAACCCATATTAACCCCTTTGCCACCAATCAAACATACGACACCCGCCTCCCCACCGATACATATATTATATTACCCAACACAATTTTTATGGAAATAACAATCACTGTTTATATACATATAGTACAACGTTTCGACAAGTATATAAACAGTGATTGTTATTTCCATAAAAATTGTGTTGTGTTTTATTGTGCTTAATCGCTAAATGCCACTTAAGGATTATTATAATACCCCTTTCAACTCCAATTAAACATGCGGTACCTTAATCCCAAAAAAACAAATTAATTATGTAACATTCAACGTATAATAAAATAACCCATATTAACCCTTTCAACATCAATCAAACACACGACACCCATTTCCCCACCGATATATATTATTCTTTTCAACGCCAATCAAACATTCGACACCCGTCTCCCCACCTATACATATATTATATTACCCCTTTCAACTCCAATTTAACATGCGGTACCTTAATCCCAAAAAAACAAATTAATTATGTAACATTCAACGTATAATAAAATAACCCATATTAACCCTTTCAACACCAATTAAACATACGACAAGCGTTTCCCCACCGTTATATATCACCCCTTTCAACTTCAATTAAAAGTGCGGTACCTAAATCCGAAAAAAAGCCAATTAGTTATGTACTATTCAACAAACTAACCCACTTAATCCCCATTAATTGTTGTCATTTATTTTGAAACAACTTATGGTAACACTCGAGAAATTGAGAAATGGCTTATAACTACGATCGGCTTTTTCAGATCAATTCACCACAAATTCTACAAGATTAAAATACAGATCTATATCGGTTGTCTGCTACTGATAAACTTGCTCTTTCTCAGGTTTTTCTAGATATGTTACGATATGGATCTCCTCTACTGGACACGATATCACAAAATGGACGATTGCGCCTTTAATTAAGGAAATCTAGGGGGTTAGATATCTGAATATCTCCTCTTTCATCAACCATAGACGAACCCTTCACTTCCTACAGGTTGCCTAGGAAATACCTGTCTGCGATATGACTTTAGCTAAACGCTGAAGTTAAACCCGATAAGAAGAATTGACTTTGGATTAACAGTCAATCGACAAAAACTAGGACATTTTAGGATTAACATGTGGTTCAATTTTAATTCAATAATTCGGTTCAGTGTGAGGAAAGCAAAGGACAAGCTGGGAATCGAACCAGCACCACTTGACCCAACTCGAATCGAACCAAAACCATTTAACAACCTAACCGCCAAATAAATAAGAATTAGCTGGCGATGGTGATTAATGTTAAATGAATATGATGATAATGATGATGATGATGATGACTTACTTGTGTAAATATGTAATATATACTTGTACATTATGTACATTTTAGTAATTGTATTGATATGTGTATTTAATATATTTATTAAATAAGGAGACGAATTAATATAAGCCCTTGGCATGTTTTCGAATCCTTAACTTTTGTCAGTGTATGTATAATATATATCTTATTTGAATAAAATATTGTTTAAACCAACCGCCAAATAATAATAAGCAACAATACAGAGTGTGCCACACTTCACAAGATCCTACGATAAAAGATGTCAATTTAGAGAACGAGGTTAATGAAGGTGCAAGTCGCGACAACATACAACATTTATAAATATGACACATACCGTACACACAGTGCATTGATGTTTTTGGCGAGCACATGAAAGAGAAATGACAAAGTCAGGAGTAAACTGCTATAATCTGTCCGGATAAAATAAAACACAAGAAAAAAAGTTATATTCATTATTTATAACTATAACATAGTACAAAATACAATTATAATATGTACACTTATTACTAAAATATACTGCAAAATACAATTATAATTGGAACACTTTATATACAAAATACATCTATCCGTATGATAATTGCAACACTTCATAAAGAAAATACATCTATCAGTATAATAATTGCAACACTTCATAAAGAAAATACATCTATCAGTATAATAATTGCAACACTTCATAAAGAAAATACATCTATCAGTATAATAATTGCAACACTTCATAAAGAAAATACATCTATCAGTATAATAATTGCAACACTTCATAAAGAAAATACATCTATCAGTATAATAATTGCAACACTTCATAAAAGAAAATACATCTATCAGTACGATAATTGGAACACTTCATAAAGAAAATACATCTATCAGTACGATAATTGGAACACTTCATAAAGAAAATACATTTACCAGTACGATAATTGGAACACTTCATAAAGGAAAATACATCCATCAGTATAATATTTTATATTTACCAATCGATATATTCAGTAATCGAGAATCAGTTGAACAATAAGATAATATTTGTTGAAATTGTTTAAATTTAATCTCCTTGTTAACAATGCAGCTCGATATCAGCCAGTGATCAAAATATTTACACAACACATGAACAAAACGGGGACGGATCGAGAAGGTATGCAGGAGGGTATTTACTAGGCCCTTGTTAAAGGGATAATAACACTCTTGCTATTTTTACAGCTTCAGAAAAAATAATAGCCCTATTCTAAGTACTAGATGTATAAGTGTCCCAACTGTCGTGTATATACATTACATCCTATTTTACCTGTCCAGAGAGTTCGAAAATATTTTTAAATCAAAGTTTCATTTGAAAATTTTTACATTAGACGTTTCAAATCATTATGTTGAATTTTTGCATTTTTTTAAATTAGGTGTGTTAAGATGAAATTTGTATCATCACTTTATTGGAATATTGTAAAATAGTATAATTTGTTGAGCAGAATAATGAATTCAGTTACAACAAGAGTGGTACTGGGGCTTTAAGGAAATTTGACAATCCATGATGCCACCATCGCCTCTAAATCGAGAAGTCCAAAATCCCATTTGACGTCGATCCCAATGTCATTCCATTATGCTATCTCAGAAATTTGAAAAGCAAAAATGTCAGCATGGTGTTTGATATGATTGTTCCCTATATGCATATTGTTCACCGTTGGCTCCGCTCAACAACCCAACCGAGGTTAAACAGCGTTACACCAATCTTGTTCGAAACGTCTATAACATTATTTCTCCCCTGAATGCAAATCCCACCCGCCATCTGAGTATAAAGGATAGAGTACACGACCGTTACACGTTTTACCATAAAGTTTTTTTTTTACATGTTTTCATGTAGATACGCAGGGCGGGGTTGCCCCCCCCCCCCATATGGATCAGTCCCTGACCAAAATGCTTGAAATCTGGGAATGTAATATTTTAATAATGTGTCATATAAAAACTTAACACAGAAGTGGCGGGGGGGGGGCAGATTTCACGGATAAAACATTATAGGGAATCATTGAACATGAATAGATAGATATATTTAGACCATGAAATCCAATTCACATGGCGACTGATCGATTATAATATATTAGGGCTAACGTCGGATGACACGCAACATTATATAAAATCTTATAAATTGTTTCAATGACATTTAGTAATTGAACTTGACTATAGCTATACAGGCCAACAATCTATGGAATACAATTACTGCTCATATCTGAGCGACGTTTCGACCAGGCTTCTCTAGTCATGATCAAGCCTAGTCAAAACGTCGCTCAGTTATAAGCAGTAATTGTATTTCATAGAATTGTGACTTGTATATAAAATCTTGTTCTATTGTACGCCGTACAAAACGCAAACACACAACAATCTTAATTAAATGCATTATCATGCCGCTTGAACCGGGTTGAGGGTTAATCAATAAGTATACCACAGAATGGTGTAACTTATACCATGTAAAACAATGGACCATTAACTGGGTATGACGTCATCGCCGTCATCTAGGAACAAAGACTTTATATCAAAAATCGAAAAAACAAACATGTTCAGTGTCAATCATCCCCATCAAGAACACCTACAAAATGAGTAGCTATTGGAGCCCAGTTCCTGTCCAATGATATAAATAAACACCTAGTAATTAGTGAAAACTGCTCTCTCAAAAACTCATTCACGGAAATAACAGGCCTTCTGCTAAATTTTACAGACAGTGCAAACTTATTATAAGACTCCATAATATATGCAAAGGTGAATCAAGGGAATGCTCTGGTTATCTTTCCGGTCATAGGGGTCACGGTGGCTAAGCGGATAAGGCGCGGCTTGTTAGCCGGAGATGGCGTGTTCGGTCCCTGCATTCGCCGAGATAGTTAATCAGGATTTTCTGACGTAGTTTCCGTAGGTGGTGAAGGGCGGGAGGGTCTGACAAACAACGAGGTCCCGTGTACACATTGGCGTGCACTGTTGGAATTCGATATAAGAGCAGACCGTATTGCCGCTGCCATAACACATTGTTTTATCACACGGAGGGAAATGTGTGTATTTTCCGGCCAGTATTCTGCAAATAAATATGAATTAATATTGCAAACACAAATTATTAAGGAAATAGCCGACATAGTCGTAGCCCTACTTCACTTAAACATATACTGCGATAACATTACTAGTTTTAAATCCAAATACAAGGATATGGTGTGTTTAGTTGACTGATCATTTAAGGCTTAGGCCTTTGGGGCAGGGAAGGCTAGACTACCCCAGGGAGTCTCTAGCATGTGTTGTACGCATTTTGATGAAAATGACAACACAATTTATTGCTTTGCAAAATGCTCACGAATATGCTCAGGATGCTCACGAATATGAATGACGGGCGCATCCATAATGGGTATGAATGACCTTCACTTCTGCTAGTTATGGACATTCAGTGTGACGCGTTTCAATTTGAATTGAAACAGAATAACTTTAATTTAGAACACCTCCTTTAACCCAAGACAAACCAACCCAAATTTCAGAGGTCGGTCTCCTGAATTCGCATTGAATCCGCATGCAGTGTGGACGCAGCTTTTAACTAAAACTAGTAACAAAAATATAGCCGTATAGATAGAACCTACCCAATTATTAATCGCTATAACACATGGCAACAACCTAATCATATTATATTTTGATCTTAGTCAAGGGGGCTTAACTCCATCAACTATACTGGAGTAAGACAATTAATTATTGAGACACCAACCTTATAATATATATTTTGAGCTTAGTTAAAGGGGCTTAACTCCTTCAGCTATACTGGTCTAAGACTAGTAATTAATGCGAGTTTTAAAAAGATCATTTTCCCCAAAATCGTTTTCCCGCATTTTTTGGTTTGCAATTTTTTAGCAGTTTTAGGTAATACTGATGATATTACAGCGTAGGGATAGAGGGTGTAAAGCGTCCTTCTGCAGAGCAACCATTGTGTCGGGTGTAGCATTTTGCCCCCAATGAATATCAAATCCCCGTAGCAGAAATCGAAACGGTCAACCACAACAAATTATAATGAGCAGATTGTCAAATGTGCCTGCAAAGATTGGAACCAAAGAAAGTTTTTAGCAACATGCTACATCCTGTGATGTTACAGCAATTCAACATTGAAGTCAACGAACAAATAATTGCTGGTATGAATCCTACTGTGCATATTAAACCAGTGTCTTTCTTCTTTAGGTGTTTAACGTCTGCTTCCACTTAAATGATATCACAGACAAGACATAGGAGAGCCGAAGCTGCTTCCTGATTTTTAGAATATGATTTTGCAATCTTTCCATTTTGGCCTTAGGCCATGGATTTAGGTTTTAGTGGGAAGTTCTTCCCTTTATTTAATAAAAAACACATCGTTGGTAGATGATCTCTTCTGTTTCTGGATTGGTAGATGTCTTCTTTGTGGGATTTGTGTTTAGGTGCCAGGCCTGTCTTCTCGTGGCCTCCCCTTACTCCACTATCCCACTGGTATTTGTTTTGGCAGAATAATGTTTAGATGCCGAGCCCGTCTGATCATGACTCCCTCTTACTCCACTATCCCGCCAGTTTAGTAGATGTTAGTAGTAAATTAAACTAATATAAAATTAAATAAATAAAGAGAGTATAATAAAGTTGTAGTCAATTAAATTGAAGGTAATAAAATAAAGTAAATTAAAGTAAAAGTAAAGTAAAGTAAAGATAAAGTAAAATGAATTAATTAAACTTTATTAGTTAAAATAAATTAAAGGTAATAAATAAAAATAAAGTAAATAAAAATAAAGTAAATAAAAATAAAGTAAATAAAAATAAAGTAAATAAAAATAAAGTAAATAAAAATAAAGTAAATAAAAGTAAAGTAAATTAAAGTAAAATAAAAAAAATATATGGAACGCTTCACGAATTTGCGTGTCATCCTTGCGCAGGGGCCATGCTAATCTTCTCTGTATCGTTCCAATTTTAGTATATGTACCAGTGTCTTCGTGGACAATACATGTAATAGGCCCGGTGGAGGTCGACGTTGGGATGTAGTTTGGCCACAAGTACTCTTCTCTCCGGGTTATTGTACCTAAGTAATCATACCGTTAGATAAAATAAACCCTCACGATTGGTTAACTGAGTAGCCGATCTTTATTTCAACACCACCTCACCCGTTGTATCTATGATATATTAGGTAATTACAAAAATAAACAACAACAAACGACGAGATACAGTTTTCCTCACAACCTTTCTATCAAATAATTCACTTCTATAAATTATGACCAGTTGAAACAAACAGTCGACATGCACGATACACCCGTATTCTCCAAGAAATATACGGGGAAGAGGTAAAATCAATACGACTCATGCTTTCATTCAAGATCTGCTACATACATGTATTTGATAATATATTTATTGGTGACATTAGAAAAGTGTTTTTGTTTATTTTATGGTGGCAACCAGTTGGAAACATTTAGCTGGATATGTGAATCGCATTCACTTAGTGGACCCCGCGCTCACGCTGTCGATCGCCATTTCCGCCAATTGCGATAAAAATATAATCTTGGCGATAAAATATTCAATCTGGCGGATTTTTCGGCGATAACTTTTTCCTGCATGGCGATTCTTTTTTACCTTTGGCGAAAAAAAATTCTTGTCATAAAGCTTTGATATCCACGCCGTATAGACGCGTTACAGTCTATTGCAGCTGGCTGAATGACAGTGAGTCAATTAACAATCAATTAGGTATCAATAATCTTTAAGAGGCATTTAGCGATCTGAAACACATTAACAGAACACAGTTTTTATGGGGTACAATCACTAGTTTATTCTAACAGCACGACGTTTCGACAAGTATCTTCTTATCGTTATCAAGCACAAATGACATTTTAGTAAACTTGAGGTCAATATATGTAAATGGTTTCTTATTCAAACTGTGTTCTGTAAGGTATCAATAATAGACCTATCTTTTGTCTCTTGATCAATCTCGAATTAGTGTTGATTAGTATATTCGGTAAGAGTAGTAATAAACTAATTAAGAGACAAATGATTTTATCATTTGTTTGCAGTACGAATCAGTGCCTTTTGTAAGGTTTCTATTCAAAATGGCGGACACGGTGAACAATACTCGGTCTATTCGTTTGGGATTATTAGTTTATGACGGCTGTTGGGTATATTTCTTACTGAAGTTGCCGGTATGTTCATCACGTGCATTTTGCATACCGATAGTTCATTGGTCTATCACGCTATTTTACCGAGTTTTCGCTTAATAGATTGGATGCAGCTATGGCGGGTGTGGCGCGCCAGGCAGGGTAAGCTTACTCTTCCTAGGACACCTGTTACCACTGTTCGTCGTGTATTTTGTACACGGTGAACAGTCCATATGCTGATTACACTATTTTGCGTTTTTACACATTTTTGCCTATACCGTTTTTAGGACTTCGAATTTTGTCTAATGGTTTGGATTGTTCGTACTTGGTTTTATTTTATTTTATTTTATTTGTTAAATTTATATACCTTTACCTTGCCCGAAGAAGTGATGGCATTTCGCAATTAAGTTCAATTATCTGATTGATGTGATAGATCTATTACTGCCATTTGTAAATTTGCCTTAACCAAAGACGACATATTTCCAAGTGTTTGTGATATTAGTAAGCGTCGGCTCACAATTGCTGTTGCAACTGCAGAGTGTGAAAGGGGATTTAGTAGACAAAATATTATAAAAAAAACCAAATACAACAATTCATTAAAACCCAATAAGCTCTGAAATGTTATGGTAGCCTACTCAGTATGAATAAAGAAATTGTATTTATGTATCGGGTTATTTTTTTGTTAATATCTGTAATTGTTACAAATGAATAAAGGAGTATTTTTTTTTATGTACAGGTATCTTGTGTAAATATTTGTTAGTACATGTATGTTGTTCTAAGAAGAAAAGCACCCTGCACGTAAATACTTGCCAATTCAAAATTGGGGTGTTGGGGGGGTCTAGAGTTTACCGGTCACCTCTGTCTTGCGTTGTGGTTTCTTCTCAACTTTCCTCCCACATAAAAGACCCCTGCGCGTGCGCTAAGATAATAAAAATTAAAAAAAAGACTTGTCTGCGATATCACCTTCCGTCGAAGCCGAAAACAAAACAAAAACAAATTCGGTGGAAACGGACGTTAAACGCAAAGAACAACAGTTCAAAATTGAAGAAGCATGTCTGGGCAAAATTCTCCTTCCTTGCATTTTACAAATAGTCATAGAATACCATATGCTTTCCTAACGAAAAACTGAAGTTTTGCATGTGTTGACACTTTAAGTTAAACCCCATTCCATAATAATAATATATATGTTTATGTTTTGCGATTATATACAATTTAATATTGCCATAACAGCATTATTCATTTCAAATTATAATATCATGATTAATTTTGCTTTATTTTTTTTATTTGTCATGTCAAATTGTCTACCAATTGGGTCAATGAAAGGAGGTTTATCGTCCTACTTTTTTTCTCTTTGGAAATAGTTTTGAAGACTTAGTTTGGTTACAAGAAAACATATGATGCCAATATGTACACGTGAGCTTGTGTTTTTGTCCTATCTACACAGCTAAACACTGTTCTTTGACAGGCCCTCCCCTTCCTGCACTACTTACCGGGGGAAACCATGACGCCAAATACCAGAGAACTTTCTTGACTAGCACATAATCCTTATATTTAGATGGGTATTTTTTTTTGTTTTTGGAAACGTAGTTTCATTTTTCAAGGTCAACAATAATAAACAGAATAAAACATTTGAGACAAAGAACGAATATTTATACATATCTGAAATCAGCAAAACACACTACATTTAAATATAAATAAATTAAAAATATATACAGAGAGAGGTGGGGTTTAACATCCACTCAACACAAACTACGTCATTTTGGGACTAACATAGGGTTTAAATTTAATTTAATAATTCGATGGCACGTAGGGGACTTTAGCAGTGGAAGGAATCCGGAGGACCAGGGAAACCCCACCAGAAATCGAAACCACGCCAGTTGACTCAATAACAGACTTTGTGATACAACACGCATGCGCTTACCATTCGGCCATTTAGATCCTAACCCTCCCCGCTAGAACAGGCAAAAGTCAGTGCTATTTCGTTAGTGATTTACATCTCTAATGTTACAATTGCCGAATGTAACGTGTAAATTGAACAAAGTCAAACGTAAAAAATGGCGTTGATCTAAAAATAAAGCATTACTAGGTTTAGTAGATCTAAAATAAATAAGGGTTTGGTGGTTAAACGGAGCGAACTGAGTTTTGGATCAATCAATGTTGTACAGTTTAAAAAATAATCAGTTCTCTTTCTAATTATAGTTAATAAAATAAAACATTTCTCTGCCTACAGTTGATTAACATCCATTATCGCAAAGGTTAATTAGTTCATATTGACATGTGTTTGGAAGCCTTGTTTTTCTTGTTCAGAGGAGGTAACTGAATCATAAGATGTATCGAAGCCCTTGTTATTTTGTCCAGGGGAGGTAACTGTATCATAAGCTGGTGGTGGAGAGGAATATCCGGTTGGAGGCGATGGTGTGTTATCAGTTCCTTTTTGATGATAAGCAACTTTTGGATGAACATTATCTGTAAAATATAATACCCATAATAATTTAATTATACACTTTTCCGGACAATTGTTACCACTGTTTGTCGTGTATTTTGTACACGAGGAGCAGTCCATTTGCTGATTACACTATTTTGTTTGAATACACTACGTTTGTATTTTGCCTATAACGTTTTTTAGGACTTTGAATTCTGTCTTATGGTTTGGATTGTACATACTTGGTTTTATTTTATTTCTAAACACGCCTCTGCTCACTCGAGGGGTCAACGTATTTTATAATGTTTAGTCTTGACTGTCACAAGCTTGTTTATAACGGAGTCACACGTGGGGTGGTATTTACTTTGATACTATTTTTACCACATTACAATGGCGTTTCATGATTTAATTATAGGGCATCATTAATGTTGTACATGTATATTCACGAAAATGATGATCATTTCTTTTACCTCACAGCACACTTTATGGCTTATGTTCGTCTTCATTAGCCCAATTTGAAGCAAAACAGTAGGACGTTAAACCTGATTTCATTTCGTCACACTGGGTTCCACCAAAACGAGTAAATAATAAAGCTGAATCGGAAAATTTACCGAGCTGTTGTTACGTTTTGTTACGTTCTTTGAACAATCATGTAAGCGACCCAACAACTGAACGAAATGTAATGAAATGAAGTTTAACGTCTTACTGTTTTGATTCTTAACAGTGTTCTATGAGGAAAAGTTTGCCCGGGCAGGCTACGACCTACTCTTATATCGAATTCCAACTGCCAAGGGATCTTTTACGTGCACGCCAATGTGTACACAGGACCTCTGTTTTCCGTCCTATCCGAACGACTAGACAGCTGTCCTTGTTGAGCCCTTCGTCCTGCATCACTGACAAGGGGAAATCGCGCTGGGAAATCTGGATAAACTTCCTCGGCCAATTCTGGGATCGAACACCCGACCTCCAGGCCAGCGAACCAGCGTATTACCAACTTAGCCACGTGATCCCCCGAACGGTTGTTAATACTTACTCGAATATACCATAGCTGTATTTGGGGCTTTAATTACAGAACCCTTGGATGCTGGTCTTTTACAGCAATAACATGCAATAATAACTATAACCACTACGGTAATAATAGCAGCTGCCAGTACACCAACTATAATTCCTATGATGTTATTCATTAGCCTCCTGAAAACAAATTATTTTAATTTTACAGAGAGAGAAATAGGGTTTTACATCCACCCAACACAACTAGGTCATTTCGGGACTAACCTATGGTTTAATTTTATTTCAATAATTTGCTTGCGCGTGGGGGTCTTTAGCAGTGGGAGGAAACCGGAGTGCCCGGAGGAAACCCCCGAGGTTGAGAAGGCGCCTCTATCTCCATCCAACATACGCTCGCAGCAGGGCTCGAAACCACAGCCGCAAACCAGAGGTGGCTGACCAGCTAGAGGTCGAAGCGCGGTACTCTAGACCACTAGGCCATCTCACCCATATTTTACAATATTCAATATGAACCGAGATAAAACAACACAACTTTTCATAACAAAACACAACATACGTAAGGTATATATGGATATCACTACTTCTCTGTTTTTTTAATAACGACGTTTCATAACACATACAGTACACGTTTTTAAAACCTTCGATGGCCTACACTACATATAGATCTAACAAGTTATAGTGGGAGTTTATGTTCTATGACGTCAGGTACCAAGCAAGCGACATTTGACCCTCGATTAACCATCAGCGACCGCCATGTTTTTTTTTAAAAATCTACTTTTGCTTTGTTTTGATTTAGATCGCTGCTAATGTCTACCCACAGTTAGCGCAAAAAGGGCCAAACACTCGCTTCGACAGACCATTTGAATGGCTGATTCCTTATTTCAAACAGAACACGAGTTAAATAACAACTCTTCCAGATTCAAGTGTAGTTAAGACAAATAAGAAAGAAATTTTGAACTATAAAAACGAAACGAAATTGTATCTGGTGTGTTTTTTATTAGATTGATTTAAAAAGGGGTGATAACTAAAAATAATAGCTACTTTACTTTACGTTGACTTACCCTTCTACTTATATTAAAAGTATACAAGAAACTAAAAATGACCCAAGATATATCACTGTAACACAGGTTTTATTTAATCTTGTGTAAAAAGCACTAAATTCGTTTAATAAGAAACCTCATTTAAAAATTCGTAAAAGTTTTTTTTTTAAAATCACCAAAAATCATCTAATTTGTACTTTTGTGTCCAGTTTAAAGCTGACCATTCAATCTTGACAATGAGTGTCCAATTAACAAGTATTTAATTAATCAATACACATCAATAATCAATTTTTAAACAGTGATTGAGAAATTAAACACTTGTAGATTAGACACTTATAGTCAAAATTGAATGGTCAGCTTTAAACTGGACCAAATTACAAATCAAACGATTTATGGTGATTTTAAACAGTATTACGAATTTTTAAACAAAGATTTGATATTAAACGAATGTGAAAGAAATTAGTGCTAGATTCACAGGATTAAATGATACCTTGGTTACAGTGTATGTTACCTAGGTTACAGTGTATGTTACCTGGGTTACAGTGTATGTTACCTGGGTTACAGTGTATGTTACCTGGGTTACAGTGAATGTTACCTGGGTTACAGTGAATGTTACCTGGGTTACAGTGAATGTTACCTGGGTTACGGTGCATGTTACCTGGGTTACAGTGCATGTTACCTGGGTTACAGTGAATGTTACCTGGGTTACAGTGTATGTTACCTGGGTTACAGTGTATGTTACCTGGGTTACAGTGAATGTTACCTGGGTTACAGTGTATGTTACCTGGGTTACAGTGTATGTTACCTGTCGTAATCTCCGCTTCTGAATTCATCGTATTCACAGCATATACTGTTAACGGAAGAGGCGTTAAATCCATAGTAGCAACAACCATACGGACAATATTCGTTCACTAGCTTATTACTGGTATCGTTATAGGAGCAAGACTCGCCTGTAGAAGCTTCAAATAAAACAAAAAAAATATTTGTTAGCAGTTTTATCTGGATATTTTATCATATAATAAGTCAGAATACGTCCAATATGCCACAAACAACGTACTTGCGTACTTACAAACTATAAAAAGTTAAATGTTTAGCCGCCCCCCCCCCGCTCCCTCGTCTCACAACCGAGTTTGATTTCGTTACCACATCTGTTATCGGGTTGCATCTCCTCCTCCTTTTTGTCTCTAGAGAGAGATAGAGAGGGGAGAGAGAGATGGGGTTTAACGTCCACTCGACACAAACTAGGTCATTTTTAGGACTAGAACATGGTTCGCTTTTATTTCAATAATACTTAGAGGTCGTTAGCAATGTTCACGTGCAAACGCGACATCGAAATTCCGCCAATGACGAACCGTATGGTATTGTGAATGAACATATCAAATGTTCAACTTTCGTCCCTGCGGATTTCGTATATCGTATATCGGAAAACATCCTTAAACGCCCGATCAACTCACAGAAACGAAATACCAATAAACAACTGGTTTAGGTAAGACCCTGTCCTCTGACGAGCCACTGGACTAGTAGCTTGAATTAACATCTAACCTGATGAATTACTTGTTGTGAATATATTATAAATATAAATATGTACCTTGTATAAACGGTAATAAACAAGGGTCGGTTGCTCAAAACTAGGCTATTTTAACGATCCGCTAAACTCTAACGGACATATTATAGAGGGGTAGATTATAGGCAGTTAGTTAGAATTAGCTTAAAGCATGTGACAGCCTTTCAGATTAATATCCCTGGATATAATCTTCTTCTTCTTTTTGGTGTTTAACGTCTGCTTCCACTTAAGTGATATCGCAGACAAGACATAGGAGAGCCGAAGCTGCTTCCTGTTTTTTTTTAGAATATGATTTTGCACTCTTTCCATTTTTGGCCTTAGGGCATGCATTTGGTTTAGTGGGAAGTTCTTCCCTTTATTTAATAAAAAACATATCGTTTGGTAGATGGTCTCTTCTGCTTCTGGATTGGTAGATGTCATCTTTGTGGGATTAGATTTTAGGTGCCAGTCCTGTCTTCTCGTGACCTCCCCTTACTCCACTATCCCACTTTATAGGTTTGGTATCTGTTTTTTTTGGCAGAATAGTGTTTAGATGCCGAGCTCGTCTGATCATGAGTCCCTCTTACTCCACTATCCCGCCAGTTATGCAGATGTTATATTGTTATTTTTGTTAGTATAAATAAATTAAAAATAAATAAATTAAAGGAAATAAATTGAAATAAAAGAAAAAATTGAATATAAAATAAATAAGCTACAGTAAATAAATTAAAATAGGTAAAGTAAAGTAAAGTAAAGTAAAAAAAAAAAAAATTAAAGTAAATAGATGCAAATTTAATAAATTAAGAATATTCATAATAATAGATAGAAATGAGTTAATTGAATAAGTAATAAGATAAAAATAAATTTGTAGGATGGTTTGGCTTCCTTCGTGAGGACGTTTTTACTCAACCACCCTACGTTGTTACAATAAATTAAGAGAAAATAAGTAAAAAATAAAGCGATAAAAATAGATTTGTAGGATGGTTGGGCTTCCCCCGAGAGGACGTTTTATAACTCCTATTTTCATTTGTAAAATCTATTGACTTAAAATTGTATATTATATGGATTTTGTATTTTATTATGATGACACAATACAGTATTGGAACTTAAACTCTCTCTTCTGTTTTAATTCAAGGAACGCACAAATAAAATTAACTACGGCGTATGACACGAACACGCCCCTTTAAAATATCTTGGTACTGTGTTTGTTTGTGTTAAATTGACTACAGAAAACACTATAGAATACTTTATTTTTTCCTAAAGAAATATTAGCATAAATCCGTAGGAAAAATTTGCACCACAGAATGCTTGGCGCCTTTATTTCCAGCAACAATCTTTCTCTCTGTTAAAGTTAACGGATCGTTAAAAGAAAACTGAGCTTTGAGCAACCGGCCCCTGAATAATACGTACAATGTTATACTTAACACAGCCGCCATTACTAACTATCGGTTACACAGGTTAAACTAGAATTATATATAATATAAATCTCACTGGGTATAAATATAAAACATTACCTTGTATAACCGAGCTTAAACAGGACAACAAGAACAAGGTTATAGTCAACACAGCGGCCATTCTAAATATCGATTGCCTTGGTAATAGTTAACCAAACACAACTAGAATTAAATATCAAGAATTTAATCTTCAACAAATTCACAACATGTCGACACCTCGGTATTTAATAAGACATACACTGATCGGTCCAGTGATTCTTACCGATCAAACGTCATGTTGGTGAAGAGATCGTTATGTAGGTCAATGTAAAGAAGTAGATTACGTGTACTTTAATACTGATCACGTGATCTCAATCTATCCGGTTATATTTCATTCACTCCATGTATTGACTAAACATGACGTATTTAGCTATATATAGCTATGATGCAGAGTTAGCTGGCGTAACATGTGGAGTCAAATAAAATGAAATGGGATTTAACGTCTTACTGTTCTGTTCCTGCTGCCTAATGAAGGAGGGCATATGTCATGCAGTGTGCTATGGTGGACATTTATCCCGGGCAGCGGCGTTATGACCTAATCTTATATCGAATTCCATATGGCAAGTGTTCTTTTACTTGCACACCAATGCGTATACGGGTCTCTACACAATCTGTTGTCAGGCCCCCTGTTATACAGCACTGACAAGGGGAAGCAATCCACTCGGCCACTATGAGATAAGTCATTGAATCAAATTGTTTAAACGTGTTGAAAACACAATCGAATGTATTCAATTTCCTGAGGAAAGATGCCTCATCATTTCAACATAAAATAATATTTCATTTGTGAAATTGTTTCATTGTCGACAGCAGAAAATATTTGACAATGTCCTAATATTTTAACCCTAACCTTAACCCTAGTTAAAATCTTGTCTGTGCGGTGAACAAGAAACTGAAACAAATGATTAAAATCAAATGATAACAAAAGAATTCAACTCCGTGTTATAATAATCTACTTGCACAGCCCCGTGAATTAGCTCACGTCCAGTTATATCATACTAACAAGCCAGCAAGGCCTACATTATGTCTCTTTCGTCAGGTCAAGCCCCTTAAACTTTTCTTAATATTAAACTTGACTTCTCATAACTTAAACATGCATTATGCAAGAGTTAAATCTGCCTAAATACTATCGGTGTAGACTTGAATAACAAGACGATAGCGATTGTCATTCGAGTGAGACACATTTCGTCGAACAATCATAACTGATTAGAAGTTACAGTAAAACTGAAACGATTGAAAGTAAATTAGTTTACATTCATATTACATTGTTGTATTGTATTGTGTGCGTTATGTGGTAATTTGGAATGCCAGGGGCCCTCTAAACAGCGTTCTCGGAATTGACAAATTTTAAAGTTTTCTGGAGGCGAGGGGGAGGTGGCTTACGGATCCCCTCTCTGACTTCTGGTACCCTTGCCATTGCGCCGGTCCGGTGCCCCTGGTCGTCGTACACCGACTTCGATCCATTTATATTCCTAACTAATAAGGGCAGCGGGGTATCTGATTGGCGCCTGGAAATGTCCTAGCCTATCGGATCGGCTGTCACGTCTACTTCACTATTATGCGACCCATGCAGGGAACAGGGAACAAGTTTCGTGAGTGGTTTTACGATTAATTCGCGCGAAGGTAGAAGTCAATGGGCCTAATGGTAGTTGTGTTTTGTTCGAGGGGCATGGTTGTTAATATCAGTAGATTGAACATGGTTCGGATCTGAGATGCTGTGATTACCAACAGGGTGCTGAATACTTTTATTTTTAATTGTTGATATTTTGCCATTGCGAGCTTTAGCCATAATTTTACCATCGAGTGTCCAGTAACCCTCATTTATCCGTTCTTTAAAAAGATTTCAGACTTTCCTAAAGACCTGGGATATCTTTTCGCAAAAGCTTCATTGATAAAAATAGTAACTCTCTTTCTATTGATTAAGGTTGCTTTTACTGCCAAATATCAACGCTGTGCATAGAATCTGATGTCTCAGTTGAACCATGTTCCTGAAGCATTAGCCGCGAGTTTTACGACATCTAACAGTTGCTTCAATACTGTGCCATTCCCGACATTATAACTACATTATCTGCAGACTCGTCAACTGTACCACCCAATCAGAGGTTGTGACATCGCGACCTCCACGGAAACCTTGACATCGGACGAACTTTGAACTTTGGAACTCGATTATCACAGGTATATAAATTTTAGCTTGAAAGCGTGAGACTTGGTATTCGCGACAACCAAGGAATCTGATTGGTCATAGGCTGGGCGTATACCCAATCAAACTTAGTGCCAAAATATGCAGAGTGTTACATGAAGGGCTTGATAAGATGTGTGTAGTTAAGGCGAGATCAAGCCTTCTATTACAGATGCAGTTGAACCCACTACTACTCGGACCAACTCGAAGCACACGACCTGCATCATAAAATGAAATTTGAATATTGTGTCGACACAAAATCACATTATTTATATTGCCCAGAAAAAAGTGATCAATAACTTCTCTTTCAAAATAATTCGCCTCGGGAATACCTACAAATCTGAGACAAGTTCTTCTCGAGTATTGTTCGAGGTCGTCTATACGGCCTTTCATACAATTGAAACAATCATTTGTCACTTTTTAAATTTCAGGCTAGGTTCGTTTACGAAATGATCCTTAATGTTGATGCTTTAAAACATTAGTGCCACGTTGAGTTTTCCTGTGCTCGTGTCCCCTTCCTTTTATTAGCACTTTTGCCATTATTTGTACTCCGTTTAGATCTGTCCATTTTTTACATAAAGTTAAGATTTTAACAATGTTACCTTGAAGTGAATACAAAAAAGAGTTGTATAGCACAGGATAAAACTAGACAAAGCGTACTTACAAATTTAGTAGTCCTTTGTTTCAGCAGTCTTTATCACAGATAAAGAAAGCATAGAAGCTGTACTACCATTGGTCTTTCTGTCGGATGTGGAGAGTGTTCCTCCGACAAACCAGTCGCCACATTCTTTTCCTTCTACATATCTGTGATCGTCTACTATTTTCACTTGTCTTCTCTGTCTATTTTCTTCTTTCCACCTCAGTTTGTCTTGTCAGTATTTACAATGTTACAGTTCGTTTTAAACATTTTATATATGAAGCTGCTTCTATATGAAACACTACATAATAGATTCTGCTTAGAGAATCAAGCCGCCGTCACCTCTGAAGAATAATCAGAGATATGATACTCTTGTAGATTTGGGTTTGGGCGTTCAATTTCCGGACACCTGTTACCACTGCTTGTGGTGTATTTCAAACGAGGAGCAGTCTATGTGCTGATTACACTATTTTGCCTATAACGTTTTTAGGACTTAGAATTCTGTCTTATGGTTTGGATTGTTCGTACTTGGTTTTTTTATTTTATAACGTAATTAATTATAGCGATTTCTTAATTAACATAATGAGGTCGCAAACCACCTTTATATATACGGATTGTGGAAACTTACACCAGAAGTTTCCCACTTGATATCTGTTGTCAACTTAAAATTAAATGTTTACCAAATTGGTCAGTTGCACAGGCGGTACCCTGGATATCAACACGATGGTACTTATATGGGCATCTAGGAAGATGGCTAATCACGTTTCTGAAGCATGGGATTATCAGACCATGATGTCATTGCCCGACTTTCGACCCCTAGACACATTCTTATTAACCTAGTTCTTGCTGTCAGTGGCTCTAGCTACCAACCTGAATATATTAAACAGAGCCCCTTACAAAATTTCTAACTTCTACAGTATATAAGGGCTATAGTTTTATAAGAATACTTAAAACAAAAATAAACTAAGAATCTTCTATTATTCATGAAGGAATACACCACATATCTTTCTCATGCTCTTTTATGTTTCTGACAGTATGCGGTAAATAATGCCACTTTTTCTTCTGGTTTAAAATTCGACTCTTTACAATACTTTATCAATAGTTTACTTTCGTCTTCGTCTAAATCTGGAATTATGTCAATGTCGAGTAAATATTTTACCGTTTCGGGATTTCCCAATTGACAGGCGCGGTGCAATAAACTCTCGTTGTTGTCATCAAGTTCTCTGATGTCAATATTCATAGATTGAAATAATTTGATTTTGTCAACGGGTTTTACCCGTGACTCACAAGAATAAAACATACTAGACAATGTCAACAACTTTGTTTCATCATTCGTGTCCATCAGATGTTTTACGGTTTTGTATGGACCAGCCAAACAAGCATATTCAAACGCTGTTACATTTTGGCTATCGACGGCATACAAATCAGCTCCCTTGGACACAATAGATTTGATTTTTTCTATAGGCTCTATCATAGATTCGCAACAATAGAACATGGGTGTTCTGTCCTGATAGCTTTTGCTGTTAACATCAAGTATATCTTTGAGATAATCAACTACTGTTGCTGTTCCAAACGAAGCGGCTCTATGGAGGGCATTGTTACAATGAGTGTGGTCTATTGCATCCGTAACCGCACCTTTAGATACTAGGAATTTCATCTTATCAAGAGGACTGGACTTCGACGTTACGCAATTCATAAATGGGGTCCGATTTTTAAAACCTTTAGTATTTACATCCATCTCCAATGTATCAATCAAATATTTCACTGTTTCTAATATCCCACTTCTACATGCAATGTGTAAAATTTTATCATTCTTATTATCCATGTCGGCTATATTAGCGCCTTCAGCTACTAATAATTTGATCTTTGCAATGGCATCTATTTTGGATTCACAGCAGTCGAAAAGGGGTGTTCGTCCTATAGAAGTTTTAGTATTTACATCCATACCACTAGTTTGTATCAAATATTGGATAGTTTCCAGTATACCCGCGCGACAAGCGTAGTGTAATGAGTTGTTACCATGAACATCTTTTTGATTAATATCAGATTCGTTGTAAGACATCAATAATTGGATCTTGCGCACGGGATCTATAACAGATTTTGCGCAATGCATTAAAGGGGTCATATTTTTTCTGTCTCGTCCATTAACGTCTTTGCCACTGTCTATTAACTCTTTTACATTGTCAAGAGTACCATGAGCACAGCTGGTATGTAGTGATTCGGACAAATCAAGAAGCTCTTGGTTAGCTTCGAGTTCAGTCATATCTTCAGGCATTCTGTTAATATGTGGTAGCGTTGAAGGTGAAGTATTTCCCATTTCTGAAACACAGATGCCTGAAAACTTTAATTAATGGGGTCTAGAACAACATCTTGCCAAAATATCTTCTTAACAAAAAATGAAATGAAATTGCGTGTATCGTCCTACTGTCCTACTCCGAACTGAGCTAACGAAGACGGACATACGCCAGACGGCCTACACTTATATCGAATTCCAACTGTCAAGGGATCTTATAAGTGCACGCCAATGTGTAAATGGTACCTTTTTTTGCCCCTTCTGAACATCTAGACAGCTGTCAGGCTCTCCGTCCTGCATCACTGACAATGAGGAATCACGCTGGAAACTCTGGATGACTTTTGTCGGCCAACGCACGGATCGAATGCCTGACCTTCAGACTAGCGAGCCTGCCTTTCACCCACTTAGCCACCATGATCCCCAATATTCTTTACGGACCGATCAGTAACATCAGCCACCCATACTAAAATAATAGGGGTGAAATTGTCTAAACAGTTTATTACTCTTTAAAATTGAAACTGGATTCAATTAAAGACTCGCCAGCACAAAACATACTGCATTATAGTATATATACAACCAATGGCCCAATTAATTTAAATTGGATAGGAAATAGAATGGTGTTTGGAGAATACTTTCTTGCACAATCCGGATTAGTGAAGATAGGCATACATCATAAAGTGTGGTATGAGGGACATTGTCACAAATTCGAGAGCTTATGACGTCAACAAGAATTTATAATTCTGAATGACCTTTGCACAGATAAACAGTTGAAAGTTTAAAATATGTCGCAGAGACCTGTGTACTGTATCACGTCTAAAAATACGATCGTGATTAGCAAGTCAAAAATTGTGAAATTCTACATTATACCCTTTTAAAAAAATAATTATGAGTAAATGGGGAAAAACTCCAAAATCAACGACTGGAATTTAACAATTACTCCACATTGAATAATTTTACGAATACTAATTGATTCCCTTGATGACTAAAAAGACCCGAACAATGAAAGCTACTTGCAGATGGATTTCTATTTGAATGTCAAACTAATCTTTTGGAAATTTTTGGAGTGCATGATAATTATGACCATCAAATAGGCAAAACCCGCTAAAATTTACTTACGGTTCTCAGTTCGTTCAGTGTTGTAGGATTGTAGATGTGACTCAGTATTTGCCAAACCTGCGTCTTTTGTTTGTCCTGAAAGCATGTGCCTTTGCTGTATCGTCGGTTCGGGGGATTCTCCGTGTGTGTAATACTTGACTGCCATTCCCTTTAAATGTGCAGTAGTACCCTGTTGTGCATTGGTAACAGTTCCCACTGATACATTCAGCAGTTTTAACTGTTCTACGTCATTACGAGCCAGTATCAAATCATCGTTTTCTCTTTGTAATCTGCCCAATCTCTCCAGCTTCTCTTCGTCTTCCCTTTTAATTTGACTGAGTTCTGTGGTAAGCTGTTTGTTCAGTTGTTGTAAATTGTCAAAGGCTTGTTTCTGTTTTTTCAAAACATCGTTTTCTCTTTCCAACTCATCCATTCTCTTAATGGTGTCTCTATTTTCATTTTCAAGCTGTTGCAACCGTTGGTTCTCCTGTTGCAAGTTTTTAATGGCTTGTTCCTTTTGTTCTTCGAGGTTTCGGTGTTGCTCCTCGTATTCGTTCTCCACCGTTTTTAAATGGTCTATCTCTTTCAATTTTGCTTCCAATTCTTCTCTAAGTAGCCTTTCAGTCCTCGATTTTTCTTCTTTAATTTGTTTTAATTTATATTCATACATTGATTTAGCCTCTTCGTACATCTCATTTCTATAATGATCCCAATTGTTGATTTTGATAGTTTTTAATATGAGATTTATCACGTGCCTCGCCTGCGATTTTTTTATTTGAGGGTCTTTCTCTTTGTTATTTATCGAAACATATCGACCGTTGCAATAAACTCGAAGAAACTGTTGGAATTCATCATTGGCTGAATCTACCCACGTTTCAAAGGCTTCGTTCGTATCCAAATAGTCTTGACCCGTCAGAACTATGATTCCGTACGTTTCAAGACAACTTCCAAAGGTGTCTTTTAGAAACTGTATATTGGCAATTATGTCCTCGCATATTCTATCCAATTTGAAGACGAAAACAAATACGTGTGGGCCTGGCTCTAACCATTCGATACATTTCACAAGTTCTTTCGCCGTTTCTTTGTTGTCTTTGGTAGTGTCCGATAGCCCAGGAGTATCTAATAACTTCAGAATAATATTTCCATCCTCTGATTGCACAACTTTGTGTTTTAGCTGATTGGTTTGTGTAACGGAACATGCACTAAATTTCGATGGAAATATGTCATCCCCCTTTAGATTGAGTAGACTGTTTCCTAAGGCGCTCTTTCCTGCTCCAGTTTTCCCGATAACCACAACCCGTACTTGTCGTTCTGAAACGAGAGTCAGACAGAAACAAAAACTAGGTTATTTCGCGACAAACATCTTTCAATTTTATTGACAGGCGACTTGACAAGTCACATATTGATATACATGTACACGCACGTGTAATGAAATAAAATGAAATGGAGTTTAAGGTCCTACTGCAATTCGATTTAAGAGTAGACTGTAGTGCCGCTGTTTGTAGTGGGAAGAAACCGAAGGATCCACAGAAAAACCACAGCGTTGGGATGGCAATGTTGTTCTAGACCCTATTTTTGCTGTGTACATCCGGAATCTGTGTGGTACTGGCGTTTGAGGGGGGGGGGGGCGTTTCGAGATATGGGGCGTCCAATGTCTACATGTGACGAAAATGTGATAATGTTGACATATATGATGATCTTGTTTTATATTAATAAAACACAACTTGCTAGGTCTGTCCATCTCTTATTAAACACGGGATCACGTGGCTAAGTGGATAAGGCGCCGGATTGCTAGCCTGGAGGTCGGGTGTTCGATCCCTGCATTGGCCGAGAAAGTTTATCTCGATTTTCCGGCGTGGTTTCCCCTTGTCAGTGATGGTGAACGGAGGCCCTACGTGGATTAGTTGGTAAGGCGCTGGGTCGCTAGCCTGGAGGTCGAGTGTTCGATCCCTGCATTGGCCGAGAGAGTTCATCTCGATTTTCCGACGTGATTTCCCCTTGCAGTACTAGTCGTTCGAATGGGACGAAAAACCGACGTCCCGTGTGCACATTGGCATATACGTAACAGATCCCTTGGCAGTTGGAATTCGATATAAGAGTAGGCCGTAGCGCCGCTGCCCGGGCAAAAATATCCCTCATAGCATACTGTATGGCGTATGCACGTCTTCAATTAGTCCAGGTTAGGTGCAGAATAGTAGGACGTTAAACCCCATTTCATTTCATTTATTATTATACAGGAGACATATGTTTAGATTAAGTTTATTCAATAGTCTCCATCACAAGATTCGAAATCAAAGTTCATAATATGACCAGGTTGAATATCTTCCTGAAGGCTGATCAACAGCTCGCACACATATAATATCCTTTGGATATGCCTCAGATACCCAGTCACCTGCCTACATAGCAACCGCTATACTCATAAATCATAGTTTATTTACTGTTTCTGTTACTGCAGTAATGATCGAAATCATTCGCACGATCTGTGCCAAGGGCCAAATTGGAAAAAGGCCTCAGGCTTCATTTGCTACCCTTGTAAATTGACGAGATTATTATTATTATTATTATTAGATAGGCGAATAAATGTAACTACACGTGTTTGTTCTTTTTACTCACCTTCACCTGTTTCTACTATGTCTTCTTCTTTATTGTCTTCTGGAATAAAGCATAATATAACGTTTCTTAACGTACAATTGAATACGAAAATAAACCAGGCTATGTTCTATATACATGTACCTTGTATAAACAGAAAAAATAATAGCGTGAACATCTACTGCCAGTCTGTTCGCTCTTCCGTTCGCCCTGTGTGTTGCCGAACTCGAAGAAAGAGAGAGGGGGGGGGGGGCTAAAATATGATTTGGATGGTGTTTCAGAAAAATTAATACGGAAGACCATTAGGTTAAATCAATTGAAAATTAAAAGATAGGAGAAGCCCTTGCGTAGATTATTTCAGGGTCGCCATACATTGATTTATCGAATAGCTAGGCCAACTCCTCTAGTAAAATCATAATCTTATTAACTTCATATCATTTGTCACGATTTGTCAATTTTATGCTGAGAACGCAATTTTTGTGGACAATTAGTTAAAATTTTGATCGTCACGTTACTCGCGAACCAACAATACTTTTTTTTGGGAAAAAATGCGTTGAAATTTATCTCTGTAGGCTGCAGATTAAAACATTCTATTCTGTTAGTTGAAGATACATTATGAAGGATTAGATAATGAGTTGGCAGTTCTCACTATTATAGTTTTAAAAAGTCGATAATGTAAAGGGAATATGCTGAAATGCGCAGTCAAATTACTTCCCTCTAGTTGAGAAATCCTCATTTTATTTCAATAACGCTGTAGCATCGGTTATCAACATCAATGTTACGATAATAAACAATGCCTCAATTATCCATTTTTACGGTTAATCATCAACGGCCGTTAACCAGCAGTTATGATTTAAATCTTTTAAAAATTGGAGACATCCGATGGCATCAAGAGTTGGTTATGGTATTGTCGTGTTAATAAATGTCTAATTAATAGTTTATATGACCAAAAGAAAGACCTGCTATAGGTCGATTTAGCTCTTGCATAATGTATGTTTAATAAAAAAGCCACTGACGTATATTTTTGGTTAATTTTTATCACATTTTGGCCGTTTTGTTTTCGTTCGTTTGAATTTTACACAGTCATATAAGTTTTGGTCGTTTCGGATTAGCGCCGTTTCGTCTATATCCCTTTTAAACTAGCCGTTGCTATCTTTGCGTTTCGCTGAACCTCTTTCACGCGCCTCTATTTAATTCGATTGAATCTATCGTTGCTACCATGATTTTGATTCTTTAATAAACAAATTTTGATTCTGGAAAATGGAAATGGCGTGCAGTGGCTTTAAGTAGAGCACGAAATCAATGTATCATTAACGAATGAGGGTATGAAGTCGGTGCGATTATGGATTTTAATGAGGGCATGAAATAACTAATGACAATATATGGGAGCATGACCTGACTGTTCCGATTAAACTGGTTAGAACATTTTATGTCATGTGATTGACCCTAATGGACTTCTCCGTGTCTTGTGATTACAAGATAGCTATACAAAAAAATGGTTATCTTTAATAACAGGATAGTTACAGTGTAATAACAAGATAACCTAATAGAATCTTGTTTTGATACGGTTCTATTTCAATTACAACCCGTTCTCAGAATTGTCATATGATACATTTCTTTAAACTTACCTGGACATAGCTCGGTCACCATATGGTTAAAGCCACATTCTTCCAAACACCATATAAATTTTTGGAATGATCCATCATCCGAGCGCATTAATATTTTAAGTAATTCATCTATCGCGGTGTCTTCGTCCTCTGTTTTAATCACCTTGTCTATTTTTGCTTTATCGACTGGTTTCAACACCATTTTCGCAAATAACGCATCTCTCATTAAAGTGATGTGGTTTCTCAGATTCTCTTTCAGAAATCCCCAGTTCTTTTGTATTTTATTTCGATCTTCTGGCGACATTGGTTTTCTTCCTTTTTCTTGATCCATTTTGTGTATATTTTTCCAGCTTTCCTAACCTATTTTGAATGGAAAATAGAGCAAGTTATTCAAATTGAATATTTGAATCCTCTACCACACTGAAAAATACCAAGAAACTTTCTTGTCTGTAGTACACTAGGATATGGAAGAGTTGTTATATAACTTGTGTTCTGGATGGCGCGAGGGATTAGCCAATGACACCATCTGTTACGACGACTTCTCGGCATGTCTTGCACGAGACTGTGGGTAAAGCACTAGAAACGTCAACGCTGATCGATTAATCACTGTCTGACGTCAACGGTCAAAAGCTGCTCGAACGATCCCTAATTTCATTTTTGCATTCTATATATATATATGCATAAAAGATTTATTTCATTTTTAATTTTATTTACTGTGATATTGTTTTTATTCATGCCTTTAATACATTGCTGTGATATTTATTTAGCTTGCCTCGCAAAAATCACTATATGTTTGGCGAACCCGGTGGGTGCTGACGTGCCATAAAACCACATTTCATGTGTAACTTATGTCGATTACGTTAAAAGCATGATACAAATGTTTGTTATGAAATGTGCTAACGTTAATTGTATGTGTATAAAATTAACAAAAACACTGTAACCTAATCATGAAGTAAGAAGTTATATATCCCCGTTATTCTTTCTTAATTCTTTTCGTTTAAAATATTAACACATTCTGTAACTCATATTTAGCTTTATTGCCTTGAATCGAAATATAATCGACCATTGTGTTATTCATGACAGTAAGTAGAATATTGCACAACACAAGGTCGCCAGGACCTACGGTTCTTTAAAAAAGCGTTTCTTGGAAAGCCATTGTGTTAATACTATTGTCAATAACTACATGAATTATAAATACGATGAGTCTTGTCGTTCTACAAATACGCTGATTAATAATAGAGTCGTGGGGTCATGATAAAATACAATTTCAACAATTCGTGTTGAGGATAGGTTGTCAGGCAACGAAACATTAGCCGATTGGCAGCTTTTATGTTTTAGAAAACACGTAACTGTGTTTACGTTTGAAATTAATCCAATGGCATCTGATTAACGGGGGACTCGGACATCGTCACGGACAAATAGCATATGTCTTTTTAATTAGCTGGGGCAACTAATTAATATGATGTTTTTAAGTATTTTTTTATGCGGATAAAATTTCCACACTAAACCAAACCATGACGTTAGACCGCAAATATTAAGACTGACAAATCATATCGCAATATAAACTTTATGCTTCTGTTGTAGTGTATCTTTGTTTATATGTTATGATATAATTTTTGTTAAAGTAGTAATTGACCAATGTCCGAATTGATATCTCACTAATCTTTCAAGTCGTTTAACTGTTTGAGTTTATACTTAATGTAACGATATATATTACGTAATTATAGTTAACACGCAATTTTGCTATGTCCATATCTTCTTCTGTATTGAAACATCTGTTTCCTATCTGCAATTTAACATTATATCAAATATTATTATATAATTATTTTAATCCTAAGCTTGTATATATGTTCTGTATTCTATTGTAACTTTAGTCTTGGTGACCAGCTCGCCCTAGCGATACCTATCTCGTTTTGTGACCGTTAACCAGTTTTGAATACTCGTTATTAAAGTACAATTTTTACTATTTATCTGAGTTTCCGTCGTAAGTGTTGCAATAAGTAACAACCCCCAGAAAGAGGCCTCAGGCCTAATTTGCTACCCTTGTAAAATGACGCGATTATTATTATTATTATTGTTATTAAAGTAGCTCTTCGACAATTGGTGGAGATGCCGGGTATAGAGTTAAGTCAGAACGACATTGATATGGAACGCTATTTTCCAGCAGCAACTTTGGCCGTCATCAGGTGTATGGACACGTTACCAGTAACTTGGAGCCTGAGACCGGGTTACAGTACCACAGAAATATGTTTTAAGTGGAGCAATTCGACATATCGTAACCCGGAGAAGAAGCATCGTTCTTCAGCAAAGAAAGAGCGTGATCAACGGCGTCGTCAAGAATTTCTATCTAGGAAAATTAACTTTCATCAGGTATCGTTAATTTCTTCTAAACAAAGTGATACAAATAGGCCCAGAGTGCCAAAAACTGTTGAAGTGGCCGTTGAGACCGACTCATTGCCTTTGGTTTCGGTGGGAAAAACGTGTTCTGTGGACAGTGTGAATCAAAGTTGTCAAACGGAAATCGGAGAACCATCGAATACAGACAGCGTTTGTTTCAATGTAAATCGACGGACTAGAAGCAGAAATGTGAATGCCGATGTAAACTACCTTAGTAAACGGGACACGGCAACCAAATCGACCCAGGAAGTTTTCCGAAGACGAATTAAAAAGGACAAACAGGAATATTTAATTCGTTGGAGGAGTCTCTCAACAACCGCGATTTTGTCGGTGTCCGAGGATGATTTGGATGATTCTGCTGAAGTATACATCAAAGACCATGCGAAAAGAATACCCGGACCCAAGTTACGCGACCCGTGTATCGTTCAATATGATCAGCATGTTGCATATCTGCAACATCACCATGAACGAATGCGACATATTATGTTGCTAAAAGATCGGACTTATCCGTAAATTGATTGTAAATATTATCTTTTATAAATTTTGTTAACGCTTTTTCTTGCTTTTCCATGTACATTTTACATTATATACATGTATTTATACTGATACTTTACTTCCTTGTTTTGACGATTTTGTAAATCAATATACATGTAAATTGATTTATTTGCTTTTAGTTTCAAAAGCTTCTCGAAGTCGAAGGGTGTAAACTTCCACCTAAGTTAAGTTTTTGCAACATGATTTATTCCCCTCATTATTATTTTATATACATTATATGAAATGAAAACTTCTCCTACTGCACTGATATTAGAATTAACAAAGGGTTTTTTGTGTGAATTTGTCCCTGTCACTATGTCCTTCCTATTGAGGTTATTTTTTTTAGTGTAACATTAATATGTTCAACATTTTAAATTTAAATTGATCATTCCTTAGTGTTATATTAAGTCTGGCGTAATTTGTATGTTTTATCTTATTACTTGAATAAGTCTTTAATCAATTTAAACACCTACTGTGTGTGGTTTATTATTTGCTTTTACGGAGAAAAGCCTTTTTCGGGGCGACGGGGTGTTGTTGTAGTGTATCTTTGTATATATGTTATGATATAATTTTTGTTAAAGTAGTAATTGACCAATGTCCGAATTGATATCTCACTAATCTTTCAAGTCGTTTAACTGTTTGAGTTTATACTTATGTACCAATATATATTACGTAATTATAGTTAACACGGAATTTTGCTATGTCCATATCTTCTTCTGTATTTAAACATCTGTTTCCTATGTGCAATTTAACATTATATCAAATATTATTATATAATTATTTTAATCCTAAGCTTGTATATATGTTCTGTATTCTATTGTAACTTTAGTCTTGTTGACCGGCTCGCCCTAGCGATACCTATCTCGTTATTGTGACCGTTAACCAGTTTTGAACACTCGTTATTAAAAGTACAATTTTTACTATTTATCTGAGTTTTCGTCGTAAGTGTTGCAATAAGTTACAACCCCCAGAACGTAGCACTTCGGCACTTCTCGCAGTGCTTGTCAGCGATAACACTTTCAGTACTACCCAATTAGCTGATAATTCTACCACAATAATAAATGTTTTTTTTAAAACGATACGGGGCTTATAAATATGTAAACAAAACATAACTCGTAGAATTGTGTTCATTTTTGCGATCCAACAATTATGTCAGTCGGGCGATGAATTAAACATTACAAAGCCGAAGTTCTAAGAAGTTCGTCCGTACCGTATGTTCAAATGAACAGTCCCGTGGGTTTTAGAAGATACAATGAGGGACACATAAACAAAACCTGGCAGAAAATGTTAATTCAAACACTCTTCGTCCAAAAATGGGCTTGCCAAAGTGTGTGTGTGTGTGTGAGAGAGAGAGAGAGAGAGAGAGAGAGAGGGACAGGAAGGGGTGTGAATGCTTTAAATAAACGAACTACAATTTGGTACCGAGAGGGTGATATTAAATGTTTATAACGCGGCTTGAGGCCCAGCCTAACACAAACTGCAATTATACTTAATGCTGATGGAGTTCCTATATATGGCCGAATGAACTATTTACAGCACTCTACAAACATGACACGAATATGTATGATATACACGTTACGTAGAAGTTCATTTCAGAAATTCCATGTAATTGGGTCATGTGTTATTCGCAATCAGTTACTAAATGCTGCTCAAACAATGATCTATGTCCCCTGAGTCTGTTTGCCTGCCCAATATTATGATCATCAAAGGGGACATAATCACAGTAAATTTGAAAGCAACCCTGCTATGAATTTAACCTCTAGAATGTTCTCAAGGCATTGTAGACAATAGAATGTCAACACAATTTACATTGATATGTAATATAGGCTTTAGACGTGGCAATGATTGGTGCTGACAATAAAAAATATTAAAAATATACTTACGGATTAAATCGTTCAAAAATATGGTTTTGTGTTGTAAACTACTTAGTTCTCTCTTCTTGTGAGTAATTAACACAGAAGAACACAATCCTTCTTCGATTTAACTTCATTATTAAACGAATTTTTACTTTCTGTTTTGGATTTTTCTTAACCTCAGATTAACATTGTCACGTCATTCTTCTCGCTAGTCGTCACATATTGTGACGTTTTCATAATATTATTATTATTCCAGCTTACACAATTTCAGTAGCTCTAGTGGTATTCATACCAGACGTGTGTAAGCATGTTCAGACTTTAGTTCGCAAGTTACTTACTAAAATTGCACCACGTAATCAATAGCCTACTATTTGCGACGACTGTTGACGTCACGCCTCTGTGCGTCTAGCACACTGGCTATATTAATAATAACAATACATGTACATAAAAATGTAAGCGTATCTTTGTAATGTGCACATTTCATTCAGTGTATGCTCCTGGCAACAACCTAATCATATTATATTTTGATCTTAGTCAAGGGGGCTTAACTCCATCAACTATACTGGAGTACGACATATCTCCGAGGATCTATCATGCAGCTGTGGTCATCGCTTTGAAGATTCTGAACATTTTTTACCCGTTTTGATGAAACCCCAGTGTGACGAAATGAAATCGGGTTTAACGTCCTACTGTTTTGCTTCAAACTGGGCTAATGAAGACGAATATAAGCCATACAGTGAGGTAAAATAAATAATCATCATTTTCGTGAATATACAACAATAATGATGCCCTATAATTAAATCATGAAAAGCCATTGTAATCTGGTAAAAAAAAGTATCAAAGTTAATACCATCCCACGTGTGACTCCGTTATAAACAAGCTTGTGACAGTCAAGCCTAAAGATTATAAAATACGCCGATCCCTCAAGGGAGCAGATGCGTGTTTATAAATCAAATAAAGATAGATTGCCAGGCGACGAAACATACGCCCACAGCAGCTAAATCGTCCGGGCAGTCAACAAGAGTTGTCGCATATTTTACTTTTTTCGGTAATGAAACATTTATAATACACTAAAGTCTGATAAAAAGTAGCAACTCATTATGTAATTATCAGAAAATCATTTGAATTTGTTTGGCTTTGATAAAGTTCTCCTCCATGCTAACCTCCATCCTCCTCGCAGTGTTTCGTTTGATTAGAGCTAATCCTTCTACTCCCTGCTGGACTGAGTGGGTATTATTGTCACTAACTATGACTGGTCAGTGGTCCTATAACTGATCAATCACTGACTTCGTTACAAGGGTATTACCTTTAAAACAGGACGTTTAATTAGGGCAACTGTGTTTACATAACGTTACGTCATGGCTACACGTTTATTATGCTATATTAACCAGCGCATAGCAGGCTATTGCAGCAAAACTAATTGCGTGACAAACGAGGCTATCGGTATTGACGTAAAGTAAACACTACTGTATGGTAACAAACAGACTTTCAACGTTTTAATACCTTCAATCTTTGTCCAAAATATTAAGGAAGACCCACGATTAAACGACGGACTATCATGTTACTGTACGTAAGTGGTAGATTTGATTGAAGGAGAAGAATAGACAAACTTACTTAAAAGTTCAAGAATCCGAAGCAAATCCAGAATTGGCCAGAGAGGGATTTCTCGGGCCGTTGCTTCAGGAATATGGCTAACCTCTAGTATACGAAACATTTAATATTCTGGATTTAGCTGTTCAAGTTATCAAAATTCATTGAAACTCAATATGCTTGTTCGTCTCATGACCTTCAACACTGTGTATAAATTTAAAGTCAATCAGATATTAACTTTAGCCTCTAGAGCATCCACAAGGTTTTTTGAAGTGATCAAGGGCCATAACTCTGGGGGTAATTATTGGAAATCGATGAAGATCAAAAGGCTTTTTCGTTACATGACCATAAACACTGTGTATAAATTTAAAGTCAATCAGATATTAACTTTAGCGTCTAGAGCGTCCACAAGATTTTTCGAAGTGATCAAGGGCCATAACTCTGACAGGAATTATCGGAAATCGATGAAAATCAATAGGATTCTTTGTTTCATGACCGTAAACACTGTTGTAAATTAAAGACAATCGGATATTACCTTTAGCCTCTAGAGCGATTACAAGATTTTTTGAAGTGATCAAGGGCCATAACTCTGACATGAATTATCAATAGGATTCTTTGTCTCATAACCTTAAACACTGTGTATGAATTTAAAGTCAATCGGATATTAACTTTAGCCTCTAGAGCGTTCACAAGGTGTTTTGAAGGGATCAAGGGCCATAACTCTGACATCAATTATCGGAAATTGCTGAAAATCATTAGGATTCTTCGTCTCATGACCTTAAACACTGTGTATGAATATTAAGTCAATTAGAAATAAACTTTAGCCTCTAGAGCGTTCACAAGATTTTATTAAGTGATCAAGGGCCATAACTCTGACAGCAATTATCGGAAATCGCTGAAAATCAATAGGCTTCTTCGTCTCATGACCTTAAACACTGTGTATAAGTTTAAAGTCAATTAGAAATAAACTTTAGCCTCTAAAGTGTTCACAAGAAATTGTGGACGACGGACGGACGTACGTACGGATTGGGCGACGCCAATATACGACCACATTTCTAATGTGGGCGTATAAAAACCAAGTACGAACAATCAAAACAATAAGACAGAATTCGAAATCCTAAAAAACGTTATAGGCAAAATAGTGTATTCAAACAAAATAGTGTAATCAGCAAATGGACTGCTCCCCGTGTACAAAATGCACGACAAACAGTGGTAACAAGTGTCCGGAAGAGTATATAATTATCTCATTATGGGAATTGTATTTTGCAGATAATGTTCATCCAAAAGTCGCTTATCATCAAAAAGGAACTGATAACACACCATCGCCTCCAACTGGATATTCCTCTCCACCACCAGCTTATGATACAGTTACCTCCCCTGGACAAGATAACAAGGGCTTCGATACATCTTATGATGCAGTTACCTCCCCTGAACAAGAAAACAAGGGCTTCCAAACACATGTCAATATGAATTAATCAACCTGTGTGATAATGAGTGTTAATCAACTATAGACAGAGAAATGTTTTATTTTATTAACTATAATTAGAAAGAGAATTGTTTATAATTTTATTAACTATAATTAGAAAGAGAACTGATTATTTTTAAACTGTACAACATGGATTGATCCAAAACTCAGTTTGCTCCGTTTACCCACCAAACCGTTATTCATTCAGATATAATGCTTTATTTTTTGTTTGTCACTTACAAATTCCAAGACTATCAACAACAACATTGCACAGAACCCAAGTTTAGTTTTACATTTGACTTGATACAATTTACACGTATGACAACTTTTATTTGATATGTACACGTTACATTTGACAGAGAGAGAGAGCGGGAGAGATAGAGAGACAGCGGGAGTTTAAGGTTCAGCCTACACAAACTAGGTAATTTAGGGACTAACATGGTTCAATTTTATTTTAATAACTCATTCGTACGTACGGGTCTTTAGTAGTAGGGCAAACGGAAAAATCTCAGGGACCCTTCTCCTTGTCATGTCAAAGCGGACAACCAGTTAATTTAATCATATTTTTTGTTTTAATCCTAATTCTAAAATTGTAGGGCTGTAAGGGGTACCAGCCATGCACTCTTATATAACGATACCGGTTTTATTACGATACAAGAAAGATGCAAACTACGTCAACTGACACTTATTTATAAAAGCATTAATGACCTGACACCCGATTATCTTAAGGACTTAATATTATACACACCAAAAAATTATCATCTTCGAAACAATGCCAACCTTTCAGATTACCAATGTAAAACAGATTTTTTTCGAACTCTTTTGGTCCCTCATCAACAAAATAACGGAACAAACTTGATATCTATATAAGAATTTCTCCGTCTTTCACTACTTTCAAACAAAATATAAAATTCATTTCTTCAGTGCAAAAGAAAGAACCAGATCATACACAGTAGATTGCGGCTTTCTTGTGGCGTCCTAAACGAGCATAAATTTTTACGACATATCTCCGAGGATCTATCATGCAGCTGTGGTCATCGATTCTGAATATTTTCTACGCTGGTGCCCACGGTATTCAGATGCACGAAAAAATACAATACACCTTTTACCATCACACCATCAATCAATGAAGCCACTCCTTTTTGGCATAAAAAATCAGGCTACATCCAATACCATCTTTAAAATAGTACACGAATACTTCGATGTTACCAGAAGTTTCAAAATCTGATTCTATTTATAGAACCCTTTTATCATGTTATAAAAATGATACTTCCTCTTTTTTGTCATTTGTTTTAAATAGATTGTATATAAATTATTTAATTTATTTGACTTTCACCATTATATTTTATAATAAGTACATAAGAGATCTGTATATGATATGTTTTATATTCCTTGTATGAGGAGAGAGGTGATATAGGCCTTGCCTGTTCCCTGGTCCCTTTTCATAAATTTCTGAAATAAAATACTCCAATTTTTTAAAATAAAATGATTGCAACCTTCTGGCTTATTCCTAAACGTGTCTTTTGAATGAGAGCCATTCGTGTTTTGCTTACTTCACCTAATAAGAGTTACTGCCCTTTGAATGAATGAATGAAATGGGGTTTAACGTCCTGAGCTAATTGAAGACGGGCATGCTATGAGGGAAATTTTGCCCTGGCAGCGGCGCTACGGCCTACTCTTATATCGAATTCCAACTGCAAAGGGATCTTTTACCTGTACTTTTAGCTCTCCTTGTCAGGCCCTCCTTCTGCATCACTGACAAGGAGAAATCACGTCGGAAAAATCGAGATGAACTTTTCTCGGTCAATGCAGGGATCGAAAACTCGACCTCCAGGCTAGCGAACCAGCGCCTTATCCACTTAGCCACCGTGATCCCTTTTGCCAACTTAATTTTCCTTTGCAATTAACGGTTTGGGGGGATTGGTCGATATAAATAGCACAAACCATCAAGGGCAGATTAGTGGCGTAGAACGGAATGAGGCCACTGGGCTACGAAGGATGTGGAATCACAGATCGTATATTATAACATGGATAACTGATCCTGCAGCATCTGTCATTGGACGATGATTTATGTTGTACACATCGCATGCGCGAAGTAGACCTACTGCAAGTTACTTCCGCTAAAAGGCTTAGCGTTTATTTTATTAAACAGTGTCATATAAGCTGATATTAGATTATTATTTTGTAATAATTGTAATTGGGATAGCGACCGTATTTTTACTTCATTATTTCTATTTCTAAAAGTACTTAAATTTTAGGCCTAGATGTACAGATTCTCTTGAATTTCTTGAAAAAATGAAACTACGTATTAGTTTTGGGTCCATTATTAAATTTGAGGATGTAGCCAAACTGATTATCAAAGAACAAAAACAGATTCATTTTTTGTGGCAAAAATAAAAATCTTAGAATTATGTCATCATACTTGAGCTTTTTAATTCAAATTAATTCATTACATATTTTTCCATTAAACAAAACACCCATCTGAATATAAGGGTTATGTATGCTGTTGCTAGTCAAGAAAGTTCTCTGGCATTTTGCAGCATGGTTTTCCCCTTTCAGTAGTGCAGGAGGGAGGGCCTGTCGAAGAAAAGAGAGAGAGAGAGGGAGAGAGAGAGAGATGAGTTTTAACGTCAACTCGACACAAACTAGGTCATTTCGGGACCAACCTGTCAAAGAACAGTGCCTAGCTGTGTAGAAATAACAAAAAACACAAGCTCATGTGTTCACATTGGCATCATGTGTAATTTCGAAACCAAACTGAGTCTTCATAACTATTTCCAAAGAAAGTAGGACTTAAACCTCCTTTCATTGACCCAATTTTGGTAGACAATTTGACATGGAAAATAAAAAAAGAGAGAATAGGTAATCATGAAATTATAGAAATTATAATTTAAAATGAAGAATGCTGTTATGGCGCTATGCAGTTTGCTATGAAGTAAATTTTGCTCAGACAGCAGCGTAATTATCTACTCTTATTTCAAATTCTGTCAAGGATTATTTTACATGTATTACAGCGAATCGAATAGACAATGTCTAAGCCAGGCCCTTCGTCCGAAATTACTGACAATAAAGTCTGTTTATTTTGCTCTCTGTTATTCATGGAGGATTGTAGCAGGTAAGAGCTCATCTTATATTTAGAAGCCTACAAAAGAAAGACAGTACATTGTTTTAAAGGGGTATTGTAATAGCCATAAAACTATTTTATCACCATTTATGCAGTTAAATAACATCTACTCACATGAAGCCTGTCTTGTGTTGTAAATCAAATTTTTGGATTATTGACCCCTTTCTACAAGTGCCAGACCGGGCACGTTCCTGTGACAGAATCACAAACCTTGTCCATGCAACTAGTTGATCTCGCAATCGTGCCGTGGGTGTAGAGTGTAGCGACGACGCTAATGTGTAGGCCTAGTACAAAGTCTCATTGACTGGTAGGGACCAACGCGAGTGACATCTGTCCTTCTAACTTTACCGTTAAAACAAGTATAGTAATCGAATCGGCGTATAACTATAAAAGATTATAAAACCCTACATGAACTTAGCCCCGTCTAGTTATCGCAATCCATTTATAATAGTTCAAGAATTACTTTGTAATGCCCTTGTTTTAAACCCGCTAACGAGCGGCCATGTTCGTTAGTTTAGTTAACAAACTACGGTAGATCAGAACCCTGTTGTTTGATCGCAATAGTCACTTGCTTCGGTCCTGCCACTCGCACTTTGTCCCAGTCCTATAAAATGAAAACCAAGTACGAACAATCCAAATCATAAGACAGAATTCGAAGTCCTAAAAACGTTATAGGCAAAGTAGTGTTTTCAAGCAAAATAGTGTAATCAGCAAATGGACTGCTCCTCGTGTACCATAATACACGACAAACAGTGGTAACAGGTGTCCGGAAGAGTGAGCTTACCCTGCCTGGCGCCACACCCGCCATAGCTGCATCGAAACTATTAGACGAAATATTAGTGAAATAGCGTGATTGGCCAATGGACTATCAATAACAGCCTACACCGGTATGACAAACATGGAAACAAGTACAGCAACTACTAATGGGGGTCGTACTTGATAGTCCCGCACATAAAAGCACAATTGAAGATGCAGCATTGATACGTACTACGAAGCACGACCACGATACATAGAGTGGCGAGATGACGCCTAGATTACTACGCCGTGTTGACGGTGGTTTCGCTGATAAATCAACACTCAGTGCCGACTATTAAGAACGTTTTAATGTCCATACTGAGTACTTATGTGAAAATTATTCCTGTGGGACTGAACTTCTAATGATTTGATGTGCCCTAATGTTATCCCTACTCTTTATAATTGTAATCGAATATTTCAAGCACAGCAAGCACCTTGATAGGTTATCAACGGGTTGCGAACGGTTGCATTGGGTAATTAATTACAGAGGCCCCGTTCCCGAATATTGGTCTTGAATGATAAAAAATATGTTTTAGGCGGTTATAAACCAAACTGCCTTTCGAAATATTACTTTGTTTTATTAAATTGTATATTGAAATTGTGAAAGAAGATTCTTCCAAGGCATGGGCTGCGGGAATACCGTAATGTTTTTGGTCAACAGATTCCACGTGATACTTTGGCAAAGCTTATAGCGCTGAAATCGTTAGAAATGGCATTCTGTCTTTGACGCCCTTAGGGTAAACACCGTAAGAGTACATAACCCTTCCCGACTGCTCTTACATTAGACAATTAAGATTATTTGTAAAGCCTAAATGCCATTTCGTCAACTAACGGGCGCCATACGTCGAGAAAAAAAAATAAGGTTAAACTTCTTTCCTTAAACCTAAAAAACTGAATTATTCCCTGGTAGAAGTCGAGGATGGATCTTAATCACCCAAAGATTATAGTTTTATTATTGTAAATATTGCACAACGCTACTAAAGGTAATAAATCCATAATTATATATATCCTCTTACAGTCGACTCAAGGTCATACCGAGAGCGGCTACAGTATAAACATATTCATAAAGAATTTGAGGAGTTTAAAGGGGTATTAGAGGCCTAATATCATTATTCTGCTCAACAAATTATACTATTTTAAAATATTCCAATTAATTGATGATACATATTTCATCTTAACACACTTAACTTAAAAAAATGGAAAAATTCAACTAAATGGTTTGAAATGTCTCACGTAAACCTCATCAAATGTAAATTGGATTTAAAAATATTTCCGAACCCTCTTTACAAGTAGGTAACTTAAACATCTTGTAGTTAGAATAAGGCTATTTTATTTTTTCTGGAGCTGTCAAGCCAGCAAAAGTGTTATTGTCCCTTTAATATATCCAACATAATCCTAATAGATAGTTTTCAGATCCTGAATTATGTATCTTTAGATTATGCAATACCGATTAAATAAATATTGTTTAAAGGAACAAAAAACAGCGTCACTATCTGATATTAGACTTATAATGTCAATACAACCTATATTTAACTTGCATACAAAGTCTAAACACACTATAAATCTGGCTTGAAAGTAGGCCTATAACGATGTATTATACACATAATAGCTATTGAGCACACTTTCGAATATTAACTATATAAAAATACACCAATTGGTTTTGATTGAATATGATCTTTTTAATATTAAACGAGGCCTTTAAAGCAAATACCCATTCAAATGATTTTATAAATGTTTACCTATAAAATTCAGTGTGCATACATATTGTTACCGGTAGCACATTTAAAATTAGCGGAATCTGAGATCATTAATCAAGGTCTGAATTTTATAGAGAATTTCCGTAGAATCTGATTTTTCCCACATATTTAATGAAGTTAATAAAACAGTTTTTTTTATCTATTTATACACGTATATGTTATATCTAAAATTGTTACAAACAAAACAATTTTTCTTTCAATCTAATAGTTAGTGCAGGGGGACTGCGCCACATATGATTTACATAAAGGACAAATATAACGACAAGACATCATACTCCGAAACAGCAAACAAAACAAACAAAAAAACAATTCAAAAAAGAGTGAATGGATCCGGGGGCTAGCCGTAAGCGTCCACTGCGCTGTACAGTCCCGGGCCTGTAGTGACACAGACTTCGCTCAAAATTGAACATATATCATTTGGACAAGAAAACGTACAAATAACCGAACACAAAGAAGCAAAGAAAATGTAGAACGCCTCAGGAGGCAGTTGTCTGCTAACTGAATGGTGTGACGTAAATACGTCGTAATGTTATCAATGACGTCAATAGAATATCTTAACAAAAAGGGCGATAATCAAGATTGAATAATGCTAAAAGCTATAAGTTTAAACAACCAATCAGAATTTTTAAGTTGTATAATTGCACAAAACATAATACTGAATACCCCATACAAGAAATGCAAAACAAACAAGAAATTTTATCTATTAACATACTTTTCGGGGGCTATGAAGAAACCTTGAAGTGATGAATATGATACAATAAAAAACGCATGCCTAAAGTCTAAAGTCGAGAGAAAACATGACTAGGCATATATAGGCCTGTATAATTAGAAAATTGTAGATTCTACACTAGCCCAGTAGCTGCATAGTTTTTATTAGGTTCGACGAATTATTATTATATCAAATAAAAACAAAGTAGGTTTTATAATACATGTTCCAGGACTCACTGAAAATGATTATTCAATATTGTTATTGGTGTTGGGCCTAGCTTAGTGTACGGCAAAATCCATTTATACGAACGAAACATGTACTGGCAACTAATCGTATTAATACAGAATAACTTACACATGTTTAAACATTTATTTCAGATATACTTTGGTAGTTGGTAGTTGTGCAGACGACGATTTGTTATTATTTTATTCCGAAGCTCGGGGAACTCCATGCTCATTTTTTAAGGTTTTTACTTAACCGGAAGTAAGTTACAGAATTCTGTTTCGCGCATGCGATGTATAACATAAACAACCCGTCGAGCTTCCTTCTAGTACAGTTCTATGGTTGAATGTGCTATTCATATTTTGAATTCCAACCGTGAAGGGTTCCTATACGTGCATGTCACTGTGTGTGTGTCTGAGAGAGCCATGGGGGCTAGAGAGCGAGAGAGTTAACGGTTCAACCGGCACAAACTAGGTCAGTTCGGGAATAATATATGGTTTAATTTTATTTAAATAATTCGTTTGTACGTAAGGGTCTTTAGCAGTGGGAGGAAATGGAGAAAACACCGGGGGTTGGAAAGGGCGACCATTTTCCTGGCCATGTTAAAGCGGGAAACCAGTGAATTTAATCATATCTTTTGTTTTCATTATAATTCCAACATTATTGCTTAGTCTAAATGTTCATAGTCCTGGGCTACCTTTCTGTTTTACACCCTAACTCGCGACTTGAGCTAACTAACTAAATATGATATTGTAACCTTTTCTGAAACATGGTTTAACGATTCAATAAGTTTTGGTGGATATCATAGTCCGAAATGTATGAAAACACTTGATTGTTGTAGGGAAGTAAAATCAGTGTTTTTTGACATAAGTAAAGCCTGCGACCGCGTTTTTCACAAATTGAACGCTGTTGGCATCCGAAACAGAACACAGAACACGGAACACTTAATTATAATAATAATAATAATAATCTTTATTCCACATCTTATTAGAAGATACATGAATGTATATAATACATAATACTAAATACAGTCGAACATGACAATCAATATTTTTGAGCATTTACGTACAGCTATCTACATATTTACTAAAGTGATTAAATATAACTGATATATATTTACATAACTTGGTTAGGTTTGTGCCTTTAACATTAAATAAATCTTTTATTTTATAGGCGGGTGGATATCTGTTATAAGAGCGAGTTAAATTAACAGCCCTGTCCTTGAGAAAAAAACCCGAACATTTGAATATATAGTGATATTCGTCACCAACGTCATTATGTGTGGTTTAATGGACGAGAGCGAGACATTACGTAATATATTGTAACAACAAGAGGATTGTGAGGTCGGAGTGTTTTTACAATATATTACGCAATGTCTTAAGCTCGAGACAATTAAGCAACTTCAAATGCATCGACGTTGACAGTGAAATACGTCACTCGAGTCTAATGTTTGATAATGTACGATTGGCAAGTTGCCCTTACGATTATTTGAAATAATGGTAAGCCAACATCAAAGGCCGACGTCACATATGTATTTTAATATTACATAATGTACAGATTCTATTTTCTTTCTTTAGATATGTTTGTAAAAGAGCCAGTTTATATTGATAGCAAATGACTTCTGCAACGAAATCATGTGGAACTAAGTCGGTATTTCCTAAAAGTTATCTTTCTGAATTTTTCAAAATGAAATGTAGGTGTAAGCTCCTCTAGCTCTAGGTATATAATCTCGGCGTCCAACAAGGATCTATACTAGAACCCTTATTATTCATTATATTCATAAATGATATATCTCTCTCATCCACCTCTCCCCCCTCTCCCCCCTCTCTCGGTCGCCCCACAAGGATCTATGCTAAGACCCTAACTTTCTTACTATCCATTAATGATACATCTGAAGATTTGGAATCAAATGTGGGACTTGTCGCTGACGATACGTCTCTTTTCTTAATAACTGACAACCCAACAAATACACGGACTATACTTAATATTGTCCTGAGATCATAAGGACCCAAGACGCGTTAGTGTTCCGGGTTCTAATGTAAAATCTCAGGACATGTCTAATGCCCTCTTAATGCGAAACAGGAGGTGTTTTTCGACATTGTAACATGCTCTTTTAGGATTTTGAAAGAACTTTAAAACAGAGGGGTGTTATTGTCCAAAAGTGTCTAATTGGCCAATCAAAACGCAAGCTTTACGCGTAAGCATGTAACAATGTACAAAAAATCTTTACCAAAAAATCAATGTTTCCTTCATTAATTAGATACAGATTACAGTTTTCAAACCCTTTTAAACACATTTTTTTCGCAATTTCAAGAGTGACCTTAATTAAAACTCATCGGTTTAAAGGGTAGTCTCTGTCCACTTGATTACTTGATCTTTTTTTTTGCATCTCAGAACTTAGACTGTTAATACTGAATGTTCATTACCTGGTGTTTTTGTTTTTATCAATAGTAAATCACATAACATCATTTCCTGGAAAACAGTCTCATTTCTGGATGTTTCAACTGCCATTTAAAAAAAAAACAGTATTCATATCTTGTGGTGACTGACTTCGCGCTTTCATTTTTACTTTTGGTTCTTTGTGTGTATTTAACATTAATGTTCAACATACAGCTTTTTAATGTGCTCTCGCTTTTACCGATTAAAAATAACTACTATGTCAAGAAGCGCTATTCATAAGCATGCTGCTTGTGTTTGCATCCTTAAAGAGAAATAACACCCTTGCGTGTGTGTCCTACCTGTTGTGTAAATTATCCATTACATCATTTTTTAATTGTCCAGAGGGTTCGAAAATATTATTAAATCGACGTTTTATTTGAAAAGGTTTACGTTAAACGTTTCAAGTTGAATTTTTTCTATTTTTATTAAAAAATAAGATGTGTTAAGATGAAATTTGTATCATGAATTAATTGAAATATTGTAAAATAGTACAATTTGTTGACGAGAATAAAGATTAGGACATATTATTCAGTTACAACAAGAGTGGTATTGAGCATTTAAGACTATGTAATTGTATGATTATGTGAAATTAAATTGAATAAAATATTGTTTAAACTAAATGGAAACCACGCCCGCTGACTCAATGACAGATTTGGCATCCAAGGCTTGGCTTGTTTTCGAATCCTTAACTTTTGTCAGTGTATGTTTAACATATATCTTATTTGAATAAAATATTGTTTAATCCAAGGCTCACGCATTACCCATTCGGCCACCCAACCCCTATAACTTACTAGTAATACAATGGGATTACGCAATCAATATTTGTAGAGTAATGCAATACTTATACTATGCATGGACTTGCATAACATTTTCTCAACTACATGACGCATGCTCAGTATAAACCTGTGCACCGATCATTTAACGTCTTATAAAATACATGGGTGTTGAAGATTGAATTCGTTGAAGATTGAATTCAAGTTTTCCCTGGTTAACTTTAAACCGTCTGTCCGATAGTTAGTAATGGCGGCCGTGTTAAATATAACGTTGTTCCTGCTGTCCTGTTTATGGTCGTTTACACAAGGTAAAGGTTCACATTTACACCAAGGTTAGATTTATAATATATTATAATCACAACGGGGGGGTTGGGATGGCCTAGTGGTCTAGAGTGCCGCGCTTCGACCTCTAGCTGGCCGGCCACCTCTGGCTTGCGGCTGTGGTTTTGAGCCCTGGTGTGAGCGTATGTGGCATTGAGATAGAGACGCCTTCTCAACCTCGTGGGTTTCCTCTGGGCACTCCGGTTTCCTCCCACTCCTAAAGACCCCTACGCGCAAGCGAATTATTGAAATCAAATTAAACCATATGTTAGTCCCAAAATGACCTAGTTGTGTTGAGTGGACGTTAAACCCCATTTCTCTCTCTCTCCCTCTCTCTATCTCGTCAGAGAACAGGGTTTTACTAAACCAGTTTTTACGGGGATTTCGTGTATGGATTTTAAAGGACAATATTGGTGTCAGTTACTATAACACATATATGGTGGCTGATTGGTATCATGTCATGATGTCGTGTGGTCGACTTCATGAGTCAACAACCCGACAGCCTAATTTAATTAAAATATATATCAATATATTTCGTTTAGTTTTTTATACTTCCGATAACCTACAAGTCACGTTATAGTGGAAGTTCACGTTCTATGACGTCAGGTACCGCGCAATCGACATTTGACCCGATAGCTTCAGTCATTCGGTTAACTAATTAGCGACCGCCATGCTTTTTAAAATCTAATTTTGCTTTGTTTTGATTTCTATCGCTGGTAATGTCTATCCACAGTTCCGCGTAAAAAAAGTCAAACACTCTATTCGACAGACCATTGCATTGGCCGATTCCCCATTTCAACAATTCAAGCAGAACACGAGTTAAATAACAAGTCTTCCAGACCATAGTGTAGATAAGACAAGAAAAAACGAAATTTTGAACTATAAAAACGAAACGAAATTGGATCTTCGTTTTAATCAGATTGCCCGACATCACGACATTTTTGACACCATGACAACCCGACAACCCGACATCACGACATTTTTTAATCCGAGACTACGAAATCCTATCCGACTGCACGACATTAGAAAGGTGGTAATGTCGCATAAAAATTGCGTATTGTCGGGTTAAAATTGCTTGATGTCTTGGTGTTGGGTGGTAGTGGTGTCGAAGTGTCGGATCGTGGTGATGTCGGTTTGTGTTGGTCGAGACAGTTCCAGGGATTCTGCAGCATGTTATGTTGGTAGTGCGGGACAAAGGGTCTAGCAAAGTACAGTGTCTAGTTGTGTAGATGGGACAAATCAAACAAGCTCCTGTTACACATTGGAGTACTATACACATAAAACACTCCTTCACTGAGGAATTTTGATGAATAAATGGCATGAAATGGCACGGTCCATTGAAAATGTCCGTCATAGCATTCTGCATAGTGCATGTCTATCTGAAATCGTACGATTGGTGAAGAGGAAAAGAAAAATGAATGAATTTAGGAGCGGAACAGTAGGGCATTACATCCCATTTTATTTCGATGTTAAAATTATATTTGGAACGTGTTTAATGTGTCTATCACATTATGTAATGATGACTGACACCAATATTGCCCTTTAAGGGTGTTTTTTAAAAGATACGCGGGGTTAGGTTTGGGGTGGGTATAATAATGATCCCCCAATAGACCAATAACAGAGTGTATAGGTTGACCCTTACCCAACTGTTTTACAAAGCCGGGTATGTGTGTGTGCTGGGAAAGAGAGAGAAAGAAATGGGGTAAAACGTCCACTCAACACAACTAGGTCATTTCGGGACTAACATATGGTTTAATTTTATTTCAATAATTCGCTTGCGCGTAGAGGTCTTAAGCAGTGGGAGGAAACCGGCGCTCCTATCTCCATGCCACATACGCTCACACCAGGGCTCGAAACCACAGCCACAAGCCAGAGGTTGTCGGCCAGCTAGAGGTAGAAGCGCGGCACTCTAGACCACTAGGCCATCCCAACCCCCATGTGTGCTGGGATGTGCGACAATTCACAGACTAACCTGTATCATACTACCTTACATATTATATGTAAATAAAATAAAACCAAGTACGAACAATCCAAACCATAAGACAGAATTCGAAGTCCTACAAACGTTATAGCAAAATATTGTAATCGGATATACCCGATTGATTTTACATATATACACAGAGAGTGAGTCACCTACGAGTTTTGTTCGATATAAAAAAAAAACAAAACAAATATCAGTATAAGTCGATAAAGTAAACGAAATCGAGGCGTTGTCGGGTTTATTCTGTACTTGATCGACGAGAGTTAAAATGTTTTGATATTAAAAAGACGAGTAGGAGATTTTATGTATCACCCAACCTTTGTTTACAAACACAGATTTATAATACAATTCTTTACTTAACCTTATAATATTACATATAATGAATTATCATTATTGTTTGACAGCAAGTCACCTGTTGCAAAGTCATAAATACTGTGGGTCCTTGAAGACGCGGGGGATGGCTGGCCAAATGGTTAGCGTATGCGCGCTGTATCATAAAGCCTGTCATTGGGTCAACTGGCGTGGTTTCGAATCCCCGGTTGTGCGTTGCAAGGAGTCGGGTCTCCGGTCTAACATCGTGGTTTCCTCCCACTGCTAAAGACCCATACGTGCAAGCGAATTATTGAAATAAACTTAAATCACATGCTAGTCCCGACATGACCTAGTTTGTGTCGAGTGGACGTTCACCCCCCCCCCTCTCTCTCTCTCTCTTTAAGACGCGCCGTACCACAAGGTCTGTCTTTGAGTCAACTGGCGTGGTTTCGTTTAGCTGATTGTACGTGACAAGAAATTGGGTCACCTGTTAAACCTTATGGGTTTTCTCCGGTTTCCCCATTCTGACCATCTGAGACACGCTACCTGCAGACATAGTCAATAGCCATGATACCCATATTACGTTATTTACACATCACAGGTCATGGCATTGACATCTATGCGAATCATAATCAATTACTATACCAGAAACATTTTCTTGATTATTCTAATTTTTTGTTTGAATTAAAGTAATAGCTGTTAAATATTTTCATGAGACTTTTCTCATAGTTTAGCTAAATAGAATAGAAAGTCTTGTGAGATGTCGATAGTGGGGTACTGTTACCATAGTGATAATGGGTTTAATTTGTTACAGCCAAGTACTGTTACTATAGTGATAATGGGTTTAATTTGTTACAGCCCACTACTGTTACTATTATGATGATGGGAATTACCATGGCACGCGTTGTTCTGATGGATGTTGCACTACTGGAACCGACGCCACCATTTACAACGTATGTTGCGACGACGACGACGACTCCTCTGACTCCGACAGGTAAAATTAGTTGTAGGAACATGATCTTGTTATAGTTTTATTGTAATAATGAATGAATGTAATGGGGTTTAACGTCCTACTTTTATGTACCTAATCTGGGCTAATGGAAGAAGGGCATACGCCATACAGTGTGCTATGAGGAAAATTTGGCACGGGCAGCGGCGCTCCGGCCTACTCTTATATTGAATACCAACTGCCAGGGGATATTTTACGTGCACTCCAATGTGTACACGGGATCTCGGGTTTTCGTCCCACCCGAACGACTAGGCAGCTGTCCTTGTCAGGCCCTCCTACTGCATCACTGTAATAAAAGTAGAATGTTAAAGGTAAATTAGCTAGTATTTAAGTTATCTCCCTTTATACATTAGTGCAGTTTTATGCCTTTTATACATTAGTGCAGTTATCTCCCTTTATACATTAGTGCAGTTATCTCCCTTGTATATATTAGTGCAGTTATCCCCCTTTATACATTAGTGCAGATTTACTCAATTGCCATCATAGAAGGTCAATCTATTTTAAGCTGTTAAAGATATTATAATATATCATCAGCTGAACACCTATATTCTTTATTTCCTCCAATTATGAAGAGTACAAATAATACAGCATATAAGATACATACAATGCAGATAATATTATACAGAATTATACATATACAATAAGAAACAAAAATTGAAATAAGGACTTATAGGTCACAGTGCCGTAAAGCAAAATATACAAACATTATTGCAGCGTCCGGATAGGTGTACTACTGATAGTGGTAGCACGTGATTGATCCACTGTTAAACTTAACAAATCCATAAGGAGGTTTCCAGGATCTGCACCAAACCTTATTATGAAACTATTTCTCATGTCATTGGATAAATCGCATTCTAAGATTAAGTATTCCGGTCTAGAGCGGAAGAATTTACCACACTTTTCACATAATTGTGTAGTCAAAATATCCTCATCATTTTGCCGCATTGAGGTACACGCTCTCACAAAAATTCTGCAGGCAACTGTTAATGAGGGATCACGCAACCACACTGAACATTTAGGAGATAAACACCTCCTGTTTCGCATTTAGAGGGGTGTTATTGTCCAATAAAAATGTCCTGAGATCATAAGGACCCACGATATATTACTTTACTTTAGATACACAAATTATACACAAGTTATATTACGTTACTTAAATACACAAGTTCTATTACTTAATCTCCGTTCATATTAAATAACGTAAAATTAAAATACACTGTACTTGATTTTCAGTTTTTGGACCAATAACATCATAGGAATCTTAGTTGGTGTAGGAGCCTGTGTTATATTTATCGCTGTGGTTATTGTTGTTATTGCATGCTGTTGCTTGAAACGGCGACCACAAACCAAGGGTCAAGTGATTATGGCCCCAAACCCAGCTGCGGTATATTCGAGTAAGTATTAGCACTTGTCTTTCGGATGTATGTCCGCTTACATGATAGTTTATATATACGTCGGGTATCATCAGCTATCGGTATAATATAACTTTATAATAATGCCATAATACCCATCACAAATGTCACCAGCTATCGGTAAAATCAAGCCATACAATAATGCCATAATCCGCATCACAAGTAATACAATCCCACGTGCAACTCGGTTAAGACTAAACATTATAAAATACGCGATCCCTTTATCTCTATTAGTGGCTGTGTGTTTTAAAAGACCCAAGTCCGTAACTCAAAATCCTCCAAAATCTTCGACACCGAAATCACGAATTATTGGCAAATTTAAATCAACATAGATGATGTAAACTTATCGGGAAAAGATGAGCTTCTGATATTTAAGATAAAATATTTTTTTAAACATTGTTACACGAATCGTGTACCATGATGCGCGTCAGCCCCAGTTATTTTGAGAGACTCGAGGGACGAGGCTAGACATATTGCATTAAACCAAACGGAGTTATGTAGACTGGAATAAGTAGACGCTAGAAATGTGCACTTGATTTAAATTGCTGGCTTATTTCGCCGAACATAACTTATTTGAAATTGGAGTAAAAACGTAAACCATCGAATGTAAATCAGTTTATATACATTCATATTACAGTATTGTATACGTTGCGACCCACTTTTGTGAATTTCTAGGTCCCAAATGTTAGCGATTTAGCTCCTTCAATACACCGATCCCTTTATATCTACGAGTGGCTGTGTGATTAATAATTATCTTATTTTCTTTGATTGACATTTAGTAATTGAACATAATAACACAAGGTACAATTTTATGGATACACAATTACCGAGTTTGATACTAAGCGACGTTTCGACGAGGATACTCGCCTTTGCTTGATAAAGATGAGAGTATCCTCATCGAAACGTCACTTAGTATCAAACTCAGTAATTGTGTATCCATAAAATTGTACCTTGTGTAATTATCTTATTGTTTGAATTATATTTTACAGATAATGTTCATCCAGGATCTAATAACCCAGGAGTTGCGTATCCTCCACATGGAACTAATAACCCACCATGGCCTGTAACTGTATATTCTGATCCACCACCATCTTACGAAACAGCTACCCCCGCTGGACAAGACAACAAGGGCTTCGATTCATCGTACGATACAGTTACCTCCCCTGAACAAGAAAAAAAGGGCTTCTACCCAGCATATTATAATACAGCTACCGCCCCTGCACAAGATAACAATGGAGTCGATACACCGGTTACCTCCCCTGAACAAGACAACAAGGGAGTCGATTCATCTTATGAAACAGTTACTTCCCCTGAACAAGATAAGAAGGGCCCCGATACGCATGTCAATATGAATTAATTAAAGAGGAAGACGAACGAATTAATTAAAGGGGAAGACCAACGATTTTCAACAAGGTTTCCATAAATCTTAAATATGTATTGATAAATAATCCCCTCTGTACACAAGCAGACAAATTCATTTTTTTTGTAAGCGAGAAATTAATTTTGATTTAACCGGAAGTGACATAGTTGGTTCAACACTCTCACTGGTCTCTATAGTAAGCACACAGGTTTGGCACACGTTAACTGCTGTATTGTGTTCACGCGTCGTTCTTCGACCCCAAATCTAATGAAATGGACTGTATTATAATGTATTTTATTGTTTTAACTGGTGTGGTTTCGATTCATAGTGGCTCCGGGTGCTCCGGATTCCGTCCACTGCGAAAGAACCCCACGCGCAAGTGAATTATTAAAATAAAATTGAACCATATTATGTTAGTCCCGAAATGACGAAGTTTGTGCGAGTGTACGTTAAACCCCAATCTCTTTCTCTATCTGTCCATTTACTGAATGATTTATGTTATCTATCTGTCCAGTTATTGAATGATTTGTGTAAATAATTTATATATTTCTAATTCATTTATTATTATTATTATTACAGCATATTTATAATAATAATAATAATAATAATATATAGTGCTTATATAGCGCTTATCTAAAACATTACTCTTAGCGCTTTACAATGCATAAAATCACATAAAATCCACAACAAAAAATGCATATATATATATATGAAGTCATCTATAAGAATCGTAAAAAAATAAATAAAAATCATTCATTAAAAATAATTTAAATTATTAAAAGATTAATAAATAAATATGATAAATAGAAATATACACAAATAGCGTTCGTTTATTGACTATTTGAAAAAGCCTGTCTGAATAAAAAAAAGTCTTAAGGTTTTTCTTGAAAGCATACACAGATTTATTGTTTCGTAGTGTAATTGGTAAGTCATTCCACAAGACGGCGACCACTCTATCAAACCGTCTTTCTCCGTATGTTTTTGTTCTAACTGCTGGTTTTATTAGAAGCATGTTGTTTTCTGATCGAATGAATGAATGAAATGGGGTTTAAGGTCCTACTATTATGCACTTAACCTGGGCTAATGGACCCTAATATGTACAAGGGACCTCGGTTTTTCCACCATCCGAACGACTAGGTAGCTGTCCTTGTCAGACCTTCCTTCTGCATCACTGACAAGGGTAAATCACGCCGGAAAATCGGGATGAACTTTCTCGGCCAATGCAGGGATCGAACACCTGACCTCCAGGCAAGCGAACCAGCGCCTTATCCACTTAGCCACCGTGATCCATGTTTTCCGATCGAAGAGTTCTTGTTGGCTTATAGATGTTAACAAGTTCAGAGCTTTAAACACATATAGCAACACTTTGTATTTGATTCGGAATGTTATTGGCAGCCAATGAAGCAATTGTAAAATGTGACTAACGTGTTCATTTTTCTTTCGCCTTGTGATTAACTTTGCGGCGGTGTTTTGGACACGCTGTAGTGGCTGGGTTGAGTTTGCGGGAAGTCCATATAACAATGCATTCCCGTAGTCCAAACGAGACGTCACTAAGAAACAAAAAGGGTTTTCGTGGCATCTGCCGTTATGTATGGACGAATTCGATCTGAAAGAAACAGGATTTCGAGTTCGCACTAATTTGTTGGTCTATTGCTAGTGTTTTGTCCAAGCAGACACCAAGGTTCTTGACGCATGTGGAATCACTGACGATGATTTTACCAAAAGTAAGGTGACAATCAGTAACCTCTTTTATTCGATGTTTCGGAGAGACAATTATCAGCTCTCTTCGTTCAACTTAAGCTTGTTTGAACACACCCAAGGAGTTCTGTCAACCATACAGATTTTTAAGACAAGCATATATGTTATTCCAATTGTCAAGCGGTTTGATATCGACAAGTGAGTGCATCGTTCATATAACATGTTCAATGTAATCATAAATAAACAACACGATAATGGACATGTTAACGATTGTATACAGAGTCAGTTAAAAACCTGATTAAATAAATGTGTTTTAGCTTGTTTTTTTAAAGGAATATCGAGATGTTCAACATCTTAAACTTAATGGTAGATTATTTCATAGAACAGGTGCTTGATAACTAAATGAACGCTGACCCTAAGAGACTAGTTGAACAGTTTTGGGCCTTAGAAGTAGTTTATTTGAGGTACGTACTGTAGTAATATAGTCGTGGCGACATTGTTTTAAATTCAAAGGCAAGGAATGGAGAAATAAGATAACATTATATTGTATTAATTAATGATGTCGAAAGTTAGTAGTTTCAAACACATTCGCATAATATGTAGAGTGTACTTAGAGTTTATAAATGACATATTGTTATATAAAAAAGAGATATATAGCCAGATCTATATGCCAACAAGATGTTAACAGATATCGTATGGACATGTTCTTCAGTAACTTTCCATATTACCATATAAAGGTGGGTTTCGACGTCATTGGGCTCAATTAACCACTGTCTCTAATTATGCACATCGTAATAATATTACAATTAGAAAGTTGAATGTCCAAAACCAGTAGATACAAAATTATGACACTCGTGAGAATTCACCAGACAACAGCTTGGCTCTAAAAAAGGAGAAAGATGCAAGAGCTTCTATCAGCAAACTCGCCCAGTGAGGCTGCATGCCTATAGGGTGCGGAAAAACTTTAGTTAATATTGTAATATGTACAATGCCTGTAACCACGTGTCAGGCAATTCTAAATAAAATATAAAAACGAACTGCTGCATTGTTATGACTGCAAACACAAACGTCTTGAGAAAACTGGAAGATAAAACACACAACGTGAAGTGGAATCAAAGACAGCTAGTGACAAATTCTAGACGATCACAAAGATTACAGAAATGTGTAATAAGAAAAGATGCATGGGTCGTATGTAGGATTTGGCGACCGGAGTTGGCTCTCCCGCTCCCCATGTCAGACAGAAAGGTCCACGGTGCTACAAATCTTCGGCCAGGTGTATAAGAAGTTCTAAAAGATATGAGAGGAAAACAGGAGCTAAATTATTTAACCATTTGAAAGTAAGTAATAAAATCTTAAAATCAATTCTTTATTTAATAGGTAACCAGTGTAAATTATATAAAACAGGAGTTACATGGCCACATTTCTTAGTTAAAGTAACAAGTCTAGATGTACTTTTTGTATCTATAAGCTGTAAAGGTAAACCAACTAAAAGTGGATTAAAGTTTTCTAATAGAGAAGTGACAAGAGAATTAACAAGTGACTTAGTGGTCTCTACAGTTATAAATTTGCGTATTTTACCTATAAATAGCAAAATTTACAAATATTGTTTATATGAGCTCCCATAAGCATTGAACTATCAAAGATTGCACCAATATTATGTGCAGAAAAAAAGGAAAATATATCACAATTACCAATTACAACAGGGGGGTTATCATGTGCAAATTTACTTAATTGATACCCTGAGCCTAATAACAAATATTCGGTTTTATCATCATTCAATTTTAGAAAGTTTTTTGACATTCATATTTCTAATTTCACTTATACAGTTCTCAAATTGCAATTTTGATAAATTGGGTGAAAATCGAATATATAATGAGGTATCATCGGCATTACAATGAAAGCTGGGACCATAATTGCTGACAATATCACCTAATGGTGACGTAAATAAAACCGGACCAAGAACAGAACCCTGCGGAAACCCAGATGACAAAACATATTCAGACCACGATTGACAATTAACAAAAATATACCGATAGCTTTCTAAAAGATTTAATGCATACCGAATTTAAATTGAAGTTTACGTAGAAGAATGAAAGGATCCACCGTATCAAAAGCAGCAGATAACTTTAATGAAATTAAAATTGTACATTTTCTATTATCAATTTCCATTAAAATATCATTTGAAAACCGGATTAAAGTTGTTTCGGTACTGTGGAATTGTTTAAAAGCACTTTTAAATGGTTCATACAAACAGTTTTTGTCAAGATGGGCTTTTATCTGAGAAAGAATACATTTCTCCAATACTCTAGAAATAAAACTTAAATTAGAGACAGGTCTGTAATTTTTAAAAATATTACGATCCAATGTAGACCTTTTAATTCAAGGGGTAATAATAATAATAATAATAATAATAATAATAATCGCGTCATTTTACAAAGGATGCAAATTAGGCCCGAGGCCTTTTTCCAATTGGCCCTTGGGACAGATCGTGCGAATGATATCGATCATTACTGCAGGAAGAAACCGTAGAACTCGGAGGTAACCTGTCTGATCGGACGGGAGACCGAACACCCCTCTCACTTACAGCGATAAAGTTCTTGCCCTGAGCTGGGACAGAACCTTTGTTGCATTGGTGAGAAGCCGCCTCTCTATCGCCACGGTAACATAAGCTTGTTTGAAAACGTGATTTCGAATTCCAGGTTGTACGTGACAAGGAGTAGGATCGCCTGTCCTACCGCTTGGGTTTTCTCCAAGTCATCCAGTTTGGTTTCCAGCCACTGCTAAAGACCCCTACGCGCAAGCGCATTGTTGAAATAAATCAAAAGCCACATGTTAGTCCCGAAATGACCTAGTTTGGTTCGAGTGGACGTTTAACCCCATTTCTCTCTCTCTCATAATAGTCAACAAATAGTAACAATTTGCCATTAGCTTCATTAATTAATTTTCTTATTTTCTTAAACCTATGATTATCTTCCACTCTAGTTGCTCAATTGAACCCATATACTACAGATTAACAAACGTGTGTACATGTTTTCTATTAGTTAACGATATACTATGTGACCATAGACAATGGTAACTATAGCCAATTAAAACCACAGTGTTACCAAGTAAATAATATGTATAAATATACTAAACTGTCCAGCTGTCCATCTTCTGTCTTGTCCGCAGGTTTATCTTGTATATTTTTGTTTTGCGTGTAGTACAGTCCTCCTGCGCTAACTATTATTTATGAATAGTCCAAAGATGGACAAAAAGTACTTTAAAATGTCATTAAACCAGTGCTGAAATCAGTTTACTGTGAAACAAAGTAGTGCAGCTTTACAGTTGCGCTAATATTTCTGGCCGATCTTAATAACTATAATATGTAATTTTTGTTTAAAAAATGCGTATTTATGAAATTTGGACGAGGGGGGGGGGGGCGAGAGAGAGAGAGCGCGCGAGAGAGAGAGAGAGACATGATTTTGCACGAGGAACACGATCCGTCTTGGCCCCTTACAATATTCATATGTATGTGTGTGTGGACGGGGGGGGGGGGGGGGGGGGAGAGCATTACCTCCCAGTGAGATCGGGTAATATAGGGCTGTGTGAGACAAGACAGAGTTGATGTGCAGCATATCCGACTTGTAGCATAAACGTGGAGATAGAAACCACGTCATTTGACTGTTTGACACGATACCTTTTCAGCTACCCAGCCCCTATAACTGAATACAACAAGATCACGTGATCAGTACTTTTAAAGTAATGTACATTTATATATTGACCTACATAACGATATTTCAACAACATGACGTTTGCTCAGTGAAAAAATCACTGGACCGATTATTGTCCGTTTTATTTAATACAGAGGTGTAGACATTCTTTGTGAATTTGTTGAATATTAAACTCGTGTTATTTAAATCTAGTTTTACCTGGTTAACTGTAAGGTAATCAATATTTAGTAATGGCGGCTGTGTTGAGTATAACGTTCTACATATTGTCCTGTTTATTACCGTTTATACAAGGTAAGGATTAATATTTATACTCAGTAAGATTTATATTATATTTAATTCAAGTTTAACCTGTGTAATCGATATATAGTAATGGCGACGGTGTTGAATATAACATTAAATATAACATTATATCTGTTGTCCTGTTTATTTCCGTTTATACAAGATAACGATTCATTGTGTGTGTGTGTGTGTGAAATAGTTTTATTTAACGTCCGCTTCCACCCAAGTGATATCGCAGACAAGTTTTATATTTACACTAAAGTTAAGATTTATGATAGATACACAACAAGTAATTTATCATGTTGGATGTTAAATCAAGATAAACGTTAAAAACTAGTTTTTACGGTGATTTCGTTTTGGATTTTAAAGGACAATATTGGTGTCAGTCCTTACCACATATCGGCGACAACTTGACATCACGACATTTTAACCCGACACCAGAATGTCGTAATGTCGCATAAAAATGTCGCATTGTTGGGTTAAAATGGCGTAATGTCGTGGTTTGTCGGGTTGTCGTGGTGTAGGGTTGTCGACGTGTCGAGTTGTCGTAGTGATGTCGGGTTGTCGTAGCGTTTGATTATTGGCCATATTCCTCTCAATGCTATGATCCTGGTGTTGGTCAGGACAGTTTCCGGGATTTTTCAGCATGTTATGTTATGTCCCTGTTGGTAGTGCGGGACAAAGGGCCTGGAAAAGTACAGTGTCTGGTTGTGTAGGTGGTACAAATTACACAAGCGCCTAAAAGAACCCTTCACTGTTGCATTTTGATGAAGAGATGGAACGGTCCATTTGAACATTTCCGTCATAACACTCTGCATAGCGCATGTCTATCTTTAATAGTACGATTGGTGCAGAGACATGGGGACGTGTTTAACGATTTCTATCACAAGTAATAATGACTGGCACCAATATTGTCCTTTAAGGGTGTTTTTCCGAGATATGCTAGGGTTGGAGTTGGGGTGGATGTAGACTGTGCATAGCGCATGTAACATGTGGATGGAACGGTTTAATATCTAAAATTGTTATAATTAATGATCACCCGATAGGCCAATAACAGTATGTATAGGTTGTCCCTTACCCAACAGTTTAACTAAGCCGGGTATGTGTGTGTATATATAGGTTTTCTCTGTGTCCCCCGGTCGCCTCCCACTGCTTACTTACGCAAGCGCATTAATGAAATAAAATTGAATCATATGTTAGTCCCGAAATAGATTAGTTTGTATCGAGTGAACGATTAACCCCATTTCTCCCATCTATTTCCCGCCTTTAAGATCAATCACGTTCACGGTAATTGAGAACTTTCCTCTAACAATATTAATGCATCTAAAACCAAAAAGTAATCCCTTTTTAATAACTCTCGTTACTTTTTAAATGAACAAATTCATCTGAAGCTATATCTACTGTTTGCGGATTGGGGGAGGGGTGGGGGGTGGCTAAATGGTTAGCACGTGTACGCTGTATAATAAAGCCTGTGACTGAGTCAACTGGCACGGTTTCCTCCCACTGCTAAAGACCCCTACGCGCAAGCGAATTATTGAAATGGGCTTTAACGTCCACTCATCACAACTATGTCATTTCGGGACTAACATATGGTGTTTACAAATATAATACTTGTTTTATTTCAAGTTGCTACAGCCGAGTATTGCTACTATTATACTGATTATAATAGTGGTGGGGTTAGTCTGGGGCAACGAAGCAAGTATTGTTCTGATGGATGCTGTAATACCGGAACTGACGCCACCGCTTACAACGTATGTTGCTACGACAACGACAACGACTACGTGGATGACAGCAGGTAAGATTAGTTCTAGGAAGGTGTGGTTTTTATATTTTAATTATCTGGTTGTAATACAAGAAGAATGTTAAACCAAGGTTACATACCCAGGTTAGTTATTATCTCCCTTTATAAGGTACATTAGCTATGTTAAGGCGGCAACTGATCGACCTTACGACGCGACTTAACTGGTCGCCGACTGGTTTTCCGGCGACTGCCGCCGATCGTCGCACGATTTCAGTCGCCGATTCTAGTCGATCTAAGTCTAGCTACGACCGTCGTGCGACAGTTTTTCACGATCGGCGACTGAGTCGCAGGAGTTGAACATGTTCTACTTCTACGACGCGACGGAACCTTTAGCCGACTCGTCATCGTCGATGCGTGCGTTTCTACGATCGGTTGCCGACTGCGCTATAAATTTAAGCCAATCAGAGCGGCGAATGAAAAATCAAAATGGCGACCTCGTTGACGACCGAAGAAGAAGAAAGCCTGATTGCGAATCCTTCTTCCAAATTCGTTTTTTTTTGCTTCTCTTCTAAGCCTAGATAAACGGCTAACGTGACTGCTGTAGCTGCCTGTCTACGACGTTTTTGTAATATGTTGCCATAAAGCCTTTGTTAATAAATCTAAAATTTAGGAATATAAATCATATCAAATAGAATCATAAACAAAAACTTGAATCCCTCGAGTTAATTTAAATTACTTTCTCAAAATAGTTTCGCTAATAAGATGGAGAGATTTTGGAATAATTAGGCATATTTTGTGTGACGCCATTTTGACCGAGTCACATGATCTATTCGTGAGGACGCCACAAGTCGGTGTATCAGTGTCGATGTGAGCGCGCTCGCGTTCAATCGTACGACCGAAAGCAACTGGTCGGCAATCATTGCTGCTATCGATCTGAGTGCAATCTACGATAGTCGCCGACAGTTGAGTCGCGTCGCAAGGTCGATCTGTAGCCGCCTTTAGTTATCTACCTATATACATTACCTATGTTAGTTATCTACCTACATACATTACCTATGTTAGTTATCTCCCTATATACATTACCTATGTTAGTTATCTACCTATATACATTACCTATGTTAGTTATCTACCTATATACATTACCTATGTTAGTTATCTACCTACATACATTACCTATGTTAGTTATCTACCTATATACATTACCTATGTTAGTTATCTACCTATATACATAACCTATGTTAGTTATCTACCTATATACATTACCTATGTTAGTTATCTACCTATAAACATTACCTATGTTAGTTATCTACCTGTATACATTACCTATGTTAGTTATCTACTACATACATTACCTATGTTAGTTATCTACCTTTATACATTACCTATGTTAGTTATCTACCTATATACATTACCTATGTTAGTTATCTACCTACATACATTACCTATGTTAGTTATCTACCTATATACATTACCTATGTTAGTTATCTACCTACATATATTACCTATGTTAGTTATCTACCTATATACATTACCTATGTTAGTTATCTACCTATATACATTACCTATGTTAGTTATCTACCTATATACATTACCTATGTTAGTTATCTACCTATATACATTACCTATGTTAGTTATCTACCTACATACATTACCTATGTTAGTTATCTACCTATATACATTACCTATATTAGTTATCTATCTACATACATTACCTATGTTAGTTATCTACCTATATACATTACCTATGCTAGTTATCTACCTATATACATTACCTATATTAGTTATCTATCTACATACATTACCTATGTTAGTTATCTACCTATATACATTACCTATGTTAGTTATCTACCTATATACATTACCTATGTTAGTTATCTACCTACATACATTACCTATATTAGTTATCTACCTATATACATTACCTATGTTAGTTATCTACCTACCTACATACATTACCTTTGTTAGTTATCTACCTATATACATTACCTATGCTAGTTATCTACCTATATACATTACCTATGCTAGTTATCTCCCTATATACATTACCTATGTTAGTTATCTACCTATATACATTACCTATGTTAGTTATCTACCTATATACATTACCTATGCTAGTTATCTCCCTATATACATTACCTATGTTAGTTATCTACCTATATACATTACCTATGTTAGTTATCTCCCTATATACATTACCTATGTTAGTTATCTACCTATATACATTACCTATGTTAGTTATCTACCTATATACATTACCTATGTTAGTTATCTACCTATATACATTACCTATGTTAGTTATCTACCTATATACATTACCTATGTTAGTTATCTACCTATATACATTACCTATGTTAGTTATCTACCTACATACATTACCTATGTTAGTTATCTACCTATATACATTACCTATGTTAGTTATCTACCTATATACATTACCTATGTTAGTTATCTACCTATATACATTACCTATGTTAGTTATCTACCTATATACATTACCTATGTTAGTTATCTACCTACATACATTACCTATGTTAGTTATCTACCTATATACATTACCTATGTTAGTTATCTACCTATATACATTATCTATGTTAGTTATCTACCTATACCTATATACATTACCTATGTTAGTTATCTCCATTTATACATTCGTTCAGATTTACAGAGACAGAGATAAATGGGGTTTAACCAAGGAGCTTTAACGCCCACTCGACACAATCTAAGTCATTACGATAATTTACCTTGTTTCTTACATAGCTAGATGTTTAGCTCTTTGACTCTCCTTATGTAACATTTCTATTCAGATTGAAACATATTACTAAATTATTATTTTATGTCAACATGGTAGTGTAAGCCTGGCACAATCTATCGGCTGTGTTTGGTCGCGATACAACGTTATTAAATATCCTCTGAATTTCATCCCAAAGATGTTAAATGTGATACAAGTCCGGACTAATGGCTGACCAGTGCCTAACGTCCATTTCCATTCCCGACCTACAAGTGATAAATCACCTGACCCACGTCGTGGGTTTTCCCCGAGTCCTCCAGTATACTTCAAATGCTATGAAGCCCGTGGTGTAAGGGTATAAATAAAATCAAATCATGTGTTAGTCCCGAAATGACGTAGTTTGTGTCGAGTGGGCGTTAATAAATCATCGATTCCCCCCAGAAACCTAATAGACATGTTTATAATAAAATAACGTTAACCGCCCTTTTATTGTTGGAATTTATGAAAAGATACACATTACACAAGTATCCATACACAAGTTCTATTACTTTACTTCATACACACAAGTTTTATTACTTTACTTTAGATACACAAGTTTTATTACTTTTCTTCAGATACACAAGTTATATTACTTTACTTCAGATACACAAGTTATATAACTTTACTTCAGATACACAAGTTCTATTACTTTACTTCATATACACAATTTATATTACTTTACTTCAGATACACAATTTATATTATTTTACTTTAGATACACAAGTTATATTACTTTACTTCAGATACACAAGTTATATTACTTTACTTTAGATACACAAGTTATATTACTTTACTTTAGATACACAAGTTATATTACTTTACTTTAGATACACAAGTTATATTACTTTACTTTAGATACACAAGTTATATTACTTTACTTCAGATACACAAGTTATATTACTTTACTTTAGATACACAAGTTCTATTACCCTACTTTAGATACACAAGTTCTATTACTTTACTTCAGATACACAAGTTATATTACTCTAGATACACAAGTTTTATTACTTTACTTCAGATACAAAAGTTCTATTACGTTACTTTAGATACACAAGTTCTATTACTTAACTTTAGATACACAAGCTATATTACCCTACTTTAGATACACAAGTTCTATTACTTTACTTCAGATACACAAGTTTTATTACGTTACTTTAGATACACAAGTTCTATTACACTAGATACACAAGTTATATTACACGGCGGGGGTTCGGATGGGCTCGTGGCCGCGCCTCGGCCTCTAGCTGGCCGGTCACCTCTGGCTTGCAGCTGTGGTTTCTACCCTGGCGTGAGCATATGTGGCATGGAGATAAGGGCGCTTTCTCAACCTCGTGGGTTTCCTCCGGGCACTTCGGTTTCCTCCGGGCACTTCGGTTTCCTCCCGCTGCTAAAGACCCCTACGCGCAAGCAAATTATTGGAATAAAATTAAACCATATGTTATTCCCGAAATGACCTGGTTGTGTTGAGTGGACGTTAAACCCCATATCTCTCTCTCTCTCTCTCTCCCCCCTCTCTCACTCTATATATAGGTACATTATTAATATCTGAAGACGCCCTAAGAAGGCAAATAGCTAGCTTATAGTTAAATGTCTGTCATAATGAAGTAAAGTGGAACATTTTCTGACCTGGGCGTATATTTTATTTATATATATATATATATATTACACGTACTTTATCTTCAGTTCATATTGTAAAATGACATTACTTGATTTTCAGTGATTTGATTAAAATGATCATAGGAATATCCGTGGGTGTGGTGGCCTGTATTATATCTATAGTAGTGGTTATAATTATAATTGCATGCTGTTGCTGTAAACGACGACAGGCAACCCAGGGTTCTGTCATTACAGCCCCAAACACAGCTGTGGTATATTCGAGTAAGTATTAATTATTTGAAACAAAATATTTCTATATCTGAAACCAAATATTAATTATTTGAAACTAAACAAAATGATAATTATTTTAAAAAATATTAATTATCTTAAACAAAATATTAAATATCTTAAACAAAATATTAAATATCTTAAACAAAATATTAATTATTTTAAACAAAATATTAATTATTTTAAACAAAATATTAATTATTTTAAACAAAATATTAATTATTTTAAACAAAATATTAATTTTTTTAAATCAAAATATTCATTTTTTTAAAACAAAATATTCATTTTTTTAAAACAAAATATTCATTTTTTTAAAACAAAATATTCATTTTTTTAAAACAAAATATTCATTTTTTTAAAACAAAATATTCATTTTTTTAAAACAAAATATTCATTTTTTTAAAACAAAATATTCATTTTTTTAAAACAAAATATTCATTTTTTTAAAACAAAATATTCATTTTTTTAAAACAAAATATTCATTTTTTTAAAACAAAATATTCATTTTTTTAAAACAAAATATTCATTTTTTTAAAACAAAATATTCATTTTTTTAAAACAAAATATTCATTTTTTTAAAACAAAATATTCATTTTTTTAAAACAAAATATTCATTTTTTTAAAACAAAATATTCATTTTTTTAAAACAAAATATTCATTTTTTTAAAACAAAATATTCATTTTTTTAAAACAAAATATTCATTTTTTTAAAACAAAATATTCATTTTTTTAAAACAAAATATTCATTTTTTTAAAACAAAATATTCATTTTTTTAAAACAAAATATTCATTTTTTTAAAACAAAATATTCATTTTTTTAAAACAAAATATTCATTTTTTTAAAACAAAATATTCATTTTTTTAAAACAAAATATTCATTTTTTTAAAACAAAATATTCATTTTTTTAAAACAAAATATTCATTTTTTTAAAACAAAATATTCATTTTTTTAAAACAAAATATTCATTTTTTTAAAACAAAATATTCATTTTTTTAAAACAAAATATTCATTTTTTTAAAACAAAATATTCATTTTTTTAAAACAAAATATTCATTTTTTTAAAACAAAATATTCATTTTTTTAAAACAAAATATTCATTTTTTTAAAACAAAATATTCATTTTTTTAAAACAAAATATTCATTTTTTTAAAACAAAATATTCATTTTTTTAAAACAAAATATTCATTTTTTTAAAACAAAATATTCATTTTTTTAAAACAAAATATTCATTTTTTTAAAACAAAATATTCATTTTTTTAAAACAAAATATTCATTTTTTTAAAACAAAATATTCATTTTTTTAAAACAAAATATTCATTTTTTTAAAACAAAATATTCATTTTTTTAAAACAAAATATTCATTTTTTTAAACAAAATATTATGTTATTGTATTTTACAGATAGTGTTCAAACAAGTACGATTCATCCAGGAGTTGCGTATCCACCACAAGGAACCAATCTTCCAGCATCGCCTCCAACTGGATATTCCGCTCCACCGCCAGCTTATGATACAGTTACCTCCCCTGAACAGGATAACAAGGGCTTCCAAACACATGTCAATATGAACTAATCAACGTGTGTGATGAAGAGGTTTTATCAATCGTATATACAAACATAACGGTTTACTATATTAACTAGGCATAAACAAATAATGGTTTGTTATTTTAGATGATGTTTTTTTTTATAATGTATATACAGACCGGTTGGTTTTAATAATTGTATAAATGCAATTGTATATATTTATATATATGTCCCAAGACGGACGGAAATTACTTAAAAATGTTAAAATGTTATTAAACCAGTGAAATAGTCCCAAGACAGACGAAAAGTAAAATGTTATTAAACCAATGAAATAGTCCGAAGACAGACGAAAAGTAAAATGTTATTAAACCAATGAAATAGTCCCAAGACAGACGAAAAGTACAATGTTATTACACCAGTGAAATAGTCCAAAGGCGGACAAAAAGTACATAAACAGTCCAAAGGCGGACAAAAAGTACATAAACATGTTAAAATGTTATTAAACCAGTGTTGAAATCAGTTAGTGTCGGCATACCTGTCAACTTTTCATTGTTTATCGTGAAACAAAGTACTGCAGCTTAATTTACGGTTGTGCCGTAAGGCCGAAAGATCTTGGCAAATATGTAAATGTAATTAAAATATAGTTTTTCAATCCAAATCTTAGTATTTTTGGTATATAAACCTGAGAGTTGAATTTAGAAACTTTATATATATATATATATACTGTTTATTAATTATATATAAAGAATGGTTTATTATATCAATTGTATATATATAATTAATTGGTTCAATTTATACGTTACATTCGGCATTTGCAACATAAGAGATGTAAATCCCTAACAAAATAGAGTTGTCTTTTCCCTGGGCTAGCGGGATTGGATGGACGAGTGTGCACGTTGTATCATAAAGTCAGCTATTGCGTCAACTGGCGTGGTTTCGAATCTTAGTCGGTTTTCCCAGTGTCCTCCGGATTCCGCTTACTGCAAAAGACCCCTACGCACAAGCGAATTATTGAAATGAAATATGTTGGTCCCGAAATGAAGACGTTTGCGCTGAATGAACGTTAAACACCATTTCTCTATCCATTGACTGAATGATTTATGTAAATCATGTATATATTTCTAATCCATTTATATTTAATTGTAAAGTATGTTCCGTTGATTTCAAATATGTATAACATCTATATCTTTTACTTTTGTTATTATTATTATTAATATTTGTTCTTTGTCTGTTCTTTTTTTTATTATTGAACTAATACTTGGCAATTTGATTTCAAATAAAACTATTGAACCTACGCATATGGTCCGATTTTCTTCTACACGTTTCAGTATAATTTCATCAGCAAATCATTGATAATCGGTGTTATTTTTATATTTTATACTATAATATAAACATCTGGCCCCAAGTTCACAAAGAAAAAAAAATCTCAGTTATTATTTCTGCTCAAAGTTGAGAAAATTCTCAACTTTGGTGTTCCCAAAAGCAGTTGAGAAAATTCTTAAGTATATAAAATTTTACCCAGTTTGAGTATTGAACAAGTATGTATGAACAAACCGTTTGAATTATTGTTTTTATTCTATGAAAACTGAACTGAAGATGCTGCTTATAATTGGGTCAAGTGAACAAGCTATCATCTTTTGTATTATTATATTTTTTCACGAAGGGCAGGATGGCAGTAAGTCTTCTACAGCCTAATCCTTTACCCTTCTTAAATAAAGTTATTATTATTATTATTATGACATTCGCCGTTACGAAAAATGTTTATTCGAATATCAACAACAAAGAATATTTTTAACGTTTGAAGATTTTTAAAGAACAGAAAGCAGTATTATTGCGGTATTTCGAGAGGAGTGTCAGCGTGATTGAAATAATTCCGCCCTGATATCAGAGACTTAATGAGGAGTAACTCTTGGCAACACAGTTGGAGGCAGACCACCATTAATTTCTCCATTGACCCCAATGTTAAATCAATGGTGTTCTTCCAGAGCTGCTGTAGCCCATTCCCTAAATTTCGTTGAGAACTTTCCTTTCCAGCACAGCACGTATGACATCATGGGATCATCAAAGTACTAAATTTGTATGAGATAGACCACCAAAATTTCAATTCACTGAAATTCATAGAAGACTGGGGTCAAAACATCATGTCCGTGTTAGCGCAAAAAAAAAACAAAGTCTGTTTACTCATTGTATTCTTCCACCTTATAAGTCTCCATCTGACATCGAGCTAGACAAAAAATAGAAATCCAATGCCTCTTCACCAATTCTACACCAAAAAGTCAATACAAATAGCCATGCAAAATGGCAGGAAAGGAGGGAGAAAAATATATCTAAATATATCCGGCACTACAATTTGGGGGTACCGAGATATGGAAAATTAATGGTGGTCTGCCTTCCGATTCTCTTTCAGTACATATAATAATACCAAGGTTAGAAACGGGTTGGATTTAAATAATTGGGATCAAAGTTCACTACCTAGATCCTCTCTCCCATTAATAATACTCAGCAATTTTCGCTAGGTAGACAATCAAGTCCATGTGCCTTAAACATGGTCACGTTGATAATTTTAAAAGGTCGTCGTAGACTCGATTGTCTACGTAGAGAAAAAAGACACTCCACCATGCCTCCAACACCGACAAGAGGGAATTACGCAGGAATTTCCCAATGAAGCAGGATCCACACAGGACATCTAATAAACGTCTATTAGTGTCGTCCCCATTTGACTCTACATTGGTTTTACACTTGTCTGTATTGATGTATTTAACATTGTCGTCAAAGAAGGGAGGGAGGGATTTGGCACAATGGTTAGAGAGTAGGATTTGTGACCTAACGGTTGCGGGTTCGAGTCCCGAATTGTACGCCGAGTTCTCGTGTCCTTGAATAAGACACTTCATCCCTGCATTCCAGTAGGATGGTGTATGTATTACACAAAAAACTGTTGCGCTCCTTGAAACTTCAAGTTGTAGCTGCATATGTTGGAGCTCTTTCTAAGAGTTGTAAAGGGAGTGAATAAGACTTACCTGTATCCTAGAGACCGGGGTAGTAAATTGTCGCGCTATGAACACGCTTTGTGGATTTGGCGCTATATAAATGGACATATTATTATTATTATTATCATTTTATGTACAATGTTATGTCCTTTATAAATTCAAACAGTTAGGTCTGGATCCAACTGGGGGAACCTGTTACCGACGAATCCTGAGGTTCACCAATTTCCATCGGTTAGTACATCACCGAGGCCAAAATGTACAGTGGGACCGAGGCATATGTACAGTGTCTGGCGATTTACATCCATTATGTAGAACATCAAACTACAAAAACAATGATGATTTGTAGTAAATGTCAAACATAACACCTTTTAGAAATCTCGAAAGGTCCAAATAGTTAGACATACAGCCATTGAAAGATAAAAAAAAGCCAAATATAAACTATTGTAACATGCTTGAGAGTGAACCTCGGGTTTTGATTGGTTCATTAGACAATGTCGTCTATTGAACAAAAACATGCCTCTGTTTAAGTAATTTCCTTTAAAATCGTAAATATTATGTTACAATGTCCTCGGGTCCTAATGATCTCAGGACATGTCTATTGGACAATAACACCACTCTAAATGCCAAACAGGAAGTGTTTATCTCCTAAGTGATTATATCTGGGAGCCAGAAGCGTTCAAAATAACATTTGAGACATATTGCTTCATTTAAAAAATAAAATAAATTATACCCTTGTTTGCTTCACCGACTTCGTTAATGAAGCTGGTTTTATTTCAAAACGGTTGGAAGACTGAATCTGGAGAGTAATGTTGGTGATAGAAAATTGACAACATTAAATTATTTTCAATGGTGAAAAACAAAATTGCACTAAAACCAGATATTGAATGTTTACTAGTTCGTTTTATTTTCCAATCCCAAAAATCTTTATTGCATTTATTGAAAATCTTGAGGTCTTATCGTGAAGGGGCATATTGGGCATCTACAATATGCTTACGGTCCCAAATATAGCTCGTTTATTGGATTTTTATTCTGTAACTCAAGTGCTTATTCTTGTCTCTCTGTTTAAGTTCTCGTTGAGCCGAACTATCGCTACCACAGAACGAATAAGGTCTTACAGTGTTTAGCTTAACAGTCAAGGGGGGTTGGGATGGCCTAGTGGTCTAGCGTGCCGCGCTTCGACCTCTAGCTGTAATTATCAGATTGTAATGTATTATGTTTTACCTTATATTAAGGAGGGGGTTTGGGATGGCCTAGTGGTCTAGAGTGCCGCGCTTCGACCTCTAGCTAGCCGGCCATCTCTGGCTTGCAGCTGTGGTTTCGAGCCCTGGTGTGAGCGTATGTGGCATGGAGATAGGGGCGCCTTCTCAACCTCGTGTTTCCTCCGGGCATTCCGGTTTCCTACCACTGCCAAAGACCCCTACCAAAAGCGAATTATTGAAATAAAATTAAAACCATATGTTGAGTGGACGTTAAACCCCATTTTTTGTGTCTCTCTCTCTCTCTCTCTCTCTCTCTCTCTCTCCTGCAATTCTCAATATTAACAACTATGATAAAGGGCCCGGATGGCGGATGTTTTACAATAAGTATCTTAAAGAACAACTATATTGTGAAGGTGTTTAATAAATAATTAGTGAATGCCTTTGCTGTCCTTTATATAAAAATGAACAATTAACATGGTTGGACAGTTTGAAATACCGTATAAAACAATTTAGTATTTAACATTTCCAGAAAGAATAAAAAAATGAGTTCTTCATTTGAGTCCCGATAGCGGCTCATTTTTTTCACACGGTTAGCTGGTGGTTTTAAAACAACAAACATATGGCAAATAAAAGTAACTCAATTTGTAGTCTTCGAGTAAGTCGGCGACGGTCGGTATTGGAGCGTTAATTAAACTAGATTCTCGAAGAATCGGTTGTGTTAAATGGGACGCGCCTGCTGCGCTTGAGTATAATGTTGCCCAGTCGAGTAAGTCGGCGACGGTCGGTATCGGAGCGTTAATTAAACTAGATTCTCGAAGAATCGGTTGTGTTAAATGGGACGCGCCTGCTGGGCTTGACTATAGTGTTGCCCAGTCGTTTTGCATGAGACGAAAACCCGGGGTAAATATTTCCCGCACATTGTTAGCTTGATAATAAAACTATAACACAGGATGCTAAGAATCTTTGATGCAATTATTAAACAAAAACATCAAATTACGTCGATTGAGGACGGCGTTGGTCGTATTAATATATCTATACAGTGTGCTATGAGGGTAATTGTGGCCGAACAGCGGCACTACGGCCTGCTCTTATATCGAGTTCCAACCGTCAGGGGATCTTTTGCACAGCCAGATATCAGAACATAACCGACGATACATTATCTTTATTATGTCGGGGTTTTTTTTCAAAAAAAGAACAACTATGGCAAATCCACTACAAATTTGTATATATCTCAAACAGTAACATCATATAATTGAGCCTAGGCTTAAACAGGTGTGCTCATACACAAAACAAGTCCAAAAGTTTTCCACTGCTATCTATTGCAACTGTAGGTAATTTAGAACTATGGTCGACTGTGACAAAGTGATCTATATCTCTCATAAAATAGAACGACATCATTTAGGTACATAGAACTTCATGAACTCTGCTAGTTTTGACAATATATGATGTGGCGTGACGAGACAAAAGAGACAATTGCAGGTTTGACCAGGTGTGCGAGGGCTTGGACGAGTGTTTGGACTCATCCTAGTTTAGCCGCTGCCTTGGCAGAGGGGCAGAATGGTAGATTTAATTTTACATCTTTCATCTTGTTAACCAGTTTATTGTTACTGTTTTATCTACAAAAATGGCATCACATTTTTGTTTATTAATCATTATTTGCTTGGTGCCGATACCTGTAAGTGTATTGGGTTTTAAATTGGTGAGATTGAAAGATTAGTCAACGCACTGTAATTGTTATATAATTACTTACTTGTATACGGTAATTGTTTAATAAAATAAAAACCAAGTAAGAGCGATCCAAACCATAAGACAGAATTATAGGCATAATAAGGTATTCAAGCAAAATGGTGTAATCAGTAAATGACCTGCTCTTCGTTAACAAAATACAATAAATCATATTAATCCCATCACTTGTTTAGGTTTAAGTTGAGATCAATGGACATTGGTTACAGTAATTATTATATGATTACATGTTTAGGTATACGGTAATTGTTTACATATTTACCCCATAACTTGTTTGTGTTCAGGGATCACGGTGGCTAAGTGGATAAGGCGCTGGTTCGCTAGCCTGGGGGTCGAGTGTTCGATCCCTGCATAGGCCGAGAAAGTTCATCTCGATTTTCCGGCGTGATTTCCCCTTGTCAGTGAAGCAGATGGAGGGCCTGACAAGGACAGCTGCCTAGTCGTTCGAATGGGACGAAAAACCGAGGTCCCGTGTACACATTGGAGTGCACGTAAAAGATCCCTTGGCAGTTCGAATTCGATATAAGAGTAGGCCGTAGCGCCGCTGCCCGGGCAAAAATTTCCCTCATAGCACACTGTATGGCGTATGCCTGTCTTCAATTAGCCCGTAGGACGTTAAACCACATTTCATTCTTTGTTTGTGTTCAACTTGAATAGATGCTGTTGGAACGTCAAGTTATAATAGATACACGTTCCAATTGTCGTGTGACGATAGGATTGTCCAGATCCGGATACCTTTCGATACGATCAGCACGATTGCTACGATGAAAAGACCTGATAGGATCACCACGATTGCTCAACGATTCAAAACACGATTTCAATCGGAACGCGAATCGTGATAGTGGGAACTTGCCATGACGTTGGTATTATAAGTTTTTGTTTGTATAAACAATATTTTATTCATAGAAAAGAATTTAGGAACAGGCTAGGTCTATATTACCCCTAGACTGGTGGCCAGCCTTCTCCACACACTAACATTTGGCCAGTCCTCTCCAAATAAAAAAACCGAAAAAAAAACGTAATCTCTAGAGACTGGGCAAATAGAGCTTCAATCTCATCTAGTAGGTCAATATGAAACTGCCAGTTGTTCGGGTAGAAAAACAGATTGTTAGAATCATTTTCCCAAGATTTTGAAGATTTATTAACCAATTAGAGTCATAAAAAACCACGCCCGGCATATTCTCTCTAAAAGTGCCTTATCATGTTACTAATATAACTCAAATAGAACGACATCATTTAGATACACAGATCTTAATGAACTCTGCTAGTTTTGACCGTATTTTAGTGGCGTTTCAACTCTCTATAAACTTCTGTTTAAAGGCACGATCTTACTAAACATCTAATTTATTCAATATGTTCTTGACAAGCTATACATGATCTGTTTACCAGATCCACATGACTTAAGGATTATGCACTGGACAGTAGGCAAGCCGTGATAAGATAAGAGAGATAATTGCAGGTGTGACTACGTGTGCGAAGGAATATAACGAGGGGTTAATGGACAGTGAGAGAGAGGGGAGCCGGGAGGACAATGAAGGCTTGGAGGAGTGTGTGGACTCATCCGAGTTCAGTCGCTGCCTTGGCAGATGGGCAGAATGGTAGATTCAATATGGTTAGATGTGTTCGTGTCGTAGTAATAATTCCAGTAGAGCCATACTATATACCGGAAGACAACCAGAAAACACCGGAAAACAACAGGAAAACACCTGAAAACACCATTTTATACTGAATACCGGAAAACACCGGAAAAACACTAAATACCGGAAACACCCTATATACCGGAAACACCCTAAATATGTAACCCAGAGCCAACCCTAACCCTAACCCTAACCCGTTTCCACCACCCTAACTCTAACCCGTTCCAACCACCCTAAACATTACCCTAACCCTAACCCTAGACACTGTATTTTGACATACCCTTTGTCCTGTACAACCGACAGAGAGAAACCACACTGCAAAATTTAGGGGAAGTTTCTTGACCAACCCAAGGATCAGGGTATATAATTATAGTATTGGGAAGAATATGACCGATAACTCGACATCACGACACCACGACATATTTTTAGGGTGTTTTCCGGTATTTAGTGTGTTTTGCGGTATTTAGTGGTTTTCCGGTGTTTTCCGGTATTCAGTATAAAATGATGTTTTCCGGTTGTTTTCCGGTGTTTACCGGTATATAGTATTGCCGATTCCAGTATAGTCTAGTTTCTGTAGTTCTGATGTATGTATGTAACTGTATGATATCTTGTTCCAGATCCTGTATTAACCTACTAAACCGATCTTCTGGTTTACACGACAAATACTTCTCTTTAGAGTTTGAAGATTTCTCAGGCTAGGAACCGCTTTTAGCCACACACGCTTATTCGAATAATAAAATAAAACCTTATACAATCGATAAAACGTTAATAGTAAATAATTGATTTTATAAAAAAACAAAAAACAAACCCATTTGGCTCATTTTACATCTCCCTATTCAGAGCAACTTCAGGCTATATTTATCATAAACGATTATTCCTGACAACAAACTCAGTATTTGTCATTCAGCTTATTTGTACACGTTAATCGGTTTTGTAAAGAAATACGAAACGAAAGAAAATAAGAATAACGCGAAACTGTTAAGAAATAAATGGATTTTAAAATAAATCTTAAAAGGAAAAAAACCTTTTAGGTGTCGGATTTAACCTTGAGATAATGTTCTAAGCTCCATAGTTTAACTTCTGGTTGAAGACGGTAGAAAGAAAATTAAACACCAGTAAGATTCCAACTCCAGATTACAACGATGGTAAGTATAAATTTCTACAGGTACCCGGAGAGATAGTGGGGCAGTAAAGGAATGCAATGGGGTTTAAAATTTCTACGCTTAAGCACCTAACCTGGGCTAATTGAAGACGGGCAGCAACTGAATTCCAACTGCCAAGGTTTCTTTTACGTGCACGCCAATGAGTATACGGGACCTGGGGATTTCGTCCCATCCGAACAACTAGGCAGCTGTCCTTTTCAGGCCCTCTTAACTGACAAGGGGAAATCACGCCGGAAAATCGAGATGAACTTTCCCGGCCAATGCAGGGATCAAACACCCGACCTCCAGGCTAGTGAACCAGCTCCAGATCCCCGGGGAAGTAAAGGAACGTGGTTAGCTCGCGTCATTGAAAGTCAAGTAGTATGTTTTATATAATTAGGTTTGTGTGCTTACCTGAATTCAATTAGAAAATTTTGTGGTTTACATGTTGTGTATTTCATGACAAATGTGGAGGTCGACTGATCGAAGTTTGAATACAATTATATTCCATTTTAAAAGGAACTAAACCAGACAGTGACCTAAAAGACATATAATTTAGACAGTGTGTGGGGATGGAAAGTTTTAACAAATGTAAACTTTAACACAAACAAATGTTGCAACAGATACGAAGCACGCTTGGCCTAGTGTATGACATCCGTCACACCATCCTGACTAATGACAGGGATGTTAGAGCTGGTCGGATAGCCGTGGCGATAGAGAGGCGGCTTCTCACCAATGCATCGAGGGTTCAATCCCAGCTCGGGGTAAGAACTTTATCGTTGTAAGTGAGAGGGATATTCGGTCTCCCGTCCGATCAGGCAGGTTTCCCCCGAGTTCTTCGGTTTCTTCCGGCAGTAATGATCGTAATCATTCGCACGAACTGTGCCAAGGGCCAAATTAAATAGGCCTCAGGCCTAATTTGCTACCCTTGTAAAATGACGCGATTATTATTATTATGTGGCTTTAAATGTGACAATAATGGGCATGAACTCCATGACGTCTGGTCGAAATTAACTCAATGCCTTACAAAATCAATCATGTTTATATTACAACCTTAAATACATGGACAATGAAAAGATTTTATGTCAGACTTACGTCAAAGGGTAGTCGGATATCAAGTCATTAGTATTCCATCCTCGAGTAATTGTCTTTAATACACAGTAATTGTCTGAATACAATTAGAACTAATGATTTTCTGGTAACCGATGCAACTAACAGGATATTCAGTGCTAATGGTAATAACAAGTCTCCTACATAAAGGAAATCATAATTCGTTACTTAATTTTTTTTTAAGCTGATTTATTGGTAAAATTAACTAAATTAAATCAATGCCAGATGTTAAGACGACTATTCTAGAGCTCGTGAAGAATAATTTAAAATCCGGTCTTGATGATTTAGTTTTCTGGGAAGTTAAACTACACACAGTGTTTGTCAAACAGTTGAATTAGATGTTTTCTATTTTTCTATCCAAGGATTTAATCAAGAACCACGCCGTTCCATGAAATATTGAATGTTCCTGAATCTTCTGCAACTCTAAACTATACTGAAACCATGAAATTGAATACATCGGTTTTATCTTCTTCAATGGTCTGGAATAACACAACTCTATACCAAAACACTACAGATGCATCCTCTGATTACCAGGATGATGTGACCTTAATATCCAAAGAAGTAGCTGATATGATGAAATCTGTAATAGACTGTTATATTATTCCACCTATTGTACTGATTGGTTTGATTGGGAATATATTAAGCTTGATTATTTTATCTGGTAGAAAAATGAGACGTTACACCACTAACATTATCCTGGCTTATCTTGCCGTCATTGATTCCCTGTTTCTGATCACTATGTTCTTGAGAAAGATGCCGTGTCTGGTGGCTAAATTTGATGCCGTCACTGCAAAAATCATCGACCTCATTATGCTCGCCCAGCCACTGATTTTTGAGTTTATATTTGGTCGCCTCTCTTGCATGTTATCTTTAGTCATTTGTTGTGAACGATTTATCGCCGTTTTTTATCCTATGAAAGTCAAGATTTGGGTGACACCTAAAAGAATGTATCTGGTCCTGGCATTGGTTACCCTGGTAGTAGTTGGATTTTTAGCAGTTAACTTTACAAATACGACAATTATATGGTACTACGACGACCAGTACAACAGAACAATGCCAAGGTGGATGTTCACGCCGATCTACTGGAACAATCAGCAATTCTTTGATGCATACAATTTTATAGTGCGTCCCATTATATTTCGCCTGTTGCCCATATCATTGGTTTTAATTCTGTATGTGGCGATCATCCTACAGATGCGGCGAAGATCGAAATGGCTGAAGGACGTGACACATAGAACTGGAGATGCTGCTAATGATGATACCGAACTTAGATCTCTGACTAAAATGTTGATGACCATCGTAAGTATATTCATCATGTGTGTTCTGCCTAGTGCCGTTCATACGTTGTACACGCTAGCAGATGAAAAGTACAGATATTCAGGGCCGTACCAGGAAGAGTATCGGGCATTTACCTCTCTTGCAACAGTTGGTGATGTCATCAACAGCTCGGCTAATTTTTTCGTCTATGTAGCACAAAACAAAAAGTTTTCAAGCATTCTCTCGAAAATATTCTGTCGCCATTTGACAATTGCGACTCGAAGACCAGATACGTCCAACACCAATTTAACAATGACTAGTAAAGTTTCTAAATCAATATCATCCATAGTTGATGAAGGTACCATGTCTAAATCCATATCATCCATAGCTGATGAAGGTACCATGTCTAAATCCATATCATCCATAGTTGATGAAGGTATCGTGTAAATCACCCACACTTTATCGAGACACTTTACTAAATCAATGTCAACAAGATGGCCGCTAGAATCTAGACGTGTACCTGGTCATAGCAAGTTATCATAAAACATGAGTGCTAGACTTTAAATTATGGTTCCAAAAACTGCATACATGAACATCAACTAACAGAGAAAATTTACAAGCTAATAAGTCCTTATTTAATTACAACGAAGCTACATTATCACATTCTGCAATCAACACATCTTCCGACTGTATAGATGACGATAAAAGAGCTGAGCCATCAAAACAACAATCCTTACGAGTTTTTAGCGGATTTCCCTCGACCCAACGGCCCGATAAAAAGAAATAATGATGTCTGACTGTATGTATCTTCATATTTTTGAACCAATCTCATCCATCAACATTACTCCCAAACTACTCTACCTTTTTTGTGTAAGTTTGTTTTTTTTTTTGCTGTTTTTCTTAGTTACTATAAATACACGAATATAAACTAATTAACAACCAAATTACATAATTGATCTATTGACATCTAATTAATCTCTTCACTTCCGTATGGTTCTATTGTCTAATTACGCCTGGAAGAATATGTAAATTATTATAGCCAGATTACTTAATTGGTCTATGAACATTGATTGATATCTAATTATTCTTATATTGACTATACCAGGAAGACCATGTAGATTAATGTCACGTTATGTACTATATACTTTTAATATTATTTATAATCCATTGTCATGGAAATCTATTGTTCTAAGAATGTATATATATATGTATCGTATTTGAATATTCTATATGCATTATTAATATCTGAAGACGCTTATAGAGGGCAGATAGCTAGCTTATATGACTTAATGTATGTCGGAATGAAGTAAAGTGGAGAATTTTTTACCTGGACGTATTTTTTTATTTTCATATGCATTTATCTACCGTAAACAAAGAAGTACTTGTACTTTATCTACTTTCATATACACGAATATATATACGTATATAATTATATTTAAACATGCCTTTTGCGAGAGCCGAATCTGTCCATTGCAGGTCATTTTTTGGGGAATGAATTGTTATCTAAATTATTAATTAAGACATTATTTAAAGCCTTTTCAGACCATAATCAACCCTCGATTTATCTTTAAGTTGAAGACCAACTGGATAGTATCTCTAATCATTTCATGCATTTACCACTGCCCAATTTTTCCTTCATGTAATAATAATAAGTTTGTTATATCTTTTAACAAATAAAAATTAACAAAATCTCACTGTAATGTATGCTACTTGTTGGTTTTCTATTGTCTGATTTATTCAGAGTAATATTAGCTTATGTCACTGTTTAGTTTATATACATTTATATTATTACACGACTAAAAGTGCATCGAATGTATAAAACATATGCCCACTTTATTTATGCATCATAAATGGGTGTATGTCATAAAAGTTCCCAATTATCTACTCAAAAGTTTCATTACTAATTAAGTTACCATCTCAGATTAATCTTTGACTTCATTATTTACTCCCTTTTACTTATTGAAATGTAAACAGCCAAATATCTAAATAATTCTCAACTGTGGGAATCCACTTCTCGTATCAAAATTAGATATCGAATGGCTAAACTGGCCACCCTCTAAGTGTTATCACTTCAATTCTCATCTTCACTTTTTGTCAAAATTGTCTACTTTATATATCATCGTATGATATTGTAATAATAACTTAACTATAACCGAAACATTCAATGTTCATGTATTATACCATTGCTTTATCAGTAAATAATTCACTGTTTTTGTGTATTTTGTATCTTGTTTTTCTTATCCTTTATTCCAACCATTGTAAATATAATTTTATTGTTAATCAGTTCATGTATATATGTTCGAATGTCTCGAACAATAACTTTATGTGTGGAAATATCATCACCTATAAATTATACAAACTATGTAATGTGTCGAATAGTCCCGTGATAGCCTTGTTCATAGCCTCTGATACACACGATTAAAGTCTGTCATTACATTATAAATTAACAGGACAATCTGACACATGTCATAGTATACCAGACAAATATCTTAACATATGTATGCAATATATCATCTTTACTTCTAATTAAGACTTTATTATTAAGGGGTCGTATCAACCCCAGGACCAGACGAAAAACGAATCGTCTCGAAAAAAATATCAATTGTTGATTATAATGTATGTAGTATATTACCAAAAAATTAAGTAATTATGATATTATATGTCAGCGCTCAGAGCATTTCCCTATTGTGATGTGGGTTTTAGCGCTTTATAAGACTCCTTATTATTATTATTATTATTTTATGTATAACTGAGTCACATCTTGATCATTCTATTTCTGATTCCAGAGTATGCCTACCAGGTTATCACACTCCTGTACGGTTAGATCGAAACAGACACGGTGGTGGTATAATAATATTTATAAAAAGTAACCTTTCTTATCATGTAAGAAATGACCTGCGCCATAACGATTTAGAAATAATTTTTATTAGTATTAGTAATTCTAAGAGTACGTTTCTTCTTGGTGTTCTATATCGTCCACCAAACACGCCAATTTCCTTTTGGGATTCATTTTATGATATAGTAAGTAGAGCCTTAGACAGCGGTACCCCCCTTCCCTTGATATTAGCAGGGGGTTTTAATATTAATGTTTTATCTAATTCCAGTAATGCCAAAAAACTAAGCATAACATTACAACGCTTCGATCTAGAAAATCTCATAAATGAACCAACTAACTTTACAACCCATCCAGGAACATGCATAGATCTGTTCATTATAATTAAAAGGTGTATTATTTCTAAATATACAGTATTGCCCCCTATATGTAGTACTCATTCGTTAATAACTGTAGAAATCTATAAACAATTATCATATTAACGGAAAATCAGAATTTATAACCAGGCTAATTTCGAAGGCCTATGTAATTCTCTTAAACAAATAGAATGGTCTACAACGGTTTTTAATAGTAAAGATAAAAATATATTATATATTGATTTTAAAAATGTCCTTGACGAAAATTTATAGTCACAATTAGACCAAATGATAAACCCTTTATGAACAACTGCATCCGCCTAAAAATTCGACAACGAAAATGAGCCCAACCATTCGCCAAATTTCCGTAAAATTAGAAACGACGTAATTTCACTCATACGTCATGCGAAAGATGACTTTAAATCCAAAATAACTAATAAAATAAATAACCATAAAGTCACATCAAACCAGTGGTGGAAATGAGTAAAATCTGTTGTAAAAATGGAAAACGTAAACAGTAATAATCAAACCCCAATTAACCTCAATGTTAAAATTTATTCTCATCTAATTCATACTTCACATCTGTTTCAAAACTAGATTCCTCGCATGAATTACCCCCCTTTAATGTACGCTCTGACATCACAATGAATGATTTCATCGTAACTGCACAAGAGGTTCTTGACCAATTAAAAATACTTGACTCTTCAAAGCAACCAGGACCAGATGAAATCAGCCCATTAATTCTAAAAAACATATCTCCCGCCATAGTAATTCCATTAACTCGTCTATTAAACACATGCCTTTCTAATAAACAACTTCCAGACAAATGGAAAACTTCACATGTCACAGCCGCCTTTAGACGGAAAGGTGACGCACAATTACCTGAAAATTATCGCCCCATTTCATTAACGTGCACAATTTGTAAGATTTTTGAAAAAATTATCCTAAAACACCTGTACAACTTTATTAAAAAAATGATTTATTATCTAAACATCAGTCAGGATTTAAAAAAACCGATTTAACAATAAATCAACTTCTTGAGATATATAATATAATCATGAGTAATCTTTATAAAGGGTAAGAGCTTAGTTTTGTATTCTGGGATATTTCGAAAGCGTTTGATAAAGTCTGGCATTTGGGAATTATATATAAGCTGCGAAAGTATGGTATTAGTCCAAATTTATGTGATTGGATACACAATTATCCAACAAATCGTAAACAATGTGTCGCCCTCGAAGGTTTTCAATCACCTTATTTGCCAGTTGAATCGGGGGAGGACCCAGGGATCAATACTCGGTCACTTTCTATTCCTAATATACATAAATGATATTTCAGAACATCTAGATAATAATGTAAGACTATTTGCTGACGATACGTCCTTATTTGCAATTATAAATGATAAACCATTATGTGGTAGTGTATATTTGTATATATTTGTATTTATTGTATATTGGGTATTTGTTGTATTATTGTCTCTTTAATACAATTGTTATTCATAGTATATTTGGTGTTTGTCGTATTGTCCCTTCAAAGTACATCTTTAATCTGGTCAGAAGTCTATTTTCAATAACAAGTCTAAACTCTACTCACTTTAACTCACTAAAATAACAACATCTCAGCTTCTATTTCAAACCTCACTTATATCCTAACCTTCTTACAAGAAGGAGCATCTAATTTCACTTGGTAAGTTTTATATTTATTTTACTGACTTTAATATGTTATCTATTTAATATGGTAATATAATTAGAATCTATTCTACATATTAAATCATTAAGTACAAGTATATGGCTTTAAGTATTTGTAAAAGTATAATTGTGTATTTTCAGAGTAGTATACTTAGTGTAATCTATTCATATTGTTATTTTCAGTCGTATAGTAATGTGTGTGTATATGGTAGCATATTTATATTTATATAATCAGCCTTTTTTTTTTATAAAAACTCCTATTTCATAGGGTATGTATTGATTACTGAAAACGTTCATTACAATTGTAATAAACCTTTTTCATTTATTTGGTCAGATTCAATGATTTCCCGCCATTATTTTAAATGTGTATATATTAATTATTATTATTCCTATATTTATACGTTTCTTTATGTATTTCAGAGTTTTTATATATATACAATCTCCAAATAAAAACCTGAACCCATGACCAGGTGTTTTGTTCTCCATTGAATAGAAACCCTGCTACAGTTAGAAACCGATTTCGATCATTACTGCAGGAAGAAACCGAAGAACTCGGGAGAAACCTGCCTGATCGGACGGGAGACCGAATATATCCCTCTTACTTACAACGATAAGGATCACCACGATTGCTCACGCGACCTCCAGGCTAGCGAACCAGCGTCTAACCGACTTGACCAGCCCAACAAGTTATTAGATAAATAGTTTAAGTAAATTGAACGTAACCTTGATTAGAGGTGTGTCGTTATAATCAATGGAACAACGAACCAGTGGTGGATCCAGGGGGGGGGGGCAAGTTTTTTTGGGGTTTTTTTTCTTTGAGAACTATTGCCCAGAAGATTTAAAAAAGGCAAAAGATACCTCAGATAGCACAAAATAGTTTTAACCCTTTTGGACACCCTATGCCCCCCCTCTAGTGCTTCCCGCTTTTGATCGACCGCGCCTCGCCCCTGACCTCTTTTAGTCACCCCCCCCCTCCGGAATAAATCCTGGATCCGCCACTGAGAAAATAACAAATATTGAACCTAAAAGACACGGTGAACCAAATCTGCAGCTGTATATAGGGAAATATGGCGCCCGTTATATGCGAGACTCAAAGAACATAAAGTAGCAACTGGGCTCATATGAGCCAACACATCAGCAGTAATCGACAATATTGAAAACTCCCCTCTCTTTCACGGTCGTTGACTGAAGTTTTAAATATTGAATATTTGTAATCAACTGACGTGATTACTCTAGTCGAAATTGTTAACACCATTGATTAGATTCAAGCATTTTAAGTTTCATACCAATTCAAAGACCATACAAAATCAAACAGCAAGGCATGAATCGAAACAAGGCTGTAATTATATAATCAATATGGCAATGTCAACTCGTGGTGTACTCGAAATTAAAATAAAACTAAGATGATTATATAATGTTAATTCCATACGTCGAATTCGCAATTTGATTACACAAGATGCAGCACATGCGCTGGTTCGATCTTTAATTTTGTCAAGACTCGACTATTGCAATAGCCTTCTGTTTGGCATAAACAACAGCCTGATCCATAAACTACGGCTTGTACAAAATACCGCGGCTAGAATTGTGCGCCAATCTAATAGAAATTGCCACATCACACCACTGCTAAAGGATTTACATTGGCTTCCAGTGGAAAGCAGAATTAAATTCAAACTTCTGTGCATAGCCTACAAATGCCAGAGAGGTGAAGCACCAGACTACTTGTCCTCAATGCTAATTGACTATGTCCCTCAAAGAAATCTTCGGTCCCAACATGAACTACGTCTGGTGATACCCAACTATAGGCTTAAGACATTTGGTAAAAGATGCTTCTCACACACTGTACCAAACCTATGGAATTTATTACCCTTGACCTTAAAGAATTCACAATCGCTTAGCTGTTTTAAGAAGCAATTAAAGACTCATCTTTTTTCGGCTGCTTATTAGTTGTTAAAATTTTTATATCTTGTGATAAGTGGAGAGCTAAATGCGCCTTGAGCATTAATTTTAATGGATATGTGCGCTATATAAAAACTCACTATTATTATTATTATTATTAAAAGCAATTAGTGCAATTCATATTTACTGCACTTCCCTTCCTCATTAGGACGATGACCACTAAGGCTAGACGATTTGGTCGACAGACAGCTAATATGTATTGATTACCTTATAGAAAAAGACCTCAAAAAAGAAAGTCTCCTTATAACAAATTTCCGTAATATTTGTTTAAACCAATTCCCTTGAAGCTGTTTTTATTAGGCGGCTGTTGTTTCCCGTTTTAGATTTAATATAATTAAGCAAAAATATCGGAAGACCTATGAATGTAGCACCTTTACTAAAACAAATGTTAATAATACTATCTATCATTTTTAAACAATCAATTCTCGTTACATGTATGTTAATGTTTATAATTTGTTTTATTTTTGTTTTAAATTATTCACTTATAAGAATTTGATCAAATAAATATGGATCAGGTATGTTTATTTTATTATTATTATTATTATTATTATTATTATTATTATTATTAAAACGAAAATAGGGTTTATTTTATTCATCTGGTTTATGCTAGCAGTTTTGGGTAACTTCTTTTGTTTTAAGTAAAATAACCCGATTTTACTAATTCAGGTAAGTATTTGTTTGGGTTTGATTTTTTTTTGGGGGGGGGGGACGCTTGATATACATATACTGAATAATCTAGTAAATACTTGATTAATATAATTCGTGTGATTTAAAATATTTAAAATCGCCTGATAATTGTAATTTTTTAATAAAATTTGCTTGATTTTAAAGGGACTGTCCAGAATTGGACAGATTCTCAAAAAAAGTACGGGTACGTATGAAATTTAAGCACCAACATATATACATTGGTGTATGGTGTATTTACCTTGTCTCAAAATGTTAGCCCAAAGTATTGCGTCGTTTGGGCGCGAACTTCAAAACAGCTTATCCGGACATGTAATCCTTTTTAAGGTTTCGGGTCAATTTTTTCATTGGTTGACCTAATAACCGTTCCTTTAGAGGTCTATTCAGTGAATGGTCCATATGCTGTACTTGATAACGAAAGGTAAATGTTACCGATACATTATTTTGTTATAAAATAAAGGTCTGTTTTATCCAGACACAGTATGGAAATCGGTCATCAGTTCCAGATGAAAGCTGGCAGGTTTAAGTTGTTTTAAAACGTATCACATATATTGAGTTAGTTGCTCAGTCCTCCAAAATGTTATCGGGATTGGCCCTTTAATTTTCGCCCGCCATTGGGAAAATATAAACGTGCAGTGGTCGACACAACCTTAGTCGGGATCTGACAGTTAAACGTATTGAAATAAAATGAATTGGGGGTTTAACGTCCTACCCCGATCGGGCTAATGAATGCAGTATTAATAAAATAAAAAAAAACAAGTACGAACACTAAAACCATAAGACAGAATTCGAAGTCCTAAAAACGTTATAGGCAAAATAGTATATTCAAGCAAAATAGTGTAATCAGCAAATGGACTGCTTCTCGTGTACAAAATACACGACAAGCAGTGGCAACAGGTGTCCGGAAGAGTAAGCCTACCCTGCCTGGCGCCACACCCGCCATAGCTGCTTACAATCTATTAGGCGAAATGTCATAAAATAGTGTGATTGGCCAATGAACTATCGGTATGCAAAATGCACGCGATGAACCGTCATTTTCCCATGTAATCGGCAGGACATGAAATTTCAACTGTTAAGAGTTATTTAACAGGCTCTCCAACGTGTACTAGGGTATTAATATCAGCATGCATCCACCATAAACAACGCTACCGGGGATCCAGATGTAGAATTCAGCGCAGTTTGATGGAAAGAGATAACATAAAACAACTTGGCCTATGTGCACTACACCAAGGAATGGTGGGTCACACACATGGCTCTTGACCTTACTATTTGAAACAATCACAGATAGCCTTGCCATGAAGTCAGTTTGTATCTTGTTAGACAGCTGTACACATCCGGCCTTATTCTCAACACACGCTGATTGCTCTACTTTTCCCAACAGTCAGTATACCAAATTATTAAAGATTGCAAAATGTCGGATCAGGTAAGCCTGTCAATAATTATATATGAACTGCGTCTACTACAATATCTCCTAAGCTAAAACCAAATATGCAAAAAGAAATGGCTTACACCAACCTGACATTTTCAACCAAAACAAAATACAATCACCTACACAAACAATCGTTTTTTTTCAAAAAAACGACGGTTGATGTTATTCTATGTCTTTTAGGTTTTCGAGAAATATTAAAGCCTACTCGACACAAACTACCTCTTCTCGGGGAATTAAAAACTGGAGGACTCGGAGAAAACCCAGACGTGGGACAGGTGACTTGTCACTTGTAGGCCTGGAATGGAAACCCCGCCACTTGAGCCACTGGAAGACGTGATACACTATTGCGAACGCCTTAAACCACACCCCCCTCTCTATCTTTCTATCTCATATTACCAATACTAAAACAAAGAGAGAGAGAGGGGGGAGAGAGGGAGAGAGATGTTGAAGCTGTAACAGGTTGGTTGAGATATACGTTGTAGTCCGAAATCCCCTTTCATTCGATTGTCACTTTTGGGGGATTTAGAGAATTTAATTCCGGAACTTTCAATCGAGTATCGCCTAAAACTGCACTAATGTATAAAGGGAGACAACTAACATAGCTAATGGAGGCAGACCTACATTAATTTCTCCATTGACTCCATCATGGGATCATCAGAGCACTAAATTTGTATGAGGATGACCACCAAAATTTCAATTCACTGAAATTCATAGCAGACTGGGGTCACAATATCATGTCCGTGTTAGTGCAAAAACAAAACAAAGCCTGTTTACTCATTGTATTCTTCCGCCTAAAAAGTTTCAATCTGACACCAAACCAGGCAGAAAATAGAAATTCAATGCCTCTTCATCAATTCTACACCAAAAAGTCAATACAAATAGGCATGCAAAATGGCAGAAAGGAGGGAGAAAAAAATATCTAAAAATAGCCGGCACTACAATTTGTGCCTCCTTATGTATCTTATAAAGGGAGATAACTAATCTGGGTATGGAGGCAGACCACCATTAATTTCCCCATTGACTTCAATGTTAATTCTGGCCTCTTTGCCCACCTTCAAATTTTCGTTGGGCTGAATGCTTTTCACTATAGACTGAGGAACAAATGAGCATGTCTTTGCACTAAAATTTGTATGAGGTTGACCACTAAAATTGTGAGATACACCAACTTGAAGAATCATACCAAAAACATGTAACTAGTAGCCGTACTTATCACCGTAGCCAACCTCTTAACTCAGTTATCCTTCCGCCTCAAAATCCGGAATATTTACCAAAACCTGGCAGAAAATATTAATTCAAACCCTCTTCTTCCTTTCTAGACCAAAAAATCAACAAAAATATCCATGCAAAGGGGGAGAAAAGATAAGGAGAGAGAATTGTTTTAAATAGACGAACTACAATTTGTACCGAGGGTGTGAAATTCAATGGTGGTCTGCCTCCGTATCTTACCTTCGTTTAGGGTACCGAGAGTGTGACATTTAATGGTGGTCTGCCTCCGTATGTTACCTTCGTTATAAAGGGAGATAATAACTAATCTGGGTATGTTACCTTCGTTTAACATTCCTCTTGTATAACAATTAGATGATAAAAATATAAAAACACATTCTTACAACTAATCTTACCTGTTTTCATCTCCGTAGACGTATCTGACAATTAAAAGAAAAGGGAATTGGCTGTCAGTAGATAAAAGATAGCAAACCAATTAGAAAAACTCCGTGCATTACCATGTTTTAATTAAAAGCAGAACGAGTAATGCACGGGATTGTTTTGATTTTTCTTATTTTCTCTTATCTACTGACAGCCAATTCTATTTTTGAAATGTGGGATATCCTCTCACCGTATTATATAATAACTTTTAATAGTCGACGGAATTATCAGTGAAATGAAATTCGCCTGTCTATCCTGGTCTATCTGTCGTCGCTCGTTACTTCAGCCAGTTATATTGTCGTCACTACCCGTATATTAATAATAATAATAATAATAATAATAACTTTATTTAATGAGGATAGTCCCCTTAGCACAAGTGTACTAATTTTCAGTGGGTTCCTCCTACACTACAATATATATATATATACATAAATAATTAAAAATATGAAATCTGTGAGTTCTTTACTTAAAGTTTCATGTGGAACTCCACACTCATCAGAAGAATAATACAAATGAAGTTTGAATATACGAGGCATGGCAACGGTTGATGGGCGTGACGTCAACAGTACACAAGAGAACGTAACAAATAAATTTAAGGAAGCTATTATAACTGCTAAAACATCTGGGTTTTAGATGAACTAATCTTTAAATCTCATCGGCTACTAGATGTACTATGTGTGACCTAGTGACACAATTTACATTAAGGTTAACTGGCGAAACAATACAACAAACAAATTCTCGCAGTCTCCGTAGTTCAAATGACATTTATCGTCTCAAACCAAGATCTGCTAGAATGGTTACATATAGTGAAAGATCGTTTTCATTTCTAGCCCAAAACCTGTGGAATGATTTAAAACCATCTGGTTCTGATACTGATATTCGTTCTAGCCCTTCAGTACAATCTTTTAAATGTGCTCTTAAAACTTACTTATTTAAAAAGGCTTTTAATTAGATATATATTATTTTATTATATTGCATCTTTTTGTAGTCTTTTAGTTGTTTTATATATTTTCTGTTTTACTGGTATATGATTGTAAAGCGCTTCTGAACACCGTTGGTGGAATTAGCGCTATATAAATGTTTTAATAATAATAATAATAAAAAAACATACTTAGGTTCCTTAGAATATAAATAATTTAGTAACATGCAAATACAAAACAAATAGAGACCCCCCTCCCCAAAAAGCAAAAACACCGCCCTAAAAAAGAAAAAAAGTAATAATGTCGTCATGTATGTCGTCACTTCCCGTATATTCAAGTGTTTGTTACACTACCCCAATAGCAATGATCTCTGTGTTGAAAGTATATTTGGACTGCAACCACTTTTGTCCTTTTTGGTTTAAACAGTATTTTATTTAGGAGAATATTAGTATTTACAGTTTATCATTTAAGAGAATATAATTAAATAGGATGCACTAACAAGCAAGACTGCTTATATAAAACTGTTTCCATAATATTGTCCTTTTTAAAGGTCATATTATTGAAACATCGTTATGTAGGTCAATATATAAATGTACATTACTACACAAATATTGATCACGTGATCTCCTTGTATTCAGTTTTAGGGGCTGGGTAGCTGAATAGGTATCACGTGTGCCTTGGATCACACGGTCTGTCAAACAGTCAACTCACGTGGTTTCTATCTCCAAGTGTATGCTACAAGTCGGATATGCTACACATAAACTTTAGCTTGTCACACACAGCCCTATATTACCCGGCCTAACTAGGAGGTAATGCGCTATTAACCCCGAACCCACCCACACACATCAACACATACATATGAATATTGTTTAAAGGGCCCAGGCGGGATCGTGTTCCTCTTGCGAAATCCCCCCCTCTCTCTCTCTTTCTCTCCAAATTACATTAATGCGTATTTTTTAACAACAAATACATAATATATTTATGGAGATCGTCTAGATTTTTTAATTATATTATAAACTTCAAAAATAACACTGATTTTCAATGGCTTTCTGATGGAATTATATGTAGGTTCAAGAGTATAATTTCAATAATAATAAACATAACAGAATGAAACATTTCAGACAAAAACGAGTAATAATAATAACAAGAGTCAAACATATAGACGTTATACATATTTGAAATCAACGAAGCATACTCTACCATTAAATATAAATGAATTAGAAATATATACATTATTTACATAAATCATTCAGGAAATGGACAGCGAGATGGGGTTCCATGATTTTTATCAAGGGTTAAATCAATGTCTGTGTTTATCTTGAGAAGGTCAACCTATGTCCAATTTTGTAAGCTGACTGCAACGGGTCATACATAATATTGTTTTCGCAAGATAATCCACAATCTGACATGAAATAACTTTTTCCAAGACCTTTTCAAGAACATACAAATTCGAGACTGGATGGTAATGTTTAAATATTTGTTGATCCAGTGACGATTTCTTTAATATGGGTGTTACAAGCGCATATTTTAAAGATTCTGGTCCACAAGATGAGCTTATGGAAGAGTTGACAATATGAGTGATCAGAGGAGAAACGGTATCCTGAATTGAATCTTTCTTGAGAATCCATGTTGGCAGTGGATCAAGATCTAAAGTAGCAGATTTGATATACCAATGTTAAACTCTGAACTACCATTAATTTATCAATTTTGTTGGATAAGTTAATTAACCTTTGATGTATTTATCAGGAATATCTCAATTTTAATTAGGTTAAAGTAGTATACAAATTGTTCTTACTACCATATACAAGTTCATATAATAAACAACGTAGGTTCTTTACATAAAACTGTTTCAAACAAATAGAGATAAAATCCAATATTGAAGTTTATTGTATAATTTAAACACAATATGCGTCTTTATTTTAGCTCAATATTAATGAAATTTGGAGTTTAAGTTGATATAATTAATTTGAACAATGTTATTGAACATTTTCTTAAAGATCAATGTTTGTAGATAATCGAAAATAAAAAGGTCAGATTGCCTTGAAATTTGTTTTCTGTGCTAGCTAAGTCACTAATGAGTACACAAAATATGAAGTTTGTCCATCGAAACGAAAGTGTCAACATCTTGAAAAGTGAACAACCCTTTAGACTTCTATAGACATTTGAGTTACATTTTCTGAATATTTAAATGATTTCGGAGAATAATTGAGATTTCGGTCCACTGATAGTTATCATGAACTGAATATTAAAGAATTTATTTCTAAGTTCATACCAATTTAACAAATTCAAAATACAAACTATAATATCTGTTCAGTTAATTTCGTCGTTCATTTTGATTGGATCATAGTTCCAGTTATTTTCTGGTATAAAACCATTGGGTACACCTTTCAACATCTGACAGTTATCGACCGTAGCTCCACTAGTTGTCACTTTATAGTTGACACCCCAGCAGTCCACATCTGACGCACATCTTAGTACGCAACCAACATGTGAATCAGTGACGTATTCTTCCGGTTCTAGGGAGAACTTCCGCCCGGTTTGTGATGTTGTGAGAGTTGTTCGTCTGGTGGCTGTGGATAAAAAAATGCACATTATTATCCGTTTGTATTTCTCGATTTTCTGTGTCATGCAAAAATACAAAATGAAAGATCTTCAGTTCAAGAAAGATAACCGGAAACGAATGAATGCATGAAATGGGGTTTAACGTCCTACGCATAACCGGAAACGGATAACCGGGGTAAGTAAAAGCGAATTGAATAAATGAAACATAAATTGAACAATCCTCCTATTAAAATTAGTTACGACCCAACTGTGATACCAAATCAAAATCTTGAAACCTTTAATAAAATAATGATCATTAAACTTTAAGGCAGCATCAGTGACATTTACTCGTTCCAAGTAATTTGGGGGGTTGGATGGCCGACTGGTTAGCAGGTGTGTGCTGTATCATAAAGCCTGCCATTGGGTCAACTGGCGTTGTTTTGAATTCCTGGTTGTACGTGACAATGAGTAGGTCGCCTATCCAACTCGTGGGTTTTCTTCGGGTCCTCCGTTTCGCCCCACTGCTTAAGACACCCACATGCAAGCGAATTATTGAAATAAAATTAAACCCTATGTTAGTCCCGAAACGACCTAGTTTGTGTCAAGTAAACGTTAAATCCCATTTCTCTCTCTCTCCGAGTAATTCTGTGTTTGTATCGTTGAATTATGTAAAATACAACGAAGCTTACCTGGACATGGAGCCGGTTCATCACTGTCACCACAACAGATCTTCGTATCCTTGGTTAAACCTGACAATACAGGAATTTTAATTAATTTAACAATAAATACAATATTTGTATACGAAATCAACTATTGATCGGCTTACACGACGTGTGGAAATCATAAGATCAACAATAATTTTAAAATAACTTTAAAAGACCGCCAGTGTTAATACAAAACTGAAAACGTGATTAGTCCTAAAATCAGGGGCCATAATCCAGGAAGTGACGGACCGATGTGCGATGTTATCGAATGAAACGAATACATCCAAGATATATATATATATATATTTATATATTACGTTTCATAAAAATCAGAAAAAAAATAGTGACCTCCGGAATGCCACAACCTTGTGGTATAACCTACATTTATACTATTTTCGTAAGAAGCGGTCATTTCATCGGGCAGTTTCAGTCCGAATTTCGAACTCTCCCACCGTTTATGTGTAAGGGTTACATTAAAACTATTTTTTAAAATCGGATAAACATTTTGATCTGTAGAGGTCCCGCAAGCTAATCACGTGATTCTTCGTACACTCAGGGGCCTGAATCAACGACGTTACAGTCCGATATGCTCGAATATCGAAAGGAACCGAGATCTGTGCTTGAAAACGATATCTGTATGTGTAACGAAACGTAGCTTGTTAATAAATTCAGAAGTAGTATATCCATATATATGTGTTTATTTTTAGTGAAATGTATTTCTATATGACTTGTAAGGATTATATTTCAACTTTCTGCAAAATTTGGTCAAGATTCGAGCATATCTGGTAAGAATTACAACCCGTAAGCAACACACAGACACACGCACAAACTAGGCGTGATTCTGCCCTTGATGGTCCCACATGCACCAAAAATAATAGCGGTTCAGTGGCGGATCCATGAGGGTGACTAAAAGAGGTCATGGACGAAGTGCGGTCGACCAAAGGCGGGAGCACTAGAAGGGGGGGGGGGCATAGATCCTCCAAAGGGTTAAAACTATTCTGCGCTATTTGAGGTATCTTCTGGGCAATAGTTTTTAAAACTCTCAGGGGGGGGGGGGGGGAACTAGTCACCCTAATTACCCCCCTGGATCCGCCAGGGTATAAAGAACAAGTAAAACAATTTTTCAAGAGGAAGTAGTAAGTATTGATGTCTTTAGTGTTTAGTATTTCGTTTTCGTTTGATGTTTTTTTTATATTTATTTCATGTTGGGTGTATAAATAATCAACTATGTAAATATTAACAGAATAATCGAATACAATGATTGGCTAGAAGTTTATTGGCCACCACCGGCACCGATCCACGGACCTCCAGGAAAGCTAGTATAAGGATTAGTATAAGGTTTAAATATGTGACCCGACATGTCAAAACGAGTCGGAACACACAAACTCTTATTTTGAACCAGAGACAAAATTAGTGAAAATATTGATTTTGATCGAAATTAAGATTTTCACAAAAATGAGTCTATAAATATATCATCTTTCGATAAAAAAGATCAAAATAACAATACAAGATTTTAGAATACCTTTAATTGGACGTTTAGTAAGAGTACCGAATTGTTAAATATTTCCTATTTCTTAAAAATCTCCGCGAAGTAAGTTATATGTTCTGTTTAGACTTAAATATCGATTTTATTTCCCCCTTAGATCGTAAATATTGAATATATTATGATGTAATTATGAAACTATTTTCATGTTTATTTTATGTTGTAAGAATAAATAATTAACTATGTTACTATTAATATAATATTACAGTCTAATCGAATACTGGTAATATGGACAAGAAGACGCCATGGAAACATAATATTACAAAATAATCGAATACTGTAATTCGATTTGAGCATGCATACCAGCATGGAAATTGCGCACTATAAATAAACACTATTAATATTATTATATTGGCTGGAAGTCACGCGATAAATACGTGTATTTTGATTTATCTAGTTCAGTTTAAATAGGGAAAGAAGATAAGATACACACAGATGATATTCTTTAAAGTTTAACTCAACCTATACAATTATATTTTCATAGCAATGTACAACAAAAATGTGATTGTTATTAGATGTTGTATGGCGTATGCCCGTCTTCAATTAGCCTAGGTTAGGTGCATAACAGTAGGACGTTAAACCCCATTTCATTCATTCATTATCTTTCCATAGCAATTCTAGCAATTCTAGGTTATAGATGTTTTAGAAAGGTTGGGAGGGCGTGTGTCATATTCCTCCCAACAACACCCAATCATTCCAGAAGCCAAACATTCAACAGCACAGAGGTTTGTAATATTCCGATGGTTTTAGACCCCCAACTGATTCTGCAGCACAGATGTTTAAATAAATAAAATACAACACCAATTTACTAAGGAAGAAGTGATGTAAAAAATTAGTAGGTTTACCTTCAGGTATAGAACAATCTTCATCAATAAACCCATCTCCATCATCATCTAAACAAAATAATAAAATATATTTAATTTCATCCTAGAAAAACAAAATCCACCATTGACGGTGTAAAAATACAAAACTCACAAAATACCCCCAGTACGACATCTGTTATTATGGAGTCTAACTATACGTCACGGAATCTAGCTGCTAACTATACGTCACATAATCTAGCTGCTAACTATACGTCACATAATCTAGCTGCTAACTATACGTCACAGAATCTAGCTGCTAACTATACGTCACAGAATCTAGCTGCTAACTATACGTCACAGAATCTAGCTGCTAACTATACGTCACGGAATCTAGCTGCTAACTATACGTCACAGAATCTAGCTGCTAACTATACGTCACAGAATCTAGCTGCTAACTATACGTCACGGAATCTAACTACTAACTAGACGTCACAGAATCTAGCTGCTAACTATATGTCACTGAACCTACCTGCTAACTATACCCCACGGAATGTAGCAGCTAACTATACGTCACGGAGTCTAACTGCTGATAGATTCTAACTATACATCACGGAATCTAACTACTAACTACACGTCACAGAATCTAGCAGCTAACTATACGTCACGGAATCTAGCTGCTAACTATACGTCACGGAATCTAGCTGCTAACTACACGTCACAGAATCTAGCAGCTAACTATACGTCACGGATTCTAGCTGCTTACTATACGTCACGGAATCTTGCTGCTAACTATACGTCACTGAATCAAGCTGCTAACTATACGCCACACGGATTCTAGCTGCTAACTATACGTCACGGAAACTAGCTGCTAACTATAGGTCACGGAGTCTAACTGCTGATAGATTCTAACTATACGTCACTGAATCTACTGGCTAACTATACGTCACGGAATCTAGCTGCTAACTAAACGTCACGGAATCTAGCTGCTAACTATACGTCACGGAATCTAGCTGCTAACTATACGTCACGGAATGTAACTGCTAACTACACATCACGGTATCTAGCTGCTGAATACAAGTTAGACTCATGTAAACTAATTGCTAACTATATGTAAACAGAATCTCGGTCAACAAAACAAAATGTAAATTTTCGTATATATAAGTAAAAGGCGAAGGCTATTCAATATTAGATACATAGAAAATGCTAAATAATTGTATTTTGTCGACTTGTTGACTTGTCGGGTTGTGAAGGCGACAAGCCGACAAAAAATCGAAATAATTGTATTTCGTGGACAAGTCGACAAAATGGGGGCGACGATTGTCGGGTAAGTTTGTCGCGTTCTGGGGTTGATTTCGTTGACGTGTCGCCTTCACAACCCGACAAGACGACAAAATACAAGTATTGTGATAGCGACTAGTCGCGGCACGGCAAGTCAAGAATGTAGAATGGGCACTAACATCCACCATAAATAAAAGTTATTCAATATATTGATAATCCATATTAGAACAGCCGAAAGAGAAATATTGTAGCCTACTTGTTTCTTATGTAAACTGTTACAATTATTTCAATCAACACGATTTCATAAATTACTAAAAGTCTGTCCACTTTTTAGACTATAACAACATTTACATACGCGTTTAACTTGTCAATATTTAAGGCCGATATTCTGGCCACTTGACACTGGAGACACCTAGTTACTGTCAATAGAACAAAAACCTGGCTGTAACTGGTAGGGGGGGGGGCAGATAACAGCAGAATCGTGCAAATGATGATACAAGCATCAAATTTGGCACAATTGTTCTTCAAGGGATACTTATTAAATCTGCCCGGTTGGCGAATTGTAAATCTAAGATGGCGGCCATTTTCCCAAGATGGCCACCAAAATTCCCACCCGAAGTTAATGTGGATGTGATCATTTCACGGGATGGGTCGGTGTACGAGCGCTTGCGACTGGAAAACTACCAAGCTGGTACCAAGTTTATCTGAAATGATCGATTTTTTACGAGCAATAAGCCATAACGATGTGTCGTGATCAGCATTCGCCGCTGTAGGTGTTGATTAAATATATACACACTTATGTTAAAAACAAAGAAATACTGTTTTCGTAAAGGTGCTACATTCATAAGTCTTCCGATATTTTTGCTTAATTGTTCTACATTTAAAACGGGAAACAACAGTCTGATAAAAACAGCTTCAAGCGGATTGGTTTAAACAAAAATTATAGAAATTTGTGTTATTATGAAACTTTCTATTTTGAGGTCTTTTTCTAAAAGATAATTAATGCAAAGCTTCCAAAAAACATCCATTCTAAACGGTGATAACATGAACTACCGCATTTGGCAAACCTCAGCAGATTCCGGTACCCTACATCTAGCCTCGTCTGTGTAACCAAGGCTAGATGTAGGGTACCGGAAACTGCCGAGGTTTGCCGAGTCGAACTACCGTTTTCTGTTACACTGTCAATGTTCGCGCGTTGAATTGAAAAACCAACAAGCTCAAAAATAGATAATGCAAAATGCAAATGATTGAACATGTTCATTCAAACATTCTATACGAAACTTCGCCTTAAATACACTGTTATGTTGTTATTCTAAACCAAGTTGTCACAGTTTGGGGTTTTGACAAGATGTAGCATAGATTGTTTATTATTGTAATTTAACCGAGACATAAATACATGTACTTTACTTGTTTATCGATCAGAATGCCTAGCCTAGGTCATTGTCCTAACCAAGAAGGGAGGTGAATGCCGCTAATTGATTTTAGACGTCAACCGTAATTAACATTATATAATAACCTTGGTTTTATTTTAATTTCGAGTACAATGTGAGTTTATACAATATTCATATAACGAGTTGATATTGTTATATTGATATTATCTAATTACAGGCTTGTTTCGATTCATGCCTTAGTAAAAATATAATTAATTACAAGATTGTTTCATTTCGGGCCTTAAGAAAAATATAATTTATCGCATAACTACCTTATTGATAACATAATTACAATCTTGTTTCTTGCCTTGCCTTAATAAAAATACAATATATCACACAACAATGATATTGTTTGTTTTTGTATGGTCTTTGGATTGGTATGAAACTTAAAATGCTTGACTCCTATCAATGGCGTAAACACTTTCTACTAGCGTAGTCACGTCAGTTGATACAAAAAAACAATATTTCAAACTTCGGTCAACGACCGTGAAAGAGAGGGAGTTTTCAATATTGTCGACTACTGCTGATGTGTTGGCTCCCATGAGCCCAGTTGCTACTTTATGTTCTTTGAGTCTCGCATAGAACGGGCGCCGTATTTCCCCTATATACAGCTGAAGATTTGGTTCACCGTGTCTTTTAGGTTCAATATTAGTTATGACCGCAGTAGCGGATCCAGGATTTATTCCAGGGGGTGATTAAAAGAGGTCAGGGGCGAAGCGTGGTCGACCAAAGGCGGGAGCACTAGAAGGGAAGGGGGCATAGGGTGTTCAAATGGGTTAAAACTATGTTGTGCTATCTGATGTATCTTCTGGGCAAAAGTTCTCGAAGAAATAAAAAAAACCAAAAAAAAAAACCATGCCCCTCCCCCCTGGATCCACTACTGGTTCGTTCTTCCATTGATTATAACGATACACCTCTAATAAAGGTTATGTTCAATTTACTTAAACGTTTTATCTAATACATGTGGGCGAGATATTGTGATACACTCGGAAACAAACACCAAGATACGAAATAACCCTACTCCTTGTCACGTACAACCGGGGATTCGAAACCACGCCAGTTGACTCAATGACAGGCTGTATCATACAGCACGCACGCACGCACGCACGTGCTAACCATTTGGCCATTCACCCCCTACCGACATGAACTTGTTGGATACAGGTCGATTTTTATTATACAACGCTTATTATATCTAAAATCTAATTAAGTTGAATATATATTAAAGAAGATATTTGTAATTAAAAGATACTTGCACTATAAAAGAGTCATCAATAATTCTCATTCAGTAAAAAAGAAATTAACAACACCACTCTCCGTATCATGAGTGGCCATTAATAGAAGTAAAATCAATCGTGAGATAAACCAACAGAATATTTTCTCACATCTAAATAAATAATTTATCAAGTGTAAATTTTAATTCTTCCTTGTCGATATTACGCCAAAATAACAGTCGTGAAAGTTTCATGAAATTTGGATAAGAGAAAGAGAGAGAGGGAAATGGGGAGAGGGAGGGAGAAATGGGGTTTAACCTCCACTTGACACAAACTAGGTCATTTCGGGACTAAAACATCGTTTTGCTTTTTATTTCATTAATTTTCTTGCGCGTAGGGATGTTTAATAGAGGGGTGAAACCAGAGGATCCGGAGACAGACACGAGGCTGGCAGTGGCGTCACTAGGGGGTGGCACAGGGGGCACGTGCCCCGGATCTTTTCATGTGTGCCCCGAATCTATTTTGAGCAGACAAAATCGATAATTTGCAATAATTTCACTACTTTTCCCTATCATTATTTCGAATGTCCAGAGTACGGAAGAGAAGTTCTCCAGTGCGAAGCTTTTCTGGTTTGTCCTTTCTGGCCCACCGTAGATTTCCTCAATTGCCTGCACGTGCACAGTTTAATACAGTATTATATATAACTAAATAAATATTTGACTGAAAATAATGTAGAAACGATCGTGCATGACCTACATGTAGTTTACCCGCCGTGTATGTTTAGCGGGTCAACAATATAACCTTAAATTTTAGTTCGTGATAATTTAGTTCACAAGAACTCGTACATATTTCCCAGTATTCGTTTTAATAACTATATTATTATATCGACAAAAATAATCCGCGGTTTGAAACATCAATAGAATACCCACGGCAACGTCATGTCGTTATTAAAACGAATACTGGAAAAAATGTACGAGTTTGGCCTGTGCCCCGGATCTAATTGGGTCCTAGTGACGCCTCTGGAGGCTGGACAGGCGACCTTTCTCCTTGTCGCGCAAAACCGGGGATTCAAAACCACGCCAGTTGACTCAATGACAGACTTTATGATACAGCGGGCACGTGCTAACCATTCGCCCCCCCCCAATTTGGATATGATATGTATACCTATAACATATATTTCCTTGTCGCCCACATTTTGAAAGACGTTGAATAAGATTTATTTCGGTGACTCGAAAGATTTGCACTGTATCAATTAATCACCCTGCCGAATCTGAAATTAAATCGTTTATAGTTTACCTAGTTACACCCCTAATATTTAATACTGTTAAAAAAACAGATGTGACGTCACCCTTTGATGTTGGCGTACCATTATTTCAAATAATCGTACGGACAACTTGCCAACCGTACCTTGTGAAATATTAGACTCGCATGACGTATTTAATTGTAAACGCACGTGCAGAGTGTCTGTATCTGAAGTAGTTTAAGGACCTCGAGTTTAAAACATTGTGTAATCTATTGTAAAAACACGCATACCTCACGGTCCTCTTGTTGTTACAACACATACTTAATATCTCGCTCTACGCCTTTAAACAATACATAATTGACAAGCTATTTTCAATAAGTACTAAATTATTAAGTATTCATACTGTGTATCTTAAAACAACACATAATTGACAAGCTATTTTCAATAAGTACTAAATTATTAAGTATTTATATTGTGCATCCTTAAACAACACCCAGTTTCAAATATCAATTTGGCTCTATATGTCAATTGATCGACTCATTCGTTCAAACGGTATAAATGTTTAAAGGGTCAATCCCGATAATGTTTTTGAGAATAAAACTGCTTAATTGTGTTAAAATCCCTTAAAACCCTCTACCTTAGGGCCGAGCAACTATTTACACAATATATGTGATACGTTTTCAAACAATTTTAACCCTTCAGTCTTTTTCTGGAAATAGAGTCCGGTGTCCCAAGCTGTATTATGTGGTGATTGAATAAAACCAGACTTTTTAAAATAAAAATAACGTGTCTGTGAAATTTACTTTTCGTTTTCAAGTACAGCACATGGACCATTCACCGTGTAGACCTCTAAAGGAACGGGAATCGATTATAAACACCATTCTTGTATATTTTGGCGTTTAAATTTCATACGTACTCGGACTTTTATTTTTGAGACTCTGTTCAATTCGGGACTGTCCCTTTAAGGTGTTTTATCATTTTGTTATTTCGTGCTAGATGTAGTGTAACAGTGCTCGTGGGTAACAACATATATTCCTATTCTTCAATTTACGATCATTGACTACAAATATACTTACAGTTACAACGATGTATTTACTTACCCTCCGAGGTATATTTATTTATTTACTTACCTATTGGAGTTTTGTCGATACAACAAACTTCTTCATCTGTCTCACCATCGCAATCATTATCTATCAGATCTCCTGGTGTTGACAGGCTGTTAATACAGATCTAAAATATACAGTATAAAATATACAGGAATAAAATATACAGATATCCTGGTGTAGACAGACTGTTGATACAGGTCTAAAATATACAGTAATAAAATATACAGATCTCCTGGTGTTGACAGACTGTTGATACAGGTCTAAAATATACAGTATAAAATATACAGATCTCCTGGTGTAGACAGACTGTTGATACAGGTCTAAAATATACAGTATAAAATATACAGATCTCCTGGTGTAGACAGACTGTTGATACAGGTCTAAAATATACAGTATGAAATATACAGATCTCCTGGTGTAGACAGGCTATTGATACAGATCTAAAATATACAGTATAAAATACTGGTATAACACAGGCCCTCCCAATACTGAGTCTTCCCCCCCCCATATCACAAGAAAATTGGCCTTTACCGCAAAATTCATGCAGATGCCCATGCTAGTTGGCCCTCCCGAAAACATATTTGCCCCCCCCCCCCCCCAAAAAAAAAACAAACAATTTCCTGGCTACGGGCCTGGTATAACATATACCATATAGAGTAAAAAATATACAGTATAAACCATACAGAATAAAATACAGGCCTAAAACACACACCCACGTTATACAATACGTATGTATTTCACAATTTACTAAACTATTTTTAAAAGCAACTTTAAGAAACAGTAATTTTTTTGACAATTTACTGGTAATGTTATTTAGATAGGGGAGATGGTAAACAACAAGCATGGTAATGTTATTTAGATAGGAGAGATGGTAAACAACAAGCATGGTAATGTTATTTAGATAGGAGAGATGGTAAACAACAAGCATGGTAATGTTATTTAGAAAGGGGAGGTGGTAAACAACAAGCGTGGTAATGTTATTTAGATAGGGGAGATGGTAAACAACAAGCATGGTAATGTTATTTAGATAGGGGAGATGGTAAACTACAAACATGGTAATGTTATTTAGATAGGGGAGATGGTAAACAACAAGCATGGTAATGATAGGGGAGGTGGTAAACTACAAGCGTGGTAATGTTATTTAGATAGGGGAGATGGTAAACTACAAACATGGTAATGTTATTTAGATAGGGGAGATGGTAAACAACAAGCATGGTAATGTTATTTAGATAGGGGAGATGGTAAACTACAAACATGGTAATGTTATTTAGATAGGGGAGATGGTAAACAACAAGCATGGTAATGATAGGGGAGGTGGTAAACTACAAGCGTGGTAATGTTATTTAGATAGGGGAGATGGTAAACTACAAACATGGTAATGTTATTTAGATAGGGGAGATGGTAAACAACAAGCATGGTAATGATAGGGGAGGTGGTAAACTACAAGCGTGGTAATGTTATTTAGATAGGGGAGATGGTAAACTACAAACATGGTAATGTTATTTAGATAGGGGAGATGGTAAACAACCAGCGTGGTAATGATATTTAGATAGGGGAGATGGTAAACTACAAACATGGTAATGATAGATAGGGGAGGTGGTAAACAACCAGTGTGGTAATGTTATTTAGATAGGGGAGATGGTAAACTACAAGCATGGTAATGTTATTAAGATAGGGGAGATGGTAATCAACAAGCGTGGTAATGTTATTTAGAAAGGGGAGGTGGTAAACAACAAGCGTGGTAATGATAGGGGAGATGGTAAACTACAAGCGTGGTAATGTTATTTAGATAGGGAAGGTGGTAAACTACAAGCGTGGTAATGATAGGGGAGGTGGTAAACAACAAACATGGTAATGATAGGGGAGGTGGTAAACTACAAGCGTGGTAATGTTATTTAGATAGGGGAGATGGTAAACTACAAACATGGTAATGTTATTTAGATAGGGGAGATGGTAAACAACAAGCATGGTAATGATAGGGGAGGTGGTAAACTACAAGCGTGGTAATGTTATTTAGATAGGGGAGATGGTAAACTACAAACATGGTAATGTTATTTAGATAGGGGAGATGGTAAACAACCAGCGTGGTAATGATATTTAGATAGGGGAGATGGTAAACTACAAGCATGGTAATGATAGGGGAGGTGGTAATCAACAAGCGTGGTAATGATAGGGGAGATGGTAAACAACAAGCGTGGTAATGATAGGGGAGATGGTAAACTACAAACATGGTAATGATAGATAGGGGAGGTGGTAAACAACCAGTGTGGTAATGTTATTTAGATAGGGGAGATGGTAAACTACAAGCATGGTAATGTTATTAAGATAGGGGAGATGGTAATCAACAAGCGTGGTAATGTTATTTAGAAAGGGGAGGTGGTAAACAACAAGCGTGGTAATGATAGGGGAGATGGTAAACTACAAGCGTGGTAATGTTATTTAGATAGGGAAGGTGGTAAACTACAAGCGTGGTAATGATAGGGGAGGTGGTAAACAACAAACATGGTAATGATAGGGGAGATGGTAAACAACAAGCGTGGTAATGTTATTTAGATAGGGGAGATGGTAATCAACAAGCGTGGTAATGTTATTTAGATAGGGAAGGTGGTAAACTACAAACATGGTAATGTTATATAGATAGGGGAGATGGTAATCAACAAGCGTGGTAATGTTATTTAGAAAGGGGAGGTGGTAAACAACAAGCGTGGTAATGATAGGGGAGGTGGTAAACAACAAGCGTGGTAATGATAGGGGAGGTGGTAAACAACAAGCGTGGTAATGTTAGGGGAGATGGTAAACAACAAGCGTGGTAATGTTATTTAGAAAGGGGAGATGGTAAACAACAAGCGTGGTAATGATAGGGGAGATGGTAAACTACAAACATGGTAATGTTATTTAGATAGGGGAGATGGAAATCTACAACCAATAATGGCAACAAGGCAAGGTGCAACATACGTGGTGACATTATTTAGATTGTCTGCCAAGTTAACAAAATGTTAATAATTACCGGAGTATTGGTCATTTCTTGGAATGTCAGGCCAAATGAATAACCTTCGCAATTCATCATTCCTTGAATATAGGCCAAAAACTTCCCGCCATTTTCATTTAATATTTTTTGTGAAGTTTCCAATGTAGTGGTAATCTGTACTTCTCCGACCACTAGATTTGGTTTACCAGTCACTTCCGTCCAGGTAGTGTTGAAGGTTTGGTTGTTGAGTCGTAAGCCAGAAACATCTGAACTATTTATCACTATGGTAACATAAACTTTGTAACCGGAATAGTTGACGACAGAAAACGTGTACGAGTCGCGTGCTGCTTGGAGTGGTGTCAGTATCATCATGGACGGGTCACCAAACCTATATGAAGTCTGATAGTTAGATGTGCTGAGTTGTGCCACTAGAATGGGTTTAGAAGATTGAATAAAATAAAAATTATTTGGTTCTATAACAGATTCATAGTAATCTCCAGTTTTATTTAACATGATTATATTCGTTCCCATGTCAACTCTGGTTGCTACCTCGGTTGCTACGATACGATATACCGTTGGTTCTCTGTACTGTGGCTCTGTAACTGTGACGTATTGGTTGCCAAGACGACGAACAGGTGGAAGTGAGTCCATTACGTGACTTAAACAGTACGCCTCATAGACTGAAGTGCGATTTACACCACTTAAGACAGAAATGTTTTTGTCTGAAAAGATGTGGGTACCGGTTAAATCATCCTTTACCTGTAACTGTAAAACCTGATAGGCTGACAGTGTTACCACGATGGTTTCTTCTGAACTATACAAACGATCATCAAACATAAAATTAGTAATATTCTTAAAGTCTGGTAAACGAATTGTGATTTTGGTATCGTTAAATGGAGCTGTGATCACAATAAATGATGCAGATTGGATCTGGCGCATATCATAATTTACTGACAAATATACCTGACCGAGTAAAGGCATCGGCAACGCCATATAAGCATCGCCATTTGACCCTTGCTTGCTGAACACCACCACCGTAATATCCCCGGTACTCAGAACATGCGCACACCGCGTATCAATTAAACTTCCTGTAGGCATGCGTATGTCCGGAGATAGTGGTATGACGTATCTTTCATTGGGAGCTAAGCTGAATGTCGTATTTTCCGGTTGCACGAAAGTATCTGGGACATGCAAAGTCAGGTTCACTTGTACGTCGTTTGTTGCAACACATGTCAACACGATCTCAACATCTTGATTGTAATTGATGTAATTCTGAGGGAATGACAGTAGAAACTTACGACCAGGATACGATTGGCTACCTGAAAGTAAAATATGATAATTATCATCAACTAATATCATAATAATCATCAACAACTAATATCATTATAATTATCAACAACTAATATCATTATAATTATCAACAACTAATATCATTATAATTATCAACAACTAATATCATAATAATTATCAACAACTAATATCATTATAATTATCAACAACTATTATCATTATAATTATCAACAACTAATGTCATAATAATTATCAACAACTATTATCATTATAATTATCAACAACTAATATCATTATAATTATCAACAACTAATATAATAATAATTATCAACAACTAATATCATTATAATTATCAACAACTAATATAATTATAATTATCAACAACTAATATAATAATAAATATCAACAACTAATATAGTAATAATTATCAACAACTAATATCATTATAATTATTAACAACTAATATAATAATAATTATAAACAACTATTATCATTACAATTATCAACAACTATTATCATTATAATTATCAACAACTAATATCATTATAATTATCAACAACTAATATCATTATAATTATAATCAACTAATATCATAATAATTATCAACAGCCAGTATCATTATAATTATTTTCACAAATAAATATGTTTTAGGTTATTCACAGAATTAACTGTGACAATATTAAAGATACATTATGGGAGATGAGATAACGAGTTGGCAATTCTCATTATAGTTAAAAACTATATAATGTTAAGGAAATTTGCTCGAAGTTTCAGTCAAATTGATCCAGTATGAACCGTGAACCATTTCAAATTAAAGTTCCCCTTAGCCTCGATCATCATTACTCAAGTCGGTAAGGCGAAACTAATAGTCTCGATTATCCATTTATTTGTGTAATCACAATCCAACAAATATCACAGTCTAGCCTTACCATCGAGAGCTAAATATTAATGTCTGATTTATTATTTCTATAACATCTAAAGTCTACATTAAGACTTGTGGTAATCAGATTTAGCTCTTAACTAATGTAACTTTAACATAGGAAACATAAAACATTACATAGGAATATTGTAGTAGATCTTACCTGATACACAGAAAATTAATATAACAAACAATATCTTCACTCCATCCATGATTTTTTATCCAAAAAATAAATTATTTAATTGACTGAAGTCTACTTTAAAAAGTAATTTCCGTCCACTCAACTTTGTTGCGATGGTATATTTGAAAGTTTTATAAATAAACTGTATCCGGACAAATATTTTATAAATTTACTGGACTGTCACTTTCTGGCATCTAGAAACAACGACCGAGAACCAAATGCAATTAGCAAGGTTTTCAGACCGAAACATAATTGATTTTCACACAGCGTGTTCGTGTGGCGCGTAAATCCATCTGAAAATTATCGAATTCGCTGAAGTCTCATTTCCGCCCAGTTCACGTTTTTGAAAGTTTTATACATAAACTATATCTCGCCAAAGTTTATTTTTTATAAAGTTACTGGACTGTCAATTTATGACATCTAGAACAATGGTCGAGAGCAATAAGCAATTAGCAAGGTTATAAGACCGAAACATAATTGATTTTAACCGAGCTTGTTCGTGTGACTATTAAATCCATTTGAAGTTGGTAAGGCCGGATCGTTGTATCATAACGTTGGATGAGAATGCAGGTATATAATTATCCAATACCTTTCCATCTCACCTATTAACCTGTGTTTATATCCAATACGTGTCCTCCTCACCTGTATATATACCGACTATTTTAACCAATACCTGTTCAACTTACCTGAATAAAGACTCACTATTGACAGCAGAGTTTATCAATATTACTATGATACGTTGTCAACTTTCTAAAACATCAAAAATCATTCGTGCCATTCATTTATTGATTTATAATTGTCTCTGTAAGAAACAAAATTGATTTTAATTCATAAAAAAACATGTCTTTGAATCATACAAAAATCCCCAGAAGGAACTATTCCTGTTTTGCAAAAACTTCAAAAATTCAAATCTGTAAAACGTATTCGGGGAATGCTCACTCGTCCACCGATACCTGTTAGTAGCTTTAGGTTAGGGAGAGGGTTGGGTTAGGATTAGAGTTCATTAGTCCACCATTATCTTTTATTAGGGAGAGGGTTTGGTTAGGATTAGAGTTCATTAGTCCACCGATATCTATTATACGGGTTAGGGTTAGGTGTATTGATAGCCTACCCATATGTATAGTATTTCTTATAGCCGCGGACTACCGCACCCGGGGACGAGTGATATGGAAGACCAAATGGGACAATATTCATGATTCTTGTTTCTACATTCCAGTTTGAACATTTTAGACACGAACGCAACATTCTAAACTAATAATTCTCGTTTCTACATTCTTATGTCAACACTTCATGCACAAAATCAACATTTTAAACAAAAAATTGACTTAATGTTTCATTTTCGCCGTTTTATCGATAACTTTTATATATCATTCAATATCAAAATTACACGACAAAGAAATTAATTCATTGGTTTCTGAAGTGTCTAATAAAAAACATCTGAAATTTGAACTCTTGTGAAAATATCTTCTACGTTTCAAAAAGTCTCGCAGTTCAAATCTTGAAATTAAAATGTCCAGAAAAAAATGAATTATCAACATTATTACACCAGAGGGCGCTAACCGAAAATAATGTGGCGACCTAATCGGCAAGCGACCTATTCGACAGATCCAGCTGGTATGTAACCTGTTCGTTGGCAACCTATTCAGAATAAATTAAACAGTCGACCAAACTCATCTTTTTTTTATCAACCAATCAAATGCAACGTTACGTCTATCAAATGAAAGTAGAATATATTATCCATTCCTTTAGCTCAGAATAGCGATGTAATTTTGCATTATCTTACAAAATTCTGGACATCAAACTAAATATATTCCGAACGGTATTTAAATAAGCTTTTCCAAATATTATTAGTAAAAGTTGGCACAGTCATATTAAAGGGGTGCACTCTTATCCTATACATGGCAAATTTTGAGAATAAAAAGAATTAAAGGGAAAGACTGTTAATGTTTTTTATATGCCGTGTCAAAATTCGGAACATCGTACAAAATTCTGACGATCCAACTTAATATATTCGAAATGCTTGTTTGGCACACAGAGGAGGATTTACCCGTTACTGACTTTGTTGTGATGCTGTGGTAACTTTGCTGTTTGACCCCGGGTATCGTTTTACCTTTATAATGGTCAGGCTGTGCCTTACTTAGTCTAACGAGCATTTGAAATAAATCGATGAATGTGAACTTCATTTCATTTTGTCATTTGTTTCTTCGTCAGTTTTATGCCCGGGACTGTACAGCGCAGTGGACGCTTACGGCTGGCCCCCGGATCCATTCACTAGATTTGATAATTTTTTAGTTTTTGCAATGTCTGTTTTCTGTCTTGTCCGCAGGTTTATCTCGTAAAAATTTGTTTTTGTTTTGCGTATATTGCAGTCCTCCTGCATTTACTATTTATTGTAGCCCAAAATGGAAATTTCGTGGATTCTGATTGGTCGAAAAGTGGTGTCGAATGAGTATAACAGTCCTCTAAATTTCTTGGGCGATTCACTGCGAATGAATATTTTCTTGGAACTAGGACTCTGTTTGCAGTGGCCAACAATTCTACACCTCAAAACTTTATTCTAGAAAATCTTCATGATTTTTACTTGTATGTCATCAACAATGAAATTCAATCATTGGTTTATTGAAACACACACCTGAAACACACAAAAAAACAAAGTTAGTGGTGTATTTGAAAGATAATAAGTAAATTTCATTTGAAGGTAATTGGTCTGACAATAATGGTTGCTATGGTCATTCTGTCATAATCAGACTGGTCAAAATTTTCAACAAGTTAAAAATACAACAACTTATTGAACTCCATATGGACCATAAATAACTGGTGGTGATATATTTTTAAAAAATATACAAGACAGGCTGATACTGATATCAATAGGACAGACACTAATTTTCATAGTGATTAATACACCGGTTTTTTTTCGAAGAAATAAAATCACACTGTCAAAATGACAGGTTTCAAACAAGCATAGCAACCGCATGCGTACGCTACACAGCATATGACGTATACACGGTCACACGAGTGTTTGGACATTTATCAAACATGATATGCAATTTATTTCGAACCTAGTCACTGTCGGCGTTCACAATTATTAAAAAAGTACAGAGTTAATACACTTACGATGTTTGTGTCCATCTTCAACATGACCGTAGAGTGACCTTCCTTTTCAAACAGCCACTATTAACCAGTCGCTTTGTGAACCAAATCGAACGAGAATGGTGTTACAAACGTTACGTCACGAATGTTTTCATGACGTCAAAATTGCTAACACTTAAAAATCAAATATCCCCTCCTTTTTTTGAATAGTATATATGAAATCAATAAGAAACCATCTAGATAGATATTTACTTTACTACTTATCTATATGAAGAGGTTTTAGATGATTGTTTTTTGTAGTTTGATGTTACACATTCTGGATGTAAATCGCAATACGGTCCCACTGTGCATTTTGGCCTCGGTGATACAGTATTGATTGAAATGTCGGGAACAGGTCCCCCCAGTTGGATCCAGGCCCTACTGTTTAAATGCATAAAGAACATAACTATTTACATAAAATGCGTTAGAACTCAGACACAGCAATTGAAGAGACGACCACTGACAAGATCGACCACTGACAAGATCGGTCGCATTTTTTTGTTACGTCTTTTTCGTAAATCATTTTAGTGAAGTCTGTACCAAAACAGACCCGGGACTGTACAGCGCAGTGGACACTTACGACTAGCCCCCGGATCCATTCAGTCTTTTTTTGAATTGTTTATTTGTTTGTTTGTTGTTTCGGAGTATGATGTCTTGTCGTTATATTTGTCTTTTATGTAAATCATGTGTGGCACAGTCCCCCTGCACTTACTATTGACGACAATGTTAAATACAGACAAAGGTAAAACAAATGTTGGGTCAAATTGAGGACCAGACTAATAGATGTCTAATAGATTAGGGATCGCTAACATGTTTGTCCTGTTTTCGATCCTGTGTAGTTCCCTCTTGTGGCATGTTGGAGGGTCTTATTTCCAGTCTACGATGACCTTTTAAAACTTTCCACGTGACCCTCTTTAAGTTACATGAACAATTGTTAAACGCCATCGTATACTCGAGTGTCTAGGTAGTGAAAATTACTGAGTATTGCCAATGCGGAAGGGAAACTAGAGCAGTTTGATCCCGATTATTTAATTCCAACCCGTTTCCCACCTTGGTATTATTGTATGTAACGAAAGAGAATCGGTTTCGGACGAGTAATTTGCCCTTGAGCTGGAAATTGGTATCAGGCCAGTTATTTGATAATCTAGTCTCTATCACCCAGAAAAATATTCTACGAATTATACGTTGCTAGCTAGATTATCCGATGTTAAACGAGATAACTCCTCTTAATACAAAATGTTTATGCCAACGAAATTAATTTCAGAATGTCATTTAAAAAATCTATTTGATTGCATGCCAGTTCAATATCCAACACTCTTAATTTTTTATTGTAAGATTTCTCTCCTCATGGGCCATATGTTAATTCAAGAATGATGGGAGTAATTGTTGGAAGGGGTGCAACTCTTACTTTACCTGGCCAAAGACACTGGAAAGTCAACCCCATTAAAAACCACGGTTACGCATGGGCAAGTTTACATTTACGCTAAATATTGACAATTAACGGTCCAAGGCCCTCCGTATGTTGAAGACTAGTCGATTCTGAGTGGAGGTTTAACGTCCACTGGACACAAACTAGGTCATTTCGGGACTAACATATGGTCTAATTTTTGATTTCAATAATTCGCTTGCGCGTAGGGGTCTTAAGCAGTGTAAGGAAATCGGAGTTCCCGGAGGAAACTCACAAGGTTGAGAAGGCGCCCCTATCTCCATGCCACATACGCTCACACCAGGGCTCGAACGCACAACCGCAAACCAGATATTGCCGGCCAGCTAGAGGTCGAAGCGGCCATCCCCCCCCCCCGGATGTAACAGACTGTAGACATAGCTCAGTCATAGCTTGGTGTTATTTTTGAAATATTTTCCATGTTAGCGACCCATGTTCAATTTTTAAATTAGCCGTTTTCTTTTTAGATATTTATAAAATCGGTATAATAAAAAATAAAGAAAGGTTGGTTAACAGTATTTTATTGGTCATATCACAGTCAATGTTTATTAATATAAGTTTACATTTATATTAAATAATATAATAACTTTAAAGTTGTCCATTTTGGTTCATTGTCTTTGTGTTGTGTAAATCTTTTGGTTTTAGTCCTTTCTAAAGGCTCCAAATATCAACCCGAACGCCTCACAACATGGATCACAACAACAATGGACACACAGAGCCCAGAATTTCTGTAAACATCCACAATTAATCTCGAGTACTTTGAATAACGGAGTGACGAACCACACGTGGGTAAAGGCTATTCTAGCAAATTCACACCCCCATTCAGCAGCAATACACATACCACAACACAAGGTGGCGAGCTTATAGAAGAAATTTTTCCATATATTGAAACAGAAGAAGGATGCTTTCCATACACAATCTATACTGTGAGCTCCTTCAGGTTCAGCTAAAACATCTTCAAATTGAACCTGAAACACAAATTTAATAAGACATAAGATTGAATTAGATAGCATGAACAGACCTATCTTATCATAGACAATAATACGCTACATACATAGCAAACAGGAATACAGAATACACGAGGAAAAAAAATCTGATAATTTGGACTATAGATATTTAAAATTAAATTGTTTAAGTGGCATTTAGTAACTATATGAGAATAAAACGTGACACAGTTATACGGAAAACAAATAACTTGAAGGATTATGTTCAGTGACGTTTCAACGAGGGTTCTCTCGTCTTTATCAAGCAAACAATAAAGACGAGAGAACCTGGTAGAAACGTTGCTGAAATAAATCCTTTAAGTAAATTGTTTTCCGTATAATAGTGCCATGTTTTATATGTAAAAAAACCCAACATTTGATCTGATAATTTTGACTATGAATATTCCTAATTAAATTGTTTAAGTGGCGTTTTATTACAGAATATTTATAAAACATGGCATAATAATATGGAATACAAGTTACTTAAAGGATTTATTTCAGCGATGTTTCTTCAATGGTTCTATCGCATTTATTGATTGCTTGATATAGACAAGTGAAACCAAGACGAAATGTCGCTGACAGAAATACTTTAAGTAACTTGTTTTCCATATAATTGTGTCATGTTTTATTAATATGCTGTAATAAAACCTGTTTCTTCAATGGTTCTATCGTCTTTGTTGTTTGCTTGATAAAGACGAGAGAACCCTCGTTGAAATGTCGCTGAAAGAAATACTATAAGTAACTTGTGTCATGTTTTATCAATATGCTGTAATGAAACCTTTACTGAACATAATAAAATAAAGCAACAACTGCTCCCAGATGTTGTAACTTACACCAACAAAATCATTAATGTTATTAGGATCTCTGTTAATCATATCTAGATCAGCCATTTTGATGTCAAGTTTGGTAGGTGGTAGATTCAGATGAAGGCAAAGGGTAAATGTTATTATGTCTGTGGGTGTCGGGCAATTTATACTTTATATATCGATGTCACGTGATACAAACATCACCCTAACAACCATAACTACTTGCAGTTTAGCGTTTATAACACCTATGCAATATACATTCCGTGGCGACTATAACAACCATGGATAACCTAACTACTTTCAGTTTAGCATTTATAACACCTATTCATTAAGTGACTACTTTCAATTTAGTGTTCGTGTGTAATCAACAAGAAATAAATGAATCTAAACATGTACTGATTACTGGGGATTATACATGGGATTTGTATTTCATTGATAATCTTCTTTAACCAGCTTGTGACGTTAATCTCATCAAGGAGATTGTCTGATTAACAACTGTTGATATTAAAATTAACTGACAGAGACTGTTTCAACTGTTGATAGTACTTTAACCAGCTTATGACGTTAATCTTATTAAGCAGATTGTCTGATTAACAACTGTTGATATTAAAATTAACTGACGAGGACTGTTTCAATTGATTGTTCGTAAATAAATAATACAATGATATGTTGAGGTTTATGACAATCTTTCATCTAAAAGTCAAGAATTACAACCATTACGTCAGTTTTATCATTTCCGTCTTTCTACTAAAAATCATAAAATCGGCTTTATCTCGGAACATGTAATATAGATCATCAGATATTACATTTTCATTTTATTAACATTAGAGTAGCTGTCTAGTCGTTCGGATGAGACGAAAAACCGAGGTCCCATGTACACACTGGCGTGCGCGTTAAAAATCCCTAAGAGTAGACTTTAGCGGCGATGCCCGGGCAAAATTCCCTGATTGCACACTGTATGGCGTGTGTCCGTCTTCATTAGCTTAGGCTAGGAGCAGAACAGTAGGACGTTAAGCCCCATTTCATTTCATCTAATGGCAGGTGTGATACACTGATAAACAACAGATAAACAATTGCTGATAAAAACAACAACATAATGTTCTACATATTTTACTAAAATATAAAAAGAGATAATTTTTACAGCAGAATTCACATTGCGAAGTTAAGATACTCGTAGGCGTAACGTTTATAATTTGTGTCATAAATTCCTCAACAGGTTTGACTTCTGAATCTGATTTTAATTTTAAAGATGTCATATTACAAAATAAAGAGTGTCGTAGTCGTCGAAATCACATTTTATATAGTGAATTCGGATCAGAATGACTTTTGTTTAACTAATGGCCGAATTTAACAGGACCCATTTTTATATGGAAGACAACTAATATCTATTGCCCTATAATAATTAAGAGAACCCCAGTGATGAATATTGTCTGAATTCCAAACATTTGTGCATTGCAATCTCAATTAATTTATGTCAATATAAACAAAACGATACAGTTACAGCAAGTATTTGTTCTAAAGCCAAGTATGATTATGGTGAAGTTGTAACTAAATCAATCTTATTTTACGATGCTCAACGATCTGGTAAACTACCTGCTAATAACCCCATTCCCTGGCGGGGGGATTCAGCCTTCAATGACCAGGGGGATCACGGAGAGGATTTATCTGGTGGTAATTATAACTATGAGAGAGAAGGAGAGAGAGAGAGAAATATTTATTTCCCGTTGTTGTTGTTGTTGGTGTGCGGTGAGGCGTCTCTCAACTTATGAAATACACAGCTTATTTAAATTGAAGTAACATTTATGAATATTTTATTAATTTAATTAATAATCAAGATACCTCAAACGGTAACTTGTTTTAGAAGTAATTATTGCCCGTTGTTGTGGTCGAAGGGGATCACAATTTAAAAGATATCTCATGTAGGAAAGGTCTGTTGTGTGCGAATGGGGCGCGAGGGTTGAGGTGTTCATGCATTATACAGCCAGATTGGAGAAGATGTGGCCTATTTTACCCCCCCCCCCTTTCCGCCCAATATGAGTTGACGAGTTGGTGTAGTGGTTCATGCATTGGACGATTTGAGCTATTGTTATTTACAGATATATATTATGTCCTATTCCTCGTTTTTAAATTATATATTTTTTTATTTATAACAACTATATTATTCCAGACTATATCCCTTAATTAAATACTGTTTCAATGTATTTGGGTCTAGTGTCTACTCAGTTCAGTTACTTTATGTATTACTCAAATGAGAAATGGTATCAGATTGTTGTCTTAACACTAAGCATATCCTGGCATGTGCACAACACCCATTACACCTTTATTTACTAAGGAGTGGCTGACAGATTGGTCAAAGGCATGCGTTTTACACACTAACGTTACAATAATGGGTGTACGGTTGTCTGTCCAATCTCGTGAATTTCTCCAGATTCCCCGTTTGCCTCTCACTGCTAAAGTCCTTTACGAACAAGCGAATAACGAAAAATAAAATTAAATCATATTTTAGTACCGAAATGAACTAGTTTGTATTGAGTGGACGTTAAACCCCACCCTCACTATTTCTGTATTTCGTAGACTCTGGCCTAGTAGCAAAACCTAAATTACTGACATTATTGTTCTGCGGATTAACGCGTCAATGGGCTTAGTTGCAGCATAATTCTAAACGACATTTTGTTACTTCTTAATAAGTCAGCTGTAGAAAAGGTAATCGCTTATTGTTTATATATTGGTAGTTGTTATTGACAATAAACTGTAAGTATAATTGTGGTAGTTATGGGGATGTTTGTATCACGTGACCTAATGTCTATAGGGTATATATTGTGTTATCATTATTAGGATAGCACCATACACCTGAGTTTTACCTGCTCCACTACAACAACTACAATATTTTACCAAAATGGCTGATCTAGATATGGTTAACAGGGATCCCAATAACATCAACGATTTCGTCGGGGTAAGTTGTATATTATGAAGTTTTGACATTCGTAATTTCAGTATTTAGTATGAAAATAAGATACCTAATGGCATCTAAAGGGTACCAAAATAAGATACATAACAACATGTACGGAAACTAGGTAGCTAACCAGGCAGGGGGTCACGAGATTGCCTAGAAACCTCGGTGTAAGAATAATCTGGTATGTGATCAACCCAATATCTATCTCGTGTGGAATCAATTCTAGATGTTGATCAATTGAGGAATGAATGAATGAAATGGGGTTTAACGTCCTACTGTTATGCACTTAACCTGAGCTAATTGAAGACGAGCATACGCCATACAGTGTGCTATGAGGAAGCCTTCTCTTATATCGAATTCCAACTGCCAAGGGATCTTTTACGTGCACTCCAATGTGTACACGGGACCTCGGTTTTTCGTCCCACCCGAACGACAAGGGGAAATCACGTCGGAAAATCGAGATGAACTTTCTCGGCCAATGCAGGGATCGAACACCCGACTTCCAGGCTGGCGAACCAGCGCCTTATCCACTTAGCCACCGTGACCCGATCAGTTGAGGAAGGGTGTTGATTAGGTGTTCCTGGACAGATCAGAATAATCCATCTTAATCCCTTTATCTATGCAGGTTATTCATTTACTTAATTAATGACACAATTTGTAGAAGGCCAACAATCCTTCAAGTTATGTAAATTATTTTATTGTTTATTCTTGTCAAACTTATTCATCAAGGATTCGTGTTTTTTAAAACTCTTAACTAATGTATCTTTAAATTTTCATTTCTAGGTTCAATTTGAAGATGTTTTAGCTGAACCTGAAGGAGCTCACAGTATAGATTGTGTGTGGAAAGCATCCTTCTTCTGTTTCAATATATGGAAAAATTTCTTCTATAAACTCGCCACCTTGTGTTGTGGTATGTGTATTGCTGCTGAATGGGGATGTGAATTTGCTAGAATAGCCTTTACCCACGTGTGGCTCGTCACTCCGTTATTCAAAGTTCTGGAGATTAATTGTGGATGTTTACAGAAATTCTGGGCTCTGTGTGTCCATTGTTGTTGTGATCCATGTTGTGAGGCGTTCGGACTGTTATTTGGGGCCTTTAGAAAGGACTAACGGAAAGTACAACGGCCATTATTGTGTTACCCTGGACTTTAAATTTCGACAAACTTTCGTGTATAAACTTTAATTGTGTACATAAAATGTAATATCTATGACGGTATATAATTTTATATACAAAACCCAAGGCAATTCTGTGATAAAATTGTTAATAGTGTGTAGATATTTCAGACATTTTTTTAGTTTTTGAATCAAGGACATTTATATATGTTTAAGGTGAAGAAATATAATAATTTCTCCCGGCTTTAGCTAATCTGTGATATTTTGTAGATACGATTTTTATATTTATTAAGAAATTAAATAATTTCTGTCGACTTCAGCTAATCTGTGATAATTTGTAAAATAGAAGATTGATGTTTCCATGGAAATTGCATTTATGTTTTCATTATTTTTGATGTTCTTTGATTTATGATGTAAATAAATTGATAGCATTTTCAAACAAAGATCGTTGGTTGTGTATAAAATAAAAAAACCCAAAAGGAACGTCGTCAATAGCTAATTAACCATGACCACATTTGATCGCGGGGTGGATGGCCGAATTGTTAGAACATCATAAGGTCTGTAATTGAGTCAACTGGCGTGGTCACGGTTCTCCGGTTGTACGTGACAAGGAGAAGGGTAGCCTTTCCAACCTTGTTGGTTTTCTTCGGGTCCTCCGGTTTCCTCCCACAAAAGACCCCTACGTGCAAGCGAATTATTGAAATAAAATTCAACCATGTGTTAGTCCCAAAATGACATAGTTTGTGTTCAGTAGACATTAGACCCCATTTCTCTACCTCTCTCTGTATTTTTACATTTATGGCAAGGTATGGTGGATCGGATATTAGACCGATCGTTACGTGTATACACTTAAATCAACAGAAATAATATCGCAGTGTTCTTCTTTGATCTTCTTTGATTGGCGTTTAGTAATTGAACATAATTACACAAGGTACTGAGTTTGATACTAAGCGACGTTTCGACGAGGATACTCTCGTCTTTATCAAGCAAATGATACAAAAATATGAATGTGGGCAAATATATACAGAATATGCAACACAGATAATAATCAAATGTTAATATCACAGAGCTTCTAATTTTATACAATTATCAGGTAATACCAAGCTGTACCCCCCAGCTGACTGCTAAAAACCATAAACACGTACCAGATTGGTGGATGATATAGATTGATATATTTATTATACATAGAGCTGACGTTTTCGCAAATTAATGTTTGTGTCTGATTATCTATGATACGTATTATTCATTATGGTGGATTATTTACTAATATTGATACAAATATGTTCTATGTATGAAATCCATATGTTCATTCAACCCTTTGTCCCGAAATGACCTAATTGTGTTGAGTGGACGTTAAACCCCATTTCTCTCTCTCAAACTGTTTTTTAAAGCGCTAGCGCTGGTAACAGCAATGATACTGTATGATTGGACTTCAGGGGTATCAAATTTAAAGGTATGTTTAAGCAACCTTGACGGATTGACACCAAGGTCACACAGTCTTTCAATCGACTGCTTGTCTGAGGTCGTTCTTTAATTTGACACGACGCGGCTTTTGAGATCGGGTTTTTTACGTTCACAAAACGCAGCTTGTTTGAGGTTGTTCTTTAAACCTTCACAGCACGCTATTCTTATAGCATTCATACGACGCGGTTTGTAGGGGCTGTTCTTACAGTATTCATACGACGCGGCTTGTAGGATGATGTTCATGTTCTTAGCATTCATACGACGCGGCTTGTAGGACGCTTTTCTTATAGCATTCGTACGACGCGGCTTTTAGGATGATGTTCATGTTCTTAGCATTCATACGACACGGCTTGTAGGATGCTGTTCTTAACACCCAAACGACGCGGCTTGTAGGGTGCTGTTCCTATAGCATTTATACGACGCGGCTTGTAGGATGCTGTTCATAACTTTAGCATTCAAACGACGCGACTTGTAGGATGCTGTTCATAACTTTAGCATTGCTACGACCCGGCTTGTAGGATGCTGTTCTTAATCTTAGTATTCAAACGACGCGGCTTGTAGGAGACTATTCTTAGCATTAATACGACGCGGCTTGTTATAAGAGACTATTCTTTACGTTCACACAGCGAGGTCGTTCGTTCTGGAGTTTAACGTCCACTTCCGCAAAGGGTGATATTATAAACAAGTCACCATGACACAGATTATACGGGGTTGCTGGTTAAATCATCTTAAAGCGGATTGACTCGGTGTGCATGCACTTTGATAATAAAAAGAAGGGCGGTTTTATACCGTAGGCACTGTGTATTTAATACGAGGTCACGTGACTCTCTGTATATCAGACATAGATAAAGACATGTTCAGATAAAACACCAGAGAACCAGCTGTAAATTGGTGGTGAATATATGAACAGAGATTCACCTCCACAGGTAAGTTTCTCTCTATATATATCTACCCAAACAGAGCTCCACGCCCACAGGTAAGCCTCTCTCTATATACACCTGCACAGAGATCAACGCCCACAGGTAAGTCTCTCTCTCTATCTATATATATATATATATCTGAACAGAGATCCACGCCCACAGGTAAGTCTAATATATAATCCAGGGATACATTTTTACAGGACCTTTTATATACATTTCTTAAAATACAAGTAATCTTAAACCAAGGTCATTTATATACACCGGTCAGATTTTCTGATTTCGAATATTGTGAACAATATCAAATCAGACCATTGACATACATACTGTTTATTTTCTTGTACAGCAAGATGAAGGTTCTGATTGTCTTGACGTCAATGTTACATCTGGTGACTACAGGTAAGATTTAATTCCCAATAAACAATATTTCCTCCTAGTATTCAGGTAATATTATGTTAGCTATTGTTATTCAAAAACCACGTTGTCCTAATGTTAACTGACTAGTTGTTATTCAATAACCACGTTGTCCTTATGTTAGCTGACTAGTTGTTTTAGCTGACTAGTTGGTATTCAATAACCACGTTGTCTTTATGTTAACTGACTAGTTGTTATTCATTAACCATGTTGTCCTTATTCTAACTGACTAGTTGGTATTCAGTGAAGATGTTGTGGAAACGCTGGAAACGCTGCTGTCGGAATAATATTTCGACATATCCCATGTCTTTATGTTAGTTGACCAGTTGTTCTAAAACCATGTTGGCCTTATGTTAGCTAACCAGTTGTTGGTATTCAATCCAGATATAACGGTAAAACGCTGCTGTCTGGACAAATGTTTCGACATATCACACCGAATGATTAATGTTGATCGGTCTGATTATCCTACCCTTTTATTTCATTATACAGAAATATTATTATGTTTATAGATCTAAATCGATTATGTAATTATATAAATGCTACAACGTGACCGAACTTCAGGGGAGACAACTCCTGTTTACAACTAAGCGACGTTGTTCTATAATAATGCTGATTTAGTCCAGAGAACTTCAGGGGAGACAACTCCTGTTTACAACTGATGGACGTTGTTCTATAATAATGCTGATTTAGCCCAGAGAACCCTACCGATAAATAGTGTTTATAATACCCTATATATTTTTGTATATTCTAAACTCCATTACTTAATGAAATAATTACAGCGAGTATTTGTTCTAAAGCCAAGTATGATTATGGTGAAGTTGTAACTAAATCAATCTTATTTTACGATGCTCAACGATCTGGTAAACTACCTGCTAATAACCCCATTCCCTGGCGGGGGGATTCAGCCGTCAACGACCAGGGGGATCATGGAGAGGATTTATCTGGTGGGTGGTACGATGGTAAGTAATTATAGCTATAAGAGAGAGAGAGGAGGGGAGAAAGAGATAGAGAGAACACGTGAGGTAGAGAGAGAGCAAAGGTCATTATATTTAGTTTTGACAGATAGTCTTGCGAGAGAGAGAGAAATGGGGTTTAACTTCCACTCAACACAACTAGGTCATTTCGGGACTAACATATGGTTTAATTTTATTTCAATAATTCGCTTGACCGTAGGGGTCTTTAGCAGTGGGAGTAAACCGGAGTGCCCGGAGGAAACCGAAGAGGTTGAGAAGGCGCCCCTATCTCCATGACACATACGTTCACACCAGGGCTCGAAATCACAGCGGCAAGCAAGAGGTGGCCGGCCAGCTAGAGGTCGAAGCGCAGCACTATAGACCACAAGGCCATCCAAACCCCTCAGATAATCTGACAATCAATCTTGTTTGGTTATTGACGACCTTATTAACATGGTTATGTTTGATTTGTAGCCGGGGATCTGGTGAAGTTTAATCTTCCTGGTGCATCCGCCGTACGTGTTTTATTAAATGGTATATTGAGATGGTATGATACTTATACAGCTCTAGGACAAATCAACATGGCCTTAGATTCAGTTAAATGGGAATTAGATTATTTCCTTAAATGTTGGATTCCATCAAAACAAATTTATTACTATCAGGTAAAATATCTGTATTCAATTATTACAACACTAGGTAGACGTGAACACCTGGTACCCCAATTCCTATTCGTATGTAAGGACCGTCTACTTGACCGTGTCTATACTGTTAGGTAGTGCTCGTCATTTAGTCATTGTTGCATTAGCTAAATGATATTTGTACACGGGGAGCAGTCCATTTGCTGATTACACTATTTTGCTTGAATATACTATTTTGCCTATAACATTTTTTAGGACTTCGAATTCCGTCTTACGGTTTGAATTGTTCGTACTTGGTTTTTATTTTATTTACCAGAAGAGCTCAAAAAAAGAAGTGAAAGTGCTAGTAATCAACATATATAATTTTGTGTACATATATTTATATATAGGGGGATGAGGATCAACTGCTGTTCAGCATCGGAGTGCTCATGTTTATCAAGAACAATTATCGTAGTGAAGATGTTTTAACACCTACCCAACAACACTAAATACCGAACAAATATTTAATGAAATTAAAGGGGGTTTAACATCCTAGTGATCTGCCACGACCTACTCTTATATCAAATTTCAACTGCCAGGGAAACTTTAAACGTGTACAAGGAACCTCGGGTTTTCCTCATGCCCGAATGACTATACGCTGTCCCTTGCCAGGCCCTCACGATGAACTTTCTCGGCCAATGCAAGAATTGCATACGGACCTCTAGTTAAGCGAGCCAACTTCTTACTCATCGATCCACCGTTACACTCCGATTGAATATCAATTCATAAAATTAACCTTTGACACTAGGTTGGTGATGGTGATATAGATCATAAATTCTGGGGTAGACCTGAAGATATGACAATGGCTCGACCAGCTTTCTCCGTTTCTCCGTCTAAACCAGGAAGTGACGTAGCTGGTGAAACAGCGGCTGCTTTTGCTGCGGGTTCCATCGCCTTCAAGAAAACAGGTAAAATAAATCTAAACAACACATCAATCAGCTAGACCGCCAAATGGGTAAAATCATGAACCGTGTAAAGATGGACACGCAACGCCCACTAAGCCTTTAGAATTCTGTGCCGCGGCAAAAGAGAGACCTGACAATCTTGAGTGTAATAAAATTACCTCCCCTCGCGGAATTACCAGTGTTAAGTTTAATAGCAAAGAAAAAGGAATCAATTCTTAATATTTCTATTAATCTTGCTACTCTTTTTTTCAAAACCCATACATAGACTACTGATAATAGGGGTGTAAATATATCAAAACATCGTCTTTGTTTAAATCCGGAAAAAAATGTCGAGTTTTCGTTAAAAACAAACCTTCAAAATCACTCCTTTAGTATTTACTTCTGCACAATTATTCATCATTTCGGACAGTATTATACATGAACGTTATTTTCATAATTTTAAATCCTTCATACATACGGAAATATGGATTATTTAAGCTTAAAAGCAGAACCAAAAAGCTTACAACAACTACGAAAATATTGAAATCGATAAGTTTACAATTTTCTAAACTGGACAAACTTGTCACTACTGGATATCAATACTTATCGAGTTGAAAAACTACTGTGTCGAGAAATTATTCTGCATAAAATCCCGCAATGTCAAAAATTACATCGCTTGATTTGCCGTTGAAATTGAGATCTCGTCGTGTCTCTCGCGGGCAGAGAATCCGACCAACGGGATTCGTTGCCTGTCTATCTATACACGGTCCACAATGAAACTAACCTAAAACTCGCATCAATCACATTACTCTAAACTGGTTAACAGTAAATATTGTCTAATCCCGCTATTATTACTCAAAGGGATGACATGAACTTTTATTCTTCTACAAAATCAATCCAAAAAAAGTTTTTAATTAAAAAGAAAATGAATTTATATGTTGGTTATATATCTGTATACAAGTATTTCCTACTTAGTGTAGAGAGAGAGAAAATGGGATTTAACGTCCACTCAACACAACTAGGTCATTTCGGGACTAACATATGGTTTAATTTTATTTCAATAATTCGCTTGCCCGTAGGGGTCTTTAGCCGTGGGAGGAAACCGGAGTGCCCGGAGGAAACCCACGAGGTTGAGCCTACTTAGTGTAAGGCCAGACTATGTATCATTGATGTCGAATAAGGTGACACTGCACGTAGACCTATAATGCACGTGATCTTAAAAGCTAACCATTTTCTACAGTATAAAATGAAATGGAAATGGGTTTAACTTCCTACTGTCCTTAATTTCATATTTCATGTATTGGACGTTTATTGTGTTACACCAAATAATAACAAATCAATCATTAAATCGTTTAAAATAAACATAACAATAATCTATTAATGCGAGATAGTTAATTGTTCAAACATGATTCCGCTAATTATTCCGTCAGATCTAGACGGAATGTCGAACAAAAATAATATTGGTCGGGTTTGTTTTAAATTTAGAGGAATTTGTTTGGCACTAAGGGGCCTCCATACATACTTACTGTATTAATGAAGTCATATTTTTTGACACTAACGTACTTCCGGTATTTATCCCTTTTCATTGTTTTCCAGATCTAATCTATTCTGCGCAACTTCTGCAAGCTGCCCAATCACTGTACACATTTGCCGTCACCTATAAAGGAATTATGCCTTCTTCTAAATATTATAAGTAATAAACTTATTTCTTTTAAAATCATAAAATTCCCGTTGAACATATTGTTCAACCAAACATTTAATTTGTTATATCAAAGTCTTATCGTTTTATTTAGTTTTTAAATATAAATCGTATTTTGCATGTTTGTTATAATTTTTGTTGTTTTTTCTTTGTATAAAAAAGTTTTTTTATTTTTTCATACATTGTTATTTTTTTACTTAAAGATTTATTTTGTTTTTTTCATATAAAGAAAATATTCATAATATGTTGTTATTCTTTAAAATTAAATTTATTTGTTATTTTTTTAATATCTTATTTCTTCATCTATATTTAATATCGTTTTTGTTTAAATAAAAGAAATCATATTTGTTATTTTTATGAAGAAAAAACAAAAAAGTAACCGTTTTTGTTATTCTCATTAATTCTGGTATTATTTTTTTACTATTAAATCTCGTATTTCTTTTGTTTTATTTTTATTTATTAACGTATTTTTTTAAATTAGTTTTTTTTGGTAAAGAAACCGTTCATGTTATTTTTGTTAATAAATTCTTTTTTTTTTTTAGTTCAAATGATTATACTGATGAACTATGTTTAGCTGGCGCCTGGTTGTTCAAGGCTACTGGTAATCAGACGTATTTAAACGATGCTAAATTGTACCATAACAACAATGTTCCTGGAGGTTTTAACTGGAATAATGGTTTGGCAGATTGTCAGGTAAAAACTGAGTGGCAGTGGCTATTTGTTGTATTCTAGTATGATGCTGAATGAATTAACTAATGACAATTGTTTGTTATATTGTAGTTAATGCTGTATGAATTAACTCATGACGATATTTATAAAGTTGAAATACAGAATTTCCTGAAGAAATGGAAGCCTGGTAGTTCAACACCGTACTCGCCATGTGGTTTGGCGTATTTTGATAAATGGGGAACTTGTCGGCATGCTGGTAAGAGATATTTTGAACCAATTTAGAAAGATTCCAGAGTATTGCGCAATGTCATCTATTTTGATTTTGTAAAAAAGTTTTAACCAACTTCAGAATTTGTCTTCAACTATTCATTCTTGTTTCCAGCTAATGCAGCATACGCTGCCATATGGGCAGCAGACCTCGGTATTGATGCTACAGAAAATCGTCAATGGGCCTTGAGTCAAATCAACTATATCCTTGGTGATAATAATTTTAAAATGAGTTACGTCATTGGTTTTGGTTCCAAATATCCCGTTCACCCACACCACAGGCCCAGGTATAGATATTGTCATTGTTTTTATGGTTCATGGGGGGTTGGATTGCCGAATGGTTAGCACGTGCGCACTGTATCATAAGGCTCTTTCATTGAGTCAACTAGCGTGGTTTCGATTCCCCGGTTGTACATGACAACAACGAGACTGTCATTGAATCAACTGGCGTGGTTTAGATTTCCTGACTGTACGCATCAAAGCGTAGGGTCGTCTGTCCAACCTCGAGGGTTTTCTCGGGGTCCCCCGGTTTCCTTCCACTACCAAAGACCCCTACGCGCAAGGGAATCATTGAAATAAATTATTGACACACAGCATATACACAAATATACCATCTTTGTTTTATTTCTCTTTTCGTTGTTTGATTTGCAGTTCGTGTCCAGATTTGAACACCTTCTGTGGTTGGAACTTCTATAACATAAGCACAGCTCCCAATCCACATCTATTAGTAGGAGGTTTGGTTGGTGGACCTAATCTGAAGGATGAATGGGTTGATGATCGGGAGGATTATGTTAGAAATGAAGTAGCTCTGGATTATAATGCAGGTCTACAATCTGCTAGTGCAGGTAGGGCATCAATTGACAGATGAGACATTTGGGACAGAATCTTCTCTGACCATATACCGCCACTGGGTGAACTGTAAATAAACTTGGCCGGACCAGGCCAGCCCCTAGATCTTGAGTCCCTAGGTGTCAGGAGAAGATTGGAAGAGAATAAACTCTGTCTATCAATCTCCACAAAACGTTTAATTAACACACAATGTTTTGCATTGCTGCTCCAACTTTGTAGAATGACATACACTTGAACACGTCCATCAAAAGTGCCAAAACATTACTTGAAATAAAAACCCACCCAGAATTACGTTCGGCGCATGGAATAGGCGCTATATAAATGTCGCTGTTAATATTATTATTACAACACAATTAAATACACGGTTAGAAGTTCGAGTGTCGAAAACACATATCTGATTAAATAAGATCAAATTCCTTTATCAAAGTTCTAATATCAATAAAATGGAGTTTAACGTCCAACGTTTTTGACACCACTAGTGTAATAAAGGCGGGCGACGAGCATACATTGTGATATTGGCGAATTTCGCCCAGACTGGAATCATATTCCAACCGTCAATGGGTCTTTTACGTGCACGGATTTGATTCCATTCTAACGACTTAACTTTGTTGCTTTCCAGACTCTCCCTCATGCACCATTTTCAAGGGGAACCATCTCGTCCATCATCGGGATGGTTGACCATCATGGTTTGCAGAATGTCGCTTGTACTTCATAAACAAATAAAACTGATTGTTGATTTATGTTTTCAGGTTTGGCTCATCTGTGTATTACTGGTGGACTACCTCCTTCACCTACTCCTAAATGTTAAAATGTGTCTATGAGTGGCTCATCTGTGTGTTACTGATGAACTACCTCCTTCACCTACTCCCAAATGTTAAAACGACGAAGAAAACAGCGAATTGTCCTTGTTTGTTTTCAATAAAATGTCTCGCATGCCTTGACTAATTTGTTTTCTAATTTAACAAGATTCTACACGATATGAAATGAAATAGGGTTTAACATCCTATTATTCTGCCCGGCCTGAAATACTGCAGCTTGCTATGAGGGACCTTACGCCTACCCTTATATCTACCTCCAAATGTCAAGCAAACGCATAAATAAAAAAAGTGCTCGAAAAGACCTCATCCGAACTATCCCAGACTGAAATGTCCTAGACTGAAATGTACTAGTTCAAAATTTTCACTAGCCGAAATGTCCTACATTCATATATAAGAGATAGATAAAGACCTGATCTAATTGTCTGCGATATCACGGAAATGAAGCTTTTTCCCACAACACGATCTGATAAGACAGTAGAACGAACACCAGCTGTAAATTATGGTGAATATCTAAAAATAGATCAACACCAACGTCTCTCTCTCTATACATATGTTGAATATCTAAACATAGATCCATGCTTACATGTGGTGAATATATGAACAGAGATCCACACCAACGTCTCTCTCTCTATACATATGATATAGATATACGAATAGTGTCTGGTTATGAAAAGACAGTAGACCACCAGATGTAGATTTCGGTGAATATATCTGAAAATAGATCCATGCCCACAGATGAGTCTAATCTATTCCAGATAAAATAACTTCAGGTACATTTATTCTATCAGGTATATTATTGTCATTCACGTCAGGTTCGCCTTTTCATGTTTCAAATCTAAATTCTAAATGTTTGTTGGTATATAGAGATCAGCAAACTTGATACACAATAACGCTGTTTGTTGGTAGTTTGAGAGATCAGCAACCCAGATACACATAATAACGCTGTTGGTACTTTGAGAGATCAGCAACCCAGATACACATAATAACGCTGTTGGAACTTTGAGAGATCAGCAACCCAGATACACAATAACGTTGTTGATTGGTAGTTTGAGGGATCAGCAACCCAGATACACAATAACGCTGTTGGTTGGGATATAGAGAGATCAGCAAACCAGATACACCATAACGCTTTTGGTTGGGATAAGAGAGATCAGCAAACTAGATACACCATAACGCTGTTAGTTAACAAACATAAAATTTAAATTCTAGAACAGTTGAATCATCATGAAGGTTTTAATAGCCTTGGTGTCCATGTTTTACCTAGCGGCTACAGGTAAAATTCTCTTTTCATAAATAATATTTACTCCGGTTAAAATACTTAAAAATCACGAAATTCTATAATCATGTATGGTGTCCTTATGTTAGCTGATCTGTTGGTATTCTATAACCATGTTGTCCTTATAGAGCGGGAGCCCAGGAGGTTAACCTAGCTGAAATGTGTACCAATTTTCTCCGTTATAGTATCAAAGCATGTATATTTGGTATCATCAAAATGTATCTCTGCCGAGTTTCTGGTGGTGGGTGTGGTATTCCACGCCCAAAATGCCATGCCCCCTAACTAGTCTAGATTGGCTCAAAAGTGTACCACATGAAATTGAGCACAGCAGTGTACCGTACATCTTCAGGTATCACAAAAACACCCTGACAGACATTTCCAGTGATGGGTTACACCTGACAGAGCTATGTAATAACTAGATATTTGTAGTGGCTGAGTATCTCTGACAAGAGTTACCTAATTTCCAGTCAACAGCTAGGCTAGATTAGCTGAAATCTGTACCACCTAAAACAGCTTTTGAGTTGTTCAGTACCACCAAGGGAATCAGGAATGACCACTGCCAGACAGTTTGTGCGGTGGGTTACCCCTAACAGACACGCCGAAATTGTCATAACGGAATACATAGAATAATTATGTATGTATGAAGGACCGTTAGTGCCAAACCAATTTCCTATAGAATTTAAAGATGTATAATGTTCTAACTATAGTAGTTACAGTTACAACATGAAGAATAAAAAATGAATATGTTGAAAACTTTAATCAAATTATTTTAGATTTAGACAGGGAGCTGATCGATGGGACTATCATTGTCAATTTCATTCAAATTACTTTATTCGTTCAGTTGAAAAGGGACTACCTTTTTTTATTTTTAAAGAACAGTTTGTCTTTTATTATGAAAGTAATTTATTAAAAATGAACTATTTCTATTTGATTGGCCTTTGTGGAAAAACTGGACTAATGGTTGCATTGCTAAAAAAAAAATGATGTATCATTACGCCGTAATGTAATCAGGTTCAGTAAAAGTGAAATCTATAGCAAGGAACTATGTTTATTTAGCTGTAGAAAGGATTGTGTGATAAATACAATCTCATACTCGTCGTTTTTAAAATCAAAAAAAAATATCAACACTCGTCGATAAAGTAAAAAAAAAGCCGGCAGAGCCTTGTTGGTTTGTGCGGGTAAGACATGTCAATCAACAGATGAGATATTTGGGAGAAGATTGGGGTAGAATCATTTCTGTCTATAAACCGCCACTGGGTGAACTGTCAAAAAGACCTGGCCGGACCCATCCGATAGATCTTGAGTACCTATATAGGTTTCAGTCTGCCAAGCCTGATAGTATATATTGAGACCCAAGCCTACAGATAAATCTGGAACAGTATCTGTCATTGTTACGCCATAAAATGGCAGAATCACATTAGGGGATGTTCGATTGCCAGTCCAGAACTTCCCGAACTGCAATGAAGTAATAAGCATGTCTGCCCGGTCACAGCTCTGCCAGGACAGCTGAGGTGGTGTGAGTAGAGTCGTGACGTATTTTATGTTTCAGCTCTCATAATTGGCTGAGATTTTTTTATGCAGTCGGCACATGCGCTGAACTCCGAAATTCTCCTTTTCACTCGATTGACTCATTATTTTGGAATTGAGAGAATTTAATTCCGGAACTTTTATATTCGAGTATCCCCTGAACAAAAGCAGCACACCTTTGTACAAAGAGAGATAACTCGTGTTCCTTTATATGGATGCAGACCACCTTTAATTTCTCCAATTGTCTATAACGTTAATTCTTGGCTATTTGCCCGGCTCCAATTTTTTCCTCGACAAGAAACAGGGGAAGTAATCCATGGTCTGACTGAAGTTTTGTTTGACTCACTATATTATGAAACAAATACATTTGAAATATTTCCATCATTTAATTCGTCTGAAAACTCCCGGTAACTATCAATATATATTTAATTACACCTGCAAAACAAATTATTAAATTCCATTGGGTCTTTCACGTACACTCGTTTTGGTCCCATTGTTGTTTTCCAGACTCTCCACCATGTTGATTTATGTTTTCAGGTTTGGCTCATCTGTGTTTTACTGGTGGACTACCTCCTTCACCTACTCCTAAATGTTAAAATGTGTCTATGAGTGGCTCATCTGTGTGTTACTGGTGAACTACCTCCTTCACCGACTCCTAATTGTTAAAATGAGTTGTATGTTTGGCTCATCTGTTTGTTACTGGTGAACTTCTAATAAGGTATAAATAAAAGATAAAAACCAAGTACGAACAATCCAAACCTGATGTGCGATACGGGACAATAAGCCCGGACGGCGGCAAACTGATTTGAAAGATGTTTATCCGAGTTAAGGCTTTTTACCCTTAAATACAAGAAATGTGAACTCACTTGAAAGCCTGATCTAAACTATCGCCCCGAGACAGGGTATGCTAACTCGTTCGAGAATACCGGGTAAGCGAACAAACCTAACTAACTCTTGTTCTGCTGTAGCAATTCTAGTTTCCTCGAAAAATACCAACAATAGTACTAGTAGGGTTCGAACTCCCAGATCCGTGACCAATTTCCGAGGAGGAAGGTTTGACGAATGATTCTGGTAGGGGGGACTGTTCTGAGGATTTGTGCAGTTTGCAACCTCTGGAAAGTGTGGGCAACTCTCAGGAGAGGCAAAAATCCAAGATGGCTGCCAAAATAGCACAGAGACTTATAGTTGGGGGGCAAATGTCATCAAACCTTCCTTGTAATATATCAATTTTATAGATTAAAATGAAACGAAATTGGATCTGTGTATCAATCAGATTGTTCGAAAAAGATTACAGATTTAGTTTTATCAGTAAAGTTTCAGTTGTTAAGGATTTAGGGCTAAATATATGATTAGATTGGTTATTGCGATTAGTGATTGGATTTGATCCCATGCCATTGATTCAAAGTTCAAAGTTCATTAACCGTTTGTGTTGAAACTAATTGATTAAAGCTAATCAATTTATCAAATTATTGTTAATTAAAGCAACTGTCTTAATCTAATCTAATTAGTCATAACAACAGGTACCATGCAGTGCAGTCAATCTGGCTCATATTTTTGGTCAACCTGGAATAAATTGATAACAGAATTTAATTCACTGTTTAAGCATCCCCAGACATTCAGAAATAACATGCTAAAAAAATTGGCTTGTTAGATGTATGCTAGAATGAATGAATGGAATGGGGGTTAACGTCCTACTATATGCTCCTAAGCTGGGCTAATTGAAGACGGGCATACGCCATACGAGTAGCTCATGGTAGTATTGTATGCCATTATATGTCCAATGCTAAACTCTTCAAAAATCATCTATGTGAAGGTCATTGAACATTTTTTGATTGGTGACACATTTGTCTCAGGGGCCGAAATACGTGAAAATGAAACACCCCCTGCCATTACTGTATCTCTAGAACCGATGGACCCAGAAGGTTGTGTGACAACCTAAAATCCTCGGAATGGCCACATCATAGGGGATCTGTAATATATTTATATGTTTAAAAGTCAATAACTTTTAAGATATTTGCCAAAGACTGACGATGCAGGTAATAGTTTCTGACGACTCAAATTTGAATGTGCCAGAAAATTATTTACATTTTTGAAAACAGCAATGAACACGCTTTTCAGTGATATGTAACATCATATCTGGAATTCGGTATTAAACAAGTATTTTGACACTGAATTTCCCCACCCCTCCATAATCATAGAATTAGAGTTTAGTACCTCCCCAACTTCGATGGTTCTGTAAGCTAATTAAATATGAATGTGCCATTATTTACATATTTGAAAAGAGCAAAGAACTTGCTTTTCAGTGATATGTACCATCATATCTGGTATTTGGTATTAGGACACGTATTTTTACATTGAATACCCTACTTTATCCATAATCACAGTAATAGAGTTTATGACCTCCCAACTTTGGTAGTTCTGTAAACTAAGTAAAAATATGAATTTGCCAGAAATTATTTACATGTTTAAAAACAACAATGAACGTGCTTTTCAGTGATATGTAACATCATATCTGGGATTAGGTATTAAGACACATATTTTGACTCTGAATACCCCCCTCAATAATCATAGCAATAGAGTTTAGTACCTCCCAACTTCGATCGTTCTGTAAGGTAAGTAAATATGAATGTGTAAGAAAATCATTTACATATTTGAAAACAGCAATAAACGTGCTTTTCAGTGACATATACCATCATATCTGGAATTTGGTATTAATACACGTATTTGTAACTTGAATACTCCCCCCGTAATCACGGTAATAAAGTTTAGTACGAGCCAGCTTAGATCGTTTTGTTATTTAAGTAAATATGAATGTGCCAGGAAATTATTTACATATTGGCGAGAATCCCGAATAAAATCTATCATACACAGGCCCGAAGCCAGAAACCAAAGTTTAGCCGACATAGGGGGGCGAGAGAGATAAATTTCCGACAACAAACAATCAATGAACGAAAGGTCATCGCCGACTGCCGTGTAAGCAGGAGGAGGGGAGAGCACGAACATTAGAAGCTGTGAGAGTGAATATAGGCCTCTATGACATGCAGGTAGCGAATGTGTCGGAAAATTAAGAGTTTCCAGCCGACATTATCTATCTCTCGGCGAAAAAGCGAGCATGCTAACCAGCGATTTTTTTCCCGACGCAGACAGAAATATTCCGACAGGAACCGCGAGGGGGGGGGGGGCTCGCCCCCCCCCCCACTAGCCTCGGGCCTGATCATACAGCACATCTACATGGCAATTCTTTTAATGCGTAGGTCTACTGACTTAGTTTATAAAAAGGCCTGATAGATGGAATTATACCTGTTATACTGCAAGTACCATGCAGACATAATAATGACCTACCGCCTCCATTCCAATGCCCAACATTATGTATGGGTACCAAGACGTGCACTTGCAAACATAAACTGTGTTATGTTTTGTGGATGTAGTAAAAAATAAAAGTGTAGAAATTCACGTAATTAATATGAACAATATGTGAAATTACAACAGGAAATATAACAAAGGGTCAATAGTATAATAATAAATATTACAGACCCCCTATAATGTCAGCTTTTTGCAAATTACATTACAAATACGCCAAGAGTCATCTCTATCTGTTTTTAAGATCAAACTCAACACTTTCTTTTTCGAACAATCTGATTGATACACAGATCCAATTTCGTTTCGTTTTTTATAGTTCAAAAATGTTGTTTTACTTGTCTTTACTACACTCTAGGATCTGGAAGGTTTGTTATTTAACTAGTGTTCAGCTTGAAATGAGGGGCCAGACAATCAAATGGTCTGTCGAATAGGGGGGTTTGACATCTCTTGCACGGAACTGTGACAGATATCAAAACAAAGCAAAAGTAGATAAAAAAAAAACCTAGTCACTTTCAGCAACGATTTCTGATTGGTTAATCGAATGACTGACCTTACTGGGTCACATGGCGTTTTCTACGTCACAGAACGTGATCTCCCACTATAAGTTGTTAGATCTACATGTAGCGAGGCCATCGAAAGTATAAAAATCGAAACGAAATATAGATCTGTAGTTTAATTAGATTGTTTTTCGAAAGTCCTATGGGATATAGAAATTGAGAACAAATCTAGTGAAATCGAAGCGCATTGGAAACTGTGGAAGCAGTGTTTATTCGCTATACAAATACTGATATTATATTCTAATCGTAAATAAACCATTTAATCGGCTGTCTGATAACGTATTCCGTCCTCAAATCGCCGCGTTACACAGAGCGGACAGACTGGTTGGAAGTATTGAATAGAGGTCCGCCATGAAGACTAGTCAAATATCCAGGTAAATAATTCCAACTGGTTGCCGCCATTAAATAAACAAAAACACTTTTATAATGTCACCTAAAATTATATCTTTTATTTCTTAATAAATATAAACATTATAAAAATAAATGTCCCATAAGTTACACATATTAACAAAAACCTGCTGAAACGATTCGATTATTTACACGTGTTCTAATTCTTCTTAAAGGCACCAAATAACAACCCGAACGCCTCACAACATGGATCACAACAACAATGGACACAGAGAGCCCAGAATTTCTGTAAACATCCACAATTAATCTCCAGGACTTTGAATAACGGAGTGACGAACCACACGTGGGTAAAGGCTATTCTAGCAAATTCACATCCCCATTCAGCAGCAATACACATACCACAACACAAGGTGGCGAGTTTATAGAAGAAATTTTTCCATATATTGAAACAGAAGAAGGATGCTTTCCATACACAATCTATACTGTGAGCTCCTTCAGGTTCAGCTAAAACATCTTCAAATTGAACCTGGAACAAAAAATAAATAAAACTGAATCTGAAAGGTCAGGTGAATATACAGTGTGGTATATAGCCGAGTGAATCTTGAAAAAGACGAGTAGATTTTATTTATAAATCAATTCTTTCATAAATTAATATAATTCTTTGCCATAGGTTTCACGTTTACAGAATCGGATTACATAACGGCGTTGTGATACATCAATTTTTTGACAGCAATTCAACCATTGCAGAGTACTTTATATGGACCCAGTGTTTCCATCAAGTTAAATTAAATACAAATAAGTTACTTTTAATAACAAAAATGAACTGTTCTTTGAAAATACAAAACATTGTTACTTTTTAACTGACCAATCAAATTTATGTAAAGCGATATAAGAAGATATCGCAGCAGATTATGGAATTTATCATACATAATATATTATTGGATGATAGATGTAGATTTTCGCACGTACTTAACTACCTGCCAAAATATAACCGTTCACCAAACCTAAGTGACAGAAAATTATAGCAATTGCATTTAACCACAAGATAAAATAGATTTGACTACAAAAATAATTTTTATGGATGTGCATAGATCGGCGGTGGGGGATAGCAAGAGTTCCTCAAATTATTTAGCCGATCGCATTCATAAGTCGAAACGAAACTTACCCCGACAAAATCATTGATGTTATTAGGATCTCTGTTAATCATATCTAGATCAGCCATTTTTATTTTAGGTCGGTAGTTGCGGACGAAGGTAAGTGACACGCCAGTAAATGTGGATGATGTTATGGTAATAATTATTATACATTATATACCCCATATTTGTTTTAATCACATGCCGATAACGTTTCCCTAACAACCATAAGTTTAATAACAACCACTATAATAAAAAGAAACATAAACTGCATTCGGTTACCATGGATTAATGAATTGGTGAGATCACGTGACAGAGACATCTGGCTAACAATCACAAGTTTATTTGATACAATACATATTTAATATAAAGTATAAATCTCTCTAAAATCGTCATAGATGAATGGATTAATGATTTCGTTTCAATCCCGGCAGTTTGTGTTAAACTGATCGTTTATCGACTAATCCAATTAATGACAGTCAATTGATTGAAATTATTGTTAATTTAAACAACTGTCTTAATCTAATTATCCCCGACAACAATACAGATTAATTAGAAGGAGAATTATTGTGTTCCAAAGTCTAGACCTATCAAATTGCTTATCGCTCTGCTGGTGTATTCCCGGGAAGGCGCAGTTACAGAGCGTAACCAAAATTAATCCTTCCCGGGAAGGCGCAGATATCGACTTAAAGATTTTTTGAATTTATGTTCACTCTGAATTTTATTCACCAATTGGCAACTAATGGTGAATATCATCAAATCACCCAAGTGTTATTCTTCATTCATCAAAATATTTATTTTATTATGATTATAATAACGAATTTCATCAAAATATTTATTTTATTATGATTATAATAACGAATTTTCTCTCATGGTCTCTCAGTTTTTGTAATTTGCTTATTTTCTTACCATATTATATTTCAAATGGATTTTGAATTGGCAGCAAAACAAGCAGTGTTGGAAATGTTCAACAAGCAGTGTTGAAAAGGCTGTTTTTTCATTATACCCAGTGTATTTGGAGGCGAACACAAAATGCAGGTCTACAAGTACAATATAGAGACGACTAAGAAATACAGAAGGTAGTACGGAGATTTGCAGCTCTACCGTTGGTGCCAGTCGAACGGGTAGGTGTATTTCATTATGTCTCGCTGCATATGCCCTCGATTTCTCTTATTTGAGTAGACGTGGAATGTTTTGAACACTTTGTTATCAAATTTATTTACCAAGTCTATTTTACTTGCAGGTTGAAGATGCATTCCTTCACATTGTAGCAGAAATGCCACCTAATCCAAAAATAACAGAATTGGCTGATTATTTTACAAATCTAGGTTCGAGGGAGAATTTTCAACTTACCAGTGGAACCATTACAATACAGAGGAACACGGGACCAACAACACTCTGGAAGGATGGCATTCGAGGGTCAAAAAGCTGGTCGGAAAAGCCCATCCGAATGTTTTTGAATTGATAGCATTTTTACAACAGGAGCAAAATATTAATGAATTAAGAATAGTGCAATATGCTGGCGGACAGGAACCACCAAAGAAAAGACACAAATATGCCCAACTCCAAAACAAGCTCCAGGAATTGAAAAGAAGTTACGAGGTTCATGAATTGACGTTAGTTGAGTATTTAGACAGGGTATCTTATTTGGCGAAATTGAACTGATTTTAGTTGCTTTTATTTCTTAAGTTTTTGTTGTAGTATAATTATGTTTTTTATTTATTTGGCGAAATTAATTTTTGTTATAGTATAATTGTGTATTTTATTTATTTGACGAAATTCATTTTTGTTATAGTATAGTTATGTTTTTTTTTATTTATTTGACGAAATTAATTATTGTTATATTATAATTATGGGTTTTTGGGGGGGGTTTTGAAGAAATTAAATGAATTTTTGTTATACTATATATGTTTTTTATTTGTTTTTGAAGAAATTAAATGATTTATTGTTATACTATAGTTTTGTTTTTATTTCTTATACCACGACTGATGCTAAAATGTTGGTTAATTAGTTATAGTGGGGATTATGAAAGAATAAATTCTTATCATAACACTCTATAACACCATTGTTACGTTTTTTAATCCATTTTAATCCTTAGGGGCTGGATTCCCGTTAAGGCGTGGAAAATGACCTTTTTTTAATCCGTTACGGTCACTAACTGCGCCTTCCCGGGAATAAACCGCTCTGCTTACCCTCAGCAGAAAATGTTCACTATTAAACTTTTTGATGAAATATACCAAGTTTCATCACTTTCACTTAATTACAACTAAAGTTATTGCATCCCAAAGCATCAACCAATCAAATTTATTATCTCTGCTTACCCTTAATAGAAAATGCTCGTCTTCGAACTCCATCAACATCAAGTTTGAATAAACATCTACATCAAGTTTGAATATCCTAGCTCAATTAGAAGGAAAGTTATTATGTTCCAAAGTCTCAGCCAATCAAATTGCTTATCGCTCTGCTTACCCGGAGCAGAAAATGCGCATTATTGAACTTAGTCAAGGTATTGATGAAATGAAACTATATACCAAGTTTCATCACTCCAACTTAATTACAACTCAAGTTATCGCGTCCCAAAGCATCAACCAATCAAATTGCTTATCTCTGCTTACCCTAAGCGGTAAATGCTCATCTTCGAATATTGACCTACTTAACACCTACACCAAGTTTGAATATCCTAGCTCAATTAGAAAGAAGGTCATTATGTTCCAAAGTCTCGGCCAATCAAATTGCTTATCGCTCTGCTTACCCTGAGCAGAAAATGCGCACTATCGAACTTAGTCAAGGTATTGATGAAACCAATCAAATTGCTTATCTCTGCTTACCCTAAGCGGTAAATGCTCATCTTCGAACTCAATCAAGGTAATGACCTAATAAACACCTACGCCAAGTTTGAATATTCTAGCTCAATTAGAAAACGAGTTATTGTGTCCCAAAAAGTATGACAGACGGACAGACAGACGGACGGACGGACGGACGGAACCATTTTAATAGTCCCCTGCTTTCTTAGAAAGGCGGGGGACAAAAAGAATTTGGCATACATGACACATGTGAACATTGTACACAATATTCCTATTTCATTCCTAATCTTATTGACTGTGGTGATATCAGTAAATATTTACTGCGGATCAGTTTCTAATCTGACGTGTCTGGGTTTTTCCATTACATATTTTATATTTAGTAATGAATCTTGACGTAAAGAATTCACAGCCATCTGTCGGATATATATCCACCCAGATTTAACTTACAGGTACGTACATTCGACTAGAGAGTTAACTTATTAGCCAACATGCTGCTTCTTCCATGCTTGCTGGTTATAATACAGTTCTACATGTATAACTATGTAACATGACTACACTCGGTGGCCTCATTCTGTCAGACAAAATTGTTTTCTGTGAATGTCTGCAAGTGTGAACGTACTGACTTCATAGATTTTTTGAAGTCAAAGTTTCCACAGACATTTTAAAGTCAGATTTTACTTTTAAAAAATCTATAGTGTAAACCCACCTTTACAGGTACGTACATACGACTATAGATTTAACTTGGTTTTTAACTTTGTGATATTAAAACTACCAGGATTTGTAAACATTTTGCAGTTAACTGGTCACAGTAAAGCCGTCGTCCCTCAACTAGTCTTACAGTAGATATGGGGTTTCATTTTCGATTTTCCTCCCACAGCTAAAGATCGCTAATTGAACCATATCTTAGTCCCGAAATGACCTAGCTTGCGTCGAGAAGACATTAATCTCCATTTCTCTCTCTATTTAGTCGCCTAAAACCAACCTTAGCAATTATCATAAAGCTTTATTTAGTCTAAGCAAATAGATTTATCTGCTAAGAATAAACTAGTTCATGTTTATATCATAGTTGGGGGAAATGTAGTTCTATTTTTAGATGTGTCACCACACCCCTCATTGATATTATAACATGGCCATCCGTTTTATAGAAATAAAACATATTCTGGGAAGCATCCAGTTTCGCTCATTAAAATGTTAACTTTTTTTATAATTGTCGACGCCCTTGCCCGTCTGTCTGTGCGTCCGGATGTTCACAATTGTTTGTGAAATCTCTACAGGTCACAATTTTTATCCGATTTCAATGAAACTTGAAACACAGGTTCATCATCCTCAGATCTCGGCCCTGTTGATATTGGCATGTATCGAACTGTAAGTTCATGGATTATGACCCCTGATTGTATAAGCTACAGATATCGGTTCCTGTTGATATTCGTACATATCGAACCGTCACTTCCTGAATTATGGCCCTTGGTTGTTCGACAAATCGCATTGTTAGCTAGCGGATTCTCTAGAGGTCACAATATTTTTCCGATTTTAAAAACCGTTTAAAAACATATCTATTCCACCATAATGAAGGTTGAATTCGAATTTCGAGAAAATCGAAATGAAACTGCCCGACAAAATGGCCGCTCTTTGTACCCATATTGTGTAGAAGTGTGTAATACGAAGGTTGTGGATCCTCTAGCTAGACGTCATAATTCTTTCCGATGTTGATAAAACTTAGAACATATCTTTATATTCTAAAGATCTCAGCCTCTTTTGATATTTGCACATTCAGGCCATAACTTTCTGGATTATTACCCCTGATTGTATAAAAATCGTGTTTGTTTTAAGCTTGTTCTCTGTCTATCTAGTGCAAAATGTGGATATGTCCTGTCTGGCAGTCGCTGGTTTTCTGGAGTTATTAAACCGGAAGCCTACATCTACATCTATTTTAATACTGGTTAATAATAATAGGTGACGATGGCCATCATGATCCGTATGTAAACAGTTGTTTTTATTTATTTCAGACTTGAGGATCATCGGACGAAATTGTTCAGATGGAGATATTTGAAGAACAAATCCAAACTTATATGGAGAAAAATCGGTTGAGGTTTCGTAAAAAAAACATAATCCTAAATTGGAAATGGGACATTTTCCGTGTGTTCGTTCTTTTGTACCATCGTCAAGTTTTATTATACTTAATTGCTATTGTTATTTGGTTTAATCCTTTGCAACAGATCATTTTTCAAACTAGACCCAGTTGGTACAATGAGGTATTTAACGGCTTCAAGTTAGATTATTCCGATACCTGTTACAGTACATCGACCATAAATACAAATGAATTAACCCCCTTCGGTAGGAAATGCAGTGGTGATCGGTACACACATAATATTTTGTTTGAACAATATCAGGAAGAAATTGTTTCAGCTGTTGTGCCTATAGGTGGAATGTTAACGTTTCTACTGCCTGTTACTGGGCTGTCTCACTGGAGCAATATGGAAACATATTATACAGTCAATGATATGGAAACATATTATACAGTCAATGATATGGAAACATATTATACAGTCAATGATAAACCAACGATAGAAACGTTGAGTAAGTTCAGATGTTCGGGGCTTATAGGTCACCTTTTTTTATGGCCATTTGTGTTTAAACTGACATTTAATACAGTAACACAACACTCACACGAACTTTTCGTGATGAACATTTGTCCCAGTCCTGATAGATATGGAACTTATAAGTTTTTTATACGTCGACAAGTTTTCAACAAGAGGTTGAATAAAACAGAAACAAAGGTGTTTCAATATCCCACCGTGTATGAAGTATTGGCTGATAAATCACAGCTATATGATAACATATTCTTTACTGTTTCGACATTAAATAAAGGACCCCTGGAATTAAATGAATCTACTGCTGGACATATTCTAGCAGACAACCGACTATTTTTCTTTATAGATGTTATTGTTGGATGCTGTGTTAATCTCTATCTTTATATAGCTGTTATAGACATAACGAACACTGATGTAATTTATGCAAAATATTTATCAGATAATTATGACGACAAAAGATTACCCGAATTATTAAAGATAGCTTTAGTTTGTTATTTTAACGTCTCGGCATTAAACGCACCGGTAAAGTTTAGATCCCGTTTTTCATCTGGAATACAGATCAATCTTTCGATCATAATAATAATAATATTTGCATTAAAACATTATGTATCAAGTTTCGAAATATTGGAATATCCAATCCCAGATTATATTGAAGCATTATTGCACTTTATACTATATGTCCTAAACACAGAAACGATTTATACATATTACGAACTGGTGCCAGAGGACCATATAGAATCGGAAGCATTAGGTGGAATTCTTCCCATGGATCAGATTGCTAAAGCATATGATATTTATATATCGTATTCTGATCGCGATAGTTTATTCGTTGAAGACGAAATTCTTCCAGTTTTACTAAAGAAAGGCAGGCGGGTGTTTTTTCGACATCACGATATATTACCTGGAAGGTCAGTTTTAACTGAAAGTCAACATGCGATTTATTCAAGCATGGCATTTATCGTAGTAGCTACTGACAACTATCTGAAAGATTACTGTCGAAATAACTTCGAATTATCCGTTTTATTAAATGTCGTGAACACATCTGATATTCCGTATAATAATCTGTTAATTGTGATTCCCCCGACTTGTGTTCGGAATGAGCATACATTTGATAATTACCTAATACTTAATACAACAAATGATGGGGTTTTAAACAACCAGGAGAAACATAAAATATATTTATGGCAACGACAAATCTTTGCTGTTGACTGAAATGTCCTCGCTATCGAACCTCTATGGGTATTCCTTTGGAACCTGTAACAATCCATATCAAGAGTGATTACCTTGTGATTGGTCTGGTGGGCAAACGAAAATATAATGTATAGCTTTCATTGTGTACGAGTTTTATAGATTTTAAATAATATTTATAGAGATGGCTTCGAAAGTCGCCATGGCTATGTCAGTTACAATATACCTTAAATTAAAATATGTGTGTATATTTGTATATGGGGCGGGAGGGCGGAGGGGGGGGGACATTTATAGCTATGTTTTCATGTATTATTTATAGCTATATTATCATGTATTATTTATAGCTATGCTGTCATGTATTATTTATAGCTATGCTGTCATGTATTATGCATAGCTATGTTGTCATGTATTATTTATAAATATAGCTTGTATATATATTGCCTGTAACATATAGGTGTGGGGTAATCTAGGCATAGTCTGTTTCTTAATCTGTTGCAGTGAATAAAGTACTGTTTTTTAAAAAGAAATACCGATTGTAGATATTCATTACAGATATATCTTTGGGAAATAAATTATATTTTAGCAAATACAATCCAAAATCCGAAAGTTCCTTTGAACAACCGGTATTGATACTTTATGGCCTTGTATTCTTCGACTATATTTTTTAGATTATTGAGATATTTCACGGTATATTAACACAGACACACTGAATGACGAATTCGGGTCATAAGAGGACATTATTCTATCAATAATCAGAATTACGCGACCTTCCGTTTCGCAGTTATCTTCCCTTTGCCAATAACTCCATGCGTACTAAACAGACTTTCATATTTAACGCTTAAAAGTCATACTTCGATTAGATAAAATTGAGGAGTATTTATTCTACTTTCATTTAATACTGACAAGGGAAACCACGCTGGAAAATCGAGATGAACTTTCTCGGCCAATGCAGTAATCGAACACCCGACCTCCAGGCTAGCGAGCCAGCGACTTACCCACTTAGCAAAACTTTACAAGACGTTGATATGTTAATGTGATCCAGGCTGTTATGGACATGAACTCTGTCACAAAACATACACAAGAGAAAGGAATTACGTGACATGTCAGCATCAACACTACGGGACAATACATATAATGGAGAGAGAGAGAGAAATGGGGTTTAACTTCCACTTGACATAAAGTAGGTCATTTCGGGACTAACATATGGTTACATTTTATTTCAATAATTCGATTGCGCGTAGGGGTCTTTAGCAGTGGGAGGAAATCTAGGAGGTTGGACAGGGTACATGATGGAGACCATATTATAACAAACAGTACGAGGAACTGTCGGATTATAAATTTGATTATTAATATAAGGGAGATAACTACTATTAAGGAGTAAACAAGAGTTATGCTATTGTGCCTGAAATGAGAATGAATGACATTGAAAATGGTTTAATGTCCTACTGTTCTGCTCCGTAGTATTTCGTCATACAATGTACTATGAAGGGAATTTTTCCCCGGCAGAGGCGATACGTTCTACTCTTATACCAAATTCAAAATGCCAATGAATCGTTAACGTGCACGGCAATGTGTATACTGAGCTTCGGTTTCTCGTCTTGATCCAACGACTATACTTTGTTCTTTGACCCGCCTTCGTTCCTATACCACCATTATATTACATTACTCGAATCTCTGTGGACAAGACGCAACTATAGGTTGAACTTGATCTCTCTCCTATACCAAGGATCTAGACAACTAAATCGAGCAATTAACACTGTTTGTGCAGTGTAACTATTTAAATGTAAATGATGATAAGCTGAGAGCATAACCATTGGCAACAAGAACACCCGATTGTCATAAAAACATTGGTATATATTTTGACTTGGCGCTAGATGTAAGAATACATGTGTCCAACATCAGCTATCTTCCTATTATAGACCTTGATACCACAAAATTACTGATTAATACCGTAACTCCTCATTGTACTCTCTGCCAAAATACCTACTTAATCAACTACAAACAGAAAGAGAAGGAAATGGGGTTTAACGTCCACTCGACACAAACAGGGTCATTTTGGGACTAACGTATGGTTCAATTATATTTCAATAATTCGCTTGTGCTTATGGGTCTTTAGAAGTGGGAGGAAATCGGAAGACCCGGAGAAAACCCACGAGGGTGGACAGACGACCCTACTCCTTGCCACGTACAACAGTGAGTTCTAACCCACGCCCGCTGGCTCAATGACAGGCTTTATGATACAGCGCGCACTTGCTAACTATTCGGCCATCCAACCCCGTTTGTCTCATATCCACTCAAATCAAAATGAGTGAACGATTGATATAAGTTATAATTTGGTAAACATTCAATTCTATATTGGTAACATTTAACTTTTAAGAAGTTTCTCTGGTAAGTTTCCACTGTCTAATTAACCCATCGTTATAACTATTTACGTCATATTTAGATAATTGATGGTCCAAAACCCTACGCTACAAGATCAACATATCTTCGTGCATTCGTCAGACAGCAGTTTGATTCTAGAAAGAAAAGGTGTAGAAAAATCTACCAGTTTACTCGCCGAGTCTCGCTGGATGGGGTCTGAGCGAATGACTTATTATTATAATCTACTATGCTTGTATCTATGTATCCAACTAATATATAAAACCGTAGAAACCGTTCCTGTCATCGTGTGTGTTAATCATACGAGCTGACAACGTGGAATGTGGGTGGCACTTAAAGATACGTCCTACCCAGTCACATAATTACAAACACAGAGACAATACTAGACGATCAAAGGCTGTAATAAGATATGTATAGTAAGAACAGAATGCATGGGTCATACGTAGGATGTGGCGACCGGTTTTCAGCTATGTCCGCTTCCCATGTCTGACAAAAGAACCAAGCTGCTTTACATTTTCACATAGTGGTGCGGTTCCGAGCTGATGGTGACAATCCGTAAGATCGCCCGTGTAACAACGTGAGATGCTGGTGACAATCCGTAAGATCGCCCGTGTAACAACATGAGCTGCTAGAGACAAGCAGTAGGGTCGCCCGTGTAACAACATGAGCCGCTGGTGACAAGCAGTAAGGTCGCCCGTGTAACAGCGTGAGCTGCTAGAGACAAGCAGTAAGGTCGTCCGTGTAACAACATGAGCTGCTAGTGTCAAGCAGTAAGGTCGCCCGTGTAACAGCGTGAGCTGCTAGTGTCAAGCAGTAAGGTCGCCCGTGTAACAACATGAGCTGCTAGAGGCAAGCAGTAAGGTCGCCCGTGTAACAACATGAGCTGCTAGAGACAAGCAGTAAGGTCGTCCGTGTAACAGCGTGAGCTGCTGGTGACAAGCAGTAAGGTCGCCCGTGTAACAACATGAGATGCTAGTGACAAGCGGTAAGGTCGTCCGTGTAACAGCGTGAGCTGCTGGTGACAAGCAGTAAGGTCGTCCGTGTAACAGCGTGAGCTGCTGGTGACAAGCAGTAAGGTCGCCCGTGTAACAACATGAGATGCTAGTGACAAGCAGTAAGGTCGTCCGTGTAACAGCGTGAGCTGCTGGTGACAAGCAGCAAGGTCGCCCGTGTAACAACATGAGCTGCTGGTGACAAGCAGTAAGGTCGCCAGTGTAACAACATGAGCTGCTAGTGTCAAGCAGCAAGGTCGCCCGTGTAACAGCGTGAGCTGCTGGTGACAAGCAGTACGGTCGCCCGTGTAACAACATGAGCTGCTAGAGACAAGCAGTAAGGTCGCCAGTGTAACAGCGTGAGCTGCTGGTGACAAGCAGCAAGGTCGCCCGTGTAACAACATGAGCTGCTGGTGACAAGCAGTAAGGTCGCCAGTGTAACAACATGAGCTGCTAGTGTCAAGCAGCAAGGTCGCCCGTGTAACAGCGTGAGCTGCTGGTGACAAGCAGTACGGTCGCCCGTGTAACAACATGAGCTGCTAGAGACAAGCAGTAAGGTCGCCAGTGTAACAACATGAGCTGCTGGTGACAAGCAGTAAAGTCGCCCGTGTAACAACATGAGCTGCTAGTGACAAGCAGCAAGGTCGCCCGTGTAACAACATGAGCTGCTGGTGACAATCCGTAAGGTCGCCCGTGTAACAACATGAGGATTCTCTCCAGATACACTCATCCACTTGGTCAAAATAGTTCATCGGGAATTTTCCGGCGTGGGCTATCCTTGTCAGTGGTGCAGGACGGAGGGTGAGACAAGGAGAGTTGTCTAGTCGTTCGGATGAGACGAAAACCGAAGTCCACTGTACACATTTACGTGCACTCAAAAGATCCCTTGGTAATTTGAATTCGATATGAGAGTAGGTCGTAGCATACTGTATGGCGTATGCCCGTCGTTATTATTCCTGTAGGACGTTAAACCCCATTACATTTACTCCCCCCTTCTCATTGATATTCTATAGATATAAGGCTTAAAATATTGTTTGTGCTTTTCACTTGGGTGGATCACGTGGCGGTTAAGTGGGTAAGGTGCTGGCTCGCTAGCCTGGAGGATGGGTGTTTGATCCCTGTATTGGCCGAGAAGGTTCATCTAGATTTTCTGGCGTGGTTTTCCCTTGTCAGTGATGCAGAAGGAGGGCCTGACAAGGACAGCTGCCTAGTCGTTCGGATGGGACGAAAAACCGAGGTCCCGTGTACACATTGGAGTGCAAGTACAAGATCCCTTGGCAGTTGGAATTCGATATGAGAGTAGGCTGTAGCGCCGCTGCCCGGGCAAAATTTCACTCATAGCACACTTTCTCGGCCGATGCAGGGATCGAACACTCGACCTCCAGGCTAGCGAACCAGCGCCTTATCCACCTCCTTAGCCACCGTGATCCCCAATGCCGTTAGATAAAATACAGTCAGTTCAATAACATTACATCAACTGAATTTCAAGAACATGCCACCGAAATATTAAATTTCTTAAAATAACCTTCCGGACATAATTACTTCATTAATTTTGTTGTTTTGAACTGTATTGACAGAAAGAGTACTAATTGTATCCAGGTCTTTCTATTATATATTATTAGCCTAACGATAGATATACCATTGATAGTAAAGCGTAAACATTAATCAAAAATCGATAATCGATGACGCTTCCATTAATAAGATAAAGAAATGAACGGATAAAATCTAAACTCAATTATCTACGGACATGAAATATTAAAATAAACAAAGTAAATTTTATTTGCATGGCTTCCTCTTTTGTTTAAAGTTTGCATTAAAAACGAACCACGTGATCAACAACGGAAAGATACGAATAAAAGAAGTAATGACGTTAAAGGGGCATTATGTAAAATTAAATAAAGATCTATAATATGATAAAGAAAATAGACAATGAACACGGAATATGTTGAAAACATCAGTCAAATCTTACTAGGCGTTGAGCTGATTCACCGTCGTTACAGTAACAGTGTAACCTCGATTGTCATAACTATAGTTGTTAAGTCCAGATTTAGCCATTTGAACGTAAAAGCATTTTAATCTGTTGAAAATCGAAAGTATTCAATGGCATAGAGAGTCTTGGTAATATTTTATAATTTATAAAGTATTTAAGGGATACAGAAATATCTTTAAGAAGCAGATTCAACTCTTGTATAATTCTAGTTGATATAAATGTATTTATATATAAGAAGAATAACGTTAAATAAACATATTCACATGTACGAGAGTTAAATAAACATATTCACGTGCACGGGAGTTAAATAAACATATTCACGTGTACGAGAGTTAAATAAACATATTCACGTGTAGGAGAGTTAAATAAACATATTCACGTGTACGAGATTTAAATAAACGTATCGACGTGTACGAGAGTTAAATAAACATATTCACGTGTACGAGATTTAAATAAACATATTCACGTGTACGAGATTTAAATAAACATATTCACGTGTACGAGAGTTAAATAAACATATTCACGTGTACGAGAGTTCAATAAACATAGTCACGTGTACGATAGTTAAATAAACGTATTCACGTGTACGAGAGTTAAATAAACATATTCACGTGTACGAGAGTTAAATAAACGTATTCACGTGTACGAGACTTAAATAAACATATTCACGTGTACGAGAGTTAAATAAACGTAGTCACGTGTACGAGACTTAAATAAACATATTCACGTGTACGAGAGTTAAATAAACGTAGTCACGTGTACGATAGTTAAATAAACATATTCACGTGTACGAGAGTTAAATAAACATATTAAATAAACATATTCTTGCGAACGTGAGTTAAATAAACATTATCACGTGTACGATAGTTAGGTGATTGTTTCTATTTATTTTCTAGGACTGAATAACAACGATGCTGCATAGCCTAAATGCAGGTCATGTAATTTTATTCCGGTACCCTAACAAAGTCGTTTCACGGCTGACATGACAGGAAGAATCCTATGCGTTACTCCTCTTTATTACCAAAACGCTAGTTAGCTCGATATATGCTAAAGATTTTAACACATTTTTCTTCACTTTTAATACGACACATTGGGGTCATGAAACGTTTCGATACTTTCGGTGTTCTGTTGTATTTCTTTGAATATTTCAGTACATCCAAAAGGTTCAGAAAGTAGACCAAAGAAGCTGACAATTTATTAATGGACCGCTTTAATTCTTAGTAGGAAGCGAGTTTTAAACCAAAGCAACTCGTAATAAAAACATTGCAAGTTCGATCGACATCGATCGACGGGCATGGGCGACGACAAGATTTGTCCACGTATAACAGCCGAAAGTAATCCCCCCCAAAAAATATTAGTGACTGTCGTCTGCCTGTCTGCCAACCTTCCTAACTGCCTGCATGTCTATCTATGAGTAACATTGGCGATGGACTGCCAGTTCTGATTTCAGAGATGTGCTATTTCCGGTTCATGGATATGCTCTTGCTACGTCGGATCAATCTCTAATTTATATATTCTCCATTAAGGCCCTGAAACCACTAACAATACCCCACTACTTATATAGTAAATGCAGGAGGAATGCACTACACGCAAAACAAAAAAAACCTAAAAATCTACAAGATAAACCTGCGGACAAGACAGAAAATAGACATTGCAAAAAGTAAACAATTATCAAATCAAGTGAATGGATCCGGGGGCCAGCCCTAAGCGTCCACTGCGCTGTACAGTCCCGGGCCTGTCTTGGTACAGGCTTCACTAAACTGATTTACAAAAAGGACGTAACAAAACTACTAAGACTCGCTTTCTATTTACGATGCGTTTGAGTGCTCGATATGTTGTATATAATGTGAGCTGTAATTTTTGACGGTTCGGTCAATCTCACGCCACTGACGTCATAAGAGAGAGAGGGTTTCTCTTTACGGCGCATTATTTTCGTTCAATCTAAGTATTTTTTAAAATTTTAACCTTAGCAAATATATACCATGTTCAAACAATCTATCATTAGATTCATTGATAAATTAATAGAGGTTGGAGATATACACCCCGTTGGGTATTCGAAAAGTATACGCGAGAAAAAACACCTCGCCACAGGCACAGCCCATTCCAACCGGGATTTCCTAACCGGGGCCATCCGATTATCTGTCGGTAACCGCTATATCGGGATTCCTCCGCCTTGGTGTTGGGTGTCGATTAGACATCTGATTACGTTTCTGGTGCATCAAGTAAATTACAGAGAAAACAATCTCTCATAAAGCACAGATGGAGAAAATTTAACGGGGGTGGGGGAGGGGTCACCAATTGGTTAACATGTGCGCATTGCATCACAATACCTATCAATGAATCCCTTTGGTGTATGTGGACAGGATCGAATCGCCTGCTACCCACCTCCACACCCATTGCTAAAGACTCCTACGTGCAAGAGAGTTTTTGAAACAAAATAAAAACATATGTTAATTCCGAAATAACGTACGGCAGTTTATATAGGAGAAAAGTAACCACCACCCCCTTCTCTCTCCCTGTCTCTCTCCGTCTCTGGAAAATAAATTATGATGATTATTTAATGTTTGTGAACGCTGACGACTTAAAGTAAAATATTGATAAACTCTACTGCCAATAGTCGATATATATACAGGGGAGAACAGATATTGAACAACTCTATACCTGTATTCTCCTTATGATGTCATAGTACAACGATCCTGTCAATAATGGGTGTATTTACAGGTCTAGTGAGCAGATATTGGATAATCTCTGCTGTCAAAAGTCGATATATATACAGGTGAGGAGGGAGAACGCTGTATTGGATAAACTCTGCTGTCAATAGTCGGTATATATACAGGTGAAAAATAGATATTGGACAAAACGATCTTCTCTTACCAGCTTCAGATGGATTTACAAGCCACATGAACACGCTGTGTGAAAATTAATTATGTTTCGGTCTTAAAACCTTACTAATTGCTTTTGGTTTTTGACCATTAGTTGAAACAATATTTTTTCCCATTGTTTCTGGATGTCAGAAAATGATAGTCCAGTCACTTTATAAAATATTTAGGGAGAAATAATCTATGGATAAAACATTCAGATGTACCATGACAAAAAAGTTGAGTGGACGGAAATTATTTTTGAATTACACTTCAGTGAATTAGATAAAATATTTTATGGATAAATCATGGATGTTCTGAAGATATTGTTTGTTATATTGTTTGTTCATATAACAGGTAGGTTTACAATTTGTAATAATCTGTGTTTTCACGTATCATATGATTTATGATTTGATTTAAACGTATAATGTAAAAGTGTATTTTAACGTATAATGTAAAAGTGTATTTTAACGTATAATGTAAAAGCTAAAGTTCTCTGGTTATAAGTCTTAAATGAAATAGAACACTGTATAGCAAGTTTATGAGGAGCCTACCAGATGTCTTACTGTTATAACTAGTTTATAGCAACTAATTAAGTTAACTCTAATTAAAGTTTATAGTTTAAAACGAAATACGCTTCCCTCACAATATTTGCTAATACTCCAATACAGCTTATACCAGAATTCATATAATTAAAGTGGCGTTTAGAATAATCTGTAAAACAACGAGAGAGATGAAACACTAACTATTATAAAAATATGATTTATGGTTTGAATTAAATTAACGCCTAAACGCCTTCGATGACACGTTAGTTTGCAGACCCCTTTCAATATAGATAAACGGTTGGGTAGGTTGTAATAATGTAGCAAACCGAAATAATTATTACACTAGAAACTGAAATACTTCTATGGTTTTGTATGCTAGTGTCTGGTTGTAATAATGTAGCAAATTGAAATATTTATTACACTAGAAATTAAAATATATCTTTTGTTTTATATGTTAGTATAAACCCCAGGGGGGGGGGGTCTACATTGCAGGCCCTTTACAATATAGATAAACGGTTGGGTAGGTTGTAATGATGTCTCAAACAGGAAACAATTATTACACTAGAAACTGAAATATTTCTATCGTTTTATATGCTAGTGTCAACTCTGGGGAGAGGGGTTACATAGGTTAAGCCCGGTTCCCAATCACATTCAAAAATTCTGAATAAAAACATTGTTTATATATGATGTTAAAGGCCCAATAACACTTTTGTTGTAACTGAATTATATGTCCCAATCTTTATTCTGGTCAACAAATTGTACTATTTCACAATATTCCAATTAATTGATGATAAAATTTCATCTTAAGACACCTAATTTTAAAAATTCAACTATATGTCGTAACATGGTTTGAAAAGCTTTACGTAAAGACTTTCAAATGCAACTTGAATTTAAACATATTTTCGAACCCTCTGGACAAGTAAGATAGGTTGTAATGGATAATTTACACAACAGATAGGACACTTAAACATCTAGTAGTTGAAATAAGGCTAATTTCTTTACCTGTCAAGCCAGCAAGTGTGTCATTGTCCCTTTAACATTGTTAGATTTAATTTTATGAAATTGGGGCAGTTTTCCGACAATCGAACCAAGAATATATTGGGGTTATTTGTAAAATATTATTTTAGAAATAAACTGTGGCTATGACTGTATTTGTTCGTGCATTTATCGCCTTCATTAAATTTGTTCAGTCATTGATGGACACCTAACCTTCCACACTAGAATAACTCTGACATTTCTTTAATCGCGGTCCTTTTAGGTCCAAGAAGGCAACGTTTTTCTTTGATTCCAACTGACAAAACCGGGTCCTTAATATGCACATAGCCAACTATTTTATAACAATAGCTAATTTTTCTGAAATCTATTTTTCTTCCAAAAACTCAATCTATTTGTGGGCAGTATGAAGTTAGCTCGATTTTCGTTTTTTTAAATATTGGCGAATAACAAAAAATAACTAGCTCGTTTTTCGATATTGGCGATTTTGATATTTAAACTTGAATCTCAAAAAATCAGATTATGTGAGTTTTCTGAAACGAACTAAAGATATCATAAATGAGGACGACTGAGCTCTTTCTCCTTGTTTTTTGATATTGGCGAAACTCGAAAAACGAGCTACTTGTTTTTTTGATATTCAAACTTGAATCTAAAAAAAGTAGATTTAATGGATTAAATCCGTTTTGTAAAAAGTACTAAGGGTAACATAAATGAGGATGCCTGAGCAATGGATTCACATCAAAAAGCTCTTTCTCCTTGTATTTTGATATCGGCGAATGTCGATCTAATCGTTTTTCAATATTCAAACTTAAATCTCCAAAAATCAGATTAGATGTATGTATATCTATAGAATGTCTCAAAAACACATTTGTTTCAGTAAAAAAAACCACGGTGAACCACTGCACAGGCATCTACAGTTATGAAATCTTTAGTTCGTTTTTAGGAAACCTTTTTAATCAAATGTGTTTTGGAGACATAATGTAGATATACATGATCAAATCTGTGTTTTTGAGATCCAAGCCTGAAAAGAAAGAGCAGTTTTTATGCGAATACTTATTAAATCAAATATGTTTTCCAGATATTCTGTAGATATACGTACACCATTAAATCTGCTTTTTTGAGATTCAAGTTCAACATTCGCCAATATCAAAAAATAAGCTAGTTGTTTTTCGTTATTCACCAATATCAAAAACGAAAATAGAGCTAACTTTACACTGCCTATAGGGAACCGAGAGAACTTTGTGCATATTTCAGGATATTACATTGCTTGAATTTTTAGACACTTGTTTGTTGAGCGTAGATAAATTTTTTTTTATTATTCCCACACACTTAAAAATTCAATTCAGCATACTGCCTACTCCTATCTTAAATTCCAACTGCTGATGGATCTTTTACCTAAATAAGTACACGGGGAGATCGGGATTTTCGTCCATGGCCTCCGTTCTTGCGTCTTTGCCCGAATCTCACTGTCGATTCGTTGGTTATCTGAGTTTATAAACCCTTCCCGACAAAGGATCTTATATAGGCATCTGGCTAATGTATCATGTATCATGTATCATATCAGGTTTAATATTCAGTACAGTTTGCTTATCAGACAGAGACAGTTAAATAAAACATGCAAACAAGTTTAGGTTACAGAATGCTACCAAGAGCTCCACGGGTGTCGATAGCGAACAGGTTGATATGTTGATATATACAACTGGCAGTAGTTTTCTCTTTGATGTGGATAGCAGTTATATCTCATAACAACCTGTCATGACGTCATCATGGGTTGATATTCTGTTCATATCAACCGCTGATGACGTCGTGACAGGTTGATATGAAATATCAACCGCTAATGACGTCATCTCAGGTCGATGTATTTGACTCCTATCAACCGCTGATGATCGAAATAATACAAAAAACACAGAAATAAGTTTTTATTCTTGTAACAATTAAAAAGTATTTTGGTACAGTTTGTAACATTCAAGACAGAAATAAACGGCGTACTTATCGGCATATTTAAATCGGTTATTCATACTCGACCATGTCTAAGATATCTTTCAGAATCATCTTTCCGTCCACACACTACGCCTTTTGATCCAAATTTTCTTTAGGTTTGAATAGATCCTCATCGATAGTTGCATCAACATCAATTCCATCGTCAATTTGTTTGCTAAAGGGGTTGATTATTCGTCTGACTTCGTATTCCTATCCATTTTTTTTTTGTTCTTTTGCAATTCAATTCTTCAAAATGGCGAATTGTAAACAAAAACAACCACGTAATTGCACGTGATTAATTCGGTAATATTCGTTATTTGACGGAAAGTACCGAGTAGGTAGCCCAATCGTCGTTGGCCTGTAACGGAAGAGTCCATTTAATTTCAGGGTGGGCGTTGTATATGTCAGATATTAACAAATCATACCTCAGTTGCTATATTTATATCACCCTTGGGCTGCGCCCGCGGGTTATATAATATAGCAACCTCGGGTAGGTTAATATCCTATACATAAAAATCACTTTCACGTGTCAAGATGGTAGGAGGCGTCTATAACATATCTAATTGTTTTCTGTCAAGGGAATGTTTTAATTTAACATAAAACAATGGACTAATCTTCACAAGTGATTCGTGATTAGGAAATTTGGCTAACGGGTGTTTGCGTTTTCTTGTACGAGTAAATATGTTCAATTTGAGTGAAGTCTGTGTTGCTTCAGACCCGGGACTGTACAGCGCAGTGGACGCTTACGGCTAGTCCCCGGATCCATTCACTCTTTTTTGAATTGTTGTTTTTTTGTTTGTTTTGTTTGCTGTTTCGGAGTATGATGTCTTATCGTTGTATTTGTCCTTTTTGTAAATCATATGTGGCGCAGTACCCCTGCACTAACTATTAAGAGATCATCTTTATATTTACCGATTCCTGTCCAGAGCTTTTGCAATGTTTCTTATTTCAAACGGGAGAGATAGGGCTGAATGAAACCAATAAGCACTAAGTAGGGCTGTCCTCCTGCTATTTTCTGCTTATCTTATAGCGGTGCGACAAAACGCACTGTATGACCAAACAAAAGATCAAACTCATCACCCCCCCCCCCCTAATCGCAAGCATCTATTTTCATTTAACTACATGAGTTTAAAATATGAAACGGTGAAAATATCTGAGAAACAAATAATAATAATAATAGTACTGAAAGTTACTTCTTATATAGCGCACAGATCCATTAAAATTAATGCTCAATGCGCATTAAATGAAAAAAATTCATTTTGATATTGGCTGTCGAATCATGATAATGGTTGTTGATAATTATAATGATATTAGTTGTTGATAATTATAATAATAATAGTTGTTGATAATTATTATGATATTAGTTGTTGATAATTATTATGATACTGGTTGTTGATAGTTATAATGATATTAGTTGTTGATAATTATTATTATATTAGTTGTTGATAATTATAATGATATTAGTTGTTGATAATTATTATTATATTAGTTGTTGATAATTATAATGATAATAGTTGTTGATAATTATAATGATATTAGTTGTTGATAATTATAATGATATTAGCTGTTGATAATTATTATTATATTAGTTGTTGATAATTATAATGATATTAGTTGTTGATAATTATGATGATATTAGTTGTTGATAATTATAATAATAATAGTTGTTGATAATTATAATGATATTAGTTGTTGATAATTATAATGATAATAGTTGTTGATAATTATAATGATACTAGTTGTTGATAATTATGATGATATTAGTTGTTGATAATTATTATTATATTAGTTGTTGATAATTATAATGATATTAGTTGTTGATAATTATAATGATATTAGTTGTTGATAATTATAATGATATGAGTTGTTGGTAATTATTATGATATTAGTTGTTGATAATTATAATAATAATAGTTGTTGATAATTATTATGATATTAGTTGTTGACAATTATTATGATTATATTGGTTGCTAATAAATTCTCAATGATCATGTTTTACTTTCAGGAAGCAAAGCGTATCCTGGTCGTGAATTTCTACTGTCATTCCCTCAGAATTACATCAACTTCTATCAAAATGTCCAGATTGTGTTGACATGCGTTGCAACAAACAGCATACAAGTGAACCTTACGGTCCATGTACCAGATACTTTCGTGCAACCAGAAAATTCGACATTCAGCTTAGCTCCCGATGAAAGATACGTCATACCAATTTCTGCGGACATATACATGCCAACAGGAAGTGTTATTGATACGCGATGTGCGCATGTTCTTAGTACCGGGGATATTACGTTGGTAGTGTTCAGCAGACAGATGTCAAATGGCGATGCTTATATGGCGTTGCCGATGCCTTTACTCGGTCAGGTATATTTGTCAGTAAATTATGATATGCGCATTACTGACTCGGCGTCATTTATTGTGATCACGGCTCCATTTAATGATACCAAAATCACAATTCATTTACCAGACTTTAAGAATATTACAAGTTTTATGTTTGATGATCGTTTGTATAGTTCAGAAGAAACCATCGTGGTAACACTGTCAGCCTATCAGGTTTTACAGTTACAGGTGCAGGATGATTTAACCGGTACCAACATCGTTTCAGACAAACCCATTTCTGTCTTAAGTGGTGTAAACCGCACCTCAATCTACCAGGAATCATGTAGAAGTCACGTCATGGATTCCCTGCCACCTGTTGGCCGTCTTGGCAACCAATACGTCACAGTGACAGAGCCAAGGTACAGAGAACCGACGGTATACCGTATCGTAGCAACCGAGGTAGCCACCAGAGTTGAAATGGGAACGAATATAATCATGTTAAATAAAACTGGAGATTACTATGAATCTGTTATAGAACCAAATAATTTTTATTTCATTCAATCTTCTAAACCCGTTGTAGTGGCACAACTCAGCACATCTAACTATAACTCTACATATAGATTGGGTGATCCTTCTTTGATGATACTGACACCACTCCAAGCAGCACGCGACTCGTACACGTTTTCTGTCGTCAACCATTCCGGTTACAAAGTTTATGTTACCATAGTGATCAATAGTTCGGATGTTTCTGGCTTACGACTCAACAACCAAACCTTCGACACTACTTGGACGGCAGTGACTGGTAAACCAGATCTTGTTGTTGGAGAAGTCCAGATTACCACGTCATTGGCAACTTCACAAAAAATATCAAATGAAGATGGCGGGAAATTTTTGGCCTATATTCAAGGAATGGCCAATTGTGAAGGTTATTCATTTGGTCTGACATTCCAAGAGATGACCAATATTCCGGTAATTATTGATATTTTATTAACTTGGCAGAAGTAAAGTTTATAAAGGTATTGTCACACGTGTTGCTCTCCTGGTCACCAATCTACATAATGTTACCACATTTGTTCCGTTCCATTCTCCTAAATAATCTTTCCTTCCCATGTAAAGTAAAATATCATAAATTAAAGTAAAATATCATAAATTAAAGTAAGTAAAATATCATAATGTAAAGTAAAATACCATAAATTAAAGTAACGCAAAGTAAAATACCATGAGGTAAAGTAATCCAAAGTATAATCTCATAAGGTAAAGTAATGTAACGTAAAATACGATAACATAAAGTAAAAATATCATACGGTAAAGTAACGTAACATAAAATTCCACATGGTAAGGTAATGCAAAGTAAAATACCCAAACTTAAAATAAAGTTACTAAATACTATAGGGTAATATAAATCAGAATACGTATGGTAAAGTAACACAAAATATCACTAATAATAGTAAAGTAAAGTAACATAAAGTAAAATATCAGGAATTAAGTTAATATCAATAATTAAAGTAAAATGAAATAAAATACAGCAACGTTAAAATACCATAACGTAAATGGAAGTAAAAAATACCACTATATTACGTTAAGTAAAGTGAAGTAAAAAATACCACGATATAACGGTAAGTAAAGTAAAGTATAAAAAATACCACCATATAACGTTAAGTAAAGTAAAGTAAAAAATACCACCATATAACGTTAAGTTAAGTGAAGTAAAAAATACCACCATATAACGTTAAATAAAGTGAAGTAAATAATACCACCATATAACGTTAAGTAAAGTTAAGTGAAAAAATACCACCATATAACGTTAAGTAAAGTGAAGTAAAAAATATCACCATATAACGTTAAGTAAAGTGAAGTAAAAAATATCATCATATAACATTAAGTAAAGTAAAGTAAAAAATACCATAACGTAAAGGGAAGTAAAAAATACCACCATATAAGTAAAAAATACCACCATATAACGTTAAGTAAAGTAAAGTAAAAAATACCACCATATAACGTTAAGTAAAGTAAAAAATACCACCATATAACGTTAAGTTAAGTGAAGTAAAAAATACCACCATATAACGTTAAGTAAAGTTAAGTGAAAAAATACCACCATATAACGTTAAGTAAAGTGAAGTAAAAAATATCACCATATAACGTTAAGTAAAGTGAAGTAAAAAATATCATCATATAACATTAAGTAAAGTAAAGTAAAGTAAAAACAATACCACCATATAACGTGAAGTAGAGTGAAGTAAAAAATATCATCATATAACTTTAAGTAAAGTGAAGTAAAAAATACCACCAGATAACGTTAAGTAAAGTGAAGTAAAAAATACAACCATATAACGTTAAGTAAAGTGAAGGAAAAATATCATCATATAACATTAAGTAAAGTGAAGGAAAAAATACCACCAGATAACGTTAAGTAAAGTGAAGTAAAAAATACCACCAATATAACTTTTAGTAAAGTTAAGTGAAAAAATACCACCACATAACGTTAAATAAAGTGAAGTAAATAATACCACCATATAATGTGAAGTAAAGTGAAGTAAAAAATACCACCATATAACGTTAAGTTAAGTGAAGTAAAAAATACCATCATATAACGTTAAGTAAAGTAAAGTAAAAAATACCACCAACATAACTTTAAGTAAAGTAAAGTAAAAAATACCACCAATGTAACGTTAAGTAAAGTGAAGTAAAAAAATACCACCAATATAACGTTAAGTAAAGTGAAGTACAGAATACTACCATATAACGTTAAGTAAAGTGAAGTAAAAAAAATACCACCATATAACGTTAAGTAAAGTGAAGTAAAAATACTACCATATAACGTTAAGTGAAGGGAAGTAAAAATTACTACCATATAACGTTAAGTAAAGTGGAGTAAAAAATACCACCAATATAACGTGAAGTAAAAAATACCACCATATAACGTTAAGTAAAGTGAAGTAGAAAATACCACCATGTAACGTTAAGTAAAGTGAAGTTAAGAATACCACCATGTAACGTTAAGAAAAGTTAAGTAAAAAATACCACCATGTAACGTTAAGAAAAGTTAAGTAAAAATGACTACCATATAACGTTAAGTAAAGTGAATTAAAAGATACCACCATATAAGGTTAAGTAAAGTGAAGTAAAAAATACCACCATATAACGTTAAGAAAAGTGAAGTAAAAATTACTACCATATAACGTTAAGTAAAGTTAAGTAAAAAATACCACCATATAACGTTAAGTAAAGTGAATTAAAAGATACCACCATATAAGGTTAAGTAAAGTGAAGTAAAAAATACCACCATATAACGTTAAGTAAAGTGATGTAAAAATACCACCATGTAACGTTAAGTAAAGTGAAGTAAAAAAATACCACCATATAACGTTAAGTAAAGTGAAGTAAAAAATACCACCATATAACGTTAAGTAAAGTGAAGTAAAGGATATCACCATATAACGTTACGTAAAGGTATATTTTATACCTGTATATGTTAGATCTGTATGTTTGTGTCGAGTGAACGTTAAATCCCATTTCTCTCTCTTCCCCTCTTATATCTGTATCAGTAGTCTGTAATGTGTATGGTATATTTTAGACCGGTATGTTATACTGTATATTTTAGGCCTGTATATTTTATTTCTTTTTATTCCTGTATATTTTATTTTAGATCTGTATCAACAGCCTGTCTACACCAGGAGATCTGTATATTTTATACTGTATATTTTAGATCTGTATTAACAGCCTGTCGACACCAGGAGATCTGATAGATAACGATTGTGATGGGAAGACAGATGAAGAAGTTTGTTGTATCGACAAAACACCAATAGGTAAGTAAATAAATAAATTTTTCCCCTTAGTAGGGGGAAAGTAAATACATCTTTGTAACTGTAAAGGCAAGTTTACATTGGATAATTTAAAAGTATTTATTTCATTATATTCAGTTATAGTCGACATAATTAATCAGCCGACCCTTCCTGGTAATACAAAGCTCTTAACATTCAACATCTGGCAATACGCTTGCAACCAGGAAATATATCTTTTTAAATTGGCATAAAGTAATTGAACAGTAACACACTAACACTATTTATGGAATTATAAATTGGTTTATTAACATGCAACGAGTCGACGATGATACTCTCGTCTTTATAATTTGCTGTCGAAACGTTGCATGTTAAAGCCCCAATACCACTGTTGTTGTAACTGAATAATATGCCCCAATCATTATTCTGGTCAAAAAATTGTACTATTTTACAATATTACAATTAATTGATGATACAATATCATCTTAACACACCGAAATTAAAAAATTGAAAAATTCAACTACATGGTAACAACATGGTTTGAAAGGCTTTACGTAAACACTTTCAAATGCAACATATTTTCGAATCCTCTGGACAAGTCAATTAGGATGTAATGGATAATTTACACAACAGGTAGGACACTTAAACATCTAGTAGTTAGAATAGGGCTATTTTTTCAAACCAACTAGAGTGGTATAGTCCCTTTAATAAACCAGTAAAGGAAATATATCTTACATATATCTACACATCATATCGAAAGCTTAAAGGAACTAAATCGCTAATATTTGGGACCTAGAATGTGACGCAAAATGGGTGACAACGCATATTATTTCAAATCAGTTATGTTTGGCAAAAAACGTCAGAAGTGTCAATCGAGTGACATTCTCTAGCATCTGGTTATTTCAGTCTACATAGTATTTAATGCGCATGCTCTATATCGTCACCATCCTTTGCTACAAATGGGTCTGATACGCATTGTGGTACCAATGGTAAAATGTTTATTTTGCCTTAAATATTGAATATCAGAAGCCCATCTTTTCCTGGTAAGATGACAACATTCATGTTGATTTAATTTGACAAATAATTCGTGTTTTTAATGTCGAAGACTTTGGGTGATATTGAGTTTGAGACTTAGCTACTTTAAATCATTTCATAAAACTGTAATGTTGACGTAATGCAACAAGGCGAGTTAAAGTTTCTAAGAACGAGAAAAAGTATTGTTGTTTTTTCTCACGGTTTATAATTTCGCCCTCAGTAGATCGCCTCTTCCTAGCAAACGATGTTGACAATTCTGTATTCCTATATATATTTTATAGTGAAACATTTTTATAAATTAAAGCATCGCCATTAATATTAATCCAACCACTACCATTGTTATTTCAATAACTATTTTGATCTTTGTTTAGTTTATTTCCTAACTGGATCCTTGTTTGTTTATTCGTGTGTGTGGGTTTTATAAAAAGTGAATCCAGAGTATAATTCTAGTTAGAGTTTTACATGGATTTATTAAACCTTGATAGGAGATAGCACGGCCGAATTGCCAACGCGTAATTCTAGTTATAGTTTTACATGGCTAACGCGTGCTTTTGCATAATAAGGTCTGTTATTGAGTCAAAAGGCGTGGTTTCGATTCGCCGGGTCTCCTGTTTCACGTTGTGGATTTTATCTCTTTACCCCCCACTGCTAAATACTCCTACGCACAAACGATTTATTTAAATAAAATTGAATTAAATGGACGTTAAACCCCATTTCTCTCTTTCTGTTGTTGTTTTTGAGCCATTATTTATGTGTAATTTGTATATCCCAATGTCCGCAGTTCTGTCGAATCCCCTCGATTTTACTGTTAGTAACGTAAGCATTTCTTATGAACTATCATGGACGGGGCTCCCGTCAAAAGATAAAATTCAGTAATTCAATCAAAATTGAGCCATGATCAAATTTGTGGTTACTACAGTATGTGCTTCCTATTGCTGTGCTTCCGGTTGCTGTGCTAGATATTCCAATCTTTTGATTGACTGCAATGGACTAGTAAACCCACGAGTTTTACATATTGACTGCAATGGACCAGTAAACCCATGACTTTTACATATTGACTACAATGGACCAGTCAGCTCATGAGTTTTACATATTGACTACAATGGACCAGTAAACCCACGAGTTTTACATATTGAAAAATGGACCAGTAAACATATTGTATAAAACGACGCCGCCGATCTCTTTGTGTAGATATTGTCATTATTCTTAGCTATCCATAGGCATGTGGACGACATCGGCATGGGAGTTAATAAAAACTGACTCGGGGTTGAGGAGGGGGGGGGGGGTATATAACATACGGTTCTAGTTTTGAATTCGATAATAAACTGGTATTAATCGATTCATTTTATAAACCGTTACCACTGTTTGTCGTGTATTTTGTGCACGGTGAACAATCCATATACTGATTACACTTTTAAGCCTAATTGCACTATTTTGCCTATACCGTTTTTTAGGACTTCGAATTTTGTCTAATGGTTTGAACTGTTCGTACTTGGTTTTATTTTATTTAAACATGCTTATCGATTTTTTTACGAAAGGATCTAATGGTGTATATACATGATTATTGAATATCTCGAGTAAGGTTAATGGTCTTGTTGATTCTGAAAGGAAATCTGAGTTTTAAGAGGAGATATTCGTGTAAGTGTAAATGAATAAAAACACACAGCACCTACTTAGCTAATGGAGTGTTATAATTTGTATTGAATAGAGTATATTTTCTGATTAATCCACTTGTATCTTATATTTATTCTATATTTTATACGTTATCTTAATAAGTTCAGGTAATAATGCTTTTGATGTAAACACTTGATGTCCGACTTGTTACAATGAAAGTTTTCCGGTACGTTTATGTCACTAGAAATACACCTACTTGTACTTGTTCTATTTTAAATATCATTTTCTTTGTTTCTTTTAAAATAATCTATTAATGGGGTTTTAGGAACAAAGGAAATTTCGCGAGGAATTCAATTTCAGTAGTGCCATAAATTCGCGTGTGTAAAAATACAGATGTCACGTCACCCTTTGATGTTGCGGCGTACCATTATTTCAAATAATCGTTCGGGCAACTTGCCAATTGTACCGTGGGAAATATTAGACTTGTGTGACGTATTTCACGGTAAACGCACGTGCAGGTGTCTGCATTTTAAGTTGTTTAATGACATCGTGCTTTTAAGTCATTGTGTAATATTTTGTAAAAACACTCGGCTATTAAACAATACTACAGAGACCTAAGTCTGTAACTCACAATCCTCCAAAATCTAGACGAAGCCGCGGTTACTTAGTAGGGTAGCTGTCCATGTTCCAAAAGAAGCCTACAATGAAGAGATACCTGAGGTAGAACAAAGCATTTTAGCAAATTTCAGATTGAGGCACATCACCAATTCTAACATATTTGAAATAGTGCAAAATACATAAAAGACAGCAATAGATTTTAACACGTGAATATTTAAGACCTAAAATTACACTTTAAGTAATGTATATATGTTTGTTACACATATGTCCACCGTTTAACTATTTTATATGCCTGGAGAGAACTTATATAGGCCTTTGCCTGTTGCTCAATCCAATTCAGCCTATTGAATGAAATATTGTTTAACACTCAATCAAATGAACTTAAAGCTGGTAATTGGGGAAATCTTCGACATGGTCAAATATATTTTTTTGAGCAGTTTTACCAATATTCAGGGTTTCGTTAAAGATAATATATCTGGTGGTTGGGGTAACTTTTATGTTCATGCTCTTTAATGCTTAAAAAATGGAAAATATCCACAAAAAAAATCATCTCAAAAAAAAAAAGACTAAATTGCGGATTAGTAAAATTTAATAAAAGAAAAGGGTTGGTTTTGGCGAAGATTAATAAGATCATTTTTATCAAATTTTCAATTTTGACTGTATTGGAAAATTAACGCCCTTTTGTAGTTTAAAGACACTGCGATAATGTAATGAAATGGAGAACAATTTACTACTGTTCTGCTACGACTGGGTTAATAAAAACGAGAATTCGCCATACCATGAGCTATAAAGATACGTTTTCCCGAATAGCGGCGCTAAGGCCTATTCTTAAATCGAATTCCAACGTGCAAGCCAATGTGTACACGGGATCGCCGCCCTGCACTACTGAAAAGGAGAAACTAGGCCGGTATCACCGCCCTGCACTATTAACAAGGAGAAACTAGGTCGGGATCACCGTCCTGCCCCACTGACAAGGAGAAACTAGGCCGGGATCACCGTCCTGCACTAGCGACAATGATAAACTAGGCCGGAATAACCCGCTGAACACCGGGATCTAACAACAATATTGCGCCATTCGATGGACATGGAGAACATTTGATACTTTATTTTGTATTTTACCAAGAACGAGCCTCACCTGGGTTTATATAGATCAATAATTTCAAGACGTCTTCCTAATTGGAACAGTAAACGCTAATGACATCCAATTCTTTAAAGCTTGTTATCGTATCCTATATTTATTATATAAATTTTGTAAATTTAAATGAATAAAATATTGTTTAAATAAATATTAATCAATAATTTCAAGACGTGTGCCTAATTGGAACAGTAAACGCTAATGACATTCTAGCCTAACCAATTTCCAATTTAAAAAATATGTGAGCGTGAAAATATAATTAAAATTAATTTGCAATTTATTGTCTTTTTCTCTTTGTATTTTCGGTCTTTATATAAACTACTCATGGGCTTGTAATACAATAGACTAAGCAATTTATTAAATTCTTAATTTATTTTTATTTGCATTCCCGTCTTTATGTAAACTACTCGCGGGTGTGTAGCACAATCGACTTGTGATAATAGCTAAGCAATTTATTATATTCTTAATTACAGACCAACAATGGGGTGGATATCAATCGATATATTATGATATCTTCAAGCGGATATTGAAACTTATCAAAGACAATTGCAATAAACAAATCAATTTCCTCCTTGTAGAAAACCAAAACAAAGTTTCCTGTCTATCAGATCACCTTGTTAAAAACTAAGAAACCAGTGAAGTACCTTATATAGACATTGAAAGTAGAAGACAGTTTGAAAACGATTCTTCTTCGATAATTGAAAGAAATTTGATATTTGAATCTTCGCGGAGGAATCGGGCGGTTAAGATAACAGCTTTTAAATCCTGTATAGACGATACGAGGGAAATGATATGACGGCGAATGTATGACTGATGAGCGTATAAGGTGTCTCACACCGATCTAATTTTATTTTATAATATGATTAATGTTTAACTCACGTCAGATTAAAAAAAAATAGATGAACGTCGATCAATTTTTGAAATATTGAATGCCTGTATCAACTGACGTGACTATGGTGTAGCCTGTCGCTGATGAACAATATTAGAAATTGTTCATAGAAGTTATTGTACGATTTATTAGATTCGCGCACGTTATGTTTAATATCAATTCAAACACCATACAAAAACAAACAATAGCATTGTTATGCGATAATTGATAATGTCATTAAGACACGACAAGAAACTAGCTTGTTAATATTGTCATTAAACAATCTTGTAATTAATTATATTTTTATTAAGGCATGAATCGAAACAAGCCTGTAACTCGTTATATCAATATCGTATAAACTCATGTTGTACTCGAAATTAAAATAAAACCAAGATGATTATATAATGTTTATTCCGGTTCACGTCTAAAAGCAATTAGCGGCATTTATTTGAAAATGTTTCACCTTTCAAACAGTGGCTGCTTTTGTAGACAACATTACTTTTACTGATGGACTCGGATATATTTTCACAAAAAAATCGAAGCCTTACCCACAACGATAACTACCCCACTCCCTTCGTTATAGTTATGTTGAACCTAAACCCAAAAAACTCCCAAGGTTCAAACTTAACTACAACACGTGAACTTTGTCGTGCGCGAGGCGGAGTATGTTTACATTTACTTCATCTGGAACACCCGATCTTAATTCTTCTTTAAGACCTTGACAGTTTTCGGATAGAAAAGGGAACCTCGGTGGCTAAGTGAGTAAGACACTGGCTCGCTAGTCTGGAAGTCGCTATTCGCTCCTGGTGTTGGTCGAGAAATTTCCAAGTGTCAGTGTTGCAGGATGGAGGTCTTGGCAGGGACAGCTGTGTAGTTGTATACATAAAAAATCCATTGGCAGTTGGAATTCGACATATACAAGTAGACCGTAGGTCCGCTATCCAAGCTAAATTTTCCTCATAGCACACTGTATGCATGGCTCATGCCCGTGTTCCCGAGCCGGTGCTCCTGAGTCTGTGTTCTTGACTATTAGATCCTATGTTCCGGATCCTGTGATCCGGGAACGTACAGTTGGAATTCGATAGCAAAATGTTATTCACAGCACACATTATGGTGTCCTGCCTTATTCTAGTCGATGCAGAGGATTAGGAAGTTAAACCCAATTTAGGAATAATTTACGGATTCTGTCCATCAAGTTACAACTGATATCTGTATCAGTAGATTGAGAAGATAGATGATCATTCCATATTAATATCCCTAAATATTGGGTAGTTGATACAGCAGAATGAATATGATCATTGGGTAATTGATACAGTAGAATGAATGAATGAATGAATGGAAATACTTAAAATACGGCATTTCCAGAAACATGCTCAACCGCGAATGGAAAAATCATCAAAGACACAAAGGTTAAAACATTAGTCAAAACTTAAGTCTATCGCCGTAGGTTTTTGGAAAAGGTGTGTCTTCAGTCTCGATCCACAAATAAGGACCAGTAACTATAAAAGAGCGGTCCCCAAAGGTACGCAATTCGGATGGTGGCACGTAAAGGAGACGGTTCTCAGATGACCGGATAACTCGGGCTGGCTTATAACCGGTTACTGATTCGATGAGATATTGCGGGTGCATTTGAAGACAGGTAGGAGGAACTTGTATCGTATCCTATATAACACGGGGGGGGGGGCAGTGAAGTTTGGCACGGATATGTGTGATGTGGTCGAACTGCTTTGTTTTTGTAACCAGTCTGGTTGCAGCATTCTGTACACGTTGTAACCGTTGGATGTTGTAGTCGAGTAGTCCGTGAAGCAGTGGACGTAATAATGAGTCATGTACGCAGGTACTATTTTCTATCTGTTAGAAGGAATCGAATATTCTTTATTGATAAAACAGTGTGCTAGCTTCGGTACACTGCTTACCTGCTAAGGGGCGAGTCAAATACAAAATATTAACATTAGTGTATACGTGTAATTTAAAGTCATATGGGTATAGGTTTTTCAGTTAAGCTGGTCCTAGATTATGGAACGAACTTTCACAACAGCTCAAGAATCAACAAACGTTTAATCAATTTAAATCCGCACTAAAGACTTTCCTGTTTCGACACTGTTATCAGTAGAGCCAATACTAAAAGCGTTTTGAGCATCTGTCAACATGGAGAAGACGGTATATAAAACCTCAATCTTATTATTATTATTATTATTATTTGTAATCTGAAACGACATGTTATTCATCAGGTGAAAGGGAATTCATGTTAATGGAAATCTTCTAAATATAAATATTGAATCTGCTGACATTTTTTATAGATTTTTATAGATTTTTAAAAATATAAATGCATCTTTTATTGAAATGTGTTATTTCTCCTTTTAACGCCTATAGCATAAAATCCAAAACACACATTTCACTCCGTTTGTCCTTGTTCATGTCTAATTTTTTATTATTTTAATTTATTTTTAAGGTAATGAATAAATATTACTCCATTTAGTTTGTTTAAAATGTCTGTCTTTTTTCCTGTATTATTTATAGGAAAACAAAGTTTCTATTAAAGTCGTGATCAGACAGAAAGCGTTCCATTAGTCTATGTATAAATAAGATAAAACCAAATACGAACAATCCAAACCATTAGACAAAATTCGAAGTTCTAAAAAAAAAAACCGGTATAGGCAAACTAGTATAATAAGGAAAAATAGTGTAATCAGGCAAAATAGTGAAATCAGGCAAAATAGTGTAATCATTCTTCTTCTTTTTATTATTATTATGGTGTTTTTAAAATATTGCGCATCTTTTACCTAAATGCCCAGATGCTCTTTACAAAGTTAAAAAAGATACAATACATAAGAATATAAAAACATGTAAATAGTCAAAGACAAAAAAAAGATTATGTATATAAAAATTACTGAACTAAAATGGAAATATAAAAACAACTTCGTTTAGATTGTGGATAAAATACTGCATTACATTTAATAAAATCATCAACATGTTTAATCAGACGAAATAGTTTAATCATTCTTTTAAAACACTGTCTTTAATATGCAGATCATTCAATATATTGACATACAGTAATAGACCTTGGATATTGTATTTTCGTCTTTACCTGGTGTAATAGTATTGAATGACCTTCGCATGTAACACGTATAAGAAAGTTGTGTAACACGTATAATAAAGTTGTGTAACACGTATAATAAAGTTGTGTAACACGTATAATAAAATTGTGTAACACGTATAAAAATGTTGTGTAGCACGTATAAGAAAGTTGTGTAACACGTATAATAAAGTTGTGTAACACATATAATTAGCAGCTAGTTTCCATGACGGATAGTTAACAGCTAGTGTATGTAACATATAGTTAGCAGCTAGTGTATGTAACATATAGTTAGCAGTTAGTGTATGTAACATATAGTTAGCAGCTAGTGTATGTAAAATATAGTTAGCGGCCAGGATATGTAACATAGTTAGCGGCCAGGGTATGTGACTATTTAGCAGATAGTATCCATGACCATAACCTATAGTTAGCAATTAATTCCGTGACAGCTACAATATCATAATGCATTGTCTTTTAGCCGATGTTTTGGGAATATTTTATTCACAGCTCGGGTGGCAATGCCCCTCCCCTTCAGCCACCGGACTATAATATAATAATACATTGTCTTTTAGCCGATGTTTTGGGAATATTGTATTCACAGCTCGGGTGGCAATGCTCCTCCCCTTCAGCCACCGGACTATAATATAATAATACATTGTCTTTTAGCCGATGTTTTGGGAATATTGTATTCACAGCTCGGGTGGCAATGCCCCTCCCCTTCAGCCACCGGACTATAATATAATAATACATTGTCTTTTAGCCGATGTTTTGGGAATATTGTATTCACAGCTCGGGTGGCAATGCTCCTCCCCTTCAGCCACCGGACTATAATATAATAATACATTGTCTTTTAGCCGATGTTTTGGGAATATTGTATTCACAGCTCGGGTGGCAATGCTCCTCCCCTTCAGCCACCGGACTATAATATAATAATACATTGTCTTTTAGTTGATGTTTTAGGAATAGTGTATTCACAGCTCGGGTGGCAATGCCCCTCCCCTTCAGCCACCGGACTATAATATAATAATACACTGTCTTTTAGCCGATGTTTTAGGAATAGTGTATTCACAGCTCGGGTGGCAATTCCCCCCGCCCCTTCAGCCACCGGACTATATAATAATACATTGTCTCACAGTTGATTTTTGGGAATGGCTTGAATTTTATATACAAGAAAAGTTAATAAGTGTATTTTGTTATTTTTTAGATGATGATGGAGATGGGTTCATTGACGAAGATTGTTCTATACCTGAAGGTAAACCTACTAATATTTTACATCAATTTTTCCTTAGTAAATTAGTGTTGTATTTTATATATTTGAACATCTGCGACGGAGAATCAAATGGGGGTTTACAACTTCAATGTTAACGTAAACATTGGGCTTCTGAAATGTATGAGTGTGGTGTAGGATGAGGAGGGGGGCGTGGTTTCCTTTTCTATAAAGTTTTATTTGAGAAGGTAATAAAGAGATAAAAACTCTAGCAAATATTGCTTTTGTTCGTAATAGAAACATGCTCATATACATGTACTATTCGTCGTTTGTAATTCTGTAATGTTACGTCAGCTATTTGAACTGAACTAGAGTAATCGAAGTATACATATTTATCTTGTTAATATAGGGATCGTTTGTCCATGGTACAACTAATATAACAAGTATTCGATAAGTCGGAATGTTACTCTCAATTATTTTTTTTTTTCAATTTACTCCATGGAGTGAAATAAAACCCCATAAAACTGAGACGTAATAAAGAAATAAATTGAACGGAAACAAAGGGAAACGTAATAATAAAGACTGAATTGTTTTTTTTAAAAACCCCAGACAATTGAAACGTAATACTAAGATGTAACCATGGAAATAGGTTAAGTGTAACGTTTTATTGGGACATTTTGTATTCTAAACACGCGCAAGGAAAATGGTAGCTTTAGGAGTTAAAGGAGCTAAATCGTTAATATTTGGGAGCTAGAAATTGACACAAATGGGTCACAACGCATATAAAAATGTAATATGAATGTATATAAACTGATTTACATTCAATCATTTTCTTTACTCTCATTTCAAATCAGTTATGTTCGGCAAAATACGCCTAAAGTCTCAATCGAAAGTAAATCTCTAGCGTCTGGTTATTCTAGCCTACGTAGTATTTATTGCGTCTAGTCTCGTTTTTCAAGTCCCTTGTTAAAAATGGCCCCGAAACGCATTATGGTACACAATTCATGTACCAATGGTATTTTGTTTTTCTGAAATATTGGATATCAGAAGCCCGTCTTTTCCCGGTAAGACCACAACATCAATGTTGATTTAAATTGACAAATGATTTGTGCTTTCATTGTCGATTATATTGGATGACATTGAGTTAGAGACTAAGCTACTTTAATATGGTGTTTGGCGAGGTGTAGCGAACACATATTAGGCGCGGGTGTGTCTTAGGTGAAAGGTGGGGGGAGTGGGAGTCTTTAAGATTTGCAGGTTAATTATACTCGTTCAATAATTGATTTCTTGATTTCTTACACATTTTCTTTTTGTAATTTTTTTACATTTCTTTTATTGTCAGGATTTACAAGTGGTGAGAAGATCTGCTGTGGTGACGCCAATGAACCCGTTCCATGTCGAAGTAAGTGTCATTGTTTTTATTTCCACAATAAAAGAATAGAATGGCTTGAAACAAGGAAATGCTGATTACAAACGTGATAAGAAAACATTATTATTATTACGAATATCAAGATTTGAATTTGTTATCAAGATCCGATAGTCGATAATAATTTCAAACGGCATCATTTAATCGGAGAGTTGTTCGTTCAATTGATTCTTGATTCATTCTATTTGCTGTGTCTCTTTCATTAAACTTTTGTCATGACGTCTAACGTGATATTCTTGTACGACACTCGAGACATATAAACTGTTAATAATGTATTTTTGTTGTTATATACAGTCTCCAGACGAACAGCGGATCCAACAGCACAAACCGGGCGGAAGTTCTCCCTAGAACCGGAAGAATACGTCACTGATTCACATGTTGGTTGCGTACTAAGATGTGCGTCTGATGTTGACTGCTGGGGTGTCAACTATAAAGTGACACCTAGTGGCGCTACGGCCGATAACTGTCAGATGTTGAAAGGTGTATCCAATGGTTTAATACAAGACAATAATTGGAACTATTATCCAATCAAAATGAACTACGAAATTAACTGAACAAATATTATAGATTGTATTTTGAATTTGTTAATTTAGTATAAACCAAGAAATAAATTGTTAGATTCTAGTTAATGAATTCGATATAAAAAAAACGATATTTTAACGTTTATATGAACTAGCGTGTGTAACTGGAAGTCGCTTCTCTAAATTACAGAAAACTGAGATGTAACACAATATGCGACCTACCAAATTCATGTATTATATTGGTTTAATGATAATCACATGTACATGATTTTAACAGTGAATTTTAAGCAGGAAAACAAATGGAAATACTAAAACAGAGCGGAGGAGGGGGGGGGTAAGATTTCTATGCATTGGTGAGAGCCTAAAGGCTCATAGTTTTTAACTCGCCTATTTGTCCCAAAAATGTTTTACTGACAGAATCCACTGTTAATCCTACCCACGCTTCTAGCGTACCTTGTGCATAGAAAACATTATATAACGAAACATCTGGGCCCGATTCCTAGAAAATTCTTAAGCACGTTCTTATGCTTAGATTTTAGTCGACTTTGCATTTAAGTAAACTTACCTTATTTTGTGTTCCCAGAAAATTCTTAAGAACGGCCTTGTGCTTCGATTTTAAGTAGACTTCATTGTAAGCACAAGAACGTTATTATGCGTTCCAAGAAAAAACTTAAGCACAACTTCGTTCTTAAACATAACCAGTCTAAGCACAAGTCCCAAGCAAGGTATAGGGCTTGCTTACCAACCTTAAGTCTGTTTCTGCTTCAAAAAGATGGCTGACCGTAGAGTTATTCGACGGCATTTCCGACACCTTTTGATACCAAAGAAATAATTACAAGACAGGGAAAATTCTTCTCAAAAAGAAATTAAGAATGCTATAGAAAATTTTGCATCTAGGGCCTTATAGGCCTACCCTGAAACCAATTTATGTATTTGCCAATTAGTAAACAATAGGCTACAAACACACAGGCTGATCAGGCGCTCTCACAATTATTCAGTTAGTTTGTAGGCCTATGTGTCTGCGTTTTTTTAAAATATATTTTGGCACATTTTATAATTATGTAGGCCTATACAGGGACATGTCAATCAAAACCAACCACAATGAAGCAGACGACAAATTTATGACGTAATTCGCATACCAAAGTTATTTTAAGACGTTAAAGAGCATCGTAGTCTCAGTGTATGGTAAGCTTTACCAGTCACAATTAGTAGGGGAGCTAGGTTCAGGTTAATTCGAAAATCGCGTACAAAATTTCTACTATGCCAGATGTGTGGGCAGCGGTGTCGGATACTTTGAACCTCGATTCTTAAGTTGCGGGTCCCCTTCCCGTGGGGGTGAGGGGCCCTACAAAACGTCGAAATTTTGCATTTTATTCGACTTTTGCGTACAACGACCAACTTTCGTGTATAAGTCGACCAACCCCAGATGTCACCAAAAACATAACTTAAGAAGACCCATGACCCTTCCTTCGTCCCTTAAGAACACCAACTTTACCCCCTCAGGGAGGAGTTAATTCGACTTCCGCGTACAACATTACTCTTTTCGTTAAAAGTTTCACTATTGGTCCACTAGAACGTAAAAGTAACTTAAGAACGCGAAATCCCCTTCTATCTCAGATAAGAACGACAAAAAGGGGGACCCAGGGGTGAAATGACGATTTAATTTGACTTTTGCATACAACGATCAACTTTCGTACATAAGTCGACTAGCCTCAAAAGTCACCAAAACATTACTTAAACAGACCCCCGACCCTTCCTTCGTCTCTTAAGATCGCCCACTTTACCCCCCTCAGGGAGGAGTTAATTCGACTTTCGCGTACAACATTAATTTTTTCGTTAAAAGTTTCACTATTGGTCAACTAGAACGTAAAACTAACTTAAGAACGCGAAATCCCCTTCTATCTCGGATAAGAACGACAAAAGGGGGGACCCAGGGCTGAAATGACGATTTATTTCGACTTTTGCGTACAACGATCAACTTTCGTACATAAGTCTTACAATCGCAGATGTCACCAAAAACATTACTTAAGAAACCCCCGACCCTTCCTTCGTCCCTTGAGAACTGCCCCTTTGCCCCACTCATGGATGAGTGAATTCGACTTCCGCGTACAACGACAAAAAGAAGACCCAGGGGTGAAATGACGATTTAATTCGACTTTTGCGTACAACGATCAACTTAGGTGCACAAGTAGACCAGCCCCAGATGTCATCAAAAACATTACTTAAGAAGACCCCCGACCCTTCCTTCGTCCCTTAAGAACGCCCACTTTACCCCAATCATGCATGAGTTAATTCGACTTCCGCGTACAACATTACTCTTTTCGTTAAAGGTTTCACTATTGGTCAACGAAAACAAACCACTAACTTAAGAACGCGAAATCCCCCTCTATCTCGGATAGGGATGACAAATCGCTTGGGTGGGAGGGCGGACGAAAAATCGCTTGGGTGGGAGGGCACCGTTTTTTCGTTAAATATTTGATGATTGTGTTTTTCCATTTCATTGTCATGCGACACCAACTCCGCTACCGCACTTCGTAATTTCATTTCTTTAGGATCAGTTGTGTGCGAGGTCTCTCAGTTGTTCCTTTTACCCACAATTTAAACCTATTACAGATGAATAGATGATGCCGTTTGGTCCTTCAATGTGTGACTGTGCTCTGCTACTACCAGGCTTAGATTGTATATCTGATCTCAATTTTAAGCTTTGAACATTGAGAGTTTTTTTCAGTGGCCTGTATAGCGGTGAAGTTCTTGTAGCTCTTGACGTGATATCCATGATGGGCTTCATAGTTCTGGGGCAAATTATTAACAACGGCAGCATATTTTGATGAATCCTATTTTGAGGTATCCATTGCACGCAAAACACCCACCGTTGGGATCTTTTTCGGAGTTAAGGCACAGGACTTTGATTCTCTTTCTTCGTTTACATTCTGATCCGTATCATCCATATGAACTATACATGTCAGTTCATTCTCGGACACAGATAGTTCTGGTTCCGGGGCCGCTTGTTCTGAGGATGATGCCATTTTTAGTTTAGTCCGGGGGCTTTATATACCTGAAAAATACAGATGATAATGCATTATACGTATCTCTTATGGAATTTTATGATAAGTACCTACGTATGGTAATTTTGAGACCTTCGAATAATATTTGGATATTGCGTTTTTAGTCATAAAACGGTTTTTCTTTTGACTATTTATCGACAATACCATTTAATTTTATGAGCAACTATTCACCGACGATACCATTGACAAAATAAACTGACCACCCATCGGCAAGACCAAACATCGACGATACCATTTATCGGAGACTATTCATCGACGATACCATTTATCGGCGACCATCATTAGACCACACCATTCATAACAAAAACTGTCCACCTATCGGCAAGACCATGCATCAACGATTCCATTTATCGACAAATATTCATCGACGATACCAGCAGTGATTCAACACATCATCTATTAGTAGGCACCTAATACAACGATAAGTTAAATAAACGAATCCCGCACAAAGGAACTCAAGACACCAAAGTTAATAACATAATAATTTCACAACATAATAAATTTACTCACCCAAGTACCCGGTGGCAGTATCGAGTCCTCCAACTGTCATAATCCATCTCTCAAACATGCATACAGGTAAAAATGTTTCGGCGTGCCACCGATAGATGTTAATGGAATATGACCGTTACACGCATATTTCTTTAACACATGACAATGTTGAATCCTGAAATGTTGGGTAATCACCCACACCGAATTTCGTGGAAATCGGAGCAGCCGTTTTTGCGGTATGAAGAGTTAGACGGACAGACATGTGGTGAATTATAATAATATAATATAATTATATAGAAAGAAAAATACAAACTGTGGGAACTAAAGGAAAAAATAAGACTAAACATATAGATCCGGGGGCTTTCAGGGCCATCAGCTAAATCATCTCCAAGATCCGAGAGCAGCTTTATAACACCCTTGTCCCCCTTCTTATCCGCGATAGAAGGGAATTTCGCGTTCTTAAGTTTCGTGGACCAATAGTGAAACCTTCAACGAAAAAATTAATGTTGTACGCGGAAGTCGAATTAACTCCTTCCTGAGGGGGGTAAAGTGGGCGATCTAAAGGGACGAAGGAAGGGTCGGGGGTCTTTTTAAGTAATGTTTTTGGTGACATCTGGGGTCGGTCGACTTATGTACGAAAGTTGATCGTTGTACGCAAAAGTCAAATTAAATCGTCATTTCAGCCCTGGGTCCCCCTTTTTGTCGTTCTTATCTGAGATAGAAGGGGATTTCGCGTTCTTAAGTTAGTTTTACGTTCTAGTGGACCAATAGTGAAACTTTTAACGAAAAGAGTAATGTTGTACGCAGAAGTCGAATTAACTATTCCATTAGTTGGGCAAAGGGGGCGTTCTTAAGGGACGAAGGAAGGGTTGGGGGTCTTCTTTAGTAATGTTTTTGGTGACATCTGCGATTGTTAGACTTATGTACGAAAGTTGATCGTTGTACGCAAAAGTCGAATTAAATCGTCATTTCACCCCCTGGGTCCCCCTTTTTGTCGTTCTTATCCGAGATAGAAGGGGATTTCGCGTTCTTAAGTTAGTTCACGTTCTAGTGGACTAATAGTGAAACTTTTAACGAAAAAATTAATGTTGTACACGAAAGTCGAATTAACTCTTCCCTGAGGGGGGTAAAGTGGGCGTTCTTAAGGGACGAAGGAAGGGTCAGGGGTCTTCTTAAGTAATGTTTTTGGTGACATCTGGGGTTGGTCGACTTATGTACAAAAGTTGATTGTTGTACGCAAAAGTCGAATAAAACGCAAAATTTCGACGTTTTGTACGGCCCCTCAGCACCACGGGAAGGGGACCCGCAACTTAAGAATCGAGGTTCAAAGTATCCGATACAGCTGTCCACACATTTGGCATAGTAGAAATTTTGTACGCGATTTTCGAATTAACCTGAACCTAACTCCCCTACTAAATGTGCTTAGACTTGTACTTGACTTGTGCTTACGTAAGAATGGTCTTGAGAATTTTCTAGGGACGGTATTTTTATAAGATTCTTACGTAAGTAAAAGTGAAGTATGACTTTGTGCTTACTTTAAAAATTTTCTAGGAACCGGGCCCTGGTGTATTGCTATAAATCGACGGGTATTTTACCACTTCAAAGCATTTTGTCAGTTTTGTCGGAATACCGACATTAAATTTACTGATAATTATGTTAATATCAAAAATCAAGAACAGATGCATTTATTTTAAATTAAAGTGACATAATTTTCTTTATTTAATAATAGTTCTGGGGGATATGTTTCACTTTTATATTTGTTGAAATTTCCATTACTGACGAGCCACTTCCTTCGCCATCCATTCCTACATAGTCTCGGTCACCCAGAACCTACTATTCTTCAACAAACGGAGAGTCTGGGACAGTTGTCAATATTTGACGTAAAGCCCATTGCCCATGCGTAACCGGGAGATTGGTTTTTAATGTGGTTGATTATCCAGCCTCTTAAGCCAAGTCATGCGCGTAAACATCTTGTTTTAAGAGGAGTTACCTCCCATGGACGCCAATTTTTCTGGATGATAGAGACTAATTCCTACATGTTAAAATGTCGAAGATAACAGACGTCCTTGTGCAATCTTGGTTAAAGTGAGGGATTGGCCAAAGAAATTGTTTTTACGGCGCCCCCTGGACGTACCATGCAGGGAACTGTGGGTAAACCACTAGCAACGTCAACGCTGATTGAATAATCAATGTCTGACGTCATAGGGTCAAAACCGGTCCGTACGACCTCTGATATGACCTTACAGTACAACTTGTCAGATCTTCATAAAGTGTAGGCCATTGAAAGTATTAAAAACAACGAAACGAAATATAGATTTGTAAGTCATGCGTGTGCCAAGTCACGTACAACGTACATGCACGTGCATACTACTTTGTATTTTAATTAGATGCGTCCTTGACCTTGTGTATTTCCAACAATAATATCGTATGCTTGGCTCATCTGTGTATTACTGATGAACCATCTCCTTCACCTACTCCTAAATGGTAAAATGACGAAGATGAGAGACACCTTTGTTTATGTTCAATAGAATGTGCTGTATACCTTCACTGATTTGTTTTCCTATTTAAACAGAAACTAAAGCTTTATTTTATAATCATAAATCGGTTCTTCTAACACGAAATAAAATGATATGGGGTTTAATGTCCTATTATATAGCCCGGCCTGGACTACTGCAGCGTTCTTCTCTTCTGAACATGGGGTTTAATGTCCTACTATTAGGCACCTAGCCTGAGCTAATGGAATACGGGCATACGCCATGCAGTGGGCTATGAGGGAATTTTTGCCCGGGCGGTGGTGCTACTGCCAAGGCATCTTATACGTTACCTCCAGTGTGTACACGGGACCTCGGTTTTTCGTCCCATCTGAACGACTAGGCAGCTGTCCTTGTCAGGCCCTCATTCTGCACGACTCTCTCGCTCTCTCTCTATATATAAGACAAAGATAAAGATATGGTCTGATCTGATAAGACAGTAGAACACCAACTGTGAATTGTGGTGAAAATATCTAAACATAGATCCATGCTTACATGTGGTGATTATATGAACAGAGAACCACGCTTACAGGTAAGTCTCTCTCTCTATATATATACCTGACCAGAGATCCACGCCCACAGGTAAGTGTTACCTATAATCTAGTGCAGATAGAGTAAATAGGCAAGTATTATATATAATCTATTCCAGATAAAGTAAAAATAGGTCCATATATGCTGACGGTTACATTATTGTAATTAACGCTAGATTCGCCGTTCTCCAATTATCAAGATCTTCTGTACGCGTTCGCATGTTTCAAATTTAAATTCTAAATGTTGGTTGGTATATAAAGAGATCAGCAAACTGGATACACCATAACGCTGTTGGTACTTTGAGATGTCAGCAATCTGGATACACGACAACGCTGTTGATTAACAAACATAAAATTTATATTCTAGAACAGTTGAATCATCATGAAGGTTCTAATAGCCTTGACGTCCATGTTTTATCTCGCGGCTACAGGTAAGATTCTCTTTTCATAAATAATATTTCCTCCATAGTTAAAATATTTAAAAATCTAGAAATTCTATAACCATGCATGGTGTCCTTATCTTAGCTAACCAGTTTGCATTTAAAAAAAAGCCTACTGTTAGCTGACCAGTATGACTAATGCACAAATACAACATATGTTATAGAGGTTCCCAATCTACGATGTTATAGAGGCTCCCAATCTGCGATGCTCTTTGTACATGGCTTGTATCTATGTCGATTAGTCTCATCCCATTTCATTTCAAAAAGATATGAATGTGTTTATATAAATACAGCGAGTATTTGTTCTAAAGCCAAGTATGATTATGGTGAAGTTGTAACTAAATCAATCTTATTTTACGATGTTCAACGATCTGGTAAACTACCTGCTAATAACCCCATTCCCTGGCGGGGGGATTCAGCCGTCAACGACCAGGGGGATCATGGAGAGGATTTATCTGGTGGATGGTACGATGGTAAGTAATTATAGCTATCAGAGAGAGAGAGAGAGAGGGGGGGGAGAGAGAAAGAGGGGATCTTTAAAACCTCAAAATTACGATATACATCAAATAGTTTGTTATTGTGTTTGTCTGTCTAATGTGGACCCCCTGAACAAACTATACTTAATGATGAAGTAATGATGGGTGTTTATCGCATGGCTCATCCTCGGAATGAGAAGACTGGGTAACCAAGGATGCTCGTGGTTTTAGTGTAGAAAGATTTCAAAGATTATCGTTTGATTATTAAAGACGTTTCTAATACACCAGAGCTGATAGTACTAAATACATTTAATACGTTTGCAATACACCAGAGCTGGTTGTACTTGTTTTATGGGTATAAAGACTTCTAAATATATATATGTATATATTGATGATATGTTCTATTTTAAAGCTGGTGATTTGGTGAAGTTTAATTTTCCCGCGTCATCAGCAGTACGTGTTTTATTAAATGGTATAGTGAGATGGTATGATACTTATACAGCTCTAGGACAAATCAACATGGCCTTAGATTCAGTTAAATGGGAATTAGATTATTTCCTTAAATGTTGGATTCCATCAAAACAAATTTATTACTATGAGGTAAAGAATCATTATTAATCTGTCACACTAGTATGTAGACCTGAACACCCAGTATGTTTTTATGGTATGCATATTACAACTCCCATGAAAGCAACGACTAGTAAACCGTGTCTATGATATTAGTCTATAAACGCAAGCGAGCGTTTGCTATTGCCGCCCCATGTCTTTGGGAACGCCACACCTTTAAACAACCGTCACGTATCGTCACTTGAATATTTTAAATCATCGACTCTTTTCTGAATTATTTCCTTTAATTGTGGATCTACTTTTAACGTAAATGTTCTTTATATACGTGCAGCTCTTTTTTGTTCACGATGCCCTGTGATATTTGTTCCAATTTTATGATGTACCGCCTATTGGGATCTGTGTTGATGTAATTGGCGTTAAATGATAAATATTATAATTAGATATTATTAGTTTTTGTGTGCAATATATGGGATGGTTGGGTGTCAACTGTTGTTCCGCTATGTTTTGGGTGGGTTTTTTTATTCCATATATTATTATTCTTAGGTTGGTGATGGTGATTTAGATCATCAATTCTGGGGTAGACCTGAAAATATGACGATGGCTCGACCAGCTTTCTCCGTTTCTCCATCTCAACCAGGAAGTGGCGTAACTGGTCAAACAGCGGCTGATTTTGCTGCGGGTTCAATCGCCTTTAAGAAAACAGGTAAAACAAATTAATAACTCACACTAATCAGCTAGAACACCAAACGGGTAAAACAAATCATTAATCAGCTTACTGTCAACAGTAAATATTCGCTTGGCCTGCTACTATTACCGAAACGGGTGGCATGTGTGAATGAAAAAGTATTTCCTATTTAGTGTAGACGGGTACATAAAATAGTTCGCCACAGTAATAGTTCGCCAACCCTAACCCTCCCTTCCCATGACAGTTTTATATACAAGAACCATTTTATTGTAGATGATCGCAATCAATAATACCATGTATTGAACGTTGAATGTGTTATAAACACCAAATATATAATTAAATCGTTGACCATATTCAGAAACGTGATACTTAGTTTCTAATACTTGTTCCAGAGATGTCGTAACATAAGAGTTTTCAGTTGGTATAAGAATTTGCTTTGATAAAGATGCTTTTTTGTCACACGTAAATCTGCCTATCGCAGGTCATTTTTTTATTTGGTTTCAAATGTTACACAAACTATTACTGTAGTACGGGAGCTAGGTTCAGGTTGTTTCGAAAATCGCGTACAAAATTACCACTATGTTAAATGGGTGGACAGTGGTGTCCAATACTCTGAACCTTGATTCTTAAGTTGCGGCTCACCTTCCCATGGGGGTGGGGGATCCGACAAAACTTCGAATTTTCGAGTTTAATTCGACTTTTCCGTACAACAATCAACTTTCGTGCATAAGTCGACCAACTTCAGATGTCGCTAAAAACACTGCTGAAGACCCGCGACCCTTTCTTCCTCCCTTAAGAACACCCCCTTAACACCCTCTGAGGGAGGGGTTAATTCGACTTTTGCGTACAACATTTATTGTTTGGTTAAAAGTTTCACTTTTGATCCGCTAAAACATATAACACCAACTTCAGAACGCGTAACCCCCTTTAATTCTGGAGAAGAACGACAAAAAGGGGGTTACGCGTTCTGAAGTTAGGGTTATATGTTTTAGCGGTTGGTCGACTTATGCACGAAAGTTGTTTGTTGTTCGCAAAAGTCGAATTAAACATTTTGTCGCAACTTAAGAATGGCGGTTCAGAGCACCGGACACCGCTGTCTACTCATCTAGCATAGTAGAAATTTTGTACGCGATTTTCGAAACAACTTGAACCTAGCTCCCCTACTACTGAGACGTTTAGTTCGTCGGGATTTTTCGATGTCAGGCCTCTCGTTCTGCATCAGTGACAAGAGGCAATCCACGCCGGTACTTTTTAGGGCTAAACGGGGATCGAATCAGCGTCATTTTTTCACTCACTCAGCCCCCGCGATTCCCTACATACATACTGTACTTATGACGTTATATCATTTGTTTCTAGATCCAGCTTATTCTACACAACTTCTGCAAGCTGCCCAATCACTGTACGCATTTGCCGTCACCTACAAAGGAAATTATAATTCTAAATATTATGGGTAATGAAGTTATGTTGAACATAATGTTAAAAACAATATCTATATTAAATCATTATTATTTTTTATATAGAACAAAAAATGTCATTTTTAAAACAAAAAATGTCATTTTTAAAACAAAAAATGTCATTTTTAAAACAGAAAATGTTTTCTTTTTTCTTTATTTTTTATCGATAATGGTTATTTTTGATATTTTTAAATACTAATCTTAAGTGTTATTTCTATCAAGTATTATATATTTTTTTATTTTCATCAAATATCGCATTTCTTTGTTTTCATTTTTGTTTAGATACTAAATAATATTTTTGCAAGAAAAAAATAAACATAGATAAGTTATAAACTATAACAACCGCTTATGTTTTTTCTTTGGGGGGGGGGGCGTTGGCTAAGTGGGTATGACGCTGGCTTGCTAGCCTAGGGGTCGGGTATCCCTGCATTGACGTGCACGTAAAAGATCCTTAGACAGTTGGAATTCGATATAAGAGTAAGCCGTAGTGCCAATGTCCGGGCAAAATGTCCCTCAGAGCACACTGTATCGCGTATGCCCGTCTTCATTTACCCATTTTAGGAACAGAACAGTCGGATGTTAAACCCCATTTTATTTAATTTCCAAAGTTTTAACAGTGGGCCAAACAAAAAAAACCCTGTAGTGGTCTCTCTTTGATTCTGATACAGTAGGCCGTTATTTCATCTCATTTTTTTAAAAAATAACAATCTTATTTATAGTTCTAACGATTATACTGATGAACTGTGTTTAGCTGGCGCCTGGTTGTTCAAGGCTACTGGTAACCAGACGTATTTAAACGATGCTAAATCGTACCATAAAACCAATGTTCCTGGGGGTTTAGACTGGAGTAACGGTCTGGCAGCATGTCAGGTAATAACTGGGGTACAAACAATAATTTGTCGGAGAGTCGCGCGGTGGCTCAGTAATTAAGAGAGAGGGAGGGAGTAAGAGAGAGAGAGAGAGAGAGAGAGAGAAATGCGGTTTAACGTTCACTCGACACAAACTAGGTCATTTCGGTACTAACATATGGTTTCAATTTTATTTCTAAAATTTGCTAGCGCGTAGGGGTCTTTAGCGGGTGGGATGAAACCGGAGGACCCGGAGAAAACCCACGAGGTTGGACAGGCGACCCTACTCCTTGTGCAACCGTGATTCGAAACCACGTCAGTTAAGTCAACGACAGGCTTTATGATACAGCGCACGCACACTAACCATTCAAGCCCCCTCAGTGATTAAGAGATTGACTAAGGAACTTGGACGCCACGTTTTCGATACCTGTGTTGAAGTTGAAAGTTCATCGGATTGTCCGACGTCCCCCCCTCCTTACCCACGCGCCTCGTAGACGAGGCGGAGTATGCTTAGTCTCTGTAACATGTGATACCACTGGTTAGTCGACTTTTAACTGATTTATGTTTTTTGAATTTTCGAATTTTGACTGTGTTTATGACGATGGGGTTATAATCTAGTTTATGTTATATAAATTAACTCATGACGATACTTATATTCTAGTTAATGTTGTTTGAATTAACTCATGACGATACTTATAAAGTTGAAATACAGAATTTCCTGAAGAAATGGAAGCCTGGTAGTTCCACGCCATACTCACCATGTGGTTTGGCGTATTTTGATAAATGGGGAACTTGTCGGCATGCTGGTAAGAAATATATTGTCCAAAGTTCGAAAGGTCCCTCAATATTGCGTAATGTCGTCCGTTTTAAATCTAATAAATAGTTTTAATCAAATACAGATATAGAAGAGGTAGTTGGTTACTTAATAATTATCATTTTGTCAAATAGTTTTAACCAACTACAGAATTTGTCTTTAACTATTCATTCTTGTTTACAGCTAATGCAGCATACGCTGCCATATGGGCAGCAGACCTCGGTATTGATGCTACAGAAAATCGTCAATGGGCCTTAAGTCAAATCAACTATATCCTTGGTGATAATAATTATAAAATGAGTTACGTCATTGGTTTTGGTTCCAAATATCCCGTAAAACCTCATCACAGACCCAGGTAAAGAGAATATCTTTACTTCGCTTCGTTTTTATGCACAACGATGTCAGTGTACATCAGAACGCAAAGCGAACAATTTATGTTGGGTGGTGTATGCCTAGTTCAAGCTGACCAAGATAATTCAATGTCAGTGCACATCAATACGAACAATTTCTTTCAGGGTGGTACAGTCCTAATTGAAGCTGGCCAAGGTCATTCCACCTCAATGTAAGTTTCCCTGGGAGTGTATAAGGGGGGAAGTTGATATGGACTAAGATCAAATCTATAATCCCCACATTTACACGACGGACCTCGTAACCCGCATCTTACATTTCAGACTGATACCGCTTGCATCTCAACATATCTCCTTTATCAACGTAGGTGTCTGGCCCTCAGGCTACGAACAGTAATCCATAAACTAGTGTCTGAAGAACAAACTTGTGGCGTGCCGTGCCATATATTGCTGAGAATATTGCAAGTATAAGAGACGCAATTGTCTACGTTGACTATGAAGACAAGGATGGATTTATCAAGAAACTTGATGCAGAAAAAGCCTTTGATAGAACACATGATATAAACCCAGGTGTATAGTAGCAGATGTGAGCGATAGTAGCGCCATGGCAACACACTGATAAATATCTAATTGGCAAATTTACACCATTCCATTTCCTCTTTTGTTTTTTTTCCAGTTCTTGTCCAGATTTGAACACTTTCTGTGGTTGGAACGCCTTCAACAGCACAGCTCCCAATCCCCATCTATTAGTAGGAGGTTTGGTTGGTGGACCTAATCTGAAGGATGAATGGGTTGATGATCGGGGTGATTATGTTAGAAATGAAGTAGCTCTGGATTATAATGCAGGTCTACAATCTGCTTGTGCAGGTAGGGCACTGCTTATTAATTGACATTTGACAGTAGATTGGAACAGACTCATCTTGGCCGAATCAGAGCATATCCCTTCGATCTTGAGCACCCAAGGTCAATCTTAAGGCCCAAGCCTATTGGTAAATCTTGTGACCAAAGACAATAGATCAAACCAGAACACAGCTGAAGCTGTTAACGTTACAGCCGTTTATACGATACAGTATCCAATGATAAAACAGCATGATTCTGTGCAAAGAGCGATAACTCATACTCCATTACATGGAAGCAGACCACTTTTGATTTCTATTGTCTATCACCGGTATGACGAAGACGGGAATTCTCCATGCAGTGTGTTCTGAATAAATATTTTACGTGCGCGGTTTTTGGTCCCATCCGAATGAATAAACCTTGTCCTTTCCCAATCTGAACGACAGACTCACCCTACCTGCAGAGAAGTGACTCTGACACAGTGAATAGCCATCATCTCCATCTAAACGTCACAGGTCGCGAAGTCAATAATAATAATAATAATAATATCTTTATTAGGGTAAGAAATTAGGCCAGGCCTTATTACAATTTTGCCCAAGGATTGCACAGAGCTCAGCTTGTAAACATGCAAACGAAAGTATAGTGACTTCGACGAACGGAAAACAAGCGTCGTATCAGGGTTGTCTGTGCAATAACACGGACACAACTCGAGATTGAGAATTAGCAAGTTTTAACGGATATTTGACAAACGGGGGGGGGGGCACTATAAGCACTATTTTGTGCTTCGGTAGGGTCTATTTCACATATACACAATCAATTCTGCCATTTTTTTTAGCGTGGGGATTGACTAATAGTTAATTTATTTCAGTTCTAAACAAAATTTTAAAACTTTAACGCAATTTTAAAAAATAGCCAAATTCTGGCTCGGATTACTGATTTACTGTGTACGTGCCAAACAAAAAGCCGGCTACCATTTTATTTTCGTCACGTTAGTTACGTACGGTCCTTTACCTGTCACCCCGTCATGCACCACTGACAAGAGAAATCATCTCGTCCAGCACCGAGGTCTAAACATGGACCTCTGGGATAGTGAATCGTCGTCTTACTAATTTCGATTTGTGGAATGTCGCTTGTACTTCACAAACAAATAAAACTGATTATTGATTTATATTTCCAGGTTTGGCTCATCTGTGTGTTACTGATGAACTACCTCCTTCACCTACTCCTAAATGTTAAAATGTCAAAGATAACAGATGTCCTTAAATTGTTTATTTCCAATAAAATGTCTAGCATACCTTGACTGATTTGTTTTATAATTTAAAGAGCCTTTGGAACTTTATTTTATAGCCATAAATTGTTTCTTCAAATTTGAGGTTTAACGTTTGAGATGCATTATGCAGTCGATTTCCAACTGCCAAGGGTTCTTTTATATCAACACGAGACCTCGGCATTTCCTACCATCCAACAACTATACGCTGTCCGTGATCATACCCTCTGTCCTGTACCACTGCCAAAGGGGAACAACACCTCTACTAACATTTTTTTGCGGTTAGTAGTCTTTACAACCACTGAAGACAATAGTGCACCTATTTTCAGCCATCTAGGCCTTAATTCGTTTATTGATGATGTCAAACGGACGAATTTACGATAGGATTAATAAAAAAAGTTCCTCTGAAATCTGATTTGAAAACTATATTTCCTATTAAAGAACCTAAGTCCGTGACGAATCGTGTACCACAATGCGCTTCAGCTCCAATCATATTGAGAGACTCGAGGGACGAGGGTAGACACACTGCATCAAACCAAACGGAGTTATGTAGACTGGAATAACTAAACGCTTAATCGTGCACTTGATTGAAATTGCTGGCTTATTTCGCCGAACATAACTGATTTGAAATTGGAGTAAAAACGGAACCATTGAATATAAATCAGTTCATATACACTCATATTACAGTATTATATGCGTTGCGACCCACTTTTGCGAATTTCTAGGTCCCAAATGTTAGCGATTTAGCTCCTTTAAGGCTTTCTAGAATTTCCTAAACTAAGGAAATGTGACATTTTCTTAAACTATCGCCTTTCGAACAAAGCAGTCGACTAATAGAATGGGTTTGTCCACCTATCTGCCTTTCACACTTTGTGGGTCAAAATAGCTCTCAATCTAATCGGGCGTTGGTAGTTATTAGGTCGCGTTAAGGTGAATGCCTTGAAGGAGTTCAAAGATGAGCATTTCCTGCTTACGATAAACAGATATAAGCAATTTGAATGGCCGATACTTTGGGACATGGCCTATGGTGTCGCGTATGTGGCTTGGCAAAAAGGGCGCTTTCTCGGGTTTCTCTCATGGAACCCTCGGCACGACCTAATGTACTAAAAAATAAAATAACTTGTCTGTGATATTACTCTCGTGGTAGCGGACGTTAAACATCAGCATGCGGACATATAATAAACACACAGTTATAATTTCTTCAACAATAAATTAATTTATTGCAGTTTATTACCGATATCATGGTCGAGCTGGGATGATGTAAACAAGGAATTTACAGGAATAACAACATAATACACAATCTCATCTGTGGTACATCGTTAATAAATCTGATTCCTAAAACAACATGCACGTATTATATAATTGTAAATAACAGCTCATATAATTCCACAGATTTAACAATTAAAATTTGTGTACAAAACCAATCTATAGATAAATACTTCAATACTTTACTAAGTTTTAACAAATAATTTATAAAACTTCAATATCGTTTATGGTTTTAAATAGATGAAACAGAATCAGAATGGAATAATGACAAAAACACAACAAAAAACACACAATTTCAATTGAAACATCAAATTTCTATTTACAAAATATCACAGATTAGCTGATGTCGATAGAAATTATTTAATTTCTTGGTACATATATTGATCTTATATACAAATCACAGATTAGCTGATGTCGACAGAAATTATTATATTATGTATCTTAGTACATACATAAATATTATATACAAAATTTTACAGATTAGCTGAAGTACATAAATATTGTATACAAAATCTCTTTTAAGAGAAGGGTTGTCCTTAATTCAATAATACAAAAACTATCAACAATTTATGACAGAATTAGTTTTGTATATCAAATTGGGTACTGTAATACACTTTTAAGTTAAATACGCGAAAGTTTGTCGAAAATTGAAGAGATCTAACTTGAGGGGTAACACAAAATTGTGTCTTCGTGCGTCTCTTTAATCCTTTCTAAATGCTCCAAATAACAACCCGAACGCCTCACAACATGGATCACAACAACAATGGACACACAACGCCCAGAATTTCTGTAAACATCCACAATTAATCTCCAGAACTTTGAATAACGGAGTGACGAACCACACGTGGGTAAAGGCTATTCTGGCGAATTCACATCCCCATTCAGCAGCAATGCACATACCACAACACAAGGTGGCGAGTTTATAGAAGAAATTTTTCCATATATTGAAACAGAAGAAGGATGCTTTCCATACACAATCTATACTGTGAGCTCCTTCAGGTTCAGCTAAAACATCTTCAAATTGAACCTAGAAATAGAAATACATTTGAATTAGTTTGACAAGAATAAACAATAAAATAATTAACATAACCTGGAGAATTGTGTCAAGGATTGAGTTAATGAATAACCTATATAGATAAACGGATTAAGATGGATTAACGGATTAAGATAGATTATTCCGATCTGTCCAGGAACATCTTGCCTCAATTGATCAACATATATAATTGATTCCAAACGTGATTAATTCTTACTCTAGTTAACACTACTTCCTTATTTTGATGCAATTTAATTTAGAGATTAGATGAGGTTTAACCGGGAATTATTGTGTTGGTATAATCCGAGCAGTTTTCCCGGACAGCAGCGCTTCAAAATGTATAACTTGTTGCCGTCCCACCCCACCCCACTGCACACTGACAAACGAAAGCCGCGTCTGAATTTTCCAATGAGGTTTCACGGTCACCTCGTGGCTCCGTGGTTCGCTACCCATTTCCATACTTTGAATGTCCTGTAGATGTATTAAATACTGAAATAACGAATTTGAAAACTTCATAAAATAAAACTTACCCCGACGAAATCGTTGATGTTATTGGGATCCCTGTTAACCATATCTAGATCAGCCATTTTGATAAAATATTGTAGTTGTTGATGAGAGAAGGTAAAACTCAGGTGTATGGTGTTATATTAATAATAATACCACAATATATACCCTATAGACATAAGGTCACGTGATACAACCATCACCATAACTACCACAATTCTACTTTCAGTTCAGTAATAACAACTACCAATATATAAACAATAAGCGATTACCTTATCTACAGTTGACTTAATAAGAAGTAACAAACGCTCGTTTAGAATTATGCTGCAACTAAGCCCATTAACGCGTTAATCCGTAGAACAATAATGTCAGTAATTTAGGTTTTGCTACTAGGCCAGAGTTTACTAAATACAGAAATAGTGAGGGTGGGGTTTAACGTCCACTCAATACAAACTAGGTCATTTCGCTACTAAAATATTGTTCAATTTTATATTTACGTTATTCGCTTGTTCGTAAAGGTCTTTAGCAGTGAGAGGCAAACGAGGAATCCGGGGAAAACCCACGGGATTGGACAGACAACCGTACACCCATTGTAACGTACAGGCGAACAATGGACACGCGCCACTTGACCCATTGAAAGACAACTCCTTAGTAAATACGGGTGTGATGGGTGTTGTGCACGTACCAGGATATGCTTACTGTTAAGACAACAATCTGATACAATTTCTCAATTGAGGAAACTAGTTAGCGACAAAAAATAATTGAACTGTGTAGACACAGAGCCCAATTATATGGAATTATTGTTTATTTACGAGATAAAGTCTGGAATACTGTAGTCGGTATAACTTAAACGATACAAATTGAAAACAAGGAATAGGACATATTTATCTGTCAATAACAATAGCTCAAATCTTGTTACAGCCGACCTCTGGATCTATTCGCTTGAATTGATATTTGGTGATGTCTTGTCCAATGCATGAACCACTACACCAACTCGTCAACGCATATATATTGGTAAATGGGTCACACCTTCTCCAATCTGGCTGTATAATGCATGAACACCTCAACCCTCGCGCCCCATTCTTACACAACATACCTTTCCTACATGAGATATCTTTTAAATTGAGATCCCCTTCGACCACAACAATGGACAATAATTACTTCTAAAACAAGTTACCGTTTGAAACAATTGTGGGTATCTTGATTATTAATTAAATTTAAAAAAATTTATAAATGTTATTTGTTACTTCAATTTAAATAAGCTGTGTATTTCATAAGTTGAGTCATCTCGATTTTCCGGCGTGATTTCCCCTTGTCAGTGATGCAGAAGGAGGGCCTGACAAGGACAGCTGCCTAGTCGTTCGGATGGGACGAAAAACCGAGGTCCCGTGTACAAATTGGAGTGCACGTAAAAGATCCCTTGGCAGTTGGAATTCGATATAAGAGTAGGCCGTAGCGCCGCTGCCCGGGCAAAATTTTCCTCATTGCACACTGTGGCGTATGCCCGTCTTCAATTAGCCCAGGTACGGTGCTTAAGCGTAGGACGTTAAACCCCATTTCATTCATTCATTCATTCATAAGTTGAGAGACGCCTCACCGCACACCAACAACAACGGGCAATAAATATTACTCTCTCTCTCTCTCCTTCTCTCTCATAGCTATAATTACCACCAGATAAATCCTCTCCATGATCCCCCTGGTCGTTGACGGCTGAATCCCCCCGCCAGGGAATGGGGTTATTAGCAGGTAATTTACCAGATCGTTGAGCATCGTAAAATAAGATTGATTTAGTTACAACGTCACCATAATCATACTTGGCTTTAGAACAAATACTTGCTGTAATTATATCATTTAAATGTATCTACTGTAAACATTTTATCTTTTTATATTTTAGTAAAATATGTAGAACATTATGTTGTTTTTATTTCTTATCAGCAATTGTTTATCTGATTCAAAAACAGGGATTGAAAACTTCCAAGTCACACAATAATGGTAATCATCCTTAAAGAGAATGTTCCGAGTTGAACAGAGGTCTAAATTAAAAGTATGGGTAGGTATGAAATTCAAGCGCCAAAATATAGAGCAATGTTGTATTTAGCATGTCTCAAAATCTCAGCTCAAAATATTGGGTCGTTTGGACCTGAACGACAAAACTACATATTCGGACATGAGACCCTTTTAAGATTTCGGGTCAATTGTTTCGTTGGATAACCTGATAATCGATTTCCGTTTATTTAGATGTCTATTCAGTTAATGATCCATGTGTTATGCTTGATGACAAAAGGTATATTTCACCGACACATTTTTTTATTAAATAAACGTCTGGTTTTATCCAGACACTGCATAATACAGCTTGGGACACCGGTCTCCATTTCCAGATGAAGACTGACAGGTTTAAGTTGTGTGAAAACGTATCACAAATATTGAGTTAGTTACTCCGCCCTAAGGTAGAGTATTCTAAGGGATTTTAACACAAAATTAAGCAGTTTTATTATCCAAAATATTATCGGGATTGGCCCTTTAACGTTAATATAGCATTATTACACAATTTGTGTGGGAGAGAGACAATTACTTGCAACGTTATAAGTTATATTATCCATGGCTTCCTGATGATCTTATATTGAAACATGTAGAAGCAAATCGGTGTTATTTTAATATTTTATACTATAATATATTAATATATAAATCAGTTTGTGTCGGCATACCTTTTTATCTATTCATCATTTACCGTGAAACAAAGTAGTACAACTTTGCGGTTGTGCTAATAATTTTGGATATATATATATATATAGAGAGAGAGAGAGAGATATATACAGAGAGAGGGAGGGAGAAGGAGAGAGAGACTCACATGTAAGCATGGATCTATGTTCATATATTCAACACAATTCACAGCTGGTGCTCTACTGTCTTATCAGATCATGGTGTGTGAAATAGCTTTATTTCACGTCCGCTTTCAGCGAAGTGATATCACAGATCAAGGTTTTATCTATCTTTTATATATAAAAGGAAGGACGTCTTGGCTAGTGAACCTTTCAGTCTAGAACATTTTAATCTAGGACATATCAGTCAGGGATATTTCGACCTAGAATTTTTCGAACACCTCATTGTTTTATGTAAAACGGTTCGGCAAGATTTATTTGTTTTTCTACTACAGATTTTATCTTTGCTGTGTATTTTGTTTGGTTTTTACAGCGACAAATATATTTTATTTTAATTAGTCTGCATTCTTTGTCATCTTTGTACAGTTTTGCCCATCTTCCTTAGCCCAATTCGGAACAGAACAGTAGGGCGTAACTGGATGTGTTTTGAGTAAGTGGATTGAGTAAGATGATTAAAACCGTACTGAATCTGTGCTTGTGATCTATAAACTGCATCAAGGGCAAGATCTACAGACAAGCGCCTCTGACAAAATTAACATCCATTCATAAGTTGCCCGAGTCTTTCTTTGTAAGGGTATGTATACTAATGGAACAAAAAAATTACCAAGCCCGAAATGTCCACTGGCCGACACGTCTGTCCACCCTTACATATAGAGAGAGAGAGAGTGAGTCAGACTCGCCCCTCCCCTATCTCACTCTCTTTCTCTCTCTCTCACTGTCTCTCCATATATCTTATATTTGTGAATATGAATATCTTCTAAAAGTTCCATACCCTCAAGTGCAATGTTGAATGGTTCCGGTCTTCCATTATATTAAAGACTACTAACAAAAAAACAACAGTGGCCTTTGACACAAAAGATAATGTTGGGAGAGGCGCTTACTCCTCGCAGTGTTCCGTTTGATTAAATCTAATCCCACTTAACACTGCTGGAAAGAGGGACATTATTGTCCTAAATTGTGATTGAACAATAGTCCGGTTAAATACCAATCGCTGACTGCATTACAAGGGTATCACCCTTAAAACAGGGCGCCAAATTGGACCAAATATGTTTACATAACGTTACATCAAGGCGCACGATTTTACTATGCCCAAGTATCCAGTGCATAGCAGAATATTGCAGTAAAGCTAATTGCTTGACAAACGAGGCTATCAATATTGATATAAAATAAACAATAATGTATGGAGACGAACAGACGTACATCATTTTTAATAACTTTAATCACTGTCCAAAGTTTTAGGGAAGACCCCAGTGGTGTAGAACAGTCTTGTTTCCCAATCGTCAGTGGTGTAGGATTTGGGGCCTGGACAATCAGACCTCCCGTGTTCATATTGGCCCGCACGCAAAAGAACGCTTGGCATTTGGAGATCGAGAAAAGAGTAGGCGTAAGCGCCGCTGCCCAGGCAAGGGTCCTCCATAGCACACGGTATTAGTCCCGGTGGGGCAGAATTCTGAGTTGGTAGACCCCATTACATTTAAATCTTGTCAGAAGAGCCAAAGTATGGTTATAAAATAAAGCTTTAGATTCTGTTTAAATTGGAAAACAAATCAGTGAAGTCATGCAACACATTTTATTGAAAAAAAAGGAAGGGGCGTCTACTATCTTCGTCGTTTTAACATTTAGGAGTAGGTGAAGGAGGAAGTTCATCAGATGACCCTAACATACAACTCATTTTAACATTTAGGAGTAGGTGAAGGAGGTAGTTTATCAGTAACACACAGATGAGCCAAACCTGGAAATATAAATCAACACGGTGGAGAGTATGAAAAACAACAATGTCAAAAACCGTGCACGTAAAAGATCCATTGATTCGCCCATACTACACTGTATGTCCGTCTTTATTATGCTAATGTTTTCAAAAACTGTATTATTCATATTAGAACAACAAGAACTCTTTGAATTAGCATTAAAGGTGAATTAAAATTAAAGGTGATCTATATCCAATTGAAGAAAAAAGAGTTATCCCTCTTTGTATGAACGCATACGGAAGTATAATTTAATATTGTTTGGTGATCTCGGCTGCATTAGTGACTGATACTGTTCTGAAGTTACTGGTAGGTTTTGGCATTTAACTATAACATTTGCACACTAAAACCCAGGGACCCAAGTAGGGTTTCCTTTACGCTTGGTAGGCTGGAGCTCAGAGTTCCAGGGTGTATAATAGTATTAACAGTTCAGCCATTGATAGATTTACCGGTTAGACTTGGCAAGCTGGAGCCTAAGGTTTCAAGATCTACGATGCCGCCAGTCAAGGTGTATTATATTCAAATCATAATTTCATCTTCTCGGGGTGCGAAATTGGGCGAGGGGTTATAATTTTAATACGGGAGTGGAAAACTCCGACACTTAATGTTACAGTCGAAGAATAGTTTCTCCTGTGACAAATATACTTTCTACTAGCCTACAGTTTCATTTGGAACCTTGATGAATGAGTTTGATGAATGTTTTATTTAATCAAATTTGTGATCTCAGCAATGGGTTATTCTTTTCCACACCTGTTCTGCTAACCGTATAGTTAATTGTGTTGTTTGTTCATTAATCGTTTTGTGGAGATTGATAGAAGGGTTGATTCTGTCCCAATCTTCTCCTATTTACTATCGATTTATATAATTATACCCTACCTGCACATGCAGATTGTAGACCTGCATTATAAACCAGAGCTACTTCATTTCTAACATAATCCTCCCGATCATCAGCCCATTCATCCTTCAGATTAGGTCCACCAACCAAACCTCCTACTAATAGATGGGGATTGGGAGCTGTGCTGATGTTGTAGAAGTTCCAACCACAGAAGGTGTTCAAGTCTGGACAAGAACTGCAAAGCAAACGACGAAAAGAGAAATAAAACAAAGATGGTATATTTGTGTATATGCTGTGTGTCGGCATGGTGATACTATTACAGAGATTATCGTCCGAACCACCTCGGGATATAGCAGAAACTTTCCAGTACAGCCACGTCATGATGGGACTAACACATGATTCAATTTTTATATAAATAATTTACTTGCGCGTAGGGGTCTTTAGTGGAAGGAAACCGGAGGACCCGGAGAAAACCCTCGAGGTTGGACAGGCGACCCCACGCTTTGATGCGTACAGTCAGGAAATCTAAACCACGCCAGTTGATTCAATGACAGTCTCGTTGTTGTCACGTACAACCGGGGAATCGAAACCACGCTAGTTGACTCAATGAAGGGGCTTTAAGATTCAATGCAAACATGCTAACAATTCGGCACCCCCAACGAACCATAAAAACAAAGACAATATCTATACCTGGGTCTGTGATGAGGTTTTACGGGATATTTAGAACCAAAACCAATGACGTAACTCATTTTATAATTATTATCACCAAGGATATAGTTGATTTGACTCAAAGCCCATTGACGATTTTCTGTAGCATCAATACCGAGGTCTGCTGCCCATATGGCAGCGTATGCTGCATTAGCTTGAAACAAGAATGAATAGTTAAAGAAAATTTCTGTAGTCTATTAAAACTTTTTGACGACATGAAAATCATTTAGTAACCTACTAGGCCTATACTATCACTCTCCTCTTTGACAAATTGAAAATGAACAACACTGAGAAATATTGATGGTTGTTTTTTTTTATATAAATAGAGTCGAAGCACCCAATGAAAAGCAAATCAGGGAATAAGTTCTTACCTGCAAGCCGACAACTTCCCCAACTTTCAAAATACACCAAACCACATGGCGAGTAAGGTGTGGAACCACCAGGCTTCCATTTCTTCAGGAAATTCTGTATTTCAACTTTATAAGTATCGTCATTAGTTAATTCATATAACATCAACTAGAATATAACAAACAAGCTTCATGAGTTAATTCATACAGCATCATACTAGAATATAATAATCATCATGAGTTAATTTATACAACATTAACTAGAATATAAAAAACGTCATGGGTTAATTTATACAACATTATCTAGAATATAACAATCGTCATTTGTAACAATATCGGTCCCAAGTTCATACATACATGTAACTTAGTCATACAATAGATAGTTACACATCTGACGTCAAGACTGAATCCAATACGGAAATTGTCAACAAGATTGAATGGTGCAGTTTATGATTATAATACGGCCTTGTGTCTAAATGAGTCATAACCCTCACGTTATGTTAAAAAAAAACATTTACGTTTTAAATAAACAACTGTCCTGAACGTTTTTACTCATATTCACCTAACGTTATTATTCATCAACGTTATTATTCACCTAACGTTATTATTCATCTAACGTTATTATTCACCTAACGTTATTATTCATCTAACGTTATTATTCACCTAACGTTATTATTCACCTGGCGTTATTATTCACCTAGCGTTATTATTCACCTAACGCATTTGTATCTGGTGAAGACTAAAGTTATTCCACCTTTCGGTATTCGCATACAACCCCTTTTGTACGAGGCTGGTATCAGCCTTGACAGTATTGCGAATACCCCTTTCTTTGGTACTCCACCGTGGGCTATATCTCCCCCAAAGATTAATTTCGATCTTACTCAACAAAAAAAGAGAGATACTAGCTCTACGGTGTTTCAATCTCTATTTGGAGAGTTAAGGTCTAAGTATGGTGATTATGCTCCTATTTACACAGATGGTTCTAAAGATGGTGATCGGGTAGCTTCGGCTACCGTGACGCCATCTGAGACCATTTCTATGGGTCTTCCACCTGCTATTTCAATATTTACAGCTGAACTCCAGGCCATTCTTCAGGCCTTAGGTTCATCAAATCCTCTACATCTTTAAACCATATCACCTTTACTGATTCTCTGTCCTCACTTCAAGCAATTAACAATAAACAGCTCGATCACCCATTAGTAGCAGACATTTATGGTCATTTATGGTCTGCTACCGTCAAACGAGTTCATCAGCAAGGACACTGTCCTTTGCTGGCTCCCCAGTCATATGGATATTAAAGGGAATGATCGAGCAGACTCGGCTGCCAAGTCTGCCTTAGATCTTCCCATATCTGAATTTTTAACTCCATTTACGGATTTTAAATCATCCATAAATAAATTTATATTTGACCGCTGGCAACGGTCTTGGAATCTAGCAGACACAAATAAACTTCATCACATCAAGCCTCTCTTGGGAGACTGGCCAAGATCCTATAGAACCAACAGGAGGGGTGAAGTTGTTTTGTGTCGCTCTCGCATTGGTCATCCTTTTTTAACTCATACTTTAATTTTGAAGCGAGAGCCTCGACCAGAATGTGTTCGCTGTCATGTTCCTTTGACAGTGAAGCACATTTTGATTAAGTGCAAGTATCTCAAAGATATAAGATTACGGCATTACCGTTGCCAATCACTTCATCAATTGTTTGCCCAACCGGGTCTATATTTTAAAGCGCTGGACTTTTTAAAAGAGACAAATTTTTATCGAAAATTTTAATTGTAATTATCTGATTTTCCGTTTTATGTTTTAAATATATTTACATAAAGTTTATGTTTATTTTTATTGATATTTACTGTGATATTTGTTTTTATTTATGTGAAAATAGATATTAATGTGATTATATATTTCTAGTTTGTCTTAAGAAACCATATTTGTTTGGCGCAATATGGCCCGGTTGGAGCTCACGTGCCATTAAACAATATTTCATTCATTTCATTCATTTCATTCATTTCATTCATTTCATTCATTTCATTCATTTCATTCATTTCATTCATTTCATTCATTTCATTCATTTCATTCGTTATTATCCATCTAACGTTATTACTCATATTCACCTAACGTTATTATTCACCTAACGTTATTATTCATCTAACGTTATTATTCATCTAACGTTACTATTCACCTAACATTATTATTCATCTAACGCTATTATTCACCTAACGTCATTATTCATCTAACGTTATTATTCACCTAACGTTATTATTCACCTAACGTTATTATTCACCTAACGTTATTATTCACCTAACGTTATTATTCACCTGGCGTTATCATTCACACTAACGTTATTATTCACCTAACGTTATTATTCACCTAACATTATCATTCACCCTAACGTTATTATTCACCTATCGTTATTATTCACCTAACATTATCATTCACCTAACATATTCACCTAACGTTATTATTCATCTAACGTTATCATTCATCTAACGTTATTATTCACCTAACGTTATTATTCATCTAACGTTATTATTCGCCTAACGTCATTATTCACCTAACGTTATTATTCACCTAACGTTATCATTCACCCTAACGTTATTATTCACCTAACGTTATTATTCACCTAACATTATCATTCACCTAACATATTCACCTAACGTTATTATTCATCTAACGTTATCATTCATCTAACGTTATTATTCACCTAACGTTATTATTCATCTAACGTTATTATTCGCCTAACGTCATTATTCACCTAACGTTATTATTCATATTCACCTAACGTTATTATTCATATTCACCTAACGTTATTATTCATATTCACCTAACGTTATTATTCACCTAACGTTATTATTAACCTAACGTTATCATTCACCCTAACGTTATTATTCATATTCACCTAACGTTATTATTCATATTCATCTAACGTTATTATTCACCTAACGTTATTATTCATCTAACGTTATCATTCACCCTAACGTTATTATTCATCTAACGTTATTATTCACCTAACATTATTATTCACCTAACGTTACCATTCACCCTAACGTTACTATTTACCTAACGTTATTATTCACCTAACATTATTATTCATCTAACGTTATTATTCATTTAGCTTAAATCACAATTAAATTACAGAAGAGAATATATTTAGTAAAAACTCGTCCCTACACCATGGTCACCAGGGGGATCACTGGCCTAGTTACTAGAAATCTGAAAGTGGAAGCATTTCGTTCATTTAACATGCGGCTATATAAACCCGTACCTTATCTGGTTGCTCGATCGCTTAAACATCGACTGGTCTTATTGGCCAGACTATTCTGTATGCGACAGTGTTTTGTAACTGTCAGCTATTCCCCTTTCCCCCATCCCAACCGCAAACACGACGTAAAGTCGAACAAACGAGTTATAGCCAATCGTTACCTGACAAGCTGCCAGCCCCTTATTCCAGACAAAACCTGCTGGAACATTGGTTTCATGGTATAATTTAGCATCGTTTAAATACGTCTGGTTACCAGTAGCCTTGAACAACCAGGCGCCAGCTAAACAAAGTTCATCAGTATAATCTTTTGAACTAAAACAAAATTAAAAAGATTTTTATTATAAAACAAAAAATACGATTTTATTAATAAAAATAACATGAACGGTTTAATAATAAAATACTACATTTAATAATAAAAAAACCCAACAAAACATACGATTTTATTATAAAGAAATAAGATATTCAAAACGGAAAAAATAACAAATAACAAATAATTTTATTTTAAAAGAATATTAAAATATGAAAAAGTAGGTTGATTACTTATAAAATTTAGAAGAAGGCATAATTCCTTTATAGGTGACAGCAAATGTGTACAGTGATTGGGCAGCTTGCAGAAGTTGTGTAGAATAGGCTGGATCTGGAAAACAATCAAAGGGATAAATACGTATGGAAGCTCATTAATGACAAACAAATATGGCGTCATAAATACATTAAGTATGTATGGAGGCCCATAAGTGCCAAACAAAATTCCTATAAAATTAAATCTTTCAAAATCAAAGCAAACCTTTAAATTCCAACCAATGATATTTCTGTTCCGACATCCCCTGTGAAGAAAATAATTAGCGATAACTCTGGAACCAGCAACGCACTAAAAACTTTAGAATTCCTTTGGTGATATAACATAATACAACCGATACGTCCCCGTGTACAAACCGGGTGATTTGAGGATGTATTTGGACTAATATATATTCAAACTAATTAATCTATCAAAATTTTGCTTCATAGCCTTCTCAAAACACTGTTTACGCGAGGGAATACCCCTGCTATAAAAAAGGGGTCATGTTTGGGTCATATTTACTGCTGACCAGTTTACAGTCAGCTGATTGATGTGAGTTTTAGATGTGGTTTACCTGTTAGGGGGGGGGGGGGTCCGTCCGACTGGTGTGAGTTATAAATTTCTTTTACCTGTTTTCTTAAAGGCGATGGAACCTGCAGCAAAAGCAGCCGCTGTTTGACCAGCTACGTCACTTCCTGGTTTAGATGGAGAAACGGAGAAAGCTGGTCGAGCCATCGTCATATCTTCTGGTCTACCCCAGAATTTATGATCTATATCACCATCACCAACCTAGTGTCAAAGGTTAATTTCATAAATTGATATTAGATCGGTGGATCGGTAAGTAAGAAGTTGACTTGCTAACCTAGAAGTCAGTATGCGACTCCTGCATTGACCGAGAAAGTTCATCTTGACCGAGGGCCTGGCAAGGGACAAACTATAGTCATTCGGACGTGATGAAAGCCCAGGGTTCCGTGAACAAGTTAAAGATTCCTTGGCAGTTGTAATTGGATATAAGAGAAAGCCGTAACAGATCACTAGGACCTTATTTTCAATTTCTTGAACTAACATGGGGATCGTTTTGGGCGTTACTTTTTTTTATTTAATTGTTATCGGATTTGAGCTTTAAGCTCTTCGGGTAAATATCATTTAAGTAATGTAACAATGACGAGCACTACTTAACAGTATAGACACGGTCAAGTAGACGGTCCTTACATACCAATAGGAATTGGGGTACCAGGTGTTCACGTCTACCTAGTGTTGTAATAATTGAATACAGATATTTTACCTGATAGTAATAAATTTGTTTTGATGGAATCCAACATTTAAGGAAATAATCTAATTCCCATTTAACGGAATCTAAGGCCATGTTGATTTGTCCTAGAGCTGTATAAGTATCATACCATCTCACTATACCATTTAATAAAACACGTACTGTGGATGCACCAGGAATATTAAACTTCACCAAATCACCAGCTACAAATCAATTAATTAATGAATGAAATGGGGTTTAACGTCCTACTGTTATGCACTTAACCTGGGCTAATTGAAGACGGGCATACGCCACACAGTGTGCTATGAGGGAAATTTTGCCCGGACAGCGGCGCTACGGCCTACTCTTATATCGAATTCCAACTGCCAAGGGATCTTTAACGTGCACTCTAATTTGTACACGGGACCTCGGTTTTTCGTCCCATCCGACTAGGCAACTGTCCTTGTCAGGCCCTCCTTCTGCACCACTGACAAGGGGAAATCACGTCGGAAAATCGAGATGAATACCCGACCTCCAGTCTAGCGAGCCAGCGCCTTATCCACTTAGCCACCGTGATCCCCCGAGACTACGAATACAACAACTTCAATGCCCGACAGCTACAAATCAAACATAACCATGTCAATAACCAAACAAGAGTGATTGTCAGATCATCTGTCTGAACTAAATATAATGGCCGTTACTCTCTCTCTCTCTTTCTCCCTCTCTCTCTCTCTCTTTCTCTTTCTCTCTCTCTCTCCTCTCCCTCTCTCTCTCTTTCTCTCCCTCTCTCTCCTCTCCCTCTCTCTCTCGATCTCTCCCTCTCTCTCTCTCGGGGGCTGGATGGCTGAATGGTAAGCACGCGTGCGCTGTATCATAAAGCCTGTCATTGAGTCAACTGGCGTGGTTTCGAATCCTCGGTTGTACGTGACAGGGAGAAGAGTCGCCTGTCCAACCTCGTAAGGTTTTCTCCGGGTCCCGCGGTTTCCCTCCACTGCTAAAGACCCCTACGCGAAAGCGAAATATTGAAATAAAATTAAAGAAACATATGTTAGTCCCGAAACGTACTGGTTGTGTTGAGTGGACGTTAAGCCCCATTTATCTCTCTCTCCATCCCTCTCTCCCCCTCTCTCCAACCTCGTTGGTTTTTTCCGGGTCCTCGGATTTCCTTCCACTGCTAAAGACTCCTACGCGCAAGCGAATTATTGAAAGAAAACTAAACCATATGTTAGTCCTAAAAATGACCTTGTTTGTGTCGAGTGGACGTTAAACCCCATACTCCACCTCCCTCTCTCTCCCTCTCTCCCTCTCCCCCTCTCTTCTCTCTCTCTCTCTCTCTCTCTCTCTTATAGCTATAAATACTCACCATCGTACCATCCACCAGATAAATCCTCTCCATGATCCCCCTGGTCGTTGACGGCTGAATCCCCCCGCCAGGGAATAGGGTTATTAGCAGGTAGTTTACCAGATCGTTGAGCATCGTAAAATAAGATTGATTTAGTTACAACTTCACCATAATCATACTTGGCTTTAGAACAAATACTCGCTGTAATTATATTTTTTTGTTTAAATATCATTGAGTAATTGAGCTTGGAATGCACAGATATATGAAGTATAACCATTGTTTTTTATTAGGCTCTATCATTATTAGGGCAACATTGCTCAGTTATAAACAGAAGTTGTGTACCGTGAAGTTCAGTCACTTGGTAGCATTTATATAATTAGATACGTTGGTTTGATATCATACGGTGTGATATGTCGAAACTTTTTCCAGACAGCGGCGTTTTTTACGTTATATCTGGATTGCATACCAACAACTGGTTAGCTAACATATGGCCAACGTGGTTTTAGAACAACAGGTCAACTAACATAAAGACATGGGATATGTGGAAATATTGTTCCGACAGCAGGGTTTCTAGAAAATCTTCACTGAATAACAACTTGTCAGTTAACATAAACAGCACGTGGTTATTGAATAACAACTAGTCAGTTAATATAAGGACAACGTGTTTATTGAATACCAACTAGTCAGCTAACATAAGGACAACGTGGTTATTAAATAACAACTAGTCAGTTAAAATAAGGACAACGTGGTTATTGAATACCAACTAGTCAGTTAACGTAAAGACAACGTGGTTATTGAATACCAACTAGTCAGCTAACATAAAGACAACGTTGTTATTGAATAACAACTAATCAGTTAACATAAACAGCACGTGGTTATTGAATACCAACCAGTCAGTTAACATAAGGACAACGTGGTTATTGAATAACAACTAGTCAACTAGAATAAGGACAACTTGGTTATTGAAAAACAACTAGTCAGCTAACATAAACAGCACGTGGTTATTGAATACCAACTAGTCAGCTAACATAAAGACAACGTTGTTATTGAATAACAACTAGTCAGCTAACATAAAGACAACATGGTTATTGAATAACAACTAGTCAGCTAACATAAAGACAACGTGGTTATTGAATACCAACTAGTCAGCTAGAATAAGGACAACGTGGTTATTGAAAAACAACTAGTCACCTAACATAAACAGCACATGGTTATTGAATACCAACTAGTCAGCTAACATAAGAACGCTACATTGCTCGATACACGTACATGGGATATGTCGAAATATTATTCCGACAGCAGAGTTTCTACAACATCTTCACTGAATACCAACTAGTCAGTTAATATAGGGACAACGTGGTTATTAAAAAACAACTAGTCAGTTAACATAAACAGCACGTGGTTATTGAATACCAACTAGTCAGTTAACATAAAAACAACGTGGTTATTGAATAGCAACTAGTCAGCTAACATAAGGACAACGTGGTTATTGAATACCAACTAGTCAGTTAACATAAGGACAGCGTGGTTATTGAATAACAACTAGTCAGCTAACATAAGGATATCGTTATTAAATAACAACTATAAGGACAACATGGTTATTGAATAACAACTAGTCAGCTAACACAAGGACAACGTGGTTATTGAATAACAACTAGTCAGCTAACATAAACAGCACGTGGTTATTGATAACAACTAGTCAGTTAACATAAAGACAACGTGGTTATTGAATAACAACTAGTCAGTTAACATAATGACAACGTGGTTATTGAATAACAACTAGTCATTTAACATAAAAACAACGTGGTTATTGAATAACAACTAGTCAGCTAACATAAGGACCACGTGGTTATTGAAAAAACAACAGGTTGAGCTAACATAGGAAGAACACTATATTGCTTGATAAAGATACCTGTGGGAGTATTGAAACGTTGCATGCAATACACTAAGAACTAGTAAATCTATCAAATTGTATTATTATGAATGGTATACCTCTCCATCTAAATATCATTTTATAATAAAACTAGGGGGACATATTATTCATTGAAGTTGAATAATACCTGAATACTAGGAGGACATATTGTTTATTGGGGGTTAAATCTTACCTGTAGTCACCAGATAGAACATCGACGTCAAGACAACCAGAATCTCCATCTTGCTTCAACTGTACAAGAAAATAAACAGTATGTATATCAATGGTTGGTCTCTGATTGATTAAATCAGCTCGGAACTTTTAGAATTTAATACTGAAGACATTATCATTACCTATTCGAGATCACAAAATCTTGAGGGTGTATATAAATGACCTTGTTTTTAGATTACATGCAATTTGGATTTGATAGTGTAACATTCGAAATGACCCTGTTTTTAGATAACATGTATTTTAAGAAATATCTAGAAAGGGTCCTGTATATAAATGCCCCCTGAGCCCCCCCCCCTTGATCCGCGCCTGGAAAGAGTCCTGTATTATAATGTCTAGAAAGAGTCCCGTATTTAAACGTCCAGAAAGGGTCCTGTATATAACGTAGCCCTAGATTATATATTAGACTTACCTGTGGGCGTTGATCTCTATATATATAGAGAGAGGGAGACTTACCTGTGGGCGTGGATCTCTGGTCTAGAAAGGGTCCTGTATATAAATGTCTAGAAAGAGTCCCGTATTATAATGTCTAGAAAGGGTCCTGTATATAAATATCTAGAAAGAGTCCTGTATATAAATGTCTAGAAAGAGTCCTGTATTATAATGTCTACAAAGAGTCCTGTATATAAATGTCTAGAAAGAGTCCTGTATTATAATGTCTAGAAAGAGTCCTGTATATAAATGTCTAGAAAGAGTCCTGTATTATAATGTCTAGAAAGAGTCCTGTATATAAATGTCTAGAAAGAGTCCTGTATTATAATGTCTAGAAAGAGTCCTATATATAAATGTCTAGAAAGAGTCCCGTATTATAATGTATAGAAAGAGTCCTGTATTATAATGTCTAGAAGGGGTCCTGTATATAAATGTCTAGAAAGAGTCCTGTATATAAATGTCTAGAAAGAGTCCTGTATTATAATGTCTAGAAAGAGTCCTGTATATAAATGTCTAGAAAGAGTCCTGTATTATAATGTCTAGAAAGGGTCCTGTATATAAATGTCTAGAAAGAGTCCTGTATATAATAATAATAATAATAATAATAACTTTATTTAATGAGGATAGTCCCCTTAGCACAGGTGTACTAATTTTCAGGGGGTTCCTCCTACACTACAATAATATACATAGATATATAGTAACATGCAAATACTAAACAAATATAGACCCCCCCCCCAAAAAAAAAAACCACCAAGATAAAGTAATAGTCATTATGAAATACACAATCTACTGCTGCCCACCCCCTGCCCCTCACTCTACTCTACCCCCTTCCCAAAAACAAAAGTAACACAAATAATGTAGTACTAATTATAAAATATAGCATGCAGCTGTATTATACACAATCTATTGCTCAAACCCCCACCCGCCCCCCAAAAAATGTAATAATATGTAAGATATGATATAAAAAATGCAGATACGGTATATATAATATACATGGTTAATCTACTTTTCTTTTACAAATTTATTTAAATATCTTTTAAAAGTAAATGTTGATGAATCTTGTTTTATTTGAAGAGGTAAGGAATTCCAAAGATTAGAGGCCGAAAAATGAAAAGTACGCGTCATTGCGCGTTTTTTGCCTTTTGGGGTGTCGAGTTTCTTTTGAGTTTCAGATCTTAAGGTTAACTCGGTATTTGTACAATTAGAGCGTTCATCAAATAAGTTAAAAAGATATGCGGGTGATTTTTCTTTCATGATTTTAAACGTTAGCATTCCAATATTAAATTTAATCCTTTGATATATATTTAACCAATTTAGTTTTAAAAATAATGGTTCTGATCTCGCATCATGTTTTTCATCTAAAATTGTTCTTGCCGCGCGTTTCTGCAATTTATGCAGGACATCAAGTTTCGACTTAGTAGCATTACCCCAAACTGTCGAGCAATAATCAAAGTATGGCAATATATAACTATTGTAAAATAATATTCTCAATTTATGAGGAAGATATTTTTTGAGTTTAGACAGGAGATATATTTTAGAGCTTATGGCTTTAGAAAGTTTATTAATTTGATTTCCCCACAGTAAATTTCGATCCACACTGATCCCAAGTAAAACAGTTTCATCAACATTTTCTAGCATTTGTCCATTTAAGTTTAAATGTTTATTTTCTGTATTTTGTTTTGATCCAATCAATATCACTTTAGTCTTTGTACTGTTTAACACCATCCCATTATCAATACACCACTTTAACACGTTGTCTAAGTCCGTCTGTAAAGCTGCTTTCACACTGATTGGGTCTTTTCCTGAAAAATGAATAGTACTATCATCAGCAAATATGTCTGTATCACATTTTTCTACATGTAACGGCAGATCATTAATAAATATTAGAAAAAGGAGTGGGCCTAAATTGGAGCCCTGCGGAACCCCGCATTTCACTTTTGTCGGGTCTGAGTGACATGACCATAATGCTACCATTTGTTTACGATTACATAAGTATTGTGCCATGAATTTAATTGCATTAGCACTAAATTTGTATAACTTTAATTTCTCAAGAATAAGCTGGTGATTTATCAAATCAAACGCTTTGGTGAAATCTAAATAAAGAATTCCGGTAATATCATTATTATCCATTGCCTTTAACCACGTGTCAGTCATTCTAAGTAATGCTGTTGCGCATGAATGATGTTTTCTGAAACCGGATTGGTGTTTATAAAATAATTCATTGCATTCAAAATATGAAATAATTTGTTTACTAATATGTTTTTCAAATATTTTTGAAATTGTTGGTAAAATGGATATTGGTCGATAGTTGTTCGGCAAATCCTTTTCACCTTTCTTGTGAATGGGGATAATTTTGGCAAATTTAAGTGAATCAGGAAATACATTTCTTGAGATAGCCAGATTAAAAATATATGTAAGAGATTCACAAATAACATCACTTGATAATCGTAGAATTTTGGGCCCAACAGAATCAGTACCCGTAGCTTTAGTTATGTCCAGTGCTGTCAAATAATTGTATACATCCATGCATGTAATTGGTTTAAATGTAAATTCAACGTCGATTGGTATTTTTTCTTGTACATGTTTTGATAGTTTGTCTTTATGTTCGATAGACAGAGGTTTATAAGTAGGTTTAATGTCATCTGTGATATTTGTAAAGTAGTTGTTTATAATGTTTGTTATGTCTTGTAGATTATCGTGTTCTTTATTATTGTGCTTAAGGTTTAATTGAAAGTTGCATTCATTTTGAATGCTCTTGGTTGAATTAAAGAATTTCCAGATATCTCTACATCCGTTATTAGATTCAACACAATTTTTAACATATTTAGATTTGGCCTGATCAATTAATTTTACAGTATTATTTCTCCACCATTTGAATTTAGCGTTATCTCCCGTTCTTTTATAAAAGTCCCTATTTTTTCTTGACATTTTGATTTCATCATTGAACCACAGTGGTTGTTTAAAAAATTTGATTTCCGTCTTTTTGGAGCATGCTTATTTAGGGCATTATTAATTAGTAAATACCACATTTCTAATGCCAAATTTGGATCATCAATTGTTTCAATATTTTGAAAAGGTTGCATGTATAGCTCATTTATAAATGAATCTTCATCAAAATTTTTAAAGCATCTGTAATCAATTTCAATATGATTGTGCTTTTTCGTGCCACTGTGTTTACCTAGTGTAAATATAATTGGATAATGGTCACTTAATCCATAAGTAGGTACTTTTACTTCAATTACCGCTTCAGGGGAGTTGGTGTACAAGTGATCTATGATCGATTGAGTGTTTTCTGTACATCTGGTAGGTGTAGTAATAAGTTGATTTAGGTTGTTTAATGTAATAATATCTTGCCATTGTTTCGGGAGTGTCGTGTTAAGGTCAATATTAAAATCACCCATAATAAACAGCGGCATTTGTTTGTCATTGGCCATGTTAATCTGTTTTTCAAATATATCATACCAGTTAATTAAGGAATTTGGAGGCCTGTAGACTAAGCACAATAAGTATGGCTTGTTGTGTTTCTCCTTTACTTCTATCCAAATTGTTTCAATAGCTCCTATTTCCAAATCTGCTCTTCTTTTATTTGTCAACTTAGAACTTGTATAGAGTAAAAGCCCCCCACCTATTTTATTGGACCTATCTTTTCTTATAATTTCATATCCTGGTATTTTTTATGAATTCATCCTTCGCCTCTTCGTTTAGAAATGTTTCAGAAAGCCCCAAGATATCTATTTTATTATATGGGTCCATAATATAGTCATTTACTTCGTCAAATTTATTATAGAATCTATTAATATTTAGATGACATATTTTTAATCCTGGTTTGAGAGTTGTAAATGGCTCAGTCATATTTTGTTCTGTGAATGTAGATTTAGTTTGCTCCGAAGTATTAGTTAAATTATTTGTAGTATATGTCAAATTATCCGCAGTTGACTGTGGAGATGAATTTTCGTCAAGCATTTGAGAATATGTTGAAAAGTTTGTAGTATGTATTAGATTGTCAAACGTTGACTGTGACTGTGATTGCGAATTGTCATTTTGCAAAATGTCATTCAGGCTACGTTTATTAATGGTTATGTCATGTGTAATATTGTCTGTTGACTTGTCTGAATCTGGCGGGGAAAGAATAGAAAATCGGTTTTTAACATCAATAGAATTATAATTATAAAATTTTAAACTCATCCCTTTAGTTTTTCTTCTTTCTTCGTTCTTGTCGGCTCTTCTTTCTGCATCGCCATTGTCTTAGTAGTTATATCCATAGTCATATCTTGGTCTGTAATTGCACGTATTTTCTTTATGTCCATAAACTCCACATTTCCAACAGGTCACTGTATGCCGATGTGCACATGTATTCCAGTTATGCCCCTCTTCTCCACATTTAAAACAGTCTGATTTTCTTGATTGCGTGTCTTGTAGAATTGTCACATATCTATTGTAGTGTCTAATAAGCTCTGCTGTCCCGCTGTCACTAAGATGAATTCTGTCCTCCCAAAATAAACTCAGGTTTCTGGAAAATTCCCTGTTCAGTGTTATTAGGTAAAAGCCTATCTTGGATGCCAATCTTCGGTATAGTGAGTTAATTTGCCTCGTATCCGCATTAAATCGAGGGGTCACTTCAGAAAAATGAACCTTGGTATGTTCAGACGCACCCCTAATATAATCCCTAATATTAATAATGTCATACTCGATGTCCGCAAGAGGTCTTCGCTGATTTACGTCATTCCCCCCTACCTGAATTATTATGTCCGAAAACTGTGGAAGGTGAAGGTTTGACAGTGCATTAAATATCACAGGTAATGTAGCACCTTTTATAGATTTAACTTGAACATTATTTTTTAAATATCTACTTCTTACGCGTCCAAGGATAGAGCTACCGATGATGAGTATTTTATTGCCGGTAGTTAAATTGTTTACAGGTTTCACATTGGGGTTTTTAAGTAGAGGGGGTTTGTTGGTACATGTGTTGGTATTAGGCTTCGGTTCTGGTTTATTAGATTCAGTTGTTGAAATGTCTGTAATCTGTTGTACAAGTATTCCTATTTGTTCTTGAAGAATGTTTACTTTCTTTTCCAGTTCAGCGACTCTGGACAAGGTACCATGGTCATTTACCCCCCTACTGACATTTCTGACAGGTGTAGAGGAGTGGATTGGAGACATAGTTGGCAGTGAGGCATAACTACTACTCTCAGTTGGTGGTATAATTGCTTCCTCAGATGTAGCAGCCTCCAGTTCCACGTCTTCTACCCTAGAATTTGAATTTTTGGCAAACAAAATTTCATGAAATCGCTCCAAAAATAAAGGAAACTGGTCGTTGTACCATTTTAAAGTTGCCGCTCCTTGAATATGTAAAAGGAAAGTAGATCGGTAGAGAGTTAAAACAACTTTTTTCTTTTCAAGATAGCCTGTCATTACATTTCCATTTTTGCCCCGGTCTTCAAATGTCTGTGATATATAGTGATTTAGTAATAAATTTTCAAAAATGTTGAAATATAGTTCCTTTTTAAATCCAATCGTTATGCTGCATGTTTTATCTGTGTGGTTTGTGACAGTAAAAATTTCCTCTTCACTAAGTTGGACATTATCGTCTGCTTTTGATCCAAAAGAATATATAGATCCAATTAATGATGTATACAAACTTAACAAAATTGAATTTGTCATGTTTTAAGTTATCTTCCAAAATCAGAAATAATAATAATAATTAAATAAATAAATAAGATAGTTGATTGTTTTGGTGGATTAATAATAGAGCCAACACACTTAGCAGCACCACAATACTCAATAGTGGTAGAATTGAGAAGTATATAATAATACTAAAATTTGTCCTTAAAAATGTATTAACAATTTGTCACATCCATATATAGTAGAAATCCAATCATTAAGTCCAAGAATAAAGCACTTGTAGCAAAATTATCCTTAAAATTTGATAATATCTCTGAGAGCACAATTTACATGTCTAGAAATAGTCCTGCATTATAATGTCTAGGTATAGAAATGTCTAGAAAGAGTCCTGTATTATAATGTCTAGAAAGGGTCCTGTATTATAATGTCTAGAAAGAGTCCTGTATATAAATGTCTAGAAAGAGTCCTGTATATAAATGTCTAGAAAGAGTCCTGTATATAAATGTCTAGAAAGAGTCCTGTATTATAATGTCTAGAAAGAGTCCTGTATTATAATGTCTAGAAAGAGTCCTATATATAAATGTCTAGAAAGAGTCCTGTATATAAATGTCTAGAAAGAGTCCTGTATATAAATGTCTAGAAAGAGTCCTGTATTATAATGTCTAGAAAGAGTCCTGTATATAAATGTCTAGAAAGAGTCCTGTATATAAATGTCTAGAAAGAGTCCTGTATATAAATGTCTAGAAAGAGTCCTGTATATAACTGTCTAGAAAGAGTCCTGTATATAAATGTCTAGAAAGAGTCCTGTATATAAATGTCTAGAAAGAGTCCTGTATTATAATGTCTAGAAAGAGTCCTGTATATATATGTCTAGAAAGAGTCCTGTATATAATGTAGCTCTAGATTATTCATAAGACTTACCTTTGTTCAGATATTCACCACCAATCTACAGCTTGTTCTCTGATGTCTTATCTGATCTTGTTTTTATCTGTGTCTGATATACAGGGAGTCACGTGACCTCGTATCTAATACACAACGCTTTTAGTATAAAACAGTCCTAGTTTTTGTAATTAGGATGACTTACAATCAGCGTCATGTGACTTGTTTATGATATCACCCTTTGTGGAAGTGGACGTAAAACTCCAGAAACGAACGACCTCGCTGTGTGAATGCTAAGAATAGTCTCCTAAAAGCCGCGCCGTATGAATGCTAAGATTAAGCATGGTCTCCTACAAACCGCGCCGTATGAATGCTAAGATTAAGAATAGTCTCCTACAAGCCGCGTCGTTTGAATGCCAAGAATAGTCTCCTACAAGCCGCGTCGTATGAATGCTAAGAACAGCCTCTTTACAAGCCGCGTCGTTTGAATGCTAAGAACAGCCTCTTTACAAGCCGTGCTGTGAAGGTTTAAAGAACAACCTAAAACAAGCTGCGTTTTGTGATCGTAAAAAGCCCGATCTCATAAGCCGCGTCGTGTCAGCTTAAAGAACGACCTCAAACAAGCAGTCGATTGAAAGACTGTGTGACCTTGGTATCAATCCGTCATGGTTGCTTAAACATACCTTTAAATTTGATACCCCTGAAGTCCAATCATGGCAGTATCATTGCTGTTACCAGCGCCTGCGCTTTAAAAAAAAGTTTAACATATCTAGGGTTGATTGAAAGAGAGAAATGGGGTTTAACGTCCACTCAACACAACTAGGTCATTTCGGGACTAAGGGTTGAATGAACATATGGGTTTCATACATAGAACATATTTGTATCAATATTAGTAGATAATCCACCATAATGAATAATACGTAACAGACACAGACATTAATTAGCGAAAATGCCAGCTCAATGTATGATAAGTATATCAATCTATATAATACACTAATCAGGTACGTGTTTATGTTTTTTTAGCAGTCAGCTGGATGGTGATGTGGTGGGAACAACGTACAGTTTGGTATTACCCGATAATGGAACGTGTTTAGGGATTTTAGCAGTCAGCTGGAGGGTGAGGTGGTGGGAACAACGTACAGATTGATATTACTTGATAACTGTATAAAATTGGAAGCACTGCGATATGTACATTTATTTATTATCTTTGTTGCATATTCTGTATATATTTGCCCACATTGATATTTTTGGTATCATTTGCTTGAGTATCCTAGTCGAAACGTCGCTTAGTATCAAACTCAGTAATTGTGTATCCATAAAATAGTACCTTGTGTATTATGTTCAATTACTAAATGCCAATCAAAGCAGAACACTGCGATATTATTTCTGTGTACACACGTATCGATCAGTCTAATATCCGATCCACCAAACAGAGAGAGAGAGAGAAATGAGGTTTAATGTCCACTCGACACAAACTTGGTCATTTGGGATTAATACATGGTTCAATTTTATTTCAATAATTCGCTTGCACGTAGGGGTCTTTAACAATGGGAGGTAACCGGGGGACCCGAAGAAAACCACAAGGTTGGACAGGCGACCTTTCTCCTTCTCACGTACAACCGGAAAACCGACACCAAGCTAGTTGACTCAATGACAGGCTTTATGGTGTTCTAACAATTCGGCCATCCACCCCCGCGATCAAATGTGGTCGTGGTTAATGAGCTATTGACGACGTTCCTGTTGGTTTTTTTTTATTTTATACACAACGAACGATCTATGTAGGAAAATGCTATCAATTTATTTACATCATAAATCAAAGAACATCAAAAATAATGAAAACATAAATGCAATTTCCATGGAAACATCAAGCTTCTATTTTACAAAATATCACAGATGAGCTGAAGTCGATAGAAAATATTTAACTTCTTAGTAAATATAAAAATCGTATCTACAAAGTATCACAGAATAGCCCAAGTCGACAGAAATTATTTAATTTCTTAGTAAATATAAAAATCGTATCTACAAAATATCACAGAATAGCCCAAGTCGAGAGAAATTATTATATTTCTTCACATTATACATACAAATGTTCTCAATTGAAAAACTAAAAAAATGTCTGGAATATCTACACACTATCAACAATTTTATCACAGAATTGCTTTGGATTTTGTATATAAAATTATATACCGTCATAGATATTACATTTTATGTACACAATAAAAGTATATACACGAGAGTTTGTCGAAATTTAAAGTCCGGGGTAACACAATAATGGTCGTTGTACTTCTCTTTAATCCTTCCTAAACGCCCCAAATAACAGTCCGAACGCCTCACAACATGGATCACAACAACAATGGACACACAGAGCCCAGAATTTCTGTAAACATCCACAATTAATCTCCAGAACTTTGAATAACGGAGTGACGAACCACACGTGGGTAAAGGCTATTCTGGCGAATTCACATCCCCATTCAGCAGCAATACACATACCACAACACAAGGTGGCGAGTTTATAGAAGAAATTTTTCCATATATTGAAACAGAAGAAGGATGCTTTCCATACACAATCTATACTGTGAGCTCCTTCAGGTTCAGCTAAAACATCTTCAAATTGAACCTAAATAATAAAGAAAACATAGTCTTTAAGGCTCTGCCTTCCACTAATTTCAAATATCTCTGTTTAAAAGACAATTTTCACTTATTGGTCTAAAAGCCACCCTGTACACGGAGCCTCGGTTTCCCGTCCCATCCGAACGGCTAGACAGCTCTCGTTGCCAGGCCCTCCCGCCTGCATCACCGACAAGAAGAAACCACGCCGGAACAATCTGGATGAACTTTCTAGGCCAGTGCAGGGATAGAACACCCGACCTCCAGGATAGCGAGCCAGCGTCTTACCCACTTAGCCGCTTTATCCCCAAGGAATTTAGATTTACTCTTCCTAGAACATCCGGTGTCACCTATCACATATAGAAAGTGTTCCGGTGTCACCTATCACATATGGAAAGTGTTCCGGTGTCACCTATCACATATGGAAAGTGTACTTTATCAATTTTAAAATAGTAAAAACTTACCCCAACGAAGTCGTTGATGTTGTTAGGATCTCTGTTAACCATATCTAGATCAGCCATTTTGATGTGAAGGTGGAAGTCGTAGAGTTTACAGGTGGAAAAAACTCAGGTAAAACTCAGGTAGAACTCAGGTAGAAACGACAGGTGGCTGATGATATGATTATTAGTATCACGATATATATATACCATATAACACCCAGCACGTGATACAAACGTTACCCTAACAACCGTAAGTCTACTTTCAACCTGTGTCCTTAACACTATAACGTTGGATTAAAACAAATGATTACTTTATCTACTTTTGGTTTAGCTTTCGTAACGGTCTCTATAGCGATCACGCGTCTGGGGTTAAATGAAGCATATTCATTGCGAATTATCGGATCTTTTGTGTACGTGTTACCGACATAATCCATCGTATCAAAGGGGCATGTTAATGAGGTATATTTCGGGCTTGATGTAGCTACATGTACAAGTAATGGACGGTGTATGAAACTTGATTTGACTCATGTGCGCTTTTTTTCGATAATAGAGAGAGAGAGAGAAAGAGAAAAATGGGGTTTAACGTCCACTCAACACAACTAGGTCATTTCGGGACTAACATATGGTTTAATCTTATTTCAATAATTCGCTGGAGACCCACGAGGTTGAGCAGACGTCCCTATTTCCAAGCCACATACGCTCACACCAGGGCTCGAAAGCACGGCCGCAAGCCAGAGGTGGCCGGTCAGCTAGAGGGCGAAGCGCGGCACTCTAGACTTCTAGGCCATCCCAACCCCCCGTTTCGATAATAAAGTTAATGTATGTGATATGCTGTTTTAATTGGTGATGCGACCAGAATTTTACAATATTTTGTTGCTCAATTTTGCGATGAAATCCCTTAAAATTCCTACCCTAACTCAATATATGTGATACGTTTTCAAACAACTTAAACCCACCAGTCTTCATTTGAAAATGAAGACCGTTGTCCAAAGCTGTATTATGCGGTGATTTGATACAACCTGACCTTTTTTTATAAAAATAATGTGTCGGTGAAATTTACCTTTTGTTAACAAGTACAGCACATGGGCCATTCACTGTATAGACCTCTACGGGAACGGGAATTGATAATCAGGTCACCCAACGAAAGAATTGACCCGAAATCTTAAAATGGTTACGTGTCCGGATAAGCTGTTTTAACGTTCAGGTCCAAACGAATCACTTTTTTTTATGCTGAAATTTGGAGTCAGGGAAAATACACCATTCTTCTTTAATTTGGCGTATAAATTTCATTCATACTCAGACTTATATTTTTGAGACTCTGTCAAATCGGACAGTCCCTTTAGGTCTTCGAGTTTCTTTCCACTGTTAAAGATCTCTACGCTCAACTCAAATATTGAAATTAAATTGAGCTACATGTATATATTTTCCATTGACTATGATATCTTCCAGCGTGGTCCCCTTGTCAGTGATGTAGTACGGACGAAAAATCATGCACGTAAATGAGGTCCCGTGTACACATTGGCGTGCACGTAAATGATCCCTTGACAGTTTGGATTCGATGTAAGAGTAGGCTGTAGTGCCGCTGCCCGGGCACAATTTTCCTCATAGCAGACTGTATAATAATAATAATAATAATCTCGTCATTTCACAAGGGTAGCAGATTAGGCCTGAGTCCTGTTTTCGATTTGGCCCTTGGCGCAGATCATGCGAATGATTTCGATCATTACTGCATAAGAAACTGGCGCATGTCCATCTATATTAACCCAGTTTAGGAGCAGAACAGTAGGACGTTAAACCCCATTCTATTTCATTTTATTTCTCTCTATGATATCAACCGTGGTGGAAGTGGACGTTAAACCCGAGAAACGAACGAGCGAACAAAATGTTTTTCCCGAAAAAAACCTAGTTTATGTCCCCATTTCTTTCTCCCTCTCCCTTTAAACCATTTAAATAAAATTTGATTGTCTCTTGAAACAATAAATTCATATTTTCACACGTCAAGCTAACTACCCATTAGATCGGGTATAGCTGGGTCTGATCGATCTATTTGTCCAAACTTGTAGCGGTAGATTGAATGTTAATAATACTATTGTCTATAACCCTTATATTGTTTGTTGGACAACAACTGTTCAGATGGTCATATGGCGATCACCATGATCAGTACGAGTTAATTAAAGAGATTGACCATGACAGATCGATTGATTGAATAGGATTTCTGATTGTCTAAAAATAAAAACAATAGTTTAATTTTACACCTGGGAAATCTGTACAAATACCTGTAATTACTGTTTATTGGTTAGGTTAGGACAGGGGTTTAACGTCCACTTCCACCTAGGGTAATATCGTAGACAATAATGTTGATTGGTTAGGTTAGGTCCACTTCCACCTAGGGTAATATCGTAGACAATAATGTTGATTGGTTAGGTTGGGTCTGGGGTTTAACGTCCACTTCCACCTAGGGTGATATCGTAGACGATAATGTTTATTCCCAGCAGTTGTCATTTGACCTTGAAACAATTCTGATTTTTCCCAGAAATATATCAGAAATTTGATACTGAAATGGACAATACCACTCTTGCTGGCTTGACAGGTCAAGAAAACAAAAATAGCCTTATTCTAACTACTAGCTGTTTAAGTGTCCTACCTGTTATGTAAATTATCCATTACATCCTATTTTACTTGTCCAGAGGTTTCGAAAATATGTTTAAATTCAAGTTACATTTGAAAGTGTTTACGTAAAGCTTTTCAAACCATGTTACGGCATGTAGTTGAATTTTTCCAATTTTTTAAATTCGACGTGTTAAGATGACATTTATATCATTAATTAATGGAAATTTTGTAAAAAAAAAAGTACAATTTGTTGACTAGAAAAATGCTTGGGGCCTATTATTCAGTTACAACAAGAGTGGTATTGGGGCTTTAATACTTTCAGAAAATAAGTAAATTAGATCGACCCAGTAAGCGTTTAATGATTTACTAAATATAATTTAGTTAAATATTGATTTTATTTTATTCAATATAATATTACTGGAATTATTATCCACAATTATAATGAAACTGGAAATACTTAATTCGATACTGCATTCAGAGTATGTATAAAGAGTATACGTAGTATCTGGAACTACCTTGAGAGAGGGGGGGGGGCGATTTAAATTCCACGAAATACAAAGCCAATCATTCGGATCATTCGGAACTGAAAATATTGGATCAATATTGTTTTTCAATAATTCGCTTGCGTGTACGTGTTTTAATATTAGGGGGGTACGGGTGACCAAGAGTAAACCTCCGAGATTGTACAGGCGAGCCTTGTACTTGTCATATACGCTTGCGTTTACGGCTTTTAATTGTGGGGGAGGGGGGATACTGGCGAGCCTTGTACTTGTCATATACAAACACATTTCGTCGCGAGGTGGTTAAAGTAGCTAAGTGAGAGAGATCGGATGTTCGATACCTGCATTGATCGAGAAAGTTGATCAAGAACTTCCGGCGTGGTTTCGCCTTGTCAGTGATGCAGGACAGCTATATAGTCGTTCGAGTGGAACAAACAATCGAGGTACCGTGTAAACAATGGCGTGCACATAAAAGATCCCGTTACAGTTCGAATTCGATATAAGAGTGACCCTGATGCAGCTTGTCCGGGCAAAATTTCCCTCATGACAGACCTAATGAAACAGTACGCATGCCGTAAGTCTAGGTCTGTAAGCCTCCAACCCCACCCACCCTAAATTGCTATATTTAAGACAATTCAACAAATATGATGTTTACAATTGGTTTATTGATCTGAATCATAATATCACGGACACATTAATTCAATGTATCTCAAAGTCTACAAATTCTAAACACTAGGGGAGGGGGGGGGGCAAATGGTAAGTACGGGCGCGTGTATCATAAAGTCTGTCATTGAGAAAACTGGCATGATTTCGAATCCTCTGTTGTGCGTGACAAGGAGTAGGGGCACCTGTGCAACCTCGTAGGTTTTCGTCTGGCCCTCCGTTTTCTCCCACTGCTAAAGACCCGTACGCGCAAGTGAATTAATGAAATGACCTGGTTTGTGTCGAGTGGACGTTACACGTAGGCATAGCCATTTCCCCAATCCAAATTCAGATTTAATGAATAGAAATATTGTTCAGAAAAAGAAAATTCTCTCCTAAGCACAAATTTAACCATGTACTTATATGAATAAATAGTTTTTTTGTCAAAATGTTTATCAAAATAGTTTTTAGCGCTTCGCGGATTCTGTCTTACGATCCCATGCCGTCCGATTTATCCTCGCTGAACGATAAGAAATATAAACAGATATCAACAACCAATTTTCATTTTTAATTCATGTATTTACAGTTGTTAAGCTCGAACTAACCTACACGCCATTTGTCTAATCCTATTAATAATGTATTATGGTACATGTTTGGTGTGCGAGTGATTGGAACTAATTCGTTCAGGTTGCTATCAATAAAGCCTAATCAGAATTATATAATTACCCCTTAGAGCAATAAAATGGTGTTTACATGTTTTTGTTGTTGTATTAACCATGACAACACAACAAATATGATATGTATAATATATAAAGTCCAGCTACTGGTCAGTATCGGTAGTTAAATAGATATCGCATCTTAACTCCCCGTACAGCTACTGGACACATCTTCTAGATCATAGGACTTATTTTTATCTCTTTCTACAGATTCATTCAGAACTTTTTATCAAAATGGCTGATCTAGATATGGTTAACAGAGATCCTAACAACATCAACGATTTCGTTGGAGTAAGTTTTTAATCATTTTTTTTTTCATATTTTACCTTTTTATTTTAATTCGTGATTAAAATTTAGACTCGAGCAATTTTAGATACGCGCAATATATTTTCACATACAAACTAGAATGATGCATTTAAAAAACATTTATTTGCAACAAATGTTCAATTTCCAAATTCACTCTAATTATTGCTTTTCAAATTTTCAATTTCCAATTTCGTTTTAATATAAATTTTCAATTCATTATTATTTCTATCATTCTTTTTCATTTGTTTTAGTTTTAGCTTTTCATTTTACTTCATGATTAAAATTCAGACTCTGGGAATTTAAGATTTCCGCAATAGATTTTTACATAAAATTAGAAAAATGCTTCAGTCATGTCAAAAGCATTTAAAATCCATTTATTTGCAACAAATTTTCAATTTTCAAATCCGTTTTAATAATTGCTTTGCAAATTTTCAATTTCGTTTTAATAATTGTTTTGCAAATTTTCAATTTCCAATTTCGTTTTAATAACTGCTTTGCAAATTTTTAATTTCCAATTTCGTTTTAATAAAAAAAAATTATAAATTTTCAATTTCCAATTTTGTTTAAGTAATCTTCTTTATAAAATTTCAATTCGTTCTAACATTTTTTTGTAAATTTTCAATTAGTTCTGTCAATTGTTTTGTAAATTTTCAATTCGATCTGTTATTTTCTTTTGTGAATTTTCAATTCGATCTGTTAATTATTTGTAAATTTTCAATTGGTTCTCTTAATTTCTTTATAAAATGTTTATTCTAATTTGATTTAAAATTGTGATTTAACCATAGAAAGGGTAAATCAAAATTTTAAATTAAATTAGAAAAAAACATTGTTAATTATTTGTAAATTTTCAATTGGTTCTCTTAATTTCTTTATAAAATGTTTTTTTTTCTAATTTGATTTAAAATTGTGATTTAACCGTAGAAAGGGTAAATCAAAATGTTGTAAAATGAAGACATTTAATGAGGGTACGACTACAATGCTTCAAATCTCTTTTATTTATTTCTAACTGCTATTCCATTCTGTGTAGTTTATTTTCAATTCTGAAGTGTTCTATATAGGAATCAGTGTAATTGACGAGATTATCATCAACTAAAAGGCATTTACTAATTATATTATTGTTAAAATTATCATAACTTCAAGATCACGACCATTGGACGAGTACATTTATTATTAAATTAGTATAGCAAGAACGTCCCACTCTTTATTAAACCCTTAACTAATGTATCTTTATTTTCTAGGTTCAATTTGAAGATGTTTTAGCTGAACCTGAAGGAGCTCACAGTATAGATTGTGTATGGAAAGCATCCTTCTTCTGTTTCAATATATGGAAAAATTTCTTCTATAAACTCGCCACCTTGTGTTGTGGTATGTGTATTGCTGCTGAATGGGGATGTGAATTCGCCAGAATAGCCTTTACCCATATTTGGTTCGTCACTCCGTTTTTCAAAGTCCTGGAGATTAATTGTGGATGTTTACAGAAATTCTGGGCTCTGTGTGTCCATTGTTGTTGTGATCCATGTTGTGAGGCGTTCGGGTTGTTATTTGGAGCGTTTAGGAAAGATTAATAACGATGGAAGCTATTTGGTCAACAGAATACGAAACGAAACGAACCCGTCCAAAACCATAGTATTACAAATTGTTAATTATTATTTTTAAATTATTCGCATTATTTTGTGTCTATATTTATTTAATTGTTTATATAAAAATATATTTAAACTATTTACATGTATATCGGATTGATGGAGAACTTTTCTGATGGAGAACTTTTCTGATGGAGAACTTTTCTGATGGAGAACTTTTCTGTGTTAAAATTTTCGACGATTCTTACAACCCTGTGTACTTGTTAAATATTAAATTAAAGAATCTTTTTCATTTAAATTTTATTATCTATGTTATTATTTCTGAGACAAGAGAGAGAGAGAGGGAGAGATAGAGAGAGAGAGAAAAATGGGGATATTTAGAGAGAGGGATATTTGTCAGTGTGTCGCGCACATCTGCTACTACCCACCTGCGGTCATAGAGAGGGGGGGGGGGAGGTAGAGAGAAATGGGATTTAACGTCCACTTGATACAAAGTAGGTCATTTCAGGACTTATATCTCAACCAAAGGCTGGTGGGAACTGATTTGTGCTGCCCTTCGTTCGCTTCTGGAGTATAACGTCCACTCCCACTAGGAGTGATATCGTAGATGAGTTTGTACTGCCTCAGTGTAAATGTTTCTAAATGGGGCATTGTGTAGCGCATTGAAACGTTACACCATTGTATAATCTTTTAGAGGCATTTAGCTATTGGAAACACATTAACAGAACACAGTTTTTATGGGGTACAATCACTAGTTTATTCTAACAGCACGACGTTTCGACAAGTATCCTCTTATCGTTATCAAGTGATTGTATCCCATCAAAAAACTGTGTTCTGGTAATACACCATTATAACCAATAGGGTATTATGTGTACATTTAACATTGCTGTTATGGATGTCCGCCCTTTAAATAACACATAGAACTGTTGCGATGTATAGGGGTTCATCGATGGCGGATTTGGGAGGGGAGCACGAAGGGTTATGTGGCCTGTAAATCAAAAATAGCAATGTTCCATAAAAGGCTGATGATAGAATAATCGGGGGTTTCTCAAAAGGATATTGGACCTATATTTAACGGTTGTTTTGATAGGTTTCTGCCTCAGATGATTGGGTGCGGTTCTACCCAAGAGTATAAGCAGGTTGCACAACACGGAACGAACGATGAACTTTGTAATACGATTATCACAGCTAGACATTTCTTGGTATTCGCGATGATGTTTTCTTTTTGTAGGAATCTTAGAGGTCTCCAGCACGGTCAGTAACCAATCGAAATTCGTGACGAACATGTAGTGAAGGCCTTGATAATATGTTAAGCCTTCTATTGAAGATGATGACGCTACCAATGTAAACACAAAGACGTAACTCGGGGCAGCGCGTAAAAAAGTCAAAGGCCAGCTCGATGATCTTTATTTCCAGGAGTTCGGTGAGTAAAGCACTGGGTCGCTTACATCGAATGCAACTGTTAGCGAAAGAACCTCGGGATATCCCGATGTGGGTTAGTCAGTGACACAGTGACACAGTCTAAACGATAGACTCACACTAACTGCAGAGAAGCAAAAAAAGCCAGCTACTTTAAGGAGGGATGGGGTCAACTCGAAACAAATTTGGTCACAGTGGTACTAAATTGTGCAATTTTATTTCAACAATTCGATTGCGCGTTGGTGTCTTCAGCTGTGGGAGGAAACAGGAGAACTGGGAGAAAACCTACGAGCTTGGACTTGTCTCTTGATTCAATGATAGACCTTATGATTCAATGCACACACGTTAAAGCCAACTACCGATTACAAACAGTAAATCCCATCTATAGAATTGTGCCTTGTTAGGAGTGTGACAGTATACGGTCGTCAACAGGACGTAGCTTTATCCACGCAATTCCTAACATTGAACCTGCGTTTGTCCGTAAAAAGATAGTCACCAACGCAGAGGAGAGAGATTAGCGTTCACTCGACACAAACTAAGTCATTTCGGGACTAACACATGGTTTAATTTTATTTCAATAATTCGTTTTTGTTTAGGGGTCTTTAGCAATGTGTGTGGGCGGAGTGATGGAGAAAACCCACGAAGCTGAAGATGCGACCTTACTCCTTGCCATGTACAGCCAGGGAATCTAAACCAGGCCAGCCGACTCAATGACAGACCTTATGATACAGCGCGCATGTGTTGACCCTTTCGACCATCCAACACCCCTACGCCTACCACGACAATTTACAGCTTGTGTTAGTTTCCAAATGACCTTGTTTGTATTTATTAGTCCACGTATTATCCACCAACATTTACTACGATACCTTAATTCACCACCTTATACATCACTTAAATCATGACCAATCCACAACAATATATGTGACATAAGTTACAACTCTCCACATATTATATAATTCCTTGGAATCGCCACCCGTTTTGTTAATTATTCAAGACCTAATTCTGACTATTGCAGGTCTTTCTTTAGGCCTAAGCTGCTATCTAAATTATTAATTAATGGCAGACTTTCGCCATTGAATAGACGACCACTGTCAAGATTGGTCGCATTATTTTTTTTGTGAATCATTTTAGTGAAGCCTGTACCAAGACAGGCCCGGGACTGTACAGCGCAGTGGACGCTTACGGCTGGCCCCCGGATCCATTCACTTGATTTGATAATTGTATATTTTTGCAATGTCTATTTTTTGTCTTGTCAACAGGTTTATCTTGTATATTTTTGTTTTGTGTGTAGTACAGACCATAATCAACTATCGATGACACCGCTAGCCTGCGATGTTTACTGGATTTGAATTTATTTTGTGATGGATGATTTAACGTCAAAATGGATAATCGAGACTTCGTTTTTTATTCGTACGAATTTAGTAATGATGACCGAGGCTAAGCTAATAATGTTGCAGTTTGGCCGATATTTTCATTGTATTCTCTTTATGTTATGTATTCTTTAAACTATTAAAGTGAGAACTGTCAGCTCTTATCTAATCTCGCATTATTCCCCTTTAAGTAAAGATTAGTGACCGGATATAAGTGTTTACAGGGAGATAACTCTGTAATGGAGGAGGGTTCTGAGTGACATGCAACTTCGCCCCGTTGGCGAGAGAGAGAGGGAGAGGGAGAGAGAGAGAGAGAGAGAAATGGGGTTTACTGTCCACTCGACACAAACTAGGTCATTTCAGGACTAACATATGGATTAATTTTATTTCAATCATTCGCTTGCGCGCATGGGTCTTTAGCAGTGGGAGGGAATCGGACTACCCGGAGAAAACGCACGAGATTGGACAGGCGACCCTACTCCTTGCCACGTACAACTGGGTATTCGAAACCACGCTAGTTGACTCAATGACAGGCTTTATGATACAGCACGTACGTGCTAACTATTCGGCCATCCAGCCCCCGACCCCGTTGACTCAGCGAGTAAGATATTGGCTAGCTAGCCTGGAGATCCCTTGATTAATCCCACTATTGACCGAGAAAGTTCATCAGGATTTTCTGGCGACCCCCCCCCCCCTCATTGTGAGTGGTGCATGAGGATGATTCAATTGTTATTCCATTAATTGGCCTGTGCGTAGGGTTTTGTAGCAGTGGTAAAACCGGGAAACCCGTAAAAAAACGCAGGTTGGAGAGGCGACCGTACACCTTGTTACGTTCAAGCGAGGATTCGAAACCATTCCACTTGACTCAATGACAAACCTTACGATACAATGCGCACGCGTTAATACCCCCCCCCCCCCAAGAGACAGCGCAAACAACGGATGACGTTCACTTAAAGAAACCCAGTTGGAATTCGTTATAAGAGTAGTCTATAGAACCACCACCCGGGCATGCTGCATGGCGTTTGCCCAGTCGGAGCATAACAGTAGGACACTAAACCCCATTTCATTTCATTTTATAAAAAATAATACAATCAAGAACAAAGAATATTGTGAATTGCTGAATATTTTATTGCATTTAGAAGTCATCATTAGAAGAATAAAATGGACGGGTTTTCTTTAGATATGGGTATGGAATTAGAGAATTTATTGTTTTATATTAGACAGTTGCAACGGCTTTCTTGTGTACTACTCCTTCTTAAAGGCTCCAAATAACAACCCGAACGCCTCACAACATGGATCACAACAACAATGGACACACAGAGCCCAGAATTTCTGTAAACATCCGCAATTAATCTCCAGAACTTTGAATAACGGAGTGACGAACCACACGTGGGTAAAGGCTATTCTGGCGAATTCACATCCCCATTCAGCAGCAATACACATACCACAACACAAGGTGGCGAGTTTATAGCAAGAATTCTTCCACAGGGCGAAACACATGTAGGATGCCCTCCAGACGAAATTCATGCTGTGCGCACCTTCCGGCTCAGCTAGGACATCTTCAAATTGAACCTAAAATGAATTTAAGTTTGTCAATTAAATGAAATGTAGTTTAATAAATTGTTTAAATTGTTGAATAACTGAATGACACGATTATATCGAAGCTGTATCATAAGGTTAGTCATTGAGTCAACTGGCGGGCTTTCGATTCCCCGATTGAACGTGAAAGGGGTAAGGGTCTTCTGTCCAATCTCGTTGCTTTCCAAGGTCTCCCCCAACGCAGAAGCAAATTATTGAAATGAAATTGAACCATGTGCTAGTCCCGAATTATTAAAATAAAATTGAACCATGTGTTAATCCCGAAATGACCTAGTGGATGTTAAACACCATTTCTCTCTCCCTCCATTTAAGAAGTTGACATAGCTCACAATGTGTTTTGTTTGTGGGTAAACTGCTCTGCATATACTACGTCACACTCGGTCTGACTTCATTCACGTGGGGCAGGATATGCGTATTCGTTTCAGTCGCCCGATTTCACTGGAAAACGCTAGGTCGAAGTCGGTCCTTAGCATTTGTCCTTTATGACATCATATATGGATCATGGGTTGGGATAAGGGTTAGGGCTAGGGCTAGGACCTGTAGATTTCGTCAGAGTCTCGAGATGGAGACAGGGCTAGCCCTAGCCCTAACCCTGGGCCAAGCCTTACCCTTATCCTAACCCATAATCCACATATGACGTCATAAAATCCTAACCCTGGACCAAGCCTAACCTTTATCCTTACCCATAATCCACATATGACGTCATAAAATGCCAAGAACCGTCTTCGGTCTAGCGTTCTCAGATTTCACTCCCAACCCAATATTTCATTAGTTAGTTCTAAATAAATAAATCACTTACCCCGACAAAATCGTTGATGTTGTTAGGATCTCTGTTAACCATATCTAGATCAGCCATTTTGATGTCAGGTAGTGGTCACGAGGTGAAAGAAAGAAATAAATATTTTGAGTAAACTAGAGAATGGTGTAAAAGTTTGACTGGTGGAATAAATCAGGGTAGATGGTTATATAGGTGTCGGGTAGGGGGTTGTTAGGGGGTTGTTAGGGAACAACAGAAACAAAGCTAGAAGCGTGTAATAATGGATTAATAACAGTCTAACATAGACTTGGTGTGGTGTATAATATGATTAGATTAGATATAATCTTAATCCAAGTCATAAAACCAGAGGTTATACGTCTCATAACCATACCTTTAATTCATTTGATTGAGAGAGGGATGTGATGCTAACGTTCACTCTACATAAACAAGCTCACGATACCCCCCCCCCCTTATTTTATACCAGGTTGACGAATTCCATCTAACAAGAGATATTTTACATGTACATGGGGTTTCGACTTTTCGTTCCATCCGAACAACTATACGCTGTCCCTTGCCCTCTGCCCTGCTCCACTGACGGGGGAGGAACCCAGGCCGGAACACTGGAATCACTCAATGGGCCACTGTGTCCCTCACCCTCCTAGTTTAGAATACACCCAATATATGTATCATTTTCCATTGATGAAATATATGGCGCTGATTTGAAATATGAAACATCAAATAAATTGCGTGAATTCTACAACTGATTGGCGGAAGGAGGCTAATTATTGAGAATATCAACTAATTAAGACTTTAAAACACCAATAAAAAATGTAAGCGATTATTTTTCGAACTACGATTTTTCTACAAACGTGGGAATCGAATAGTTTTCGAAAATAGAAGCTGGTCGGATAGCCGTGGCGATAGAGAGGCGGCCTCTCATCACCATTGCATCGAGGGTTCAATCCCAGCTCAGGGCATGAACTTTATCGTTATAAGTGAGATGGATATTCGGTCTCCCGTCCGATCAGGCAGGTTTCCCCCGAGTTCTTCGGTTTCTTCCTGCATTAATGATCGAAATCGTTCGCATGATCTGTGCCAAGGGCAAAATCGAAAACAGGCCTAATTTGCCACACACGCTCACACCAGGGTTCGAAACCACAGCTGCAAGCTGCAGGTGGCCGGCCAACTAGAGGTCGAAGCGCGGCACTCTAGACCACTAGGCCATCCCAACCTCCCGATATTGTACGAGGAAGATAGCTCGAGAACTGTATCTATATAACACGCAATGTCTTTTGCGGGACTTAAAATACAAACACTATCATGTTCGTGCATTCCAATAAAATCAACACGCGAGTCCATTATTTCATCAAGAATAACGTCACATCTGTATTTTAATATTGATGATAAATTACAGACGATGGAGCATCAGATATCCCAGTTGAACTCTGCAGTTTGCAATGACTACAATGCATTAAAGGAGCTAAATCGCTAACATTTGGGATCTAGAAATTGACAAAAGTGGGTTGCAACGCATATAATACTGTAATATGAATGTATATAAACTGGTTTACATTAAATGGTTTCCGTTTTTACTCCAATTTCAAATCAGTTATGTTCGACAAAATAAGCCATCAGTCCTAATCCAGTTCCACTTTTTAGCGCCTGGTTATTCAAGTCTATATGTCTACTGTGTGACACAGTGAAATGTAGCCTCGTCCATCGAGTCTCTCAATAATTCGTGTTTTCGATGTCGTATATTTTGGAGGATTTTTAGTTACGGTCCTATAAAACAGACCGATTAGAGTTTTGTCCATTTATATGAACTAATTTTCTTCCTTTCCTGCTAAACCCGACGTTCTATTTCTTGTATTAATGAAAGCATTCTGATCGATTTCCAGATGGTTTACATTGTATTCCTGGGGGCCGTTTCACGAAATCTAAACTAAGATAAAAATCCAAATTATAGTCATTTGATTGTATAATATGAGATTGAGTTTAGTGCTTAGCCAATCAAAATTTAAGTATCTACTATAATTTGGATTTATTCTTTAGTTAAGATTCTGGCTATTCAGCTGTCACTGGTATACACTTAATTTCCCTTATAAACCTACCGGCATGGGTTTTTCTGTTTCTCGGGTTATTTTCCTCAGTCTTTCATTCCCAGCATAACCCCAGTAGTCCGACAGCATGTTTTTTTTGATGGATTATATATGTTCAGTATGTGTAGATTCAGGATCCGGATGAGGCCACCCCAGCCACCCTTGGGGAAATTTAAATATTCAAGATGACAGTTTCTCTCGGGTCCCGGTTTGAAGATGGTTTCTATAAGAATTCGAACCAAAGAATCCAATGAACTTGGGTATTTCTTCTTAAAGGGATGGCTAATTCCGATAGGGGTCCAAATTCAAAATAGTGGCTTATTTTGGCAGGAAACATTATAAAGTTCCGTAAACTTGTGCGTAAATTACACACCTTTTTTAGGGAACTTTATAGGGATGTTTATTGTGGCTTAAAATACACATTTTGATCAATAATGAGACGGTTAAAGTTAGAAAATATCGCGGAAGGCGACTTACATCAGGCAGGGTAAGCTTACTCTTCCGGACACCTGTTACCACTATTTGTCGTGTATTTTGTACACGGTGAACAGTCCATTTGCTGATTACACTATTTTGCTTGAATACACTATTTTTCCTATAACATTTTTTAGGACTTAATTCAAATTCTGTCTTATGTTTTGGATTGTTCGTACTTAGTTTTATTTTATTTACGCTAGAAGTAAGATTTACCATTGGTATCTGAAGCAATTATATCAAAATGATATACGGAGCTGATGGTAAGAAACTAAGAATATATTTATGAACTTTTCATTCTGATCGTCTGATGAAGACTAAGAAGAAAATGATATCTAAACGTGTCTCTGATTTACTGTATTTATGATTAACATTTTCAGCTCTCTTAACAAAAGCCATTATAGTTTAATATTTTGAATGGCGAAATAGGTACTGAACGAAAAAGCTAACAAGAAACCACTGTTAAGGTCAATATTAAATAATTTCTGTCCACAAAAATTAATTTTTGCCCCTGCCATCACGGGCACTTACCCCGGCGCTTACCTCCACTCATTTCCTGCCAATTTTACCCCCATCGTATTACACACATGCACACCTGCAACCCCCACCCGATGTCGCCACAAATGAAAACAGTAAACTGTCCAGGGGCATCATAAACATTTATTTACTAATGGACAGTCCTCAAACGCCTGATCACCACCCATATTCTCGGTATCTACGCATACAGCTGGTCGAGAAAATCTTGGTCTCCTAAATTCATAGCTCGGGTGGCGACCCCCCCCCCCTCCCCCGACTTCAGCCACCGGAATAAAACCTTTGACAGATATAACCACTCCATCGCCTTATACTTGCAAGATTTATGCCACATTTTCCTTTCACTGCTAAAGACCCCTACGCGAAAGCGAATTATTAAAAATAAAATTAAACCATATGTTAGTCCCGAAATGACCTAGTTGTTTTGAGTGGATGTTAAACCCCATTTCTCCCCCCCTCTCTCTCTCTCTCTCTCTCTCTCTAACAGATATAGCCTCTCCATCGCTTTATACTAGGGAGATAACCTCCCCATTGTTTTATACTGAAAGAGATAACCTCTCCATCGGATATAGATGAAACTCCTAGTGCAGAGCATGTGACGTTAAGCCTCATTTCATAATTGCAGTAGGAGATAGAGAGAGAGAGGTGGTGGGATAGAGAGAGAGAGAGAGAAAACAAGGTTTAATGTCCACTCGATGCAAACTAGGTCATTTCGGGACTAACATATGATTCAATTTTATTTCAATAATTTGTTTGCGTCTTGAATATGTTGTTATGCTCCACTTTAGGAGCTCGTTTTAAAGATAAATTTTACATGGTTCTGTTATTTCAAAAGTGTATTGATGATGAACCTCGTCTTGTCAACTATCCGCATGGCCTTCCTCGATATACATGAATCGCCTATTCCAGAAAAAAATGGCGTCTTGCTGTGCATTGTGGGAGAGCCGGTGGTAAACTCGGGAGGAGGCGACCATTGCTTTGAATGGGATTTCTCTATAGGCGATTCATGTATCCCATGTATTCCAAATCCGTCTACTCCACTCCTAGGTTAATCTATGGGTCGGGTACACGTTTTACTTCTATCATCGGGTAAAGTAAACAAACTACAAAGGTTCCGCCTCAAGAGTCAAGGTTAAGAATTAACCAGAAGGCGGAATTCGGCAAACCTCGACAGATTCCGGTAAAGTAAACAAACTACAAAGGTTCCGCCTCAAGAGTCAAGGTTAAGAATTAACCAGAAGGCGGAATTCGGCAAACCTCGACAGATTCCGGTACCCTCCGTAACCCTACATCTAGACTCGGATGTATGACAGTAAGCGATATGTACCTACGACGCTACATTTGTGATGCGGCTAGTCGACTACCGATTTACTTTAACAGGAAAACGTGCCGCTTTTACAAAAAAACTCCCAAAATGGCAGCTATTTTTTTTAGAAATAATCTCCATGGGGGCAGCAATTTTTTATCCGGATCCTTTAAAATAGTTCCAAAATGGCGGAATTCGTCATACATTCGAGTCTAGATGTAGGGTACCGGAATCTGTCGAGATTTGCCGAGTGCAGAAGGCGGTTTAAATGCAAGAAGTCCAAATTATACTTAATGCGCATTTATTAACAACAAATTACAATTATTTTATAATATGTCAATAGAGACCAGGCAGGTCAAGAATAGGATTGAGAGTTTTATTGAACATCAAATTGCCAAGTATAATTTCAATAATAATAAACAGAACAAAATGAAACATTTCAGGCAAAGAACGAGTAATAATGATAACAAAAGTCAAACATATAGATGTTATACATATTTGAAATCATACCACAGGTTTAGAAATATATACATTATTTACATATAAATCATTCAGTAAACGGACATAAATATGGTGATCTACCCTTATAAAAACAGCTGGTTTGTAAACTGTTTGGATAAGTTCGTAGACTTTAATTACACACTGGGCCAGGGCAAATAATTTGAAATCGTGGAAACCCTGTGGATTAACCCAGGGTACAGTGGAGTAGAACGGAACGGGAATACAAGGGATACCGAGGATGCCGCATGGCGATGTATTCTCAAAATAAATTTACTCCTCTCCATATCTATGCATTATATTGTGACCCGTGCAAAAATGCCTACAGATATATTCTGTGATGACCTATATCGATGCTGTGGATATAATCTTGAACAGGAGGTCCAGGCAGATGACCGAGAAGTTAGCTCGCTAGCCCGGGGGTCCGGTGACCGATCCCGGTGTTGGCCGAGAAAGTTCATCGGAGCACAACACATAAGGACGATAAATTCCATTCTATTTCATGCACCCCCTTTGACTGCATCTATAGGGTTGCCTCCCACTGCTAAAGACCCCTACGCGCAAGCGAATTATTGAAATAAAATTAAACCATATGTTAGTCCCGAAATGACCTAGTTGTGTTGAGTGGACGTTAAACACCCATTCTCTCTCTCTTTCTCCCTCTCTCTGTCTCTCTCTCTCTCTCTCTCTCTCTCTGCATCTATAGATAAAACGCTGTCCCAAAACATGTTAATAAATAGTTCCTTTTGATTTTAAATGCTCCGGTTTTCTTTCAGTAAATATACCATATTTATCATCAGAAGCCATGATGAAGCAATCGCGGGTGTCGTCACCCCCCCCCCCTCCCCCTCACATACACTTTGTCTTTAAAAGGGAGAAAAATGGGTAGGTCATTTTTGGACTAACACATGGTTCAATTTTATTTCAATAATTCGCTTGCGCGTAGGGGTCTGTAGCAGTGGGAGGAAACCAGTGGACCCGGAGAAAAACAACGAAGATGGACAGGCGACCATACGCCTTATCACGTACAGCCTGAGAATCGAAATCACGCCAGTTAACTCAATGACAGACCTTATGATTCAGTGCTTACGTGCTAACCCCCCCCCCCAACACCACCATTTTCCTCTTTAAGGTCAAGTGAGTGAAGATTAAATACTAATATAAAACATGTTATTTTAAACTGATTTTATTCCACATGTTAAAATAAACAATAAATAAAACAACAATTTCATATTTTAAATAATCAAGTTTAAACTTGTATAAACCGGTCACCTCAACTGGGACCTGTTTCACAAAATTTTAACTAAGATAAAAATCCAAATTTTAGTAATTTGATTCTTCCGGACACCTGTTACCACTGCTTGTCGTGTATTTTGTACACGGGGAGCAGTCCATTTGCTGATTACACTATTTTGCTTGAATACACTATTTTGCCTATAACGTTATTAGGACTACGAATTCTGTCTTATGGTTTGGATTGTTCGTACTTGGTTTTTATTTTATTGGATAATATTAGATTGATTTTAGTGCTTATCCAATCAAAATTGAAGTATCTACTAAAATTTGGATTTTCATCTTTAGTAAGAAATAGAGAAACAGGGCCAAGGCCTTTAATTACAGGTGTACGCTAGAGCAGGGTTTGACTTCTACAGATTTTATTTGTCTCTGAAGGCGTTTAAAATCAAGGCAAACGCTTCGCAGATTGGATCGCAACAACAATGAACACACAATCCGTATAGTCTCTTGAAAATAACACAATTCATTTGAGTGGTTATTAACCAAGGGGTGACACACCATACATGAACGACCGCGATCCATGCAAATTCAAACCCCCATTGAGCAGCTAAACAAACGCCAAAACAGAAGGTGAAGATCTTATACCATACATCTCGCCAGCAGCTGAAACACCGGAAGGACGTATCCCATACACAATTTATACTGTGCGCACCTTCCGGTTCCGCTATAGCGTCTTCAAACTGAACCTGAAAGACAACCAGAGGTTTTATTGTCAAATATGAAAGAACAAACGATATCAATCCTTACACATGTTGAGCTGGCAAATCCACTTGTCCGTCTTCATTGGCCAAGTCGGAGCAGAAAATTTCTTTTCATATCCATTTGCATGACAGCTCAACGCAACAAGGGCAGTTCTTGTTTCATTTAACCAATGAGTTGAGCTCAAAATAATATCTATTCTATGTGGGTTTGTTTGTGGTTTTCGTTATAATTTTAAAGGTTATTTTCAGCTCTGCATATAGTTAAATATAAAATTAAATAACGTAAATACTCATTGCTATATGTTATTTATCTCACGAAGCGTGGCATGGGTTTCAATATTCTGTCTGTGTTCTTTGTTTCCTAGAATACCGTCTGACTTGGAATTCACGGAACTCTCACATTTACCCCTGGTCCCTTTTATTAAACAGTTAAGACTGATTTTTAAAAAAAAAACAAGCTGCCTTACCATAATATAAGCATTCAGGTCATTTGGGTCGCGATTGACCAGGTCGGTCTCCATTTTATTGCAGAATTTCCTTTTAAAAATCACAAAAATATCCACCAATCGCTGTCACGTGTCGATATCCCATTCGGTTTAACTCCGGGTGTTGTAGGAATAAAGTTAATACGTCATATTAGTGGTGAATATTATTGTGACTTCCTTCTCCTTCCAGTTAACATTCAAAAACAATACTTTTTCAGTTTATTCCTTTTCTTATTCCAAAGTCTATCCTCGGCTCCTACATTAAATATTTCATAAAATGAGACACAATTAGTTAATGTCGTTGGAGTACCGGTCTGTTTTGGGGTTCAGATATTCTAGTTTATCCTCGGTGCCTTTCATTTAATATTCCATAACACGAGACACGCTCAGTCGTGAGTGTCGTTGAAGTTCCTGTTTGTTTTAGAGTTCGGGTATGATATGTACAGGTACGCGTTGTTTCTGTGTCGTTACCTGTACCTGTCTGTCCTCGAGTTCAGATATTATATGTACAGGTGGGCGTTGTTCCTGTGTCGTTACCTGTTCAGATAGAAACAGGTGCTCGTTGTTATTGGTTATTATAGGTAAATCTACAGGTAAATTAGATCAGTCTTTATAATCAATCGTAGGATTAAGATTATCGGCTAAACTAGAGTTTATCGTTATTAGATTAATCATGGCAAGTGACAAATAGTATTATGTTTTACATAATGTAATACACAGCCTGCTGTAATGTCTTATATCATATCTTTGGCTGGATAAACAAAGTTCATTGACTGCCGGAAATGTATCAGGGGGTTTTAAGTCGGTTGTTGGGAGCCAGATGAGGCAATAAATTGATATTCAATAGATGTTTGGCCTTGTATTGATATGTTTTAGTATAATTTCTATTGTTTCAATTGTTAGAAAAAAGATATAAACATCGTCGTCAAAACGCTTTCTCTTCTTGGCCTTGTGTCTGACTGGGCTGCAACAAAGGCATCAAACTCTTTCTGATCTTGGCCTTGTGTCAGAGCCCGGATTCACAACATTAAACAGTCTCCAAATCAGGTCTAGAAAAAGTTGTCATCTATTATCTTGTGCATGTTTGTATACCAAATAGACCGGGTTCAACGCGTGTACCCAAAGGCGTGTAGACAGACCTAGCTTAATGTGACGGCACTGACAGCGTCACGACAAGCTTGATTCAAAATAAAAGACATTGAAGGGAGATAAGGCCAGTTGGCTTATTCGGAAAATTCACCACAACTCAGTGCTTGGTGCATGCTAACAGAAAACGATGCACCACCCAGTATGCTATCGGGGATATTTTCCCGGGCAGCGACCCTATGGCCTACCCTTACATCGAATGACAACTGCAAAGGGATCTCTTGCGTGCACGTTAACGTATACACGGGTCCTCGGCTTTGGTCCATCCGAATATAGACAGTTAACTGGACAATACGGGGTCTGGGCGTGTAGTTAATTGTAGATAACTGGGAAATACGGGGACGAGACGTGTGGTTAACTGGACAATACGGGGATTGGGGCTCTGTCGACTCTTCTTCCACCAATTATTTCATACGCACGCCAATATGTCAACGGACAGACCTCGGTTTATCATGCCATACGAGTGACTGATAATTGAGAGTAAAGCTCAATAAACACCGGGTCGTCTCAGCCACAACGGGACATTGCCAGTGAGGGGTCACAACGCTATTGCTCGAAACCAAGGACCCAACAAGGACAACGTCTTGTCGCTCAAATTGGACGAAAAACCGAGATCACGATGTCTAATTAGTCCCGAAACGACATAGTTGTGTTGAGTGGACGTTAAACCCCATTTCTCTATCTCTCACGGTGGCGAAGTGGATAAACCACTGGCTCGCTAGTCTGGAGGTCGGTTTTCGATCCCTGCATTGGCTGAGAAAATTCATCTAGATTTATCGGCGTGTTTTCTCCTCTTCGGGGATCTAGGAAGAAGGGCCTGACGAATTGGACGAAAAAATGAAATGGATTTTGATGTCCTACTGTTCCTCTTCGAACTTGGCCGAAAATCGAGGCGTGCACGTAAAAGATCACTTGGCAGTTGGAATTCGATATAAGAGTATAGGCCGTAGCGCCGCTGTCTGGGTAAAATTTCCCTAATAGCACAAAATATTACTCCTTCATTTGACCAGTATAAAAAACAACAACCCAGATGCTGGTGGTTAATTATATTTATATGGTGATTAATGTTAACAAATAAATTTTTTTATACAGCTAGATAACCTAACAGGGTATTAATTGGGTCCTACGACACAATGAGGCTCAGCGCACAAAGAACTAGGGTTACAATAATAGAACAGAAAGCACGCAATATCAAAATGTCAAAATATAAGCAAATATAAATACAGATAATGTTATGTTCCTTATACTGACAAATTGGTCCTGCTAGCGTCGATAACACAGTTATACTGACAGTTATCAAGACGGTTTGACTTCCACCAAAATTGTACAAATTGGTCCTGCTAGCGTTAAGTTTTTTTTACTATTAGAACAGGAGGAAAGTCGTAGGTAACGCAGTTGATACACCACAGCCCAATCTTTTCGGGTAATCTGATTTGTGTCCTTGTATCTAGGACATCAAACATTCAAATTTTTATTGGATTATTGACCAAAACAAAACTACGCATTTATATTGACATAATATACAAACTTTAATAATTTAAATCTAAGCCTATTGTCAGAAATGTCTGACAAAATACAGAATATTTTACACTACTGTATAAGTTTTTTGTATCATGCGGTGCACCATACAAAACATCAAGCGATGTCAAGCGACAAATCTCTAATAAATAGTTTTAAGGGGCATCATGTAAGATTTGAATAAAGAGTTAGTGGTTCTTGCTATAATAGTTCAAAAATAGATTGAGAATTTCATTAAAATTTCTTTATTTTATTCCGACTCTGCAAGAAGTTAGTGTACAGCATTGATTGGTTTGTATTATTATTATAGCAACGGTACTTGACAATCGAGTCTCGATTATCTATTTTATTATAAAATTCATAAATCTCGAGGGAGTTTTAATCCGTTTAAACCTCAGCCACCCGGTGGTCTAGAGAGTTGGTTATATACTTGTGAAATAATTAAATGTCTAAATAATAATTTATATATTATTTCAGGCCTAAAGAAAAGGGTGGGGTGGTTAGCACGTGCACGCTGTATCATAAAGCCTGTCATTGAGTCAACTGGCGTGGTTTCGAATCACCGGTTGTACGTGACAACGAGTAGGGTCGCCCGTCCAAGCTCGTGGGTTTTCTTAGGGTCCTCCGATTTTCCCCACTGCTAAAGACCCCTACGCGCTAGCGAATTAATGAAAATACATTTGTACCATATGATAGTCCCGAAATGTGTTGAGTAGACGTTAAATACCATTCTCTCTCTCCCTAAAGAAAGACCCGCAACATGCTAGATTTAGCTCTTACATAATGCATCTTCAAATCCAGGACAAAAGACAGTAGGTTAATTAACGAGATAAATCTATAAATTATTTCACGACACATTTAAACTAAAGTTTGACAATATAATATATTAATATACTAGTACAATATAATATATTATTCTACTAGTACAATATGATATATTAATCTACAAATACAATATAATATATTAATATACTAATACAATATAATATATTAATCTACAAGTACAATACAATATATTAATCTACAAGTACAATATAATATATTAATCTACTAGGACAATATAATATATTAATCTACCAGTACAATATAATATATTAATCTACCAGTACAATATAATATATTAATCTACAATTACAATATAATATATTAATCTACTAGTACAATATAATATATTAATCTACAAATACAATATAATATATTAACCCACTAGTACAATATAATATATTAATCTACAAATTACAATATAATATATTAATCTACCAGTACAATATAATATATTAATCTACAAGTACAATATAATATATTAATCTACTAGTACAATATAATATATTAATCTACTAGTACAATATAATATATTAATCTACAATATAATATATTAATCTACCAGTACAATATAATATATTAATCTACCAGTACAATATAATATATTAATCTACTAGTACAATATAATATATTAATCTACCAGTACAATATAATATATTAATCTACCAGTACAATATAATATATTAATCTACTAGTACAATATAATATATTAATCTACTAGTACAATATAATATATTAATATACAAGTACAATATAATATATTAATCTACAAATTACAATATAATATATTAATCTACCAGTACAATATAATATATTAATATACAAGTACAATATAATATATTAATCTACAAGTACAATATAATATATTAATCTACAAATTACAATATAATATATTAATCTACTAGTACAATATAATATATTAATCTACTAATACAATATATAGCGGTTCTTGTATAATGACCCCTTCCAGTGAACAGGGGCCGGTTTCATGAAATTTGAACTAAGATATAAAAAAAAACTTTTTTTAGTAATTTGATTGGATAATATTAGATGGATTTTAGTGTTAGCCAATCAAAATTGAAGTATCTACTAAAATTTGGATTTTTATCTTTAGTTAAAATTTCGAGAAACAGGGACCTGGACTATTAAAACGGGAATTTCATTGGTCCACAGAATTGACTCTGTGACCCTGTGACCCTGTGAGTGAACTTGAGGTCAGAGGTTAGAGTTCATTTTACCCGAATCCTTGTTTTACTTATTTACAAATAATTCAACTGTTTGTACAGCAAACAGAATAAATGATCGGTTTTCATGATATTTGGGACTTTAAAATTAAAGTTATGAATCTTTGAAATAATATAATCAATGACTTGATGACAGTGGTATTTAACATAGAAAACAGCCAATGGTACACTTCGTATTGTACACGATTTTGGTTTGATAGCAAGTACAATGGCGCTACTCACATAATGCGAGAAAAATCTAGTTCCTGAAAAATATATTCTAATATGATATTATCGTTTAAAATGTGTCGCCTTTTCTTCAAATTTCCATTAGCTAATATTGTCAATAGGTCTAATGGTAGAAACTTCCTGTTCTAGGAACGGTTCTCGCTGCCAATAATCAATAATATTGTCCCCAGAATTTTACAAAATAAACTATACTCAAAAATAAACATAAACATAATTAGAGTGAATAAAAACCCATTTCTAATAGCTTGAAATATTTTTAAAATTTTGTTGATTGTCGCAAACTCTGTTCTATTTTTCCTCCAAAACATAACTGAAAAGCAAAGTACATTATTCCCAATGGAATATTTTATCAAATTTGTTTTTTACCCAAAACATAACCTAAGAACCAGGGGCCTGTTTCATGAAATTTTAACTTAAGATAAATTCCAAATTTTAGTACATACTCAAATCTGATTGGCTAAGCGCTAAAACCAATCTAATACTATCCAATTTCGTGAAACAGGCCCCAGATTACATTATTCCCGATATGACGAGCACCTGTAACTGAAGTATGTTCAAGTCATTGTATAACAAATATCTGATGGGCAATTCAAACTTTGGTCTCGTTTTGTCTCTCAATAATTTGTTTAATCTATATCCGTGTCCATCTTAATCTTTGATATTCGATTGTTTTGTTAGTTCCGTTTCTAAGACAGAGTTGATGACCTTGAGGGCTTTCTCCCATGCTGCCACGGTTTCTGGGGTACATTTACTGCCAAGTGCATCCTTTAACAACTTGATAAACACAATCCATAATTCCTAGAACAAAATATAAATTTTCAAATATATTTCCCAAATATTTAAAAAATGTATGAATGTATCTGTGTATACGTACGATTGCTTTGATACGGAGAGAGAGAGAGAGGGGGAGAGAGAGAGAGGGGGTGAGAGAGAGAGGGGGGGGGGGGAGGGGGGGAGAGAGAGAGAGAAATGGGGTTTAACGTCCACTCAACACAAATACTTAATTATTATTATTATTATTGTTCGATTTATATAGCGCTTCATTACATAAGAGTGTTTCTAAGCGCATTCACAACAAACAGTTCAAAAACATGTTTGAAATAAGTATGTTTTACAGTCAGTCTTAAAGCTCTGGGTGGAAGAGGATTCTTGATATGTGTATGAGAGAAAAATGGGGTTTAACGTCCACTCGACACAAACTAGGTCATTTCGAGACTAAAAGAACTACTTTCAAGTTCCCGCATTATCAACGGCGTTGCCCCTGACGACACATTTGAAGAATGTTTTATCAAACCAAAATTTCACCCTAAGTCTGGAGCAATTTTTATTTCAAGTTTATCCGATTTTCTTTAGACAAGGATAAATTTGCACTGAAATTTCTACACACTCTTCGAAGACAACAATTGTGACAATTTCTTTGTATGTAAAAGCGGCAAGTTTCATCTTATACGTAAACCGGTGCCTCGTCACAATTGCATATCACTTACCGTCATACAACCAAGGCTGGATGTAGGGTACCGGAATCTGCCGAGATTTGCCCAGTGACTCGTCACGTTTCGTGTGAGTGGTATTCGCATTGGCAAAGTTTGGGCCATATTGAACAGCGTCGCCCCACGAACAACATGGTTACCAAGGGCAACTGATACAACAAGAAAACAAGAAGCTGATTGGAAATTATATTTTTTAATTGAGGTCATTGGATAAGTTTTACTTCATGTAAATGCAATGAATGAATGAATGAAATGGGGTTTAACATCCTACTATTATACACCTAACCTGGGCTAATGGAAGACAGTGTGCTATGAGAGACATTTTGCCAGGGCAGCGGCGCTACGGCCTACTCTTATATCGAATTGCAACTGCCAAGGGATCTTTTACGTGCACTTCAATGTGTACACGGGACCTCGGTTTTTCGTCCCATCCGAACGACTAGGCAGCTGTCCTTGTCAGGCCCTCCAACCTACATCACTGACAAACCAACCTGATAATGTTGAATTCGGATACCACGTGGGTAATGACTGAAGGCGTTTTTCTCCAACAGACCAATCAAACACTCTGGGTCGTCCAGGTTCTCCACCATGCTATTTAAGGCGTTTATCACCGTCGTACCGTGCACACGTAACATGGTTTTCTTCCTCAAAGTTTCCGGGTCCTTGCCTTTAAAATGCTCGAAAAAATCTTGAGATTTAGGATAGGCTTTAAAAAATCTAAAAAAGAGAAAATAATTAAAAAAGATTAAATAAATGGGAACAAAAATCGTACATATTATATTGTATATTTTGGTGTAATCAAGTCCTGAAATACAAACTATTTCCCAGTCTTTGAGTCAACTGGCGTGGTTTCGAATCCCCGGTTGTACGTGAGAAGGACTGAGGTCGTTTGCCAGTCCTCGTGGGTTTTCTCCGGGTCCTCCCTCTGCTAAAGACCCCTACGCCAAAGCGAATTATTGCAATAAAATGAAACCATATTTTAGTCCCGAAATGACCTTGTTTGTTTCGAGTGGACATTAAACCCCATTTCTCTCTCTCTCCCTGTTACAGGGTTCACAAAATTTTACAGGCAGAGCAAGGTCAATATTTTCAGAAAAAAATAACGAATAGGCTTCTTCATCTGACCCAATCTGAGAAATGCACGACAAGAAATTAAAATGACAACATATAAATTGCACAAGATTCGCACAAAATTGGCGACGTCCATCATTCTCCATGCTTTATTAATAACGATGGATCGAGTAACAACTATGTGAGACGGACGGACGAACATGTACGACGACAATATACGCCCACTTTTGAATGTGAGTGCATAAAAAACATTAAACAGATTTTTCTAAATAAAACGTGGGATGACAGACATATCCAGGAAAACATCTATATACATTTGTGGATGTATCTTCAACTGAAAAAAACATTGTTTTCCTCAAAAAAAAAACGGAAAGAAAATTGATTCCTCAACATATTAAATTCACTTCCACTTTTTCTTCTAAATGCAGAAAATAAATTACTATCACGTGGGTGGACGTCTTTATTCAAATGATTAACAAATTTTAAAAAAACAGCACCCAGAAAAAAAAGCTATTAATAAACGATTCATTAGTTTTGAGTTCCGCTAATGTCGACACGTGACAGGCGCGAGATTAATCTGCAGAGATTGAATGACTTTATAAACTTTATCATGGCGTCATTCAACCGTTAGTTAAAAGTTCAAACTTTATTTTCTAGACAAGAATAGCACCCTTCTTAGTGGGGGTTAATGTCTTCTGTATTTACAAAAACTGTTATTATTTTAGATAAGACTTGCAATGTGTCGATTTATACAGCTATGCGTTTCCAGAGTAAAGAAATGAAATGGGGTTTAACCAGTAGCGGATTATTAGTGAGGCTGATGAGGCTGCAGCCTGAGGCCCAAAGATTTTGTAAAACATAATGTTTTAGACTTGTCTCATATGATTAAAAACGCATAGACACGGGAATTAGCATAGACACTGACCCGAAATTAATAAGGCACAGGCCATTTTAATTAGGCCTTTATAGGCCCTCCAGCAACTGCCGCCTCAGGCTTGGTGGAGCTTAAGCCGCCACTTGGTTTAACGTCCTACTGCACTAGCTACTCCTAAACTGGACTAATGAAGACGGGCATACGCCATACAGTGTGCTATGAGGGAAATTTCGCCCGGACAGCGACGCTTCGGCCTACTCTTAAATCGAAATCCAACTGCCAAGGGATCTTTTACGTGCACGCCAATGTGTACACGGGATTTCGGTTTTTCGTCCCACCCGAACAACTATAGAGTAAAAGAACACCAGTAAGACATCTAGTTAGAAAATGTAAAGGTTACACTTGGTTAAACGCCCACTTGACACAAATTAGGTCATTTCGGGAATGACATATGATTCAATTTTTATTTCAATGATTCGATTGTACGCAGGGTTCTTTAATAACAGTGGGAAGAAACCGAGGGACCCGGGGAAAACCCACGAGGTTGGAAAGGTGATTCTACTCCTTGTCACGTACAACCGGGGAATCGAAACCACACTAGCTGACTCAATGACAGACCTTGCGATACAGCGTGCACGTGCTAACCATTCGGTCATCCGACCCCCAAATCTTTATGCAAATTTTAGCTACTGACTAAAAAAAAGAGAGAGATAGAGAGAGAGAGCGCGAGAGAGAGAGGGAGAGAGAAAGATAAAGAGAGGGGGAGAAGGGTATAGAGAAAGAAAGGGAGAGAGAGGGAGAGGGAGAGAAAGAGAGAGAGAAAGGGGGAGAGAGAGAGTTATTTTTTTTTATAGTAGACGAATTATAATACGACACGATGTGAAGTTGACCTTTAAAATGGTGGGAGACAAGTCAATAAATCAGTTCACGTGGTTCATGTGTCGTGTATAATACTGTATACAGGAAGTTAAATTATATATTACTATCATATTTCAATTATTGGAAATAATTTACTGATATATGTGACAAATGAAAGAAGTTTAACGTCCTACTGTTCTGTTCCGGCTGGTTCAATAAAGACGGGCATACGCCATACAGTGTGCTATGAGGAAAATTTTGCCCGGGCAGCGGCGCTATGGCCTACTCTTATATTGAATTCACACTGCCATGGGATCTTTTACGTGGAAGCCAATGTATACATGGGACCTCGGTTTTCCGTCTATTCCGAACGACTATACAGCTGTCCTTGTCAGGTCGTTCGTCCTACATCACTGACAATGGGAAACCACGTCGTAAAACCCCGATGAACGTTATCGGCTAAAGCAGGGATCGAACACCCGGCCCCGGGACTGGTGAGCCAACATCTTACCAACTTCGAACGCTTCTACCAGTGGCTCTTTTGAAATGAAGTATAATGAAAACGGGTTTAACGTCCTACTTTTTTGCTCCGACTGGGCTAATGAGGACGAGCATTCACCATACAGAGTGCTATAAGAATGAATGAATGAAATGGGGTTTAACGTCCTACGCTTAAGCACCTAACCTGGGCTAATTGAAGACGGGCATACGCCACAGTGTGCAATGAGGGAAATTTTGCCCGGGCAGCGGCGCTACGGCCTACTCTTATATCGAATTCCAACTGCCAAGGGATCTTTTACGAGCACTCCAATTTGTACACGGGACCTCGGTTTTTCGTCCCATCCGAACGACTAGGTAGCTGTCCTTGTCAGAGTGCTATAAGGAACATTTTGCCTCGACGGCGGCACTACGGCCTACTCCTTTACATGCATGTTAAATTGTACACGGGATCTCGAGCGAGACGGGGATACTACAAATTATGTCTGTCCTCTTACGTGCACGTCAACATTAAAACGGATCCTCGGTTTTTTTTGCATTTAGATAATATACAACCTTTCGAATTATAGATATAAAATGTTTTGATAGAAAGAGAGAGAGAGAGAGAGAGAGAGAGAGAGAGAGGGAGGTAATTTCGGGACTAACATAATATGGTTTATTTTTTATTGTATGATTCGCTTGCGCGTAGGCTCTTTAGCAGTTGGGGGGCAGAGGACCCAGAGAAAACCCACGAGGTTGGACAGGCGATGTATATGATAAAGTGGTATCATTCGACAGATGAAGTAAAGGATCTAGTTAACACAAGCTAACGTCTACCAGCTTTCTTCCTTAGGTCTTTCAAAGGGTTTCTTGATAATCCGATTGACTCGTAGCCGGGAGAGGGGGTCACGGCTGCTAAGTGGGTAAGACGCTGACTGGCTAGCCTGGAGGTCGGGCGTTCGGTTGAATCGAAGCCGGGAGAGGGGGTCACGGCTGCTAAGTGGGTAAGACGCTGCCTGGTTAGCCTGGAGGTCGGGTGTTCGGTTGACTCGAAGCCAGGAGATCGTTTCTTGATATGGTTCTCTTTAATGCGATTGAATCCAATCCGGGACATCTTTGTTTTGATAAGGTTCTTTTTAATGCGACTGACTCGTCCACGGGAGAACGTATTCAGTTGTTATTTTGATTTTGATTTCAAATAAATGTCAAATAATCAATTTTTTTTAGCGTGGTGATTAATTCTTGAACAATTTGATATTTACATAAACATGACGCACAAAGACTTCAACATCTGACAGCTAGAATATTATTCTGATTTGACGCGTGAATCCAAGTGGATAATTTTGTTTTTTAGTATTCACGAATTCGCACCAAGGGCCTGACAAGGACAGCTGGTAAAAGATCCCTGGGCAGTTGGAATTCAGTTGCCGCCCAAGCAAAATTTTCCTCATAGCACACTGTATGACATATGCCCGTCTTTCATTTTCCCAGGTTAGGTGCAGAAGCGTAGGACGTTTAACCCCATTCCATTCCTCCATTCATGAATTCGCTGATATGTACTTGTAATAATCGTCTTACTTGATCCATCACTGAAATACTGACTGGCTTTCTAGAGCGGGGTTGGATGGCCGAATGCTTAGCACTTGCTAAGTCAACTGGCGTGGTTTCGAATCCCCGGTTGTACGTGACAGGGAGTAGGATCGCCTGCCATCATTTTGGCTTTTCTCAGGGTCCTCCGGTTTACTCCCACTGCTGAAGACCCCTACGCACAAGCGAATTTTTGAAATAAAATCAAACCATATGTTTGTACCGATATGTCCTAGTTTGTCGAGTGGACATTAAACCCCATTTCTCTCTCTCTTTCTCTCTCTCTCCCTCTCTCTCCCTCTCTCTCTTCACTATTATATAGGTCAAACGCCCCTACGGCCGGGCAAGGCTAAAATCAAGTCGGCTGGGGTCGGGAAATTAGGCGTGGACGGCCCCGGGAGGGCGTGGCCTAACCCTAACCCTAATTCTATCTCTAACGGTTAGTCTAACCCCCCATGATGCCCCCTTGACCAAACTTAACCCCTGCAATCCTGTCTCTCTATTTCTCTCTCTCTCTCTCAGCTTCCTGGATAAGGTATGAAATGATAAAAGAAGCAGTAGCCGAAAGTCATCATAGTTGACTGTGATGCGATATCATAATTGTGAGTGCGGACGCGAGACAAAAACAGACCAGTCACCTTAATATTACAAAACACTCATCTGAAAAGTTTTCTTTATCCCACTGTAAAGGAGGGGATGAAATTTACAAACAAGAGCGGTTAAAAGCAATTGTGGACGCATGACCCACAGACCGGCGATTGGGCTATCAGGGGCGACGACAACATACTACAGGCCCGTCGTAACGATATTGATATTAGGGGGGGGGGGGCTGTTCATTGCTCGTGAGCGGGATAGATCCCGTAAATATACGAGCAGATTATTGGGGGGGGGGCGCTTACGACGGGCCTGTACTATAATGTGGGCGAAAACAGTTTGGTGTTCGGTATAGTTGGGTGTATAAAATTATGTTGTGTTAACGAATAAGACAAGTCAACCACGAGGGTAATAATTAGCTTGTCACTGTAGAAGAAAAGACAACCGTGGACGTATAAACAGGGCCGGCGAAACAGTTTGGTATTTTTATGTTTTTTTAACTGGGATATCAAATTATGTTGTGTTAACTATAAAGCCATGTCAGCCATGACGGTAATTATCTTGTCAGTGTAGACGAAATGACAACCGTCACGTGTCAGGTATATTTACCACGGTAGCTAAAAGGGGCGGATAACCCAATAAATGAACGAGATTCCGTGTGTTAGGATGCAGACCTCTTTACGTTTTTCAACACTATTTATTCCGTGTGTTCGGATGCAGACCGCTTTATGTTTTTCAACACTATTTATCCGATTGTAATTCTTCGCAGAGGTTGACACACAAACAGTTTTAATTCGTCAAGAACATGATATACCGCATCTCTAATAACACGTGTATCTTTTTTTTCTCAAGGAGGCTTCCTCTTGTTAGTGGTGTAGAACTGGAGACAAGGAGTAGTGTCTAGTAGTTGGGATGAGACAAAAAACAGTTGGAATTCAACGAAGAGTAGACCGTAGTAGTTGTGCCGCTGTCCGGGCAAAATGTCCCTCATTGCATGCTGAATCATCTGTATGACGCATTAACATTAACCTGGTTAGTGCGGAGCCGTAGGAGGTTAAACGACATTTCATTTCCTTTCAGGCCATGCTGTATTACTGTTACTGCAGGTGTGAATTTATAGGAGAGAGAGAGCGAGAGAGAGAGAGAGAGAGGACTAACATATGGTTTAATTTAATTTCAATAATTCGCTTGCGCGTTGGGGTCTTTAGCAGCGGGAGAAAAACCGGAGTGCCCGGAGGAAACCCAAGAGATTGAGAAGACGCCACTATCTCCATGCTCACACCAGGCTCGAAACCACAGCCGCAAGCCAGGGGTGGCTGGCCAGCTAGAGGTCGAAGCGCAGCACTCTAAACTAGGCCATTTATGGGACAATTTATTAATGTTACTTGATGTGTATTTATAAGGACATTTTATTTTGTTGTTACTTGGTGTGTATTTATGTATTCTAATCTACACATCGAGTAAAAGATTTCATTACATAAAGCAGAAAGTACAAAAAAAAAAAAACTTAAACAGATGTATTTTACATTATCTTGGAATTAAACATCATTCTTCACCCAAGCTGTAATTAATCACCTTTTTAACCATGTTGTTTCTGCTGTTGTCAGGTTGTTTTTTAGGGTTACTACTGGTTACAACTGGTGGTATAATGATTTCGTTGTCAAGAAACTGTAAACCAATATGGCGGTTGATCAGAATATAAAAAATAAAACCCGCGGATTGTTTTACAATTAATTCGTTCTAATCACCAGGTGTAAGTTTCATTGTTCTTTGTGTGGCACGGATTCATCTACGTTATAATCTACATTAACGTCACATGCGTCTCCGACAATATATACATCAACGTCACGTGCGTCTCCGACACTATATACAACGTCAGATGCGTCTCCGACAATATATACGTGCACGTAATCTATCTGTATCTACATCAACGTCACATGCGTCTCCGTCACATGCGTCTCCGACCTTTTTGTATCAACGTAGAATGCGTCTCTGACAATACATGCCTGTAATCTATTTGTATCTACCTTGTGTAAGCTTTCTATTACAATGTCTTCTTTAATTATTGAGCCTCTGCGCAATTTATCCTAGTCTTGTCAAATACTATGAAATAAATGTATATGGAATATCTACGTCATGCCCACGGTGTGTCTATACGTCATGTCTACGTCATGTCTATGCCTACGCGTTAATTTAACGAATTCTTGACCTTGTTAAAGATAATTTATTTGGTAAAAAAGTAGAAGTAGAAGTAGAAGTAAATATCAACATCTGTTGTTTCTATGACAACCCTCCTTATCCTTCTTTAACTCGTGTTTTTACCAGATTTTATCAAAGTTTTATTGTCTTATTTTTATGATGTTTTTAAAATGTTTGTGGTTTTAAAGTGTGATGAAGATTGTTTTCATCATTAGACCGTCTGCTAATGCAATACACAAACATGTTTTAAACATTATCCAGTTTTTATGCAACAAAATGTCGGCTGCATATCAACAAAATCAACGTTCAACGTTCAAATTCTGAGACGAATAAACTAATAGCTGTGTTAAATGGGATGTAACCAATGGAGTTGTTGATTTATGATACATACATTTAGCATGAAAATAAAAGTATATGTTAACTATGCGACTAATTCGAATAAATGATCAGAAACGGGAACACATCAAATGGCCAAGTTACAAAAGATTATTATTAACGGGTTGATTGCCATGACACCGTCTGTACAGACGGGAAGTGGTACCAGGTGTTTGATCCGCTAACAATTACGATCATACCTTGTTATACACAGGTCTGTTAGACATGAAAACTGAAACGAGTTTATAATGAGGAGATTGTCAAATGTGGTGGTCCCCATTATGCCTAAAAAGATTGGAACCAACAGAATGTTGAGAAAAAAGCTACAGCCTCTGATGTTAAGGCCATTAAACATTGAAGTCAATGGGCAAATAATAACTAGTCTGAGTCCATATCTAAAGCAAAGTTGTCTTCCCTTGTAGTTCAATGAATTTTGTCCTGGTCAGTTACTACTACTGTAATAACCAATTAGTATCATGGCCAATTACCACCATTACCAATTAGTGTCATGACCAATTACCATCATTACCGATTAGTGTCATGACCAATTACCAATTAGTGTCATGACCAATTACCACCATTACCAATTAGTATCATGACTAATTACCATCAATACTAATTAGTATTATGACCAATTATCATCATTACCAATTAGTATCATGACGAATCACCACCATTACTAATTAGTACTATGACCAATTATTATCATCACCAATTAGTATCATGACCAGTTACCACTATTACCAATTAGCATCATGGCTATTTATTATCATTTCCCAAGTAGTACCATGGCTAATTACCAACGTTACTAATTAATGCTATGACCAGATACCAATTAGTGCTATGCCCATTACCAATAATTGCTTTAGTCAATTAACAATTAGTGATATAGCTAATTACCAGCAATACCAATTAGAAGTATGACTAGTTACCACCATTACTAATTAATGCTACGGTCAATTACCACCGTTACAAACTAGTGCTATAGGCAAATACCACCTATCAATTAATGGTATGACTAGTTACTACCACCTATCAATTAATGGTATGACTAGTTACTACCACCTATCAATTAATGGTATGACTAGTTACCACCATTACCAATTAATGGTATGACTAATTACCACCATTACCAATTAGTGCTACAGCAACTACATGTTTAGTTTTAATTTCAGGGCATTAAATTAATTTATACGTCTACTATATGTTAAATTAATTTATACGTATACTATGTTACATTAATTTATACGTATACTATGTTAAATTAATTTATACGTATACTATGTTAAATTAATTTATACGTATACTATGTTAAATTAATTTATACGTATACTATGTTAAATTAATTTATACGTATACTATGTTAAATTAATTATACGTCTAATATAGACTTTATTTTACATTCATTGAATTAAAGGCCTATATATATATATATAGACATGGTGTTTATATGTTGTATATATGGTGGTTTAAGTTGACCTAGTTTCTCACCAAGGTATTGTTTATAAGTTTGATCTGTGTTTACATTGTGACGTGTGGTGGGGAAATCAACAGGTGTTTTTACTACTAGTTTCAACTCGGACACGATACAATATAGTTTATATTACCTATATTACATATACAATACTGTGAGTTATAGACAATATTACATATACAATACTTGGCTTATTACCTACATACGGTCTGTGAGTTATAGACAATATACCCTGATATATTACCTTATATCTCACACAACCTGGACAGTTGGCGGGAATCTGTAATTGTAGGATCTTAAGATCAGATATAAACAGGAACGGGTTGTTATTTATACCTGGTCTGGTAGTCAAGTGATTACCTGGTTACAGCCAGGTGATCCCAGGTGAGTTGTTTATTCTCTCTTCTTTCTGTTTTTATTTCAAGGCTATTTTTTATTTGTTTTATTCAGCCAAGGCTACGGGGACAAAACTCTAATAATGAGAGAGAGAGGGAGAGAGAGGGAGATAGATAGATAGATAGATAGATAGATAGATAGATAGATAGATAGATAGATAGATAGATAGATAGATAGATAGATAGATAGATAGATAGATAGATAGATAGATAGATAGATAGATAGATAGATAGATAGATAGATAGATAGACACAGGCTAGGTCACTTCTGGACTAACATATATGATTTAATTTTATTTCAATAATTCGCTTGCGCGTAGGGGTCTTTAGCAATGGGATGGAACCGGGGGATCAGGAAAAAACCCACGCGGTTGGGCAGGCGACCCTACTCCTTGTCACGTTCAACCAGGTGTAACGGTTCAGTGCATCACCGACCGTTACCAAAAGGGAATTATTCACGACTGTTCACTAAAATAATCTTGAAACTCACGAAAACTTGTTTCTGTCGGCTAGTATTGGACAAAATGTCACCGTTCAGTCAATGCCCGGGCAAAATTCCCCTCATAGCACACTGTATGGCGTATGCCCGTCTTCAATTAGCTCTGGTTAAGTGCATAACAGTAGGACGTTAAACCCCATTTCATTCATTCATTCATTCCGTTCAGTCAAATCAAAAATGATTCTATTACCTGGTGGGGTCAACAAGAGAGTCTAATCGTTCGAATTGGCGTGCACGAAAACTAACTCTTGACAGTTGGAATTCAAGAATAGACCGTAAGATAGCTACATGTATCTGGGCAAATAATTGTATTAGAATTTCATTTGCTGATATTGAAAGCTAATTCTATTAACTCGCCCCGATGATGCCAGCCCTCTCAATAATAATAGCGGCCTAGGATATGTTAAACTGCTGGTCATTTTGTATAAAAGCAAGTTTCCTGAAACCATTTGTTAGTAGGACCAAGTTCATAATACTTGATAATAAAGGCAGATTTTTTGTGGTTTTGTGAAGTGTGTTGTTAAGAGGAAATGACATGAAATATGTTAGCAACAGTTGTTATGGAAACTTGGTTACTATTAGTTACTACTAGTAGTCGACTATTTAATAATAATCACGTCATTTTACAAGGGTAGCAAATTAGGCCTGAGGCCTTTTTCAAATTTGGCCCTTGGCACAGATCGTGCGAATGATTTCGATCATTACTGCAGGAAGAAACCGAAGAACTCGGGGGAAACCTGCCTGATCGGACGGGAGACCGAATATCCCTCTCACTTACAATGATAAAGTTCATGCCCTGAGCAGCGTCACGTGACAACTCATCCACTACTTGTAATCTGCCAGTAGATTGTCTAATCACTTGACTCAGTAATGGAGAATGACCGACCGATTTCTCGACATCCATTAATATCAGTCTGGCTTCTTCATTGTCACGTCAACAAGTTTCTTTAACTTTGTTCTCATTAGCCAGTTGTTCTCGAACTGTCTTTGGCCAACTGACACAATAATCCGTGGTAACTAAGGAAGATAAGACATTTATTCACCCCGGTGTTGGCCGAGCACGTTCCTCGGGTGTTTCCGGCATGGTTTGGTCTGATCAGGAAATTGTCTAGTCCTTCGAGGGGTACGAAATACCGAGGTACCGTGTACCGATTGACGTGCACTTAAAAGATCCCCTGGCGGTTGTAATTCGATACAATAGTAGACACAGTGTATACCATATGCCCGTCTGCATTAGCCCAGTTGGAGTAGAAAAGTAGGACGATAAACCCCAATTCATTTCAACTCCAGATAAATTCACGTGTTGTGTGTAATTGTTGATGTCCATGTTTGTTTCCTGTAAACACCAAGATTGAATCTATGTCTTTCTGTTCTTGGCTGAAATATTTCCGCGCTGTTTTCCCTTTGTAATGATGCAGGGTGGGGTTCCCGACAAGGAATAGCATCTAGTCGTCCGTAAGGGTCAAAAACAAAAACCCCTGAATGGTTAGCACGTGCGTACTAAATCATAAATCCTGCCATTGAGTCAACTGGCGTGGTTTAAAATCCCCGGTTGTACGTGACAAGGAATAGCGTTGCCTGTCCAACCTCGTGGGTTTTCTCCTGGTTCTCCGCCCCAAACTCCTATAGA